>SJYO01037955.1:56979661-57726214 GCA_006410555.1 Capra ibex
CTTACTTTATTATGGTGGACGTCGTTGCACCTACCTAGATATATAATAGTGTGATGCCCTTCAATGAGTCTTTCTGTTTATAGTATACTATAGTGAATATACAACTTAGCTTTTGTTCCGTGTTTACTTGTATGGACAGATACTTTATATTTTTCTGATATTTTGTGTTTCTCTATGTCTTTTGTCTGATCACAAACGGTCGTCCCTACCCTGATTTATGTCCTACCCTGAAGTGACCATCGAGTCTACAATTTCTTACACGGACGTTACGCCCTCTGGGTCCAAGTTAGGGACCCAACCCTTTTCGGGGACCTCTTCCGTTACCGTAGGGTGAGGTCGTAGGAACGGACTTCTTAGGATACCTGTCTTCTCGGACCCCAACCCTCCCCCGATGTAAGGTACCCCATCGTTTCTTAGACTGTACTGACTCACTATCCTACCTAATTGTTGTACCAGGATGTTATAGAACAGTATTTGGTGTTACCTTTTCTTAACTTTTATTGCCTCGGTGAAACGACATGTCGTCTGTACTTGTGTAACATTTAGTTGAGATAAAGTTATTTTTTCACGTACGAAGGAAAGTCGGACTTTATTGTTAAGATAAGTTGAAAACAGAAGTCGTACTCTTTAGCTCAGAGAAAGTAGAGCCTGAGGTCTTTGTAGAAAGGGATTGTACAAATCAAACTAAAAGTGTACCGAAGTAGTGATTAAGGATTAATGACAGTTCATAAAAATAAACATACATTACTTACTTTCGTTCCCATCTTTTCTCACGACAAGATCTTCAGGAAGTCTTCCTTGTCAACCCTTTAAACTTTCCAAATTTACACACACCCGTCTTTCGGTCCGTCTCAGTCGGAGTCTCCTACTGAAAAGACGACCTTTCGGACGGACCTTCGTAAGGGCACTAAGTCAAGATTCCGAGCGCACAGTCGGAATAACAACCTCTGACCTAAACCAAGATTTCCTCGTCACTTCTAAGTCGTGCAACCGTGACTCGGGGCAACTGGACGTGTCGGGGGACTTCGAGCGCGAGAAACTCGGTCCCTACTAAATAAATAAATAAATAAAAATTTAGTAAGTAAATAGAAACCGACACGACCCAGAAGTGACGACACGCACCCGAAAAAGATCAACACTGCTCGCCCTCGATGAGAGGTTCTTCGACGAGAGGAACGTCACGGGTCCGAAGAGTAACGTCACCGAAGAGAACAACGCCTCTGCTCGAGATCTCGAGTCCGAAGTCAGTCACGGCACGTGCCCGAGTCGTCAGAGTCGAGGGTCCGAGATCTCGTGTCCGAGTCCCCGACACTGTGTGCCCGAATCCACGAAGTACCGCACACCGTAGAAGGACCTAGTCCCTGACTTGGATATAGAGGACGTAGCCGTCCGCCTAAGAAATGGTGACCTCTTGGTCCCTCGGGGTTCTCTACAAAGACTTCGAAGTCGTGATTTTAGTAAGGAAAATTGTGACCCTTGGCGGGGGATGAAACACCCTCGTTAGTAATGTGAATACTGACACTCCCTTATGCGGGAGTACAGTTGTCTCCAAGGGTTTGAAGTAATAGTGAGGTTAAAAATAAATGAGTAAACCGACGTAACCCAGAATTGACACCGTACGTCCTAGAAACAACATAGTACGTACTAGAAAGTAACATCGTGTGTCCGAGAGATCAACACCGAGTGTCCGAGAGGTCGACATCGAGTGTCTGAGAGGTCAACATCGAGTGTCCGAGAGGTCGACATTGAGTGTCCGAGAGGTCGACATTGAGTGTCCGAGAGGTCGACATTGAGTGTCCGAGAGGTCGACATCGAGTGTCCGAGAGGTCGACATTGAGTGTCCGAGAGGTCGACATTGAGTGTCCGAGAGGTCGACACCGAGTGTCCGAGAGGTCGACATCGAGTGTCCGAGAGGTCGACATCGAGTGTCCGAGAGGTCGATATCGAGTGTCAGAGAGGTCGACATTGAGTGTCCGAGAGGTCGACATCGAGTGTCTTAGGTCTCGCATACCCGAGTCATCAATGTTGAACGTGAGTCAATGAGACTCCGCGTACCCTAGAATCAAAGGTCTGTTCGTAGTTTTGACACCGGGGACGTAACGTTCCGTTTAAGAATTGGTGACTTGGTGGTCCCTTCGGGATGAGATTATAAAACTGTAACTTCTTAACCTAAAATCGTCACCCCAATTACGGTTTCCTGGGATCTTTAAATATTTACTCTTGAAGTACCCATTTTAAGAAATTGACCCCCTCGAAACATTAAGGGTTTAACCGTCGTGTCGTCTGTTTCGATGTCACTTTAAAGCGAGTCACACTTTAGTTGGCACCGTGACTTAAAAGTCGTTTACGTCGAACTTCTAAGTTCGGACGACGACGACGATTCAGTGAAGTCAGCACAGGCTGAGACACGCTGGGGTATCTACCGTCAAGTGGTCCGAAGGGACAGGGACCCTAAGAGGTCCGTTCTTGCTACCTCACCCAACGGTAAAGGAAGAGGTTACGTACTTTCACTTTTCACTTTCACTTCAGCGAGTCAGCACAGACTGGGAGTCACTGGGGTACCTGACGTCGGAAGGTCCGAGGAGACAGGTACCCCAAAAGGTCCGTTCTCATGACCTCACCCCCACGGTAGCGGAAGAGGCCGGACGTATTCGAGTTTCACTTACGAGAAGTCGGACACACTATCTTTCCGTCTTCCAGTCTGTCTTTCTCGTTCACTACAGGACGGAGGACGGAGGCACAAGATGGGAGAGGTGACCGAAGTAGAGAGGAGACAAAGTTAAGTCTCAGACCCCGACCGTCGACGGAAATTTCCCTTGTCGTACCCTACCACCACCACCACCCTTCACAAGACCTTTGGACCTGGTCTTTCCCTTCCCTAATCGACCTTACAAGAACACCTTAGAGATTTCGGTCTTCTCCCGCACAGACCCTACCTCGGTTCCGGACGTGACCCCTGACCCGACGGACGACGGGAACTCCTCCCTACACTCTCGTCTTCGTTCCGGTCCTCCTTACCGGTCACCAGTTCCCACCCAACTCTCCGTGACCTCCGGTCACATCCGTACCACTCACCCATCACCTCCGGTCACATCCGTACCACTCACCCATCACCTCCGGTCACATCTGTACCACTCACCCATCACCTCCGGTCACATCCGTACCACTCACCCATCACCTCCGGTCACATNTCCCTACACTCTCGTCTTCGTTCCGGTCCTCCTTACCGGTCACCAGTTCCCACCCAACTCTCCGTGACCTCCGGTCACATCCGTACCACTCACCCATCACCTCCGGTCACATCCGTACCACTCACCCGTGACCTCCGGTCACATCCGTACCACTCACCCATCACCTCCGGTCACATCTGTACCACTCACCCATCACCTCCGGTCACATCTGTACCACTCACCCATCACCTCCGGTCACATCTGTACCACTCACCCGTCACCCTACAGGCACACGGGTGAAGGGTCTCATAAGCACGGACCATGAAGAGACGAAGGGGAACTTCGTGACTACGACGAGTCCTCTCACTTAACCTGAAAAATGACTTGTAGAGGGACAGGGTCTAAGTCGTAGTCTACACTGAGGACGAACTCCTTGTGGGCGCGCTCGAACCTGTGTTTCCTTGGTCTACCGTGTCAGTCTCCTCTCGTCCTCGTCTCTGTGTGCGTCGGAGAAACCCGGGGTCTCCTGAGCTAGAGACCAGAGTTTCCACCTCTCACCGTTTGCAAGACGACCTCTTCTCCACGCTCGCGTAGTTCGCGTGTGTTTCCCGTCGTCCCTTTGTGCGATGTGCACAAGTCTCTCGCCGTTCCCGACCGCCTCCGACGACCCCACCCTCCCCGAAGCCGTTCTCTCCTCTGACGCGTCTCCCCTCCCCTGTGGGCTCGGCCCTCCCCTGTCCGGAAGGGTCCCCGAGACGCCAAAGGTCGACTCGCAAGTGTTGAGGTAGTGCGAACTCCAAAGTAAGAGCCCGAGCGAGCGGAGGCCCACGAAGGACGAGTTGTACCGTCGATTGAGTGTCACCAGAGGACGGGGACGGGACACATCTGACAAGAGGTGTGGTCAGACGAGCTAGTCCAGGCACGGGGTGTCGGAAGTGTAACTGACCTGAGACCCGACACCGGAACCTGGGAACGTACCGGTAGACGCAGGAAAGGGGGACCCACCCTCCGACCATGGAGGTACGGACGACGTTCGGGCTGGGACCGGAAAAGTAAGTGTGGGAAGACTGGAAGAAGAACAAGGACCCTGTTCAGAAAGATCAACCTTTCAAGAGACGGGAGGGGCTGGAGACGTCCCGAGAATACACGGTAAGTCCCAAGACTCGCCACGGGGCAGGAGAGAGGTGTTTGGACGCAGGTGGAGGTAGGACGTGGAATAGGGCAGTGGTCGCACGCTGGAGCTACCGAGGACGACCACGATAAGCCAAGTATGAGCGCAACTAAGTAAATGACGGACAGCCGGAGGGACCCGGGGGGAAAGGACCGAGTCATCCCCGTCCTCTGGGTGAACGGAACCAGGTGGAGAGGTGGGTAGGTGTCGGTACACGACTACCGATAGACTCGACCCGTCCGGTGAATAACTGACAACTTATTTCTTGGGCTCCGTGTCCCTCTCCCACCGTCACCTCGGTCACCTCGGTCACGTCGTCCCGAAGGGGGCCGGACCCGTCTCGTTCCGTGGGTACACGCTTGTTCGGGTTTAGTCGTGGGTCCTCTCGGGTCGGACCCGGGACGTGTGGACGTAGGAGGATAGTGTGGGGCCGGAAAATGTGAACTACGTCTGTGGGGGGTGCCAGGGGACCCCTAGACCGACATGGGAGATTCATACTCAGTTCTGAACTACCGGAAGTCCCCAAGATACATGTCATGAAAAGGTTGTCATTGTAGAGGGTGACGTCCTTCCCTCCGATGGTACCCTCCCAGATTCGGGGACTACCCTGTCAGTCCTTGACCCCTTTTCCTCCGGACCTCGAAGTCCTTGAAGGACAGAGAAGGACACTGGGACTCGGACCTTCCCCCTCACCACCGGACCTCTTACTCTCCTCGGAACTGAGCCCTGTAACTCGTAAAATAGCTCCGCCCGCCGGACTCGTCCACACACAAGTGTCCCCACTACGAGTGTCGGTGTCACACCGACTGAGGGGGTGTGCGGGTGGGTGGGGAGAGAGAACCTGAAGTGTGGTCGAACCCCGTCCGAGGAGGCACCGGTCGTGACTCACCTGGTGTGGATGGAGAGGGGGTTCCGTAAGAATCACCTTGGTGCACATGTTGTCAAAGGACTAAGTGTGAATCCCAATCCCACCTGTTTATTGATTTTCACTACCTTGCGAGGTTGTGACTCACTATGGACCACTACTTCGCGTCTGAGATAGCAGGGTGTTCGCTTCTCCGTGGAGAGGTGTGGTCCCAGTCTTGGTGTGTACGTGAGAGTCCTCAGTCTTCTGCTCGTCCTCCCTCACAGACCTCCACTGCCCGTGTCGTCGTCGCCCTCCCCCGCGAAGGTCTACGTCTCTGGTGGACGTTCAGGGCCCACCTACTCTGCACTCCGACGAGGAAGGGACTTCGTGTAAGTCACTTTACACTGTGTAAATCTTAATAGCTAGACTAAGGTAACAGTTCTAAAACGACTGTCACACCCTTTACCTGTGCAAGTAGAGACAATTTCATTGGACGAGGATAAGTCCCTGGTCGCCTCGCGGGTTGTACAAGGGCCATGAAAATTCGTGTAGAGAATCGCGGGAGGAGGTGTGGGACTCCTCACCCCACTCAGAGGAGAAATATCAACTGTCGTACCGTCCCGTTCACACCGGTTCTATGAGTGGTACTACTACTGTCCGACTTGGTCCTAAACTTGGGTCCGGATGCCTCGGACCTAGGGCCCGCTACCAAAGGCGGGAGGTGTGCCTCGTAGAGTGATTAGGTGCCTCGGAAGCTCCACATTGGACGAGAACCACTGTTTTAATATTTGTAAGTGATAACTCTTGAACCTCTTGTCTGCTCCCATGTATTTTCTTCTATTTGTCGTTGATAAAAGGGTGACGTTTTTTTTAGTAATATATAGAACTATACGAAATAAAAGGGGGTTTGAAGAGTAAAATAGAAAGGTTTCGTATATGGTCTAGTAAAATATACTTAAAAATTTTTAAATAAAAGGACGGATTGTTGAGTCATACCCGGGGAGAGAACGACTCGTGACAAACGAGTCACGACCGACTCTCAGGGCCCCAACACACTGTACGTAGGTCTCCTATTTAACTCTACGAAGTTTAGGTCCAAATACGTAAGTTTACGAAAGATTAAAGAGGGGGAAAACTTCGTTTGAGTAAAACTAGTTGATACATGTATTTACAAACTGACACCAAAACTAGTAAAAGAACCCTGTCGTAGGAAAGAGGTACAAAGGTTTCTGTCGAGACAGGGGACCAATACCAGAATCTCGGAGATCTCCGATAAACGAAACGTTTTGTTCTGCAGTCCACTGTGGTGTGCACTTCGACGTCCTTCTTTGCAGGAAATTTTCTTCCGAACAACTCCTTTCGTAGCCGCAGAGAACTAGTAACGAGGAGGTAGTTTGGACCCACTGGGCCTCGGAGGGGAGGAGTACAGACCTTCGAATGTCTTCCGGCGAACCGAGTTACCTTCTTGATCGACAGGGACAGGACCCCCGACGTGTCCCAGTGGCAAAGATTGGTCCAGTTAAGACGACCATCTCACCGTGCTTACGGGAGATCAGGGAGAGGTCGTTAACATACCTTACAAAACCCTGCTCCGGGGTAGATGAGGTGTCATTCGTGTACCGAGAGACGTCCATTGGTCTTGAGTCTCGAGTGCACACGAGGTTGTGAAGGGGACGAAGGGTACCACGGTTCGACACGGGTCCCACACTCCACCGTCAAGGAGACTCACGGTCCGACTCCACCCCCTCGGAGACACCTCGGAAGAGTTTAATAATTCATGGTCCGTTGGTGTCTTACAACCCACTCCCGAGGGGTAACAATGGACGAGGAGTTCTTAGAGGAAATCGAGACATTGAAGGACCCTGAACATCCTATGAACCGTTGATGTCTCGTACACCCTAAGGGCCCCTAATTCCCCTAATTGACACCCCTACCACGGTCACTGTCCCGAGGACTCTTTTCCCGACCGATAAGACTTCCTCTAGTCGGGACCCACAAGAAACCTTCCTTACTACGATTTCGACTTTGAGGTCATGATACCGGTGGAGTGCGCTTCTCGACTGAGTAACCTTTTCTGGGACTACGACCCTCCCTAACCCACGACCTTCTCTTCCCCCGCTGTCTCCTACTCTACCGACCTACCGTAGTGGTTGAGTCACCTACACTCAAACTCACTTGAGGCCCTCAACCACTACCTGTCCCTTCGGACCACACGACGTTAGGTACCCCAGGGTTTCTCAGCCTGTGCTGACTCACTGACTTGACTTGACTTGACTTTTCCTGGAGGTGAGTCACTACTAAGAAATGAAGTGTAGAAACTCATGAAAGAATAATTCTACCGTGTAATCTTTAAAATATATGTGCCACCGTAAACATAAAATGTTTAGTCACTATAAGTGTTTTTCACTATAATGTTTATAGAATACCTTAGAGAAGATACACCGTAGTTTTTTTTACCATGTTTACCTGAATAAACGTTTTGTCTTTATCTCAGTGTCTATCTCTTTTCTTTAAATACCGATGGTTTTACTTTCTCTCCCCTCCCTATTTAACCCTTTAACCTCAGTTGTTTATGCGTGCATACTTTATCTACTGATAACTATTATTCTTGGACGACATATCGTATCCTTTGAGATAAGTTATGAGACATTACTGGATCTGCCGTTTTCTTAGATTTTTTCTCACACAGATTGACTGAGTGAAACGACATGTCGTCTTTGATTGTGTCGTAACATTTAGTTGATATGAGGTCATTTTTAATTATTTTTGTATTTTCTTCATTATTACTCTTGAAACTTTCATGTTTCCGACTTTTCATCCTTTCGGTTTTGAAAGGACTGTCTAATACACTAAACATGTAAATATCTGACAACCTTAAATATTACTCCCATCAGTTCAGTGATTTTATTACGTAATTTTTGAAATTTAACGATAGATGGTCGTATATTTAATCTTTTAATTTAAAATTTTCTATAAATGTTATTGTATTTTTGTAGTTTATAAATTCTTGTTCACTGTATTTATACATTCTGAAATACGTCTCGTGATAATTGTTCTCTTTAAATTTTATTTTCACCTTCTCATATAGTATAAATGTCTACCCTTCCAAGTGATAATACATCTATGGTCACGAAGGTTGTACTAGAGATCTAAGTTACGTTAAGGTCATTTTCACGGTGGACCCACTTACACATACATGCACATTGAACTCTTCGACTAAGATTTTAAATATACCTACGATACGGTGTTGTGGGAATTTTTTCTTCTTCCACACTTGTAAAATAATAAAAACTTATAAGTTGAAAGACATTCGATAAACCCCGAGGACTCCACAGCTGTCATAGAACTGGGGCAGACATCGATGTGACCATAAATTAAACACTGGGAAATGATCAACCAAAACAAAACACGTGAGAGAAACCCATACTATATGGTATCTCTCTTAAATATTTCCTTTACTATATTCTAAAGTTCTCCCTGTGTGAGGAGAAAACTTTCACTTTCACAATCAGAGAATCAGCACAGGTTGCGAAACGCTGAGATACCTGATAAAGGGCGTTCTGAGGAGACAGGTACATTAAGAGGTCCGTTCTTGCGACCTCACCCAACGGTAAGGGAAGAGGTCCCTCAAAATGGTCGGGTCCCTACCTTGGACCCAGACGGTGTAACTTCCGTCTAAGAAATGAAAGACTCGGTGGTCCCTTTAGGTTTACAGGGACCAAGAATTTTTGACTGGAGAAGACAGTGGATTCATTCAATACTAGACCAGTTCTTTGTTTTCCCTGTTTATGTCTGTTAAAAGAGTAAAGAAGACTCTGTTCCGTACCACGAAAGTCGTCGCTAAAAGAACCAAACCCGAAAACCTGAGACGACCTTTCCTTGTCCTACTGCACGGTCAAAGAGGAGGAGGGGGCGAGACGGGGAGAGGGGAGAGAGGAGAGTGGACCCGCGGTCACCTGGTCCCGACCAGGTGCGTGCCGAGAGTCTCTGCAAGACTCTCGAAGACTCTGTGGGACGGGCGCTAACATAAGACTGACGGCCAACTAGCAGTCCAACTTCTGGAGAGTGGTCACTTCACGTCTGAGCATTGACCCTCCGGATTCAGTCGTAGGTCACTGGCGTAGGTAGAGTTTGTGGACCTACAAAAGGGGAACCACTGTAGCGTCAGGAGTAGACCTTAAGAAGAGTACCTGCATGTACAGATACATGTTTCTCCTATTACAGGTGAAGTAAGACGGAGTCACCCCTAAGGTTTCTAATTGAAATTAATTTGAATAAATGAAACTCAAGAGAACTCCTCACCAACATTATTGTGTTTTCTCACTCCTATCATGACGATTAACCCTAATATAATGACTTAGCGTTACTTTCCTTAAGTTGCAATATACTTATTATATTATTATTAATATACTTATTATCAAGGTAATTTTCTCAAAATATATTTATGTCCCATTATAGTATAACTTTGTTATTGAAAGAAGAGTCAAAAGAACTGAAAATTGAGAAACTGAATATAAATTTGTGCAACAAAATAACTACCACTACACTACACGGAAAATTGTACTAATAAGAGAGAGGATTCCATTGATTAAAATACATGTCCCTTTTATAAGAAGTCTATTATCCCGAAATATATAAAACTTGGACATGGAAACATTATTTTACATCTCATGAATTAGGGGATTCGACATGTTAGAAAGATGTATAGGTACTCCTTAAGTATCTATAATTTAATCGATGTTCCCCCGAAACTTTTACAAGAGGTTTACGACATTTCTCTATAACTCTTTAGTTCTTTCTATAATTCGTAATGTTCTTTTTTAAATTATTACGGGGTATCAGGTGATCTTAAGTTCACGCCAAATAAATATAATTCAAAAGGTGACTAAAGGACTCGCAGTACAAGGTGACGATCTCAGTCTTCCACCAACAGGTGCTGACTCAGAATCTTCACGTACCTTAACAGTCGGACACCACAAAATCTTCTGAAAGGACATGGAACTTGTCATTTCTTAGACGGACGATCCTAAACTTAAGTAGAGTGGACGAAGAAACCGTTTCTGGTCTCACTGGTGTAAACGACCCTACGACCAGATACTTAAAGTCAATGTGTGTCAGATGTTCGTCAGAAATATACAAACGACTTATAGTGTCTCAAAACCCCTAATACTTGATTCGAGAGTAAACTCGGACCAATAAACACATGTAAACTCCAACAGCTCTTCGAATCAGGTAATCTTTTATTCGACAGGTAACTTCGCCACATGTCTTGCTACCTGCTTACACAAAACGGGGTGACTTTTGTGCTCTTTCTTAAATAAGATAAACACAAAATTTAAAGAACTGGTGGTTGGGGACGATTTTATTTTTTAATTCTACCATCGGGGGGGAGGGGTTTTTTCGACTATACAAAACTTCTTACTCCTCTTAAACTTTCTAGGTCTCAAGGAACGAGACGTTCCAAGTCGTGGTTCCTGTCGAGACCTCCCCGGGACCAATGTGAGGGGTTCAGAGGAAGGACATCCTTTCGACTCTCTTCCCCACAAACACACAGATGTTGAGGAACATTGGGGGACCTGACGTCGGGAGACAGGTACTGTAAGAGATTCCTTCTTATGGTCTCGTCCAACGATAAAGGATGAGGTTCCTCAGAAGGGTTGGGTCCCTAGTTTGGGTGCAGAGAGTGTAAACGATGCAACCGTCTGCCTAAGAAATGATGACGTGGTGTACCCTTCAGGTTTCCTCTCAAACGTCCAATAAATTATTTCCTACAACCACCTACAGCCACTACGTCCGGACGTAACAGACAAAACTCGTAGCAATCTTTTCTCGGGACTAAGAGTGGTCGTGAGTCCTTTCCGTCCCCGTTCGAAAGTTCCTCTCCTACGTACACAGAATGTGAAACGTCATAAAGACCGGTGTTCGACTCTCCTTCACTCCCCTGACAAATGTTTGCAGAAGAAATTTCTGTCTCACCCTAGAGTTTACACCTTAAACGAAGACTTGTAAAACACTTCTCGGACCGTGTGTCACACCTATTAATAAACGACTTACTTACTAATTTATTCAGTAGATCTCGACGGTAGAGGATTAAAAACGGAAGGTAAGTAATTTTTTTTTAAAGGAGAACTCCACATTACGTGTCTTTTCATGTGTCGGTGTTCACACACGAATTATTTGCTACGACACTTTACATGGTCGCTTTGCAGTGTGTTGGGGTGGTTCTAGTCTCTCTTTTGACGGGATGAGGAGGTGGGACCGACGAGACTCCTTTGTGGTCTTAGACCCGCCGAATCTTTGTTGTCTGTAAATAAGGAGCGGTAAGACCTCCGACCTGCAGGCACCGGTACCACAGGTACACCACTCTACCCCCGGGAGGAGACTTAAGTATGAAGAGTGACACGGGGTGCACCCACTTTCCCACTTCCTCCAGGGACCCCGGAGAAAATCTTCCTGTAACTGGCGTAAGTTCTTCGCAGGTGAAAGTCCTGGATTAGTCGAGGGTTCTCCGAGAAAAGGATTATCACAGGGGAACCAACAATCCAGAGGTTGTAAACTCAAACCCCGCCCCCCTGTGTTTGTCCGTCTCGTATCGTTTCCGTCAAGGTCACAGGGGTGTCCGATTTCTACGGGTCCGGGGGACGTTACTGACAGGGAGGGGTAGGGGAATTTTCGATGGCTGTACGGTTGGTAACTGATAACACCACCGGGGAAGGACCGAGGCGAAACATTAATAAGGACCGGGAACAACAAGTCAACGACTCAGTTCAGACTGGGGTACCTGATATCGTGAGGTCCGTGGACATGCGAAATGACAGAAGAACTTAAATGAGTTTGAGTACAGGTAACTAAACCACTATACTAGGTGCGTAGAGTGGGAGACAGTGGGAAAAGAGGAGAACGGGAGTCAGAAAGGGTCGTAGTCCCAGAAAAGGTTTCTCAGGTGAGAAGTGTAGTTCGTCGGATTCATGACCTCGAAGTCGTAGTCAGGAAGGCTACTTATAAGTACCAACTAAAGGAAATCCTTACTGACCAAACTAAAGGAAGTCCTAACTGACCAAACTAAAGGAAGGACAGGTTCCCTGAGAGTTCTTAAAAGAGGTTGTGATGTAAAGTTTCCGTAGTTAAGAAGTCGTGAGTCGGAAGAAATACCAGGTGGAGAATGCAACATGTACTGATGACCTTTTTGGTATCGAAACGGATATGTCTGAAAACAACCGTATATCACTACAGAGTCGAAAAATTATACGACAGATCCAAACAGTGTCGAAAGGAAGGTTCCTCGTTCTCAGAAGATTAAAGTGCCGACGTCAGTACCAGGAGACACTAAAACCTCTGGTTGTTTTCCTTCAGATAGTGACGAAGGTTTAAAGGGGTAGACAAACAATTCTTCACTACCCTGGCCTACGGTACTAGAATCAAAAAACTTACAACCCGAAATCCGGTCGAAAAAGCGAGAGGAGAAAGTGAAAGTAGTTCTCCGAGAAAACGAAGAGAAGTGAAAGACGGTATTCCCACCACAGTAGACGTATAGACTCCAACAACCATAAAGAGGACCGTTAGAACTAAGGACGAACACGAAGTAGGTCGGACCGTAAAGCGTACTACATGAGATACACATTCATTTATTCGTCCCACTGGTATATGTCGGAACAGTATGAGGAAAGGGTTAAAACTTGACCAGTCAACAAGGTACAGGTCAAGATTGACAACGAAGAACTGGTCGTATGTACAAAGAGTCCTCCGTCAGTACCATCAGACCATAAGGGTAGAGAAATTCTTAAAAGGTCGTCTGTGACAGGTTCTAGACAGACAAACAAACAAACGAAATTCACCTTAGTCAGTGAAAAATGGAACTCGAAGAGAACAAGTTGAATACCCACACCGTAAGAGAACGCAACGACGTCCGGGCAGAGCAAGAAAGTAAAGACACCGACAAGGCAAAATACTTTCGAGTCGCTTACAAAGGCAATAAGGAGACACTCACCCGTAGACCTGACACCCACACCGAAACCGAAAATCTTTCTGGGGAGGGACTCGTAGTGACGAGTACCAGGGACGAGTGGACACACGCACCAAGACATCTCCCCGGGTCATCCGTGACGACCGGAACGGGGACGAGACTCGAGACACAGTCCTCTTGTCTGTGTCTGTCTGAAAAAGTACCCGTCGTGGACAGAAGGTGCACCGTGTCGTTTGGAGAATACAGAACCGGTTGTGGTAAGTCCGGGGGTCCAGTAGAAGAGGTGTAGACGGGACACCGGAGTCTCGTCTCCTCTGGTGAGACTTACACTTGTCCGTACACTCAGCGGGGTCTGAAACGTCATACCCAGGACGGTCCCCGCCCACGACCCCAGGTAGACCTTTGTGGTCAGGGACCCTACGTCGTACTACCACTCAGAAGTGTAACCGTAGATCCTCCTAAAGTTGTCCTTTTGAAATTTTTATAAATCGTGAACTTAATATCAAATTGTTTAAATATATTGATGTCGAAATAAATGTACTAAAACTCAATTTTTAAAACCCAAGTAATTAGTGTCAAACACAAACTGGAAGTTAACATTTTTAACCAAATTTATAAAATGTTCTTCTTATTGAAAAAACTCTATTATGTACATCACATAAAAATTAACAGTAAAATTTCAATGAAATTAACCATGTAAATATCTATATATAAATATCTATATAAAACATATATATATTTACATGTCTAATATAAAAATATCTACATCAAATATGTAAATATCGATATGTAAATATCTATATATTAAGTACATAAATAAAAAAGGAAAAAGAAAAAACTTTTAATTACATAAGTAAAATTAACCTCCTATTAATGAAGTGTTATAACACTGCCAAAAACGGTATGTAGTTGTACTTAGCCGGCTTCAATATGCACGGGGGAGGTAGGACTTGGGGGAAGGGCAGACGGAGGGGTGCGACAGGGAGACCCAACAGGGTCTCGTGGCCGAGACCCACGGGACAAAGTACGCGACTTGAACGCGACGAGTAAATACAACGTACACAATAACATATAACGACCAAAAGCCAGTGAGTCAGCACAGGCTGAGAAACGTCGGCGTAACTGATGTCGTGCGGTCCGAAGGGACAGGAAGTGATAGAGGGTCTCGAACGAGTTTGAGTACAGAAACCTCAGTCGTTACGGTAGGTTTCATAACCTAGAGGCCGAAGCCGTAATCAGGAAGGCCACTTGTAAGACCAAACTAGAGGAAATCCTAACTGACCAAACTGATCTGAGGAAATCCCAGACTGAACCTAATGAACCTAATGACAGACAATCACATATACACAGTTACAATAAGAGAGTTTAGTAGGGTGGGAACGGAAGAGGGTGGCTCAGGTTTTCGGACAAGAGATACAGACTCAGAGGAAACGACGGGTCGTACATCCTAGTGACCACAGTAGTCAGAAAGATTTAAGGTATATACTTTGTCGTTGGGAGAGGACATGAGAACGAACTTTTAAGGTACCTGTCTCCTCGGACTGAGTGATGTCAGGTACCCCATCTTTCTCAACCTGTACTGACTCGTGAGTTACATAAATATAAAAACTACTTTTGTATAAATTCACTTATGTCAAGTTTGTTGTAAGGTAACACATAAAATTAGACTTTACGTATAATATTTGAAATCTAGTACCTCTTATTTACGTCAGTCAAAAAAAACCACACGCACACGCACGTTATCTTTTATACCCTCACCCCGAGTCTTTATCTTTCGACTCTTCCTTTATCCTTTTAGAAGTATTTTCCTTGAGACGAGCGTAAATTTTTATTAGACCTTTGTTACTTTGACTCGTCTGAAGACACCACACACTGAGTCTACTTTGAACGTTCGAGTTACAAGATGTAACATATTAATCAATATAAATTAATAACTTTTTTTTACTTTTACTCGTTCTTTTAACAAGAGTAGTCTATGTTTTGAATTTGTCCAGTCTATTTTAGAGAAATATCAGTAATAATTTCCTTCTAACTTAAAAACTAGTTTGTTACTCTCACCCTTTCTCACAAAGAATAGGTTTGGTGTCGACCTTGACTGTCTCGTGGTCGGACGACAATCCTCTACTCCTTTTACTATAAGTACTTTAGCCATTTAACCCGCTCTCTCTACTTCGGAGTAGTGTGGTAAACCCATCACACACTTACAAAGATCGTTTCCGTTAGACTAAGTTTAACTGCTAAGACTAAAAGAAAGGTATTCGGACTATCTTTTAACTCATAAAATGTAACGTTAATAAAGATAACCTTCTTCTTTCATATCGGTGGTTGAATGTCTAAAATTCAAATTTCCGTTTCATAAAACGTTGATAAAAAAGTATAAAACATTGTATCGAAACCCATTCTACCATAGACGCCGACGTTTGTAGGTTTGAGAATGAATATTCTTGTATTTTGTAGTAAACGTGGATCTTGGTCTCTTTAGTGTGTCCATTAATGACGACACCCCTTGTCAGACTTGTTGGTCACTCACTCTCGTGATTTCTTTCTGAAGACTTGTACCTTCATGGAACTACGTTACAAGAATTTCTCAGCATAATAGACGAGAGATAATCGTTCGTGCTACTAAAGAAACACTATGGGTGTCATGTTATAAATATCTTTTGTTATCTTTAAAGGATCCTCTTTACGAACGTTTTGATTTGCCGTCTTACCGACTTGGACCTTAAAACCAATTTTCTATTTCGCACACTTCTAATAGTTCCTACTTTATAAGTTTACTCTGGGTATAGAATTACTTACCTACACTTACCTGTAGAATTCATTCTCTTCTTTAGTGTGTGTTTACAAAATTATTCATTTATAATGGGTAAAGGTAGTGGACATGGTTTCTGTTTTACAAGACAACTCGTTCATTGTAAACGCCTAAATCAGAATTGGTGGTCTTTCTACTTTTGTCTGTAGTCTTAATTGCCGACAGTAACCAAAATATAGACAACATTTTAGACTATACTCTTACCACACTGGCTCGTTGAAAGTCAAAGTCGAAAACTATATTTCCTATTTTGTGATTATTATGACCATTTCTCTCTTCACATGTTTGGTCTCAAAACCGACTTTTAGGTAAACAATGATCCTCAGTACTGAGTTGATATGTAAATCACTATTGTAAAAAACCTCGTTCACGACACAATCAGTGAGTCATTACATGTTGAGAAACACTGGGTCCAAGGAGACAGGTACCCTAAGAGGTCCGTTCTTATAACCCCACCCAACGGTATTGGAGGGTGTCCCCTAGAAGGGTTGGGTCCCTAGCTTGGATCGGAGGACGTAACGTCCGTCTAAGAAATGTCAGGCTTGGTGGTCCCTTCGGGTCACTTGCGTCATTAATATATACGACAACAGGTTTAGAAGGGTTTCTATCTGAGAGAATAGTGTAAACTGGAAAGTTGGAAAGGACTGGTGTACTTTCCTTATGGTTTAGAAGCGAAATAAAGTTGTTCCATTTTAAGAATGATCTTCTCACTTTAGTTGGTACTCGGAGTCCCATTTGTACAAAGGTCGTGTGTTTTATTCAATTACGATTTAGACATGGTAGGTGTGAATCACCCATCCTTAATAAAGAACAATTACAATACGTACTTTTACAGATGTTTTTTCGGTTCAGATTTAAATCCGTAAAAAGAAAATCCTAATTTTACGAAAACTTAAAAAAATCGCTTTCCACCTAGAACGAGTTTGTGTGTTCCTTCCACTGTAATGTTATTTTAAACTTTTGACTCATGGTCCTTTACTTTTACATATTCCTCGCACTCCTTCTGACACGGAATTACTAAGATTTTAACACAAGCAACAGTTAGTGCTATGTCAGACTTCACTTCTCGACTTATTTAACTCGTCGTAAAGGAGTCAAACCCAAAAGAAATACTACAAGGTCTTAACTTGTTAAATTTTCCTATTGAATTCTTTAGTCCGATTAATTCTTATTTCATAATTTATTTAATTCATTACTTTTCAATTCCTTAAGTCACTACCATATAGTAAAATAACGAACGAAAACGAGTTAGACAAGTTACGCTAAATCACTAAATAAAAATATCAGCTAAATGTTACAACACAATCGAAGTCCACGTGACTTTCACTTAGCCGATATATTTATGTACGTATATAGGTGAGAAGAAAACGTCCAAGAATATATCCGGTAACGTCACATGACTCATCTCAATGGACACGATACGTCGTCCAAGAATAATCAAAATATAAAATATGCACACACACATACGATTCGACGAAGTCAACACAGACTGGGACACTGGGGTACCTGACACCGGGTGGTCCGAGGAGACAGGTACCCTAAAGGGTCCGTTCTCATGACCTCACACAACGGTGCGGGAGGAGATCCCCTAGAAGGGCTGGGTCCCTAGTTTGGGTGCAGTGCGCAGAGGACGTAACCGTCCGTCTAAGAAGCGGTGACCACGGCGGATTCTTCGGAGGTCAAATGTATACCGTCACACAAATACAGTCAGGGTTGGGGGGTCAAATAGAGAGAAGGGGAAAAGGGGACCATTGGACAAAGGATGTAGACACTGAGACGAAGACAAAGTATTTACTCAAGCAAAGAAAAAGGAAGGTGTATATTCGTTATCGTATACTATAAACAGAAAGACACAGACTGAACGAAGAAGTGAGTCACACTGTTAGAGTAAACTGACGAAAAAAGAAGAGAAGTGAACCACTGGCAAAAAAGACGAGGAAAAAGTACAGATCATTAGAAACTGAAATCCGACTACAAAACAAACCTTGTAACATCCTTGAGACCTAAAACTATAGAAGGAGACGTCCTACAGTATAAACGAGACCTTCCGTCAATTTAATGGTCCCTTCGGGGATTTAGGACAACTCTCAAACAAATTCCAAAACGACGATTAATTAATCTAAAATGAGAACCAGTCTACCACCTAGACAATCAGGATTTTACACTATAAATAAGGCTGATACACCGAGAAGTCCCTAAAGTTACCCTTCGAACTCCGTAAGTCGAACGAACGGATCGACCACTCTGAACTTGCGGTTAGGGACAGAGAGATCATCGTCTGTCTAGGACTTTATAAAGAGAACCCGAAGAACCTCAACACGTCCCTGAACTGAGTTAAATCATACTTCCAAATCCTCGAAGGTGGATACAGAGGAAGGAGAGGTCCTGAAAAAAGAATCAAGACTAGTGAAGTCGGGGCAAAGAAGGTAAGGTCGTTCTAGTGGCGAAAGACAAACTCGAAACACGGGGGTGGACGACACAACTTAGTCTTCACAGGAGTCTCTTCTCTGACCGATTCACGAGTCACGACACGAGCGTACAAACGAAGGGTTCCTTCCCTTCGTTTAGGAAGGACAGGGGTTCCTAGCACACGGAGGTCGAAGGAATAAGAGATCCGAGTAGAGGTCCCGGAAGTTTTCAAAAAAGGAGGGGGTGACGGATGGGGGGAGGAGCTCAAACATTATAAATAACCGAACTCCGAATTTAACTATATTCGAAGGCATAATAAAGACTCAGTCCTTCATAGAAAGAATTTTTAAACAGAATGAGACCTTACATCCCTAACCACGTAGATCCCCACTACAGGAAGTGGTCACATTATTTCAAGACTCGGAGAGAGAGAGAGAAAATTTTTACAAATGAATAAACTCGAAGGAACCACCGAGTCGTCACTTTTTAGACGGACGTTACGTCCTCTGTACCTAAGCTAGGGACCCAACCCTTCTAGGGGACCTCTTCCTTTGTCGACAGGATGAGGTCATAAGAATGGACCCTTTAAGGTACCTGTCTCCTCGGACCGCCCGACGTAAGGTACCCCAGCGTCTCAACATGTACTGAATCGTTGATTTGTTGTGGTCGTAAATAAGTAAGCCGATGGGACCCAGAGTCAACACCGGGATCCCTAGAAACAGCCCCACTTACCCCAGAAAGGAACGTTGCACTCCAGAAAAGAGCTTAACACCGTGAGTCGAGATCTCACTCGTCTGAGTCCTCAACACCCCGTACCTGAATCGACGGGACGTCGTGCACCCTAGAAGCAAAGGACTGGTCCCTGGCTTGGACACAGGGGACGTCTTCTTCCACCTAAGAATTGGTGACCTGGTGGTCCCTTCAGGAACTTGTCAAAAGAAAAGTTTATACGTAAGAGGTAGAAGAAGGAAAAGACAAAAAGGTCTGTGTAGACACGATCTGACAAGTGACACCAAAGTATCGGTAACCCTAATAGGGTCCCGGACACGACTTCGACTTTGAGGTCATGCAACCGGTGGAGTACGCTTCTCAACTGAATAACCTTTTCTGAGACTACGACCCTCCCCAACTCCCGTCCTCCTCTTCCCCTGCTGTCTCCTCCTCTATCGACCTACCGTAGTGGTTGAGCTACCTGCACTCAGACTCACTTGAGGCCCTCTACCACTACCTGTCCCTCCGGACCGCACGACGATAAGTACCCCAGCGTATCTCAACCTGTGCTGACTCGCTGACTTGACTCGACACCATGAATGTCACACTTTGAACAGTTCAGGTCATCCTCGACGTGTCCTTGCCGGATGTAGTATAAACACAAGACTTGTGACTAAAACAAAGTCATTTTACTGTATTAAGAATCATAAGTTTCATATATTGATTATTTCGATTCTGTCCGCCAAATTAAAGAGTTTAATAAAGTCAAAATGTCAACGGAGTTTCAATGATCGTATTTCTAAAGTATAAATCAAAATACAAACCTGTACGACTTCACAGTGATCCGATTTTCGATATAATTGTGATCCTCAGGTACTTTGTAAAAATTAAATGTCACCGAGTAAATAATTGTTCGAATCCATGTGACAAAATGGGATGTTCTCCAAATTCCTGTATGTCAGCTCCTATAAAAGACGATACACAATATTTTCCACTTGATATAAAAAAATAGAAACCCGGTTGGACTCAATTTATCGTGATGTAAAAACAATAATATTTTGGGTAGATTGATAGCTTACTGTAGTTCTTTGATTCTCCTCTAACTTATATTCAGTATTAGGATTAGTTACAGCCAAGTGTTAATATTACCCTATTGATTCAAAAACCTCTAAGGTCCGACAAGACAGAATAAGTCCAAGTCTTTGAAATGAGTCCTAGAATCTTTTATTCCGAACGGAAGCAGGGAGGGTAATGGGGTATATAGTTAGGAGGGTCTCGAGGGAAAGGAAGACCTCGACCCTGGGTAGACGGAGGAGAAGGAACGGGGAAGAGGGGACATTGGAGACCTTTCCCTACGTCTTCAGGAAGAATTGACGTCAAGGTCCACCTTTACAGTTTAGACTGGGAAGTGATCACGTAACTTCTATCCTTTTTTTTCCCCCCCGATATAGTGTCTCCAGGAAGACTCCCCGTCGGAGTCCTGAGTCGCTGGTCGGTCCACCCTACACCCATTCTCCTATATTAATCTCCATCTTCTTTCTTAAAGAGGCAAAATCCGATCAACTGACCCACCTACTTGGGAGCCAATTTATACGGGGCTTGGAGAGACCCTTTGACCGTCTATAAAGGGGCTACTACCCCTCGGTCTTCCCGGTGACGTCCACTTTATCTTCGTAGTGGTCCTGGTGTATAGACGAAGAGATCTCCCTTCGAGTCCTCCCGCCTTCTTCCTGGTGGCACCTCTCAGTGACCCTCCACTAAGCCCCCGTACGCCTACGGTCCGAAGGAACTAGGGTGAAGACCTGTCTCTTGGTCGTCCCCGCTCAGCCCTCGACGACTGGATGGCGGACAAGGGCTCCGGTTCTTCCTCCACCTTTCTTTGTCATCGTCAAGAAGGATCGAGCGGAGTGACACAGGACAGGACTTTTACTCGAGTCATTTTCATAGTAAAAGTCTTTTATCGCCCGACGATGAGACTCTTCATTTGCGTTGAAGGAAAGGGAAGAAAAGGAAAAGAGGAGGACGTAATTACCCTTCTTCTTAATGAAAACTCAGGTCGAGGTTTTCGACGTCAATGAATAAACCGAAAAGAGTAGCGACACTAGTTTATAACTTCCACTCCCGTCCCTTAGCTATGGCTCCACCTCTGTGTCTCAATACATTCCCGGTGTACGTACTTTGTAATTCTCGGCGTTTAGTTCTCGTCCTCCAAACTTTAGGCTCTCGATAATGCCGAGATGACAAACTTGAGATAAAACCTTAACCCTCTTTAGTTATGCCTTTTCGTGTATGGTTCTTTTTGAAATTTTTTCGTCAGAAGTGACTGGATTTTTTCGGTCTGGATTCCACGAGAGTGTAGTCATTCAGACTCCAGACCCTCTTGACACCTATAGTTTGACACCCTGACTTCAGATTTAATGTTCCGTTTACAGCAGGAAAGTCTTAGACGACGCCCGCTCGTCCGTCGAAGTCTTAGACATCAGTGAACCCAAGTTCACTCGTGTTTCTTCACTCAGAACTCTTTCAAACTTTGTACACCCCAAATCCGAAAATGTTTTCTTACCCCTGAATTATGGAAATTTACGTATCTGATTAAGTTCGACCGGTGTCTCTCACTTTCACAATCAACGAGTCGACACAGGCTGAGAAACACTAGGGTCCCTGACATTGGACGGTCCGAGGAGAACTATCGAATACCACTTACCACAACCTAAGCACTAGAGACTTCTTCTTCTAAATCGAAACCCTGGTCCCTGGTCCGAACTAACGAGTTCTCGAAAACACATCGTCTCAAAATAATTTCATACTCTCCTTGTCCCTTTCGAAGACTGTATCTGTAGTCTTCTCTCCGCCTCTCACAGGGGGAGGGATCACAATCCTTCCCTCAATATATGAAAAAATTAATCAATTCTTTCTATAACGATTCAACACAGGTCGAGAAAGCTGTGATACCTGACATCGGACGGTTCGAGGAGACAGGAACCCTAAAAGGTTCGTTGTTATGTCCTCACCCAACGGTAAAGGAAGAGGTCCCTTAATTAATAATGTTATTTAGTTTTCTTAAAGAGTTCAAACACTTTTAAAAAGGTCTGGGTGAGGGTATTAAATGTAAAATTCTATTGTTCTAATCGGTCTTCCAAAAGTCCTTCCTTTTTGACAGGAGTTCGTCCAATGTGACAACAACATATTAGGGAGTCAAGTCAAGCGAAGTCAAGTCAACGAGTCAGCACCGGTCCAGAAACGCTGGGGTTCCCGACGTCGTGTGGTCCGGAGGGACAGGTATCGGTTGATGGTCTCGAATGAGTTTGAGTACAGGTAACTCAACCACTACGGTAGGTTGGTAGAGTAGGGGCAGTAGGAGAAGAGGAGGGTGGAAGTTAGAAGTTAGGGTCGTAGTCTCAGAAAAGTTTACTCAGACGAGAAGTGTAGTCCTCCGGTTTCATAACCTCAAAGTCGGAGTTGTAGTCAGGAAGGGATCCTATATTAGGATCAGCAAAGGATCCTATATTAGGGGTCATGTCTCAAATTACCTCTTCCTTTACCGTTGGGTTACGTCATGAGTCCGGACCTTTTAAGGTACCTACTTCGGACCACCCGACGTCAGATGACCCCAGTTTTTCTCAACCTGTACTGACTCGCTGAAGTGAAAGTGTCTCAAATTTGACTCAACAAACAACATACTAATGGTCAAGACCCGAATTTCTTTCTATGGAAAAGACACTGATTCTGATTCTTTACATCTCCTTTTTTTTTCGAACAGGAAAGGAGGAGGAACTCTTGGGGTCTGCGGAAATAGGAGAAGTTCTCGGGGTCTCAGGAAAGAGGAAACCTTGGGGGCCTGAAGAATCGTTGGATAGATCCTTAACTGAGAGAGTGAGACAGGTACTCTAAGAGATCCGTTCTTATGACCTCACCCAACGGTAAGGGAAGAGGTCCCCCTGGAAGAGTTGGGTCGCAAGATTGGGTCCAGAGGGTGAGACGTCCGTCCGAGAAGTGCCAGACTCGGTGTTTCCCCTTAAGACAACTTACCAAACCGAATTACTCCTCATTTAGATCAAGGACAAGTGTAAGATCATTGGGACAAACGTAACGACCAATCAAGTCGATACAGATTTTCGTTGAGTGAAGAACTCATCTTTTGCGAAGAAGGAACAACAATACGTAAAATCGAATCTGGGACCGAAAAGTGTCCTGGGCTCCTCCACTGGAAACCACACCCGTGAAACCGCGACCGACGACCGTCCCGACCTCTCACTACCTACTCGTGGTAGAAGGCCCTACGTCCCACGGTCGGGAGGGACGGGAGGGGTTCCGAGACGGATGTCTTCGACTAATTGGTCTACCCAAACAGGTCGAGGTCCTTGTGGGAGGAAGGGCTAATTAGAGTGTGTAGCAATCATAACTGACTCCTGGCACTTCTATTTATACGGGGTCAAGACAAGCCCCTTGGTCCTCGAATCAGCAACTCGTCTGTTACCCCTCCCCCGGTACCGCCTTCAGCAGTGTCCCGCATCTCCCACCCCTCCTCCCCTGCACCCCGCCCTTCTCAAGTAGACGGGCACCACCTTCACCCCCGAGCCCTTTCAGTACGTTTTCACTGAAGGCGAAACTGAAACTGGTTCTCGAACTAATTCTTTGTCTGAGGTTCTGCTTCCTCACTACTTCCGCACCCCGGACACTGATACTTCGGACCCGACGGAACCCCCCGACACTTCTCGAAGTACGCCAACCTCTCACTACGACAAACTTACGTAACCCCCAACCACGTACCTCCCCTGGAAAGGAGCTCTTAGGGGTCCTCGATTCTAGCAGCCCCCAAGGCTACGACGTCATTTCTCCGACCTAGGATGACTGGGACGGTGCGACCGCTCCCCGAGAATGTAATAAGACGAGCGGAAAATAAACTTGTAAAGACATAGACAAAAGCCGGCGAGACCCAGTGACAACGACGCGAGCACGAAAGAGATCAACGCCTCCCACACCCGATGAGGGGTCAGCACTACTCCTCCTAAAAGCGACGGCCCCGAAGAGAACGATACCTCGTGCCCGAGACCCGCGTCTCCGTAGTCATCGACACCGGAAGTCCGAGTCAACGGAGTGTTGTACGCCCTAGAAGGACCTGGTCCCTAGTTTCTTAGGTACGGAGGACGTAGTCGTCCACCTAAGAGTCGGTGGTTTGGCGGTCCCTTCGGAGACTTATTGAAATCTAAATGTCTTCTCGGCGTTTACATCCTGTCTTTCAAGGATGTATGGGCTGAGGGAGATTGTACCTGTAGGTAATGGTAGCAACCCGAGGTTTCAGTGTCGTCTACCACTGACGTCGGTACTTTAATTTTCTGCAAACGAGGAACCTTCTTTTCGATACTGGTTGATCTGTCGTATAAGTTTTCGTCTCTGTAATGAAACGGTTGTTCTCCGGCAGATCAGTTTCGTTACCAAAAAGGTCATCAGTACATGCCTACACTCTCAACCTAGTATTTCTTTGGACTCGTACTTCTTAACTACGAAAACTTGACACCACAACTTCTTCTGAGAACTCTCAGAGAACCTGACGTTCCTCTAGGTTGGTCAGGTAGGATTTCCTTTAGTCAGGATTTATAAGTAACCTTCCTGACTGCAACTTCGACTTTGAGGTTAGGAAACCGGTGTACTACACTTCTTGACTGAGTCACCTTTTCTGGGACTACGACCCTTTCTGACTTCCGTCCTCCTCTTCCCCTTCTGTCTTCTACTCCACCAACCTACCTGTACTCAAACTCATTTGAGACCCTCAACCACTACCTGTCCCTTCGGACCGCACGATGTCAGATACCCCAGCGTTTCTCAGCCTGTACTGACTCGTTGACTCGACTGACTGGCAGTCAAGGATTTGACTTGGTGTCTGATAATTCTAAAACACAAAGGGGTGATTACAGGAATAGATAGGGTCCTAAGTTTACTCCGTAAACGTGAGTCAAACTTCAGAAATCAGAGACGGGCAGAGAAGGACTCATAAGGGGTGTAGGAAGTAAGGGGACTGTACAAACTTCTGACAACCAGACCACAAAACATTTTACAGAGATAACCTAAAAATACTACAAAGACGTTCTACCATAACTCCAATACCTAAATATCCTTCTCACGGGGTCTCGACTACCTGACGAGAAGTGTACACCTTTTTCTCCACGAGTCAAACCACCATAATTGGAGTCAGTGAGCCACTCCCACAACGTCCACCCCAAAGAGGTAATACTTCAATGGTACAAAGAGATAAATTAAAACGTCTTCTATGAAACTCCCATTTACTTATAGAAAGAGGAACTCTCTTTCTATAAACGGGAAATTATGTTCGTAAGTGACCACTTAGAACGGACGTTATTGAAACCGATGTCACAAGATTGCAAGTAAGGGGTGAAGGGGGTAGGTAAGATGCATATAAACAACCTTAATAAGACGTTCCTTATGAACACTACATAAACACGTTAGTAAACAAATATAGTGATACTTGAGCACTTATAAATAACCTAAGAAACACAATGTTAGGTTATGATAGTAATAATACTCGAAACAACCACTTGACAAAGTCGAGACCAGCATCTCTAGAAATAGTCGAGTCGAGGACATAGGAAAGCTGCACGGAGGTAGGTAGGAACGGAAAGGAAGGGAGGGTGGAGGCAGGGAGGGAGGACGGATGGGGAGAGGGACGAAGGGGAAGAAAGGAAGGAAAAATAAGGAAGGAAGGACAGAGAGAAGGAAAGAAAGAAAGTAAAGACTGGTAAAAGAATGAAGTCCGGTTGTGTTTTACGAGGTCTGAGTAGAACATAAAAGGGACGGGGCTTGATCGAACCAAAAATTTCGTCCCTCATCGCACAGTTCTCGAGTCAAACCTTTCTGGGGGAAACACCTCCTACGACCCATACATCTCCCACACTCACGACACTACTAGTCTGACTCCTACCACTCCGACCTTGGTTCGGACGCCGTCGGTCCTCGTTGACCTTATTTCCCCCGGTGTATGTCCCGTATGCTCCGCCTCCTGGGTATCCTCCGAGGGACGACACACCTCACTTCCCTCCCAACCTACGGTACACTTCGAAGACTCTACTACCCACCTACCCGTCGAGCACCCAGACCTTCGTGTCCTCTCCCGAGACGAAAAGACCGAAGGTCGTCGTCACAAGGGCTTGTTCAAAGGGTGGAAGAAGCAGACCCGACAAAACCCCTCTCCTTACCACAAAGAGAGACGGACAGAGGAGTCAAGAGACCGAAGACAGGCAAAAAGTCAGTCAAGTCACGTCAGCGAGTCAGCATACGTTGACAAACGCTGGGGTACCTGACGTCGTGCGGTCCGGAAAGACAGGTAGTGGTTGAGGACCTCGAACGAGTTTGAGTACAAGTAGCTCAATCACTACGGTAGGTTGGTAGAGTAGGAGACAGTAGGGGAAGAGGAGGACGGAAGTTAGAAAGGGTCGTAGTCCCAGAAAAGGTTACTCAGTCAAGAAGTGTCGTCCATCGGTTTCCTAACCTCAAAGTCGAAGTTGTAGTCAGGAAGGTTACTTATAAGTCCTGACTAAAGGAAATCCTTCCTGATCAACCTAGAGGAACGTCGGACACTCTGAGAGTTCTTAGAAGAGGTTGTGGTGTCAAGTTTTCGTAGTTAAGAAGTCACAAGTCGAAAGAAATATCAGATTGAGAGTGTAGGTTTGTACTGGTGACCTTTTTAGTATCGGAACTGATCTGTCTGGAAACAACCGTCATTACAGAGACGAAAACTTATACGACAGATCCAACCAGTATCGAAAAAAAGGGTTCCTCATTCGTAGAAATTAAAGTCCCGACGTCAGTGGTAGACGTCACTAAAACCTCCGGTTTTTTATTTCAGACGGTGACAAAGAGGTAGTTAAACGGTACTTCACTACCCTGGTCTACAGTACTAGAATCAAAAGACTTACAACTCAAAATTGAGAGGAAAGAATAGTCCTGAATTTATTTAGTGGAGCGAAGACTGTTCACCCCCACCCCACGAAGAGTCCGTCGGGTGCACCAAACTCTAAGCGTTACTACTACAAGGAAGAACAAGAACCAGACCACCCTTGGTTCTCCTTTTACAGGGTCAATTCCATTGACGAGAGTACTTCGACTGTTATGATCCAATGTTCCCTTATTTATTTGTTAGGTCCAATAGGGTCTATCACCTATGCATATTACGTCCTGCACATTACCCCATTAGACTACCTTTTCCCGACTCTACCCTTCCCTACCCCTATTAAAACCGACCTGTCAGGGTAACTTTCAGGGTAATTCCTCCCCGTAACTCGATTCTAGACGTACCTTCTTAGTCGGTACACTTCTCGGCTCCTTTCTTGTAAGGTCTGTTTCCTGACCGATCACGGACTCGTGGCCCTTCCCCCACTCGAACCCACGTGTAAATCCTCCTCTCTCTATTAGGGACACCGACCTTTTACCACCTGACCCTCCCTCCCCCGTCCACCCCAATCTCCCCTCTGACACACTCAGCAAACCGGTGTCCTTCTTCTGCTTAATGTGAGATCCTACTCACGTGCACGGGACTAAGGGAGGTCGAAGACACCAGAATCGTGACGTCCTTCCGTCCTCGTCTACGTCTTTGTGTTAGCGCACTCTCCACTACCCAACCTTGTGTCAATATCTCCACGTGTGCTTCCCTTAAACCGTACAACCCCATTGTGACACGTCCGCCTTGTCATTATAAACGACGAAGTACAGTTATATACCGGTTTTGGTGGTGTTATAACATTAGTCGGAGACCAATTTTATTCATTAAATTAATTTTTGGATTTTTTCTCTTTTGTTCTAGTTCCATCTTTAGTTTCTACTTTAGTCACAAGATTCGAACGGGTCGACCCTCGGCCCCTGTCGAATGACTTCTCCCTCTCTACACCGTCCTCGGTCAAAGGTCACCCCCTACTTCTCAAACTATACGATTAAACACTACGACTAATTTTTGGGAGTACCTCTAAAACTCTTCGTCTTGATCAAGCCGCGAGGGCACTTTATAATTAAACACTTAGCAGTCAGACCCCCACCTTGACGCTCGGGCCCCGACCTCTCCTAGTGGCCATCTCTCTCACGTTCACCTCTGGCCGAGGACCCACGGACGAGAGACACGGAGGACGTTCGTGTCTTACACCGAACTCCACAGTCTCAGGGTCTGGGGTTTACTACGAGACGCGTGTGTCAGCCGGTTAAAATAGTTGTACATTCATTTCATTATCCCTGGACTAATATTTCTCTTATGTGGGAGATGGACCTGATTCTACCTCCTTTTTTACCTTGGTTCAATGACATTTTGGCTTCGGCTCCCTTGAGAGGTGTACTTGAGTAGACCGACAGAGACCCTTAGTTCCTCCTTACCGTTACCCTAATTCGGATAAGGAGTCTGAATCTTGTCCCCGTCTTCGGTTCACTGTTCCGACCTCTTTGTGACTCCAGAAGTCTATCACTGGAAGTCTTTCCTGGACAGTCCTATCCAGAAATCTTTCCCTCTCACTCTACATAAATTAGGTTCATGAGAATTTCCTTCGAAACTTTTACTCTAAGGAACGGAAAACAGGGTAGTCTTTCCTATTGTTCCCTGGTCTTTTCAGATTGGTCTCTTCCCTCCAGAGTCATTTGTCGGACCCTACTGAGGGCCCTCCCACACCCCTAGACCCGGTGGTAGACCCTCGGTTACCCCTGTCCATACAGTGGGACTCCTGACCCGGTCGGACCGTCCGGTCCTTGACCTCCACTTTCTCCCGTCGTGACCTCTCAGTCGTATTTCATCCGTTTCCTGCAGACTCGTTCACTCACCTTAACAATAAAACTACAGACATGGGGTGCTACCGTAGAGGGTCCGTCAACCATGTCTTAATTCTGGACCTCTCTTCCGTACAGTCACTTCTCGATAAGTCCCACTCCGTCCTACACGTTGTGTTCTAACCCTCATCTAAGTCGACCGAGGCTACCCCTGGTGGAGGTCCTTGTTAATGCAGTGAACCCCTGTGCATCCGTTATAGGGCAACTCGCCACTGACGGAAACCGTCCAAATCTTGAAGGCCTAACTTAGGGAGAGTGACACCCTATGAAGGGTTCCATTTTAGATCACACTACACGATCTTGGTGTTTACAGTCTGACCTTTCGATTTTCTTCTATTTTCCCTCCCTCCATGACTTAAGACCGTTTACCAGGATTGGAAGGTAAAGCACCCCTTCCGTCTTACATCGAATACTTTATGTAGCGTGATCATCTTCGAGTCGAGTCGAAGTCAAGTCAAGTCAATTCAAGTCAAGCCAGGTCAAGTCAAGTCAAGTCAGTGAGTCAGCACAGACTGAGAAACGTTGGAGTACTTGACGTCGTGCGGTCCGGAGGGACAGGTAGTGGTTGAGGGCCTCAAGTGAGTTTGAGTACAGGTAACACAACCACTACGGTAGGTTGGTAGAGTAGGAGACAGTGGGGGAAGAGGAGGACGGGAGTCAGAAAGGGTCGCAGTTCCAGAAAAGTTTACTCAGTCGAGAAGTGTAGTCTACCGGTTTCCAAACGTCAAAGTCGAAGTTGTAGTCAAGAAGGTTACTTGTGGGTCTTGACTAGAGGAAATCCTACCTGATCCACCTAGAGGAACGTCAGACTCCCTGAGAGTCCTTCTTGAGAGTCGACTTGAATCCCCGTCTATTCGGTCGTCTCCGTAAACCTCTTCTTGAGACTACAGGATCTGATATACGATTCGGTTCGGACGTGACGTCCTCTCCCTGTTTTCACTAAGCTCTCACACCCGTCCAAGAGGACTCCAAGTCTCCCCAGGCTGAAACCTTTCTGGTTGGACGAACAAGAACTCAGACGACTCCGACCCAGACCTCAACCTTATACCCACCCCTACTTCCTTTTCATTAGCCACCCCGTTACAAGTATCTGAATGTGCTAAGGAGTCGTCCTGTCCCACCGTCGGTGGTGACACTGGGTCCCCTTGAACATTCTCCTTCGTCTCCACTAACGGGAAACTGTCTCGGGTAGTGGGGACCTTTGGACCCCGGATGTCCTTTCCCCCTCCAGTCCCTTTACCCCTAACTCTCCTAAACGTTTACGTATGTGTGTCTCCTCCGCGGAGAATTTACTCGAGACCTCTGTCCACACGGTACTAACGTTTAAAGTGGAAACGTCTTCCATGATGACGCACGAGTCAACGAGTCAGCACAGGTTGAGAACCGCCGAGGTCCCTGACATGGGTGGTCCGAGGAGGTAGGTACCCTAAGAGGTCTGTTCTTACGACCTCACCCAACGGTACGGGAGGAGGTCCCCTAGAAAGACTGAGTCCCTAACTTGGGCTCGGAGAACACAAAGGACATTACCGTCCACCTAAGAATGATAATTCGGCGACCCACGCCTACAGACTTTATACTGAGAGACTCTCCTTCTCTGTCACGTGTAAAGGGGAAGAAAGGTTCCATACCCTTTACGTAGCACAGTTCTGGTCCCTGCTCCCCTCCAAACGGACCCGAACCTAGTGTTCAAAGTCTCAGGTGAGAGTCCCGACCGAAGTGCCCGGACGGGAGCCTTCCCGAGTTATGTACGAAACTACCTCGTACGTGCACTCGTCTCTTTCCTCTCGAGAATTCGCACTACACCTCTCGGCCGTTTGTGACGCGTTTTGTGTACCGGAGGTTGGGGACGGTAGGACAAGGGTAAACCACGAGGACTGCGGGTGCTCACGTCGAAAGGGCGCCTGAGTCTTGCGCATCCTAGAGTTGACAGATGTGGAATGCTACACGGCGACCGCGACTCTACCGAATGACAAGGTTTCTTGAGAAGTCTAAGAAATTTCTGACCCGAAAACCCCCGGTGTCACAACCTACTTGAGTTGAAGATACCAGAAAATTGAAAAATAAAACATGACCCCACATCGGTTAATTATTACACTATCAAAGTCCACTTGTCCCTTCCCTAAGTCAATATGTATGTGTATTAGGTGAGAGGGGGTTTGAGGGAAGGGTAGGTTCGACGGTGAATTGTGACTCGTCTCAAGGTGCACGATATGTCATCCAGGAACAACGAATAGATAAAATTTATGTCGTCACACATGTACAGGTAGGGTTTGAGGGATTGATAGCGAGGGGGGCTGGGAAGTGGGACCATTGGTTTCAAACAAGAGATTTAGACAATCAGACATAGACAAAACATTTAGTCAAGTAAACGTATTAAAGAAAAATCTAAGACGTATATTCCCTATACCACACTATAAAGAGAAAGAGACAGACTGAGTCATTCTATTAGAGAGAGGACCCGTATATAGGTCTCTTTTTGTACCAGACTTTCCTATGTACATGGGGTTACAAGTGACGTCGTGAGAAATGTTATCGGTTCTGTACCTTCGTTGGATTTATGGATTTTCAGGAAACTGTCTCCTTACCTATTTCTATATAAACAATACCAACAAGTCAGTGGGTCAGTACAGACTGAGAAACACTGGGGTACCTGTCGTCGTACTGTACGGAGGAGCAGGGAGTGGTAGAGGGTCTCAAACGGGTTCAAGTGCAGGTAACGTAGTTACTACGGTAGGTCGGTAGAGAAGGAGACTGTGGGAGAAAAGGAAGACGGGAGCTAGAAAGGGTCATAGTCCCTGAAAAGGTCACTCAACAGACAAACTTAGTCTACTGGTTTTATGACCTCGAAGTCGAAATCGCAGTCAGGAAGGTCATTTATAAGTCCCAACTGGAGAGATTACTAACTGACCAACCTAGAGGAACGGTAGGTCCCCTGAAAGTCCTCGGAAGAGGTCGTGGCGTCAAGTTTCCGTAGTTAAAACCTGTTACCTTATAATGAGTAAGAAATTTTTCTTAATTTATTGCGGTCAACGTCGTTGTACCTACCTGCATCTCTATCTACCAGTGTGACTCACTTCAGTCAGTCTGCTCTTTCTCTTCGGAGAGTCCAGAACTTCCGAGTACGGTCTCAGTCCCTCTGTTGAGTCCACGTCGACGTCCTCCCTCGAGTCCCGTCGGGTCCGTGGACCCTCCCTCGGGTCCGTGTACCCTCCCCGGGGTCCAACTCTGTCTTGTTCGATCACACGACAAACGGAGTAAAATTGAAGAAATTTGAAATTTTAAAAAAAGGAATTTTATAAAAATCCGAAATGTAAAAAAAGAAATCGAAAATCTAAAACATGAATTTAAGGAAACCGAATCTTTAAACAGTAAAAGTGAAGAAATCTAAAATTGAATACTCATTTTCCCTTGAAGTTGAAACCTAAAATTAGGACTCTTCGACAGTGCACTCTCCCAAATATAAGTTTGAACTCCGTAGAGGTGTGACATCTGCAAAAGAACATCAAGGCAGTGAGTCAACACAGGTTGAGAAACACTGGGGTACCTGACGTCGCACGGTCCGAGAGGACAGGAGACGACGGAGGGTCTCAAACGAGTATAAGTACAACCGACGTCACCACTACGATAGATTGGTAGAGTAGGAGACGGTGGGAGAAGAAAACGGAAGTTAGAAAGGGTCGTACTCCCCGAAAAGATTACTCAGCCAAGAAACGGAATCCACCGGTTTTTTGACCTCGAAGTCGAAGTCGTAGTCAGGAAGGTCACTGATAAGTCCCAACTAAAGGAAATCCTACCTGACCAAGCTAGGGAAACGTCAGGTTTCCTGAGAGTTCTCAGAAGAGGTTGTGGTTCAACCTTTCGTAGTCAAGAAGTTGCGAGTCAGAAGAAATACCAGGTTGAGAGTATGGGCATGTACTGATGACCTTTCTGGTAGCATCAACGAAAACAACTGCAAATGAGAGAAGTGTGGTGGAACGGAACGGGGGCAGACGCTACAGTTACAAGAACGAGTGCTCCACGTGTGTGCACGAGACGTGAGGTCAGTGCGACCTGGTGAAGCGAAACGGACTTATCTGAGTGAAGCACGGAAACGTGTGGGATAGGGGACAGAGATCTCATGGAAAGTGATGAGGAAGGACGTCTAAGTTCCGGGTAGTGTTTCCGGGTAGAGTGAGTGTCTCTTAACGAAAAGGAGAGTCGGTAGACACGTAGTAAGGACACGTCCACCTTTACCCCCGATGGAGACGACCCTCAGACGTCGAGACGTAAAGGAACCGTTTGTTTATCTCGCTATTTTTGGTGGTTTCATGTTGATTGATACCCATGGATGTGACAATCGGTGTAAATGACACTAAGACTCCCCCGTCCTGTCAAATACGAATTTAGGGGAAGAGGGTGTGTTGACTTACTCTTTTGTTTTAGTCGTAGAAAATTTGGTCACCGGTGTATCAGTTTTGACATGTGGTAACAGGTAAGTAAATTTTTCGTCAGTGATGAGAACTCTCAGGGAACCTGACGTTCCTCTAAGTTGGTCAGGTAAGACTTCCTCTAGTCGGGACCTTAACGAAACCTTCCTTACTACGATTTCGACTTTGAGGCCAGAAACCGGTGGAGTACGTTTCTCAACTGAGTAACCTTTTCCGAGACTACGACCCTCCCTAACACCCGCCCTTCTCTTCCCCTACTGGCTCCTACTCTACCGACCTACCATAGTGATTGAGCTACCTGCGCTCAGACTCACTTGAGGTCCTCAACCACTACCTGTCCCTCCGGACCGCACGACTCTAAGTACCCCAGTGTTTCTCAGCCTGTGCTGACTCACTGACTTGACTTGACTTTCACTTTCACTTCAGCAAGTCAGCACAGACTGAGAAACGCTGGACACCTNCGCCCTTCTCTTCCCCTACTGGCTCCTACTCTACCGACCTACCATAGTGATTGAGCTACCTGCGCTCAGACTCACTTGAGGCCCTCAACCACTACCTGTCCCTCCGGACCGCACGACTCTAAGTACCCCAGCGTTTCTCAGCCTGTACTGACTCACTGACTTGACTTGACTTTCACTTTCACTTCAGCAAGTCAGCACAGACTGAGAAACGCTGGACACCTGACATCGGGTGGTTCGAGGAGGCAGGTACCCTAAGAGGTCCGTTCTTATGACCTCACCCAACGGTAAAGGAAGAGGTCCCCTAGAAGGGTTGGGTCCCTAGCTTGGGTCCAGAGGGTGTAACGTCCGTCTGCTAAATTGGAGACGTGGTGGTCCCTTTGGACTCCTACCATATTTTCCCTACACGACACGACACGATTCAGAGAAGTCAGCACAGGCTGAGACGTTGAGATACCTGGTGTCGGGTGGTCCGAGGAGACCGGTACCCCAAGAGGTCCGTTCTTATAACCTCACCCATCGGCTCAGGAGGGGTCCACTAGAAGGGTTGGGTCCATAACTTGAGAAAGGAGAATACAGAGGACGTAACCGTCCTCCCAAGAAATGGTGATCACGGGGGGTCCCTTCGGGTATTTTCACTAATGACCACAGAAAAATTGACTACTACTGGTGAAGACGCAGTGACTCCGGACCGGAAGTAGAGGCGGAGAAGGGTTCAGACAGGGTCGAGCTTTCCCCAATATATACAGTATCCGTGGCGCTAAGAGGTCAAATGTTACACGTGGAAAGGAAGACTCCGGTCTACAGTACGCTCGAGACTGACGGGGTCACGGTCCGAGAAAACCATAGCTTCAGGGACGACGCATCTTCTCAACTTGGACGAAAAGGTAGAGGGAGAGGTGGGACAGGATGGACCACACGTGTTCCTGGTCAAAGGGATTGTGTGTAGAGACATCTGTTGGGGAGGTAATCGAAAGGAGTCGACTGAAGAAGTGTCCGAGAAAGAACAACCCTGGGTCCGCCTCTATGAACTCTTATTATTGTTGTCCCTACTATTTAATATCGTTTCCCCGTACTTGACGGAACTCTGAGGTCAAAAGTAAAGGACCACGGCGTACTACCTCGTGGTGTTCGGACTGTTTCAAATCGTGTTTTGGGTGAGTATTACCTTTGTAGTCTTCGGGTGTGAGAGTCTTCTGACTCTAGTGCCACGATAAAACCGACCGGACCGACGGGGTGAGTCCTTAACAACTGCCATGTCAAGTCAGAAGTACCAACATACTGACTCCAGAGGTGAGAAAACGCCCAACAACTGAACCCCGACGAGGGCCGAGGTCTTCGTCACTTATGAGGAACGGTGAGCTAGGACAGACAGAAGTGTCGGTCGTTACTTCTCAAGGTGAACGTAGTCTAGGGAGATTGAAACTTCTCGGTGTAAACAGAATTGTCGAGTGGACTAGTTCAGTGGACGTGGTACATTGTTTGGAGTAGTGAACACCTTACGGGGGGTGGGGTGGAGGTGTCCAGTGAAGATTCTCCTCCCCTAAGATGGTCCCGCACACCAAATGGTCACCCAGTGCAATCCTAAGACAGGTGGTGTGGGAACTACTCAGGACCGACCTAGGCGTCAACGAGTCAAAAGGACGCGGTCACTGTACACAGGGAACCTAAGTGTCAGTAAAGGAACCTTTCGATGTCCACTTGAGTCGACGGAAGACCTATAGACAGAATCGCCAACACACGAGGTCTAAGGATAGATCTCTGGGCGACGGGAGTGTCCTCATGAATCTCTCTTCACCCCACCAAAAATAAGAGTAGTAATGATTCCCTCCAGGCCCGTAGACCAGCTGAAGTCGGTTTCTACGACCTGTGAGAGAAAACTACGTTCCCTCTCAAGATGTACTGACACTCTACCAATACATCGTAGTGACCAAATTACCTGTACTTAAATTCGTTTGAGACCCTCTATCACTTCCTCTTTGGCGTCAGACACACAAACGTTTCTCAGTCTGCGTTGAATCTCTGACCTGTTGTTGTTCTTACCAAAGAGTCCCCTTTTGTGACAAGGTCTCTGCTCCAAAGACGATCCACTTAATACTGTAAGGTCGACAAGGATTATAAAGGTCCGATATAAAACCCGTTTTTGACAACGGAGAAAAACGTACTCCACCAATAAAAAGTATATCGTAAAATCTATTTACCCTTGGGACTCCCTTTTTTCTCGGGGATTTACTGTGGTCATTGCCTCCCAACCCTGAATCCGAGACTTTGTCTTTTGCTCAGATCCTCTTAAAGAGGTACCACCTGACTCCTTTTATTCTGGGTAGCCCAGTGACAGTCATGACTCAGAAGGTTCCCCTTACACCACAGACTTATCCGACCGGGACGGGGGTCAGTTTCATCGAGACTGACGTAATAAAACCCCCACGACACGACACGATTCAGTGAGCCAGTACAGGTTCAGAAACGTTGGGGTACCTGACGTCGGACGGTCCGAGGAGTCAGATACCCCTAAGAGGTCCGTTCTTATAATCTCACGCTAAGGTACGGGAGAAGGTCCCCTAGAAGGGCTGGGTCCCTAGCTTGGGTCCAGAGGGTGTGACGCCCGTCTACAAAATGACAGACTCGGTGGTCCTTCGAGTAAAACCCTCCGCCCACCACGTCTAGGTTACGTAACTACTCAGGATGTCTAAGAGGAAAGAGTCGGAGAGAACTTAGACAAAGGAAATTTTGACACCGAAGTGTCGGGTCAAGGGTTGTTGATAAAGAACTAGAGTGTGACACACGACCCGTGGCCGGACTAGTGAAGGACAAATTCTGAACGGAAATACCGAACAAATCAAAGAGAGAGGTTTCGATTCGGATAAGATTAATTAAGAGGTAAGACTGTTGGAGCTTATTGTAGTCCATTAACTGGTTTCGAGAAGTCATAAGGAGGACACGGACAAAACCAAGGTCAGGATCGTCCGCTCTCGGTGGGGAGAGGTCAGACTAAGGTTTGGTGGGAAGTACAGGCCAGGGACTGGGGGTTGGGTGATGACGAGGTCTTTTTAGTCGAAGGGACCCGAACGAAAGGAAAGATGAGACGAGTTAAATGAGTAAGGGGATTTTACGAAGGGAGCGAGAAGGGTAACTTCTCCTTGAGTAGGATCTTTACGGAATCATTTATTAAACAACTTTCGATACTAAAAAGGTCATCAGTACATCCCTACACTCTCTACCTGGTATTTCTTACGACTCGGGACTTCTTGACTACGAAACCTTGACACCACGACCTCTTCTGAGAACTCTCAGGGAACCTGACGTTCCTCTAGGTTGGTCGGGTAGGATTTCCTTTAGTCAGGACCTATGAGTAACCTTCCTGACTACGACTTCGACTTTGAGTTGTGAAACCGGTGAACTACACTTCTCGGCTGAGTAACGTTTTCTGGGACTACGACCCTTTCTAACTTCCGTCCTCCTCTTCCCCTACTGTCTCCTACTCTACTGACCTACCGTAGTGACTGAGTTTCCTGTACTTAAACTCGTTTGAGGTCCTCTACCACTTCCTGTCCCTTCGAACCGTATGACGTCAGGTGCCGTAACGTTTCTTAGTCTGTACTGAATCGTTGACTGGTCGTCGTGATATAAAAATATTAAAAGGGATTTTTCCATGTCAAACAGGGGACAACTCCACCCCTCCCGGAATGAAGAGGATACAAAGGTTCACCTGACTAGAGGAAGGCTACGTAAACGTAGTTTGCACTTCGTCAGTGTAAGTTCCTCTAATTCTATTTTGGTCTTTCAGAGAAGAATGTGGCTGATTTTGAGTAGTCATCCTAAGGTTCCCTCCAGTTTTGGTGAGGGATTAACAAATTTGTGTCTCGACTGTACCACGTATTTGCGTCAAGGTCCGTAAGTAATAGAAACGGCCGAGAGTCCCTTGAAGACAGTTGAAGGACAACGGCGGTAGACTTACTCACTGTAAATGTTGGAAATTTGTGTCCTTACTCTCTCCTCGGCGCGGACGGAGGGTCCCACGACACTTCGAACTACCTTTACGGTTAGTCTCATGCTGATGAAGGTGGGAGACTTATAAAAATAAGATCGAATTGGAAGATGAAGGTGATGTGTGTAAGAGACGTCACTTGAAGTCTAACCGCTGACGACGTACAGCGAAGGTAACAACAACGAAACAACGACAAGTCAGCGAGTCAGCACAGACTGAGAAGCGTTGGGGTACCTGACATCGGGCGGTCCGAGGAGACAGGCACCCGAAAGGGTCCGATCTTATGACCTCACCCAACGGTAAAGAATGAGGTTCCCTGGAAGGGCTAGGTCCATAGGTTGAACCCAGAGGCCGTAACCGTCCACCTAAAAAATGGCGACACTGTCGACCCTCCCCTAACCACTCGTGTGATCATAGACCTTATCGAAACCCGACGTCTCCGAGACCCTTCTGTATCTCAAAGTAAATAATCAATCTCTATTTCGAACGTAAGATCGGAAAACCTACTTTGACCGGTGACAGAAAACACACACGAGTATTCACCATTCTGTAAGGACCACCGGGTCACCATGTCTTAGACGGACGTTACGTCCTCGGTTCGCCAGCAAGGAACCCAGTCCTTCTAGGGGACCTCTTCCTTTCCCGTCGGGTGAGGTCATAAGAACGGACCTCTTAGGGTACCTGTCTCCTCGGACCCCCTAGTGTCAGGTACCCCACGTTTCTGAGTCTGTACTGAATCACTGATTTGTTGTCGTTTTGTTACCGGGAGTATTCGTGTATTTTACTTGTGTGCAGTTCCCACAATAAGTCGTGGTACTAATTAGCCCTTAAGTCATACCACAATATTGACCAAGTTTCCTTCTAATTTTGTTTGTGCGTGTAAGTGTGTACATATCTGGTAGTTCTGTTTTTCCTTATATCTTTACCTAAATTGTATCTACGTTTTAATTAGTCATAGGTGTCACGTTATTAGATCCCGTAGAGGTGGTCTGTCTTGCACGAAATGTACCTGTTCTCGGCAAAAGTAATGACGACCGACAGATGGCGAATGTGCCAACGAATTATCGAATTTCTGTTACTTTCCGCGGTATCTGTCATTAATTTAAACGAATAAAGTTACAGAAGATATGAAAAAAGACTGTATAAAACTTACGACGGAAACCTGAGACGAAAAGGACTAAGAAGTCTAAACCACAAACGACTGATCTGTTACTAGTGTGCCGGTAAAGTCTTATAATCTTATATCTCATCATAAAACTTCACGGTGTATGAGACCAGTTTGGAGGTCGGACGTCGGTGCAGGTATGTCAATCAGGTTTCAACACGACGGTACCAGCACAGGGTGGGACTGGGGGTACCTGCCATCGGGAGGTCCGAGGAGACAGGTACCTTAAAAGGTCCGTGTTTATAACCTAACCCAACGACAACGGAAAAGGTCCCACAGAAGGACCGGGTCCCTAGTGTGGACCAAGAGGAAGTAGCCGTCCACGTGAGAAATGGTGACACGGTGGACCCTTCGGGTTTCAATCCCTTGTGATTCTTTTGACACCGAGTCTGTCACTTCGCAGACGGATGTTACTCCCTCTGGGTCAAAGTTAGGGACCGACCCCTCCTACGGGACCTCTTCCGTTACCGTGGGGTGAGGTCATGAGAACGGACCTTTTAGGGTACCTGCCTCTTCGAACCACCCGATGTCAGGTACCCCAGTGTTTCTCAACCTGCGCTGACTCGCTGAAGTGAAAGTGAATTATAGGATATATTAAAACGGATATCTTAATTTTAAGAACGTAAAAAGATATAGATTCAGAATTCATCAATTCACTAGAATCGTTAATCTTATTGACATAAAATGTGTTATACGAAAGAGTGGACCGTCGTATACCCTAGAATCAAGGGACCGGTCCCAACTTAGATACGGGGTTCGTCTCCCACTAGTTCCAGAATTGGTGACTTGGCGATCCCTTCAGGTTGTGTTTATAAAAACAACCGATTGTAGTAACGAAAATAAATAAAGTGAACACCAACAAAAGGTCAGTGACTCAACACAGACTGACGGTGGAGTACCTGACGTCGGGCGGTCCGAAGGGACAGGAGTGGTAGAAGGTCTCAGACGAGTTTAAGTACAGATACCTCAACCACTACAATAGATTGGTAGAGTAGAAGACGGTGGGGGAAGACGAAAACAAAAGTTAGAAAGGGTCATAATACCAGAAAAGGTTGATCAACCGAGAAGTGTAGTCCACCGGTTTCATAATCTCGAAGTCGAAGTCGTACTCAAAAGTTAACCTATACAAACTTTAATCACGTTTTATGTAGGTCCGATCCTATTGTTTCGTCAAAACCTAAAGGACGAGATTGGATGTGTCTTGTATTTCAGTGACTACCTTCGATCATCCCTTTCGGAGAACCTCCAGTGCTCTAAACACGGAGAGAAAGACTTACCGGTGTACGGGAACTTGTTGAGAAAACTTAATACGACCTAAAACCAGACAAGTAACCATATTCTTTACACAAAAGTTTGAACCCAAGAAGTCGTGGTCCGAGTCACCAGGAGGTGACAAAGGTGTCACCCAGGACCTGTGCTCGGATCGGGAGTTGTCTACACCCGTGGAGACCAGATCCTAGTGATCTCTACGGGAGTTCTGACCACGAGGGTAGTCGACTCAGGAAAGAAGAGGGAAGTTGAAGAACGGAAACGATCTACACACACGACACAATCGACGAGTCAGCACAGACTGAGAAAGGTTGGGATACCTGACATCGGGCGGTCCGAGGAGACAACCACCCTAAGAGGTCCGTTCTCATGACCTCACCCAACGACAAAGGAGGAGGTCCCCTGGAAGGGGTAGTCCCAAGCTTGGACCTAGAGGACATAACCGTCCATCTAAGAAATGACAGACTCGGTGGTCCCTTAGGCGAATGGAAATATGAGGAGGAGTTTTCCTGACTCTCGTTTTATTAATGGTCGCCTGTGACAAAGAGGGTAAATTCACTTCTTGTACGTTACGGGGATTGAACCTTTATCCTTTGTTTTTCTCGGCTAGGGGTTGACGTTAAGTGTGGAAGGTCTAGTGGCTAAGGTAGTCGAGAGATTGACCGTCTTGGGTTCAGAAGACTTGCGTTTGAGAAAGGGTGCGAAAGACTTGTGTTGTGAAGTGTGGAAAACAGACAAAGTTCTGGGGTCCTAAGTAAACAAGGTAAAATATCTTGTCCCCTGACTCAAAGACTCTAATTTCTGTGAACGAGTCTCAGGTCTGACGACCGACCTGAGTCTTACATCCCAGCACTACTCCTCTAAGTCTGAAGACGAGTCGCGTTTGCAACCACGAATACCCGTCTCGGACGACACACGACAAGAGTATTCTGACAACTGAATTCTTTTTTACTCTTAGGGTCCGGTTCACTTCGGTCGCGGAGACCCTACGGAAGGAGGGAGGGAGGAGGGTGGTGAAAGAACAGGTACTTGACGAGAACCAGCCTGTCCACTCTCGTTTATCTTCTTTCACGAGTTCTCGAGTGCCGTAGTACTTGTTCATGCGGTACTGACTCTCGACATGACGGTTTCTTGAATCAACAAATTTTATAGGACTTACGAATTTTTTTAATGGTGGAGAGGATTAATTCCCGAAGGGACCACCGAGTCTACAATTCCTTAAGAGGACGTTACGTCCTCTGGACCCAAGTTAGGGACCCAGTCTTTCTAGGGGACCTCTTCTCTTACCGATGGGTGTTGTCATCAGGATGAACCTCTTAAGGTACCTGTCTCCTCGGACCTCCCGATTATCAGGTCTCCCAGCGTTTCTCAGTCTGTACTGACTCACTGATTGTGAAAGTCTAGGAGTAATTTTGACACTATATCTCTCAACTGACTACCAGTATAGATAATATACAATGTCCAGAATCTCGTGTAATAGGTCTAATAGTCGAGGAGATTCGAAAGATTCGTAGTACAACAACGACTCTTTCATGTGTTACTAGTGAGGGACGACTGAGGTTCGAACTGGTGACTGGGGTTCGAACCGGTAGTTGTGCCGTTAGTACGTCTCGTTATTCTTTGTAAAAGTGTAAGTCTTGACCTTTTTTCCGACCCGTCTTATGATTTGTACAAAAATTACTTGAAACTCGTCGTCCGACAGACGAAGATCTTTTTATGTTTTTAGAGAAACAGTTTCCTTCTTTTGTAGTAACGTTTCCGCAACTGACCGAATATTTCCGTACACAACATAACCGTCTAAAAAAAATAGAGGTACTACTACAATAGGACTAACCTGTATATGGTTTTCAGTAAAAACAGAAGAACCTTAGTACTTTGATTTAATTTTTTTAGTAGAATCCAACAACTGGAAAATTTTTATTTCGACTTTAAGTCTTCCCAACGAATGAGTCGAAGTGTGGAACGAACGTCAAACGGGGCAACGCCTGGAACGGACCAGAGAGAAAAACGACACACTGAAACCCGTTCAAGGAATTGCAGAGACACGGATCAAAGAGCAGACTTTTACCGTTATTATCATCAAGACAGAGCAAACCAACGACACTCTTAAATTGCAATCGTGTGTTGCTTACGAGTTATCTACGAAAACCACTGTTTACAGCAAAGAATAAATTCCGTCCACTTCTCTTGTTAGAATCTAAATTTTCTCGCACGACCCGTCACCATAACTGCAAATGTCTCGTTTGTGCCGCCACAACAACGAAGCATCGTAGCACGCGCCGACCCTTTGGTCCGATTGTGTTTTAGTCTTAGTGTGAGTGTCCAAATGACCCGATGTTCATCGATGGACAACGGTGACCAAGAAGTGACGTCTAAAGGACCCTTCGGCTATCTTAAGGAAACAAGTTCCTTGTGTCATCGTAAGTGTTGAGGTGCACCTAGCTGACATGAACAAAAGAAGTCAACAAACCTCTAATCCTGTAAGTTTGGTTGCCGATAGTCCCACTTTGGATCCTTGGGAATTCACGACTATTTACGTTCGTACTCCTCCACATCCAGGGTCTACTTCGACGTCCAACTGTTCCTAGATCCGGTGGAAAAAGAATCTCATTAAGAGTCGGTGATGACTCGCTCCTGGAGTCACGTAGGACTCACCGATTTAATTACTTCGTCTTTAGTCCAATATTTAATAGAGATATTAAACCACCAAAGTAGTTCACACTAAAGAATGACTAACGATTAGTAAGTACTTAGATTTTTACAACTGTTTTTTAATTAAATGTTTGTTATGTGACTAGTATTTTAAATAAAATTTCACCAAAAAGTCAATATCTATGGTCACTTAACAAACGTAAAAGGAACGTCTTTTGAAGGTTTAAAAGTAGTTGTAATAAAAAAGGAGTAATAAATATAAGTAACTTTTTGTTGATCGAGAATAATATAAAAACAGGAAACGACCACAACCTTTATTTACCACGATGAAACCCAGGAGCCTATCCGTCTGTGATGTCATCCTAATCTGTAGACTCTCCAATAGTCCCTTTAAAGACACTTCCTTCTTTTTCCCTCCTACTCTTCCGGTCTCTCCACGTTCCGTCCAGACTGAGACACTTGTTCTTCACCCTCCCTGGTCGACTCACCATTTCGAACCCGAAGTGTGCGGTCACGTTCAAAAATGTACTACCGACCGTCACCCATTAGTCTATTTTATACCCGTTAGAAAAGGACTGGACCTCGAGGAACGGAACGGAGGTTGGAAGAAGTCCATACCTCCCCCGAAGAGGGTGAGTCCTTTCTTCACCTGTATCCCAAAGACACCTGTGAAGGTCCTAAAGGTTAGAGACCGAAGGTGGAGACCCGACAATCGGTAAGACGTCCTTTCGGAACCCTAGTTGTTGTTAGTCTCTTTTCACTCGATGTCGACTTTGAGTGGGTACATATAAAGAAGTCCCTACGGAATGAGTATAAAGTGAAGTAAGAAAAAATTACAAAAATCATACTTTTATAAACTTTGTCTAACTTTTTATGTCTCTTGTTATACTCTCTGGTGGTTCTTGATACTGTGCCGATGTAGTTTAGAATTATGGAGTAGGGAAATTTCCGTATTTTATAAGGTCAACTCAAAATAATCGAAGGGAGGGAGAGGTGAGTAAATAGTGACGACCCGTACGAAAATATCAAACTACACACAAAGGTAGCTGTTATTTATAAGAATAAACATACTATAATTCACGATAGTAAAAGTATGAAACACCAGCGGTTCTCGACTCCAAGGTAGGGACCCAGTCTTCTAGGGGACCTCTTCCCTTGTCGTTGGGTGAGGTCCCAAGAACGGACCTCTTAAGGCACCTGCCTCCTTGGACCGCCCGATGTCAGACACCCCAACGTTTCTCAGTTTGTCCTGACTCGTTGAGTGGAGGTGGAAAAAGTGTAAAGGGGGGTTAGTGCAGGGGGAGACGTTCCAAAGAGAGTTCAGTAGAACTTTGCTGTAGTTTCCTCCAATGACTAGTACTTGATAATAATGTAAATAAGTAGTAGTTTATGACAGTCAAAGACCCATTTTTTATTAGTCGTAAGAAGGACACTAAGTATGTGACGAGTCTTTAGAGACCGAAGGATCTTACGGTTACTTTTGAGAGGTACAGATCCGTTATTAAGGAGTGTCATGAAAGAAAAACCGACTTTTCGTGGTCCTTATTCCGGTCTTATTAAACCGGTGGATTACACTTCTCGACCGAGTAACCTTTTCTTGGACTACGACCCTTTCTAACTTCCGGGTTTCCTTTTCCCTACTGTCTCCTGCTCTACCAACCTACCGTAGTGGCTGAGTTCCCTGTACTCAAACTCAATCGAGGTCCTCTCCCACTTCCCGACCCTCCGGACCGCACGACGTCAGGTACCAAAGTATTCCTCAGCCTGTGTTGAACCGTTGGCTTGTTGTTTTCATATATAAAACGTTTAGGCTCGTTTCGAAAGATTCCCCCGAGGGAGGAGACTTAAAGGACACTACCCTTCTCCTCACACACTACAGGTGAATGTCCACACCACGTCTACAATTCGTGTCTTGGACACGACCCACGACACAAGATTGGGACCCTTCTGAGTAAAGTAGTCTACTCTGTAAGAAAACCAGGTCACTCCCGTTTCTTGTCGTTTGGTCGTCACGGGTTCGAGAGGACGGACCTCTCAACGGGACCCTGTGTGACCTCCACTCCTCCTGATGGCCAAACGTCCGTTCTCTGGAAGGTTGAGTCTTCTCGAAGTTGGTTTTTCTACCCAAATAATACTGTTATAACCCCCTCCAAGACTTGACTTAACATAGAGAAGGTTCAAGTATATGACTTCGGGATTGGGGTCATGATGTAGTCCACTGACACGAAACCCCATCCATAAATTGTCTCCACTACGTTAATTCTATTCCAGTAATGGCACCCAAGACTAGGTTATACTGACCACGACACAACTTCTCCTGTAATCTTAAGTCTTTCCATGTGTCCCTCTATGTCCCTCTTCTGCGGCCGAGGAACGAGAGTGTGAAGACCTGGAGCCTTACGACTCTTTGATTTCATTGGAGACAACAAATTCGTGGTCGAGGCACCACGAAACAACGCCGTCAGAATCGTTTGTTTGTGTCCTTCATAGGACCTCTGCACATCGGTTCCTACATGGACGGAGCCCTTCCTGAAAGCCCATCCTCATCCATACCCTCCTCCCCCAGAGGGTCCGCGGGGCGGGGAGAGGGTCCAAAGAGGCGGGTGGGACAAGGAGAAGGAGAGGAGACACGCTTGTCCCCTTTGTACAGGTACCTTTCGGGGTACATGTCAGTCGTTTTTGTTCTGGACCTCGACTGGCACCGAGTCTAGTAGTCGAGATACAACGTTCTAGATCCGAATTTAACTTCTTTCATCCCTTTTGGTGGTCTGGTAAGTCCATGCTGGATTTAGTTTAGGGAGTACTAATTATGACACTTCTACTGTGTATCTAAGTTCCCTAATCTAGACCATCTGTCTCACGGACTTCTAGATACGTGTCTCCAAGCACTGTAACATGTCCTCCGTCCCTAGTTGTGGTACGGGTTCTTTTTCTTCACGTTCTTCCGTTGCACTAACAGACTCCTCCGAAATGTTTATCGACTCTTTTCTTCTCTTCACTTTCCGTTCCTTCTTTCCCTTTCTATAAGAATTGACTTACGTCTCAAGGTCTCTTGTCGTTCCTCTCTGTTCTTTCGGAAGAAGTCACTTGTGGCAATCTTCCACCTCAAAATTGGTGGTCTCTCTTGTGCACCTTTGCACAAGTACCTCTCGGGGTCCACAATGTCTCTTGTGACCATAGGAATAGACTAAATTCGAAGTCTTGGAGGCTCCGCCCCGAACCTGACCGAGGCGAACCCATCCTCCGAACGGACCCTGTTTCGGTGGTATCACACACGACCTCACTGAACCACCCCGGTAAGATCTTCGGTCTCTCTCAAGTCGTGTATTCCCTCCGTCACTCGTCCGTGTTGCACTAGAGGGTCCTCCCACCCCACTCAAACTCTCTCTCCCCACGACCTGTAACTCGGCTTCCCGACCCCCTGTTCTACCGGGGACACTCCCCTTGGACTCTGGATGGAACCCGTCTCAGTCCTGTAGAAGAGCCCCCTGCTGCCTTCCCGAGACTCGGCTTCGTACCGTGGAAGGCCTAGTATCGAGTCCAACGAGGAACCTGTTTGTCGAAGACTTAGTTCGTTCGACGACCAAATTTGGTCTGAATGTCGGTGCGTGTTCTAGACGATCTAGTTCTGAAGGACCCCAACTTAGGTCCTTAGAAACTGTTCGAGAGGCTCGGCAAGTCTCCGTGGGACCCCTAACTCTTAGTCAGAACTAACCCTCAGACACCCCTTCATTGAACCTTAGACGACTGTTTCTGTAAGGGACGGGACTGAGGGGTAGTGAGAAACGACGAAAACCGGAAAGAGATTCGTCTTGTTACAGAACCCATAAAGTGTTCCGTCGAAATATAAACATAGTATAAGACATCGATATCTCTCTCACACACACTACGTACACACACGTGTACATTCTGAGAAAGGATGCTTTGGGAACTCGTGACCGATGTACTTTGGCTGAGCCAAGGTGACCCCTAGCTTTTCTTTGTTTTGTCTTGTCGAGTTTATTTTACTACTTTACTCGTCGACGTAAACTTAAAGTCGTTCCGGTTGGAGATCGGGAGATTTCAATTTTAGTCCGTACGTTCTGCGTAAAGTCTCGGGAAAGACGAGAAGGCACTGTCTCGTTCTGTCTGTCGAAAGACCACCCCTCCCCTCTAAAGTCCGTCCCGCTCCTAAAACGAGCTGAAACGACTCCAACGTCGGGAGTGACAAATCTACTCTTACGAACGTACTCCCGACAAGCCTTATGTCTCGTTAGTAAGGACTACGTGTCACATACTGCACAACGAACCGCTATCTAATGGGGTAGTCACAGCAGAGGAATACCTACACTCCACGCCCGTAGATATTACCTGGAAGATCGGTCCCCGTCAAATATTCCCCTCCACTAGTTCTGAGTGTGTCACTACATTTCCCCCGGGACTACCACTGCAGACCCTCTTGTCCTCCTCGAACTTTTCCGTCCACTCTTTCACACTTCTTCTTCGATAACAGTAAGAAACCTCGTGAAGATTAGGTAGAAATCCACTAGCACGGTAGAAAGTGACTTAGTATTTTGAGAAAGTCAAGTGAGAACCGAACAGACTCCGACACACGACTCGAGTTCAGTCGAGGCACGTAAGGAACCCGACAAAGGTGAGGAACAAGGAGGTTCTAACGTTTAACAAATCACTTATCTCGACGTCGCTGAGACGAACCACCGACTTCCAAGGGAGTCTACAGAAACGTCATAAACTATTACGTTTTATTTATTATTATTACGTTTTATTTTACAGAGCTTCTGAGACTTCAAGACTTTATTATAATCATTATTAATAATAATGATAACAAAATTATAAATTTTACTTTTAAATAAAATTAAATGGGAAGATGTGTTCAAATGTCTCTTAAAAGAGTCTACGTCAACCACAGTCTTGGGTTTCGAGGAAAGGTATTTCTCTTCCGAACTTTCACTTTTCTTTCACTTTCACTTTCAGTGAGTCAACACGGGTTGAGAAACGCTGAGGTACCTGACATACCAGATACCTTAAGAGGTCCGGTCTTATGACCTTACCCATCGGAAAAGGAAGAGGTCCCCTAGAAGGGTTAGGTCCCTAGCTTGGTTCCAGAGGACGTACCGTCCGTCTGTGAACTGGTCGACTCGGTGTTCCCTTCCGAATGATCGTGGGTTTGTAGACGAGACGGTGGGATCGGATCAGGAGGTCCCGAGTGTTCTCACGAAGCAAAGTCGGAAGACTAAGAGGTACTTTTATACACCCGTCCCGTCACGGTAAGTGAGTTTTTGATCAGTAGTTCAGTCCGTACCGAGTCCCAAGAACCTACACATACACACGCACGATTCAGTGAAGTCGGTACAGAACCGAAGTAGGACCTGTTGTCGAGTGTGAGACAACTCGACTACCAGGTAGTCTAATAATATTATTTTATACCTCTAAATAAAATTTTTTTGGATCTGTATTTTGATGGTATGTTGGGTCATTAAGGTGATGACCCGTACATGGGACTCTTTTTGTATTAGTTTTTTCTGTCCACGTGGGGTTACAAGTAACGTTGAGAGGAATGTTATCGATCCGGTGCCTTCGTTGGATCTACAGGTAGTCGTTTACTCACCTATTTCTTCGATACCACGTATAAACGTTACTGATAATGAGTCGGTACCTTTCCTTACACAAACTCAATCAAAATTACTCCACCTACTCGGATCTCCTATAATATGTCTCACTTCATTCAGCCTTTCTCTTTTTGTTTATAACGTATGGGTAGGGTACGACTTCCAGTCCTTCCCGCCGCCCTCCTCTGTAGGGAGTAGGTTCCATTCCTCGTCACCGACGCGAAACGACCTCGTCGGTACTCCTCTATGGGGTGCGGGTTCCATTCTCTTTGGGTTCATTCTACCGTCCACAACGTTCTCCCGTAGTCTCCCGTCTGTGTGACTTTGGTATGAGTGTCTTTAGATCAGTTAGATTAGTGTGATCCTGGTATCGGAACAGATTGGGTTACTTTGATTCGGTACGGGCGTCCCGTTGGGTTCTGCCCGTCCAGTACCACCTCTCCAGACTGTCTTACACCAGGTGACCTCTTCCCTTACCGTTTGGTGAAGTCATAAGAACGGAACTCTTGGGGTACTTGTCATACTTTTCCGTTTTACTATCCTATGACTTTCTCCTGTCCCTCCGGACCGCACGACGCTAAGTACCCCAGCGTTTCTCAGCCTGTGCTGACTCGCTGACTTGTCTTGTCTTGACTTGACTTGGGTGTATATACCTTAGATCTTTATACCGTGACTTCTTGGATAAAAGTCCCGTCGTCAACTCTACGTCTGTATCTCTTGTTTGAACACCTGTGTCACCCCCTTCCTCTCCCACCCCGCTTGTCTCTCATCGTAATTCTGTATATGTATTGGCGTATCTTTTAATCTCTCGGTCGCCCTTAAACCCGATGCTACGTCCTCGGGGTTTGGCCCCGAGACACTATTAGATCTCCCCATCCTACCTGACCCTCGAGCTTTCCCTTCAAGTTCTCCCTCCCCTGTATGTATATGAATACCGACTAAGTACAACTAGATACCATCTTTGCTCGTGTTATAACATTTCGTTGACAGGAGGGTAATTTTTATTTATTTGTTTTCTCTTTCTTTATTTTTTTATGCATAATCGATGTGGGGAACTTCTCTACCTCTGTGACGGGACTCTTATACATCGTACCTTGACCTGAAGGACCCTTCTCCCCTTCCCGGTGAACAAGTCTTTATCTCGTCGAACCAACCGGTGTCACCTGAGTCCTTCTGGTTGACCCACTTTCCATTCCAAGAGTGACTGCTCACTCCCACACACCGGTATCACTCCTGACGTCACCGACCAAATTTCTCTATAACTCCTCGACTCAACGGGTCTACGGGGACCCCCTCCTCCCCGTCTACCGTTCCTAGTGCGGATTTGACACCGAACACGTCGACCATGGCAAGTGACTCCTCGTCTAGTCTTCTCCCTGGTCTTAACACTACCCTTCCTACACCCACCACTACTGCATAAGTCGTAGACTATACAAGCCGAATTCTGCCACGACTCGGTCGTCACACTTCTATCATTCGGTCGTGAGTCCACACTCCCAGACCTCGAGACACCCCTCCAGACGTGGACTTCCAATTGTCAACCCCCAGAAACTTCCTACGGTGACCGTTCGTGTGTTAACGGATGTCTAAGACTCAATAGTATGCCAGTGATGTAATACTATTGTACATCAATGGTCAAAGTGACCTGGGTCTTAAAGACACTCGTCCCCAGATCCCTCCTTTTACTGTACCAGACTAAACACGAAGAACTTCTGAGGAGGCTGATGACACTCCCCTCAGTCAACCTCCCTAAGATCAGTCTCGTCTCTCTTCCTACCCTACGATAAAACTATTAGGTCCACTCCTTTCAACAACTAACCCTGAGAACCGTTCTCATCACTAAAGCTCTTCTCTTACCGAAACTCGATACAAGACATCCACCTCAGTTATCCTAAACGGTGTCCCAACTTACACCCTACACTCTTTCTCTTTAGTTCTTATTAAGAATCTACAAAACAGACTCGTTGACCCCGAGACTACGAGGTTACGCGTTTCCACCCCCCTCCGACCTCCTCATCGTCCAAACTTCTCCCCACATAGTACAAACTCTACGGGCAGATATGTAGTATCTCTACAGTTCTTCTCCCGACCGACGACCTCAGACAACCGACGACCTGACTCTAAACTCCGACAACTCTTGTTTCTCCCTGTGACTTCCTCCTTCTCCGACGGGTTCAAGCCCTGACATTACGACCTCGGCGGAAACAGATGAGACTCCACAACGGAACCTGGACCCACCTGGACCCACGTCCCCTGTCCGGGAGGCCTTCGACTCCTCAGACGTCGAAGCTCAGAGACCCACCCCACCAGAGACTACGGGAGACCCACTTCGGGGGGACAGAGACAGAGACCCAGACGGTGCCCCAACAGGTCGTCGTGTTCCGGTGACTCCACCCCTCTAAATCAACGATCGAGAAGGGAACGGACCCACAGGTTCCGGAGTCCGTCACAGACCCGACTCCGGACAGTATGTGTAGGTCTACTCTACCGGAGAAAGACGATCAAAGGTCAGGACTGGATTTGGGATAAGGGTAAAGTACACTGCTAAAGAATGGCAAACCCCCTCTTATTTAAGTCCGTAAAGTGTGGAAAGGGAGGGGGAGGTAAAAAGAGGAGGAAGACATCTTAGTAATGGAAAAAAGAGACCGGTGTCTAAAGTGGATATTTTAGAACCCTTATTTCAGAATACCATGTATACAGTGGTACTCCGATCCACTGTCGGGAGTCTAATTTAGTCCGAACTAAAAGACGACACACAAAACCTCTGAAAAAGGACATTAGACAGAGAGTAGTCAAATTCTGGTTACTGTGACACACATTAAACGTGTAAAGGTCGCAGTCGTAACGAAGGGACTACCTTATGGGGTACTGGATTATCGAGAGGACCCTTCTAAAAGGGATTTCCAGTAATTACGTTATTATAGTTTTCTGTGAAATCTTTAGTTTAAACAAAGATAACGATATTTGGAAGTAAAACTAGGAGTTTTCTCGAAGGACCTTTAGAAATTATCAGAGAAAGTTTAAGATAAAGTATTCTAAACTGTATAAAAAGTTTCCCGAAGTCGTATTGTCCCGGTTTTGAAACGACCGGAGTCGACGCTAATTTTATGGACCCACGGCGTTGTCTCAAAAAAGAACATAATACAAGTAAATGAAAGACCTAATTAAATTACCATCTTCTTTGACTGACGACTAAAGAAGACCCCTTTGTGTGTTCCTCAGGTCTAAAATTATATAAGAAGGTAAGGCGGTTCTTATGAAGTGTTTCAGAGTCGAACACTTATATATATTGGGACTAGAGTCTTAGGTAAACATCTCATTCAGATTTAAGTTAGGTAATCTGGTTTAGGATTTCACGGACACAGACGTTTTGAGAGTGACCTCAAATTTAATTAACTATTTATCAACGTAGAAATACGAAGCTTCATAAAGGCTTCCACGTGCCAACCCGACATTAAAGATTCCGTCAATCACTACTTACTGAGAAAAATTGTTTCTCCAAATGTAGTTAGTACTCCAAGAACGGATAAATAGAGAAGCAATACTCGTTTTTCTCTATGATTACTTTGGTGGTCTGTCTACCTACTGGGTTTGGAACGGTGTCGATCTCTTTACTGTTAAGTCGACGTCTCTCGTAAAGTTGACCAGTGACCCTCCGGGTCAAGAGAGTGTCTCTCGGGACTTAAGTCTCGTCGACACCGGACGAGTCAACCCCGGTAGTAGGTCCTCAGAGAGAACCCTCTAAGACGGGTCTATAAAACCCTCTTCCGGAAAGGAGACTTACCTGACCAAGACAGTCTGAAGTCGGTAATGCACCATGTACGGGTCCAAGGACCAAGTCTGTATTTTATTAGAGACGTAACAAAAGAGTAGTTTACATTATAACCCAAAGGGTCAGTGACTTATTATTAATAAGGACCTGTCCTTTCGATACTGTTTGGATTCGTCACATAATTTTTCGTCTCTAATAGAGAAGTGGTTGTTTCCAGGTATATCAACTTCGATACCAAAAAGGTCGTCAGTACATACTTACACTCTCAACCTAGTATTTCTTCCGACTTGTGATTTCTTGACTACCACCAGGACCTCTTCTGAGGACTCAGGAAACTTGTCGTTCCTCAAGTTTGGTCAGTTAGGATTTCCTTTAGTTGGGACTTAAAAGTAACCTTCCTGATAACGACTTTGACTTCGAGGGTAAGAAACCGGTGTACTACACTTCTTGACTGAGTGACCTTTTCTGGGACTACTACCATTTCCAACTCTCGTCCTCCTCTTCCCCCACTATCTCCTACTCTACCAACCTACCGTAGTGACTGAGTCACCTGTACTCAAACTCGTTCGAGACCCTCTATCACTTCTTGTCCCCTCGGACCGTACTACGTCAGGTACCCCAGTGTTTCTCGACCTGTGTTTAATCGTTGATTTGTTGTTGTTGTTATTGTTTAATGTTGTTCCTTGTGACCTCCGAGGTGGGTGGGGGGATGGGGGGCGTCGGTCCACACCGACACACTGAGTCGGGGGCGACTACACTTCGCCCACCTTCGCAACGGACGTGGAGGTCCAGTACAGGACTCGAGGCTTCGGGGTTGTAGTTCACAGGGTCTCGGAGAGGACGGGAAGGTGTGGCTAACTTTACGTCCACTACCTCGTTGTTCTGTCTTCCTTTGACCCAAGGGTCCCTTGGGTGTCTCGTCTCCCCAAGGTGGACGGGTCCTCGTGTTGGACTGGTCAGCTACTCTTCGAAGCAAAATTTCCGTAACGTAAAAGACCTACCTGGATCTCTACTGGTATAATTCACTTCATTCAGTCTGTTTCTGTACTATGGTATACTATAGTGTACTATAGTGCATATGCACCTTTGATTTTTTACTAGGTTTTCTTGAAGAAATGTTTTGTCTTTGAGTATCTGTGTCCTTTGTTTGAATACCAATAACTTCTCCTTTCCACTCCCCACATTTAATCCTCAAACCTGACTGTATACGTGTGGCGTACATACACACACACGATTCAGCGAGTCAACACAGACTGAGAAACGCTGGGGTACCTGATATCGGGCGGTCCGAGGAGACAGGTACCCTAAGAGGTCCGTTCTTATGACCTCACCCAACGGTACGGGAGGAGATCTCAAAGAAAGACTGGGTCCCTAGTTTGGTCGTAGAGGACGTAACGTCCGTCTAAGAAATGACGACTCGGTGACCCCTTTGGGGTATACGTGTGACACATATATTTTGTCGATTAGTTGTTCCTGGGTGATATACCGTGTCTCTTGAGCTGAGTCATGGCACATTATAGGATATACCTTTCTCTTAGACTTTTTCCTATCTATAAGTACTTACATATTGGCTTAGGGAAACGACACGTGGACTTTGATTACGGTGTAACATTTAGTAGATTTGAGGTCATCTTTTATCTTTAATTTTTTCGTATTTCCATGACGTCAAAACCCGAAGGACTCAATCCCATATAGGTGTACATGAGATTATCCTTCACCAAGGATAACGAAGGGAATGTTTCCTGGTATCGAATGTATTGTCGTTAAATAATAGAGTACCGAGACCTCCATTTTCAGGTTTTAGTTCCACAGTCGTACTGTACTGGGAGACTTTGAACAACCCCTTAGAAGGAGTGGACGGGGGTCGAAGACCCCCAGACGACTGGTGGAGACCGGAAAGACCCAACCTCTCTGTCGGGAAGTGAAGAGAAAAGTGGACCAAGGGAGGGACCCAGAAGTGTAGTGGAGGAGAGATATGCACAGACGGAGACACAGGTGTGAAGGAGAAAATTTTTTCTGTGACAGTATGACCAATCCCCGGATGGGACTACTAGAGTAGAATTGAACTGAGGAAATAATTCTGGGACAAAGGTCTAGTCCAGTGCAAGACTTCAGGACCTCCACCCTGAAGTTACATAGCCCTCTCTGTTTAGTTGGGGACTGTGGGTGGTCACAAATGACTCCCGAATGATATGAGGTCCTGGAACGGTTCGTAGACGTTTCTAAGGGAATAATTTAGTAGTGTTAATGAAACCCTTCCTTCGTGGTAACGACGGAGAAGAATTCTAAAACTTTCTCCCCTCGTCTTTGTACTCCGTTCAGCGAGGTCCAGTGTGACTCTGACCCCTCCCCCCACCACTCGACTCTACCCTTGTGTCAGAATCAGGTCTTGGTTGAACACCAGAAAAAACAGAGAGTCTTTCCTCGGAACCGGTGACTGTTCTTCTCCACCTTCACCTATTCGGACAGAGACCCGTAGAGCAATGACAAGTCAACGAGTCAGCACAGGCTGAGAAACACTGGGGTACCTGACGTCGTGTGGTCCGAAGGGACAGGTAGTAGTGGGGGGTCTCGAACCAGTTTGAGTACAGAACTCAGTCACTACGGTAGGTTGGTAGAGTCGGAGACAGAAGACGAAGAGGAGGACGGAAGTTAGAAAGGGTCGTAGTTCCAGTCAAGATTACTCAGACAACAAGTGTAGGTTACCGGGTTCATAACCTCGAAGTCGAAGTCGTAGTCAGGAAGATTACTCGTAGATCCTGACTAAAGGAAATCCTACCTGACCAAACTAGAGGAACTTCAAGTTCCCTGAGAGTTCTCAGAAGAGATTATCGTATCAAGTTTTCGTAGCTAAGAAACCACGAGTCGGAAGAAATGCCAGGTTGAGAGCGTAGGTATACACTGATAACCTTTTTGGTATCTAAACTGATATGTCTGGTAACAACGTTTCATTACAGAGACGAAGAATTTTACGGTAACTCCAAACAGTATTGAAAACAAGGTTCCTCGTTCGCAGAAAATTAAAGTACCGACGTCAGTGGTAGACGTCACTAAGACCTCGGGTTTTTTATTTCAGACAGTGACAAAGACAACAAAGGGGTAGATAGACGGTACTTCACTACCCTGTTCTAAAGTTAAATTCAAAAGACTTACAACTCAAAATTCGGTTGAAAAAGTGAAAGGAGAAAGTGACAGTAGTTCTCCGAGGAATCAATAAGAGAAAGACGGCATTCCCACCACAGTAGACGAATAGACTCCAATAACTGTAAAAAGGACCGTTATAACTAAGGTCGAACCCGAAGGACGTCGGGCCGTAAAGAGTACTACATGAGACGTATATTCAATTTATTCGTCCCACTGTGATATGTCGGAACTGAATGAGTAAAGGGTTAAACCTTGGTCAGGTAACAAGGTTCAGACCGAGATTGACGACAAAGAACTGGACGTATGTCCAAAGAGTCCTCCGTCCATTCCACCAGACCGTCAGGGTAGGGAAATTCTTAAAAGGACAAACAACACTAGGTGTCAGTTTCCGAAATCACATCAGTCGCTTCGCCTACAAAAAAGAGCTTAAGAGAATGAAAAAGACACCAGGTCACCTACAACCGTTAAACTAGAGACCGAGAAGACTGAAAAGGACTCGGGGTATTTCATAATGGTCTACTGAACTCTACAACCCTTTCAAAACGGAGCCCCAGACTTTCCTCTAAGATTCTGGTCCTACGAGTGTCTCCACCCACCCGATCCTCACACCGAAGTCAGAACGTCCTCCGGGTACTCCAATGTCACTTCCAAATCGGGAAGTCTCGGACTGACACCCTAAAAGAAAGATCCGTAATCCGGGAACACAATTTTACTAAGGGGAGGAACACTGAAGGAACCAAAGAGACCCTTAAAGTGAAAGACAAGGATGTATCGTAGACAGCTACAGATTTCGCAGTCTCCTCCTCAGGTCCGAGAAGACCCAGACACCGTTTCGACAAATAGACGTCCACTTGCCGAAATACCCCGTGTCACACGGCACACCGACGTCTCCGGGCAACCTCGACCTATTCCCTCCCGACTGGACAGTTCCCCGTCGGTACCCTCCAAACCCCCGGTCTAGGGCTGAGGTACAAGAACTTCGACGAAACAAAGGACCTCTTCGAGTCCTGCTCGAGTCTTCGAACAGGGCTCTTGGGGGACTTCCCCGTGGGTGACTGGTTCCAGGGTCCTCTCTCGAACGAGGTCGGAGCAAGTCTGACAGCCGTCAGATGGAGTAAAGGTCTGACTCCCACTCGGAATTCGACGGGTGAAGGGGATGTATGGTGAGAGTCGGGGACTCAAAACTTTTGTTAAAAATTAATGTTTACCGTAGTATAGATTTAGTCCTTGACTCCTTTCGTCGGACGAAAATTTCTTAGTGAGGTCAAACGACGAAGTTCGTGGATCACCGTTTTTTTACGTAGGACTAGCAAAGGATTGGACTGCGTCGGTCGTTCAATGCTACTGGACACTCGAGGAGTGGTCACCTGACCAGTTACCCCTGTCGGTCGGTCCTATAGACCCCCGAGGACCCCGCAGAGGTGTTTGGGGAAACACTGGTACCCAAAGACTGACTGTGACGAGGAAAGGTTCCACTGGGACTCATGTCTTGGAAAATTAATCGGGTGTCTAGGTACGAAACACATCCACTGACAGTCAAAGAAACGGAAGACACCGGAAGACAACGGTACCGTTGTGAGAGGATTGTTACCTAATGCCGTCACCCTCTCTTCGACTCTCCGTATCGGAACACGGTTGAGGGTCGGTCTATCATTTATAAGTACTATTATGGTCCTCCAATTTTGACGTAACAGTTATTCAAAATAATAAGAGCGAGTCACATTGAGATACCACCGCCTCCGTTTCCTTCCGAATAAATAGAATTGAATTCCGATTTTGTATTCGTTTCCATGGTTTCAGGAAGGATGGGTGATTTTTTTTATTGGTCCTTCACGGTTGTGAGAAGTCGACAACGCAAAACTACAGTAAACGTAGTTCTAACGGTCCTCTTTATCTTTATTGGAGTCTATACGTCTACTGTGGTGGGATACCGTCTTTCGCTTCTCCTTGACTTCTCGGAGAACTACTTTCACTTTATCCTCTCACTTTTCGACCGAATTTCGAGTCTTTGTAAGTTTTTGATTCTAGTACCGGAGGTCAGGGTAGTGAAGTACCATTTATCCACCCCTTTGTTACTTTTGTCACTGTCTGAAATAAAAGAACCCGAGGTTTTAGTGTCGTCTACCACTGACGTCCGTACTTTAATTCTGAAACGAGAAACCTTTTTTTTCGGTACTGGTTGGATCTGTCGTATAATTTTTCGTCTCTGTAATGAAACGGTTGTTTCCAGACAGATCAGATTCGATACCAAAAAGGTCATCAGTACATACCTCTCAACCTGATATTTCTTTCGACTCGTAGCTTCTTAACACCACAACCTCTTCTGAATTCTCAGGGAACCTGACGTTCCTCTAGGTTGGTCAGGTAGGATTTCCCTTAGTCATGACTTATAAGTAACCTTCCTGACTACGACTTCGACTTTGAGGTTATGAAACCGGTGGACTACACTTCTTGACTGAGTGACTGTTTTCAGGACTACGACCCTTTCTGACTTCCGTCCTCCTCTTCCCCTGTTGTCTCCTACTCTACCAACTTACCGTAGAGACTGAACTACCTGTACTTAAACTCGTTCGAGACCCTCGACCATTACCTGTCCCTCCGGACCACAGGACGTCAGGTACCCCAGAGTCTCAATCTGTGCTGACTCACCGACTTGACTTGATTTACTGACTTGAAGTCTAGAAGGTACCTACCTCCTTCTTATATCCCGAGAAAAATAATAGTCTACTATAATGGTATTATGACAGAACGGGTTAGGAGACCAAATTATTATGATACAATATTCCCTTACAATAATTTTTGGACTCTAGGGTAGTTGTATATTTACTTATCAGAAGACTTACCCTACCCGTGTCAAGCAGAATACTGCTACAAATGTAGAAGGACACTCCTGTAAAGTCCTACTTGTTTAGACGCCCGTCTGCGATGTAGATACTTCTTCTGTAGTCCCGGGACGACCGGGGTAGGCCAAGTACCACCGTCTTCTCTCACCAGTGGTCGGTGTCTGTTTAAGCTCCTTTTGAAACCTTCGCCGGAACTCGTGAAACAGGGGTCCTGGACTGACGTCTACAACTTCCTGGGACTTCGGTATTTCTGCTAATACTTTCCTTAATGAAGGTAGACCTTGAGGTGAAAGTAAAGAGAGAGAGGGAGAGAGAGAAAAAATTTGGTCGAACCGACTCGGACCCTAGACAGGGGTAGTCCCAGGATACACAAGTGGACGACGACACGGAAGAAGGAGAAAGAGGGGACAAACCAGTGAACCCAGACCCCAAGGACTTCTTTCGGGTAGTCCAGGTACCACCAGGGTGGCGACCCCCCGTCCCGGTCTGACCTGTCACCTACTTCTTGACCCGAGGAAATTTGGACGAATAAATCAAGGTATTCTCCTGGTACCTATCAACCTAGGAATCTAGGACCGTCCTTTCAGAAAGGTATCATTACCCCGACGAAGTTCTGTCTCCCTTCTGAAAAGTAGGACGATGAATATTCTTACAAAGCAATTCATAATTTATTGATAATATTAACATAATGGACGCCGAATGAACTAATGAATTAAGTCGGACAACTTCTTAATTAACGATAAATTAGTTACGACAGTAAATGTCCTGTCCTTATTAGTGGTTCCAGGACTCGACCATTACTGTACGAGGACAAGGAAAAGAGTAGACTGCACCAGATTGTCGACCTCCGGAGTAAGAGAAGTCGTGCAATGTGGTAGGTTTAGGTCTACTTGCGACCGACCCAGAGTCGTCCCACCGACGTTCGTCGGAGAGAGACACACACGGACGTCCAGTACCCCCTGAACCCACCGTAGAGGTACTCACAGAGACCCATCTTCCCCGTCCGGGTAGAAGTTGTCCCTTACAGTGTTAGTTTGGGGTAGTCCACCAGATCCGGTATCCTCCACCTTTTCGTTTCGGTATAAAATTTGAAAGGTCACCCGGTCCTAACGATCTTCCATACACACACGCTTCAGTGAAGTCACCACAAGCTGAACGTTGGAGTACTTGACGTCGGTGGAGTACTTGACGTCGGGCGGTCCAAGGAGACAGGTATCTTAAGAGGTCCGTTCTTATGACTTCACTTACCGGTAGGAGAAGAGGTCCCCTAGACGGGCTGAGCCCCCAACTTGGGAACAGAGGAGGTAGAGGACGTGACCGTCCGCCCAAGAAATGATGATCCCGCCGGTGGACCCTTCGAACTCCCACTTCCGACTATTTTAACTTTTGAAGACAAGACACTTTCTTTGAAAGTATTGTTCTCCTTCTGTTCGGTATGCCACCTTCCTTTATAAACGGTTTCTGTACAGAATATTTTTTGATAGGTTCTAAACGTTTCTCGGGAATTTTAAGTTGTTATTCCTTTACTCGTCTCACTAAATTTTTACCTCTTTCTGGATTTACCTGTGTGGATCGACATTCTCCTTATCCCCACCGATTATTCGTACACTTTTCTGCAGGTATAGTGTGCAGTCGTCCCTCTCTGCGTGACTTTGAGACTCTTCAGGGAACGTACGTACGAGTCAGTAAGTCGCACAGGCTGAGGGACACTGGAGCACCCGACACCGGGAGGTCCGAGGAGACGGGCACCCTAAGAAGTCCGTTCTTCTGACCTCACCCGAGGGTAAAGGAGGAGGTCCCCTAGAAGGGCTGGGTCCCCACCCTGGACGCAGAGGACGGAGAAGACGTGACCGTCCGTCCAAGAAATAGTGACTCAGTGGGCCTTACGGGAACTCTTTAGTGATGTGTGCATAATTTCACCGACTCAGGTCTTGTGGCTGTTGTGGGTCACAACTACCCCTGAACCTTGTTGTCCCGAGAGTAAACGACAATCGTCCTTACGTTTCACCATGTCGGTGAAACTTTCTGTCAAACCGTCAAAGAATTTTTGAATGGTAGGTAAGGTCGTCATTTCCAGGAGCCATAGATGTGTTTCTTCAATTTTTAAATACAGGTGTGTTTTTGGATGTTTGTTTACAAATACCGTCACAATAAGTATTAACGGTTTTCAACCTTCGTCGGTTCTACGAGAAGTCATCCACTTACCCATTCATTTGTGACCTTATAAGTCTGTCGTCTCATAATAAGTCACACTTTTTGTTTACGTGGGAGTTCAGGGGTTTGATGTTTCGGAATTTACGTAATAATGGTTCACTTTCTTCAGTTAGACCTTTCCGACGTATCATATACTAAAGTTGCTGTACTGCAGGACCTTTTCCGTTTGGACACCTCTGTCATTTTTCTAGTCAACAAAGGTCCACAATCCTAATCCCTCCCTACTTGTCCGTCTCGTGTCTCTTGCAAGTCCCGTCACTTCGAGAAGACATCCTGTGAATTCTCATCTATGTACAGTGACTACCACCAAATCGACGATCCAGCACAGACTGAGGACGCTGGGTGTCCGACATCGGACGGTCCGAGGAGACAGGTACCCCTAAGAGATCCGTTCTTTTGACCTCACCCAACGGTGAAGGAAGAGGTCCCCTATAAGGGTTGGGTCCTAAGCTTGGACCTAGGGGACGTAACGTCCGTCTAAGAAATGGTTGACTCGATACTCCCTTTGGGTTTTACATGTACAGTAATGTACGAACAGTTTTGGACATCTTCCATGTTGTACTGAGACCCACTACTACCACTCAGTAACGTCCAGGTAACAACATTGTTTACATGGGGAGGTCACACCCTACACCCACCTCCTTCCAATATGCACACACCTCCGTCCCCATAACCCCTGAGAGACATGAAAAGTGTCCTAAAACGACACTTGGGTCTTGTAGAGAATTTTAATTTCAAATAATTAATTCTTTAACCCGAAGGGGACACCGAGTCACCATTTCTTACTAAGATAACGACTCAGTCCTTCTAGGGAACCTCTTCCTTTACCGTTGGGTGAGATCATAAGAACGGACGTCTTAGGGTACCCGTCTCCTCGGACCACCCGATGTCAGGTACTCCAAAGTTTTCTCAGTCTGCACCGAATCGCTGATTTGTTGTTGCTTTGTCATTTTTTTTTTACGTGCTCTTTTTCGTACATCAACTTGTTTCAACATTGTCTGAGGTATTCTAGTGACTTCTCGGTGGCGAAACTTAACGTGCATCGACGTATGAACACTGAGAAGCGCATCTCGACTCGTTCCGAAACTGATCAATGAATTCTACCTACATGTGTGTCGACTCTCGACTTAACCCGTCGACCGAAAAGTTCTCGAAGAAAACTTCGACGACCTTTTAATCCTGCGACCGACTCACGGGACCGACCTGGTACTGTCAAAAGTTCACGAGAACCCATGACGACCAGTCGTCCCAAAACTTCTTTCAAATGACACTTTTGCAGTTCGAGACTCTTTCCCCGTGCAGAAGGACGCAGTAGAGACCCCTCAGAACAGTGACACCCACCACTCACACTAACTGGCACTCCGACTACAGTTTGGCTCGCTGTGGACGTCATACGAACCCCTCTGAAGAGACACATCTCTAGAGTTCGTGCAAGTCATATGTCGTAAGAGTCAATTGGAACGCTACGGATGAGTAAGTCAGGACTGACATCTGGGGTCCGAGGAGACGGGTACTCGAAGAGGTCCGTTTTTATGACCTCACCCAACGGTGAAGGAAAAGGTCCCCTAGAAAGACTGAGTCGCTAGATTGGTCGTAGAGGATACAGAGACCGCAATATCGGTCTAAGAAATGACAACTCGGTAGACATTAAATGACTCACGTTAAAAGATCCACCGTCCTACAAATTATTTCACTCCTTCAGTCCGAGTCCCTCCAACTCACTGAAAGGTCTGCAGATAAACTACTCGTATGTATTGTACCCCTAGGGTCGAGAGGAGACCGGTTTGAGGTTCCGACCCCGACGGAGGCACGGAGGGACATCGAAGGTCAGGTAGACTGAGTCGTCTCCCTTTAAGGTCGAGTCGGTAGGTCCCGACACAGTCGGCGAACCTTCTAAAGTGGGAAATAGAAGGTCTTCCCAGGCGAAATCGACGACCTTCAGACCCATGGTGAAAGGGCTAAACAAGGTGAGAGAGGAGGGGATGACACAGGTGTTCGGGTAAGGGATTCGGACGCAGAGATAAGGACGGGACGTTTATCCAAGCAGACGTGGCAAAAAGATCTAAGGTGTATATACGGAAGTATACACTATAAACGAACAGAGAAAGAGTCAACGGGTTACACATACTGTCAGACCTCCATATGTACTGGTGAACACTTTGACTACCGACTGCCCTTGGAGGCCATATCGGGTCCCTCGAGTCGGACCCCGGGACGCCACTGGATCTACCCCCTTCCCTCTCTCCAAGTTCTCCGTCCCCTGTATGCATATGTGTTTCGACTAAGTGAAACAACATGTCGTCTTTGACTGTGCGGCAACACTTCGTTGACAAACAACAAGTAAGCGGGTCAGTCCAGGTTGAGAAACACTGGAGTACCCGACCGTCGTGTGGTTCGGAGGGAGGTTCGTCCAAATGAGGTTCTTATTTTTACAAATTTGTCAGACTTCACTACGACGTTTACACCTGTCTCGGTTTACGATGTCAGTCTACAGAGGAACTGGATTCTCTATAGTACACAGCAGTCACCCATAAGTCCGAGGTAAAGAAGCATGTTGAAGACTAAGTCCTGTAGGACTCTGGGATTGTGGCGGTGCCAGGAACAGGTGCACGTCTTCGAGAGGGGGAACTACCGATCTAGAACTTGAGTACTGTGGCTTGTACCTTTGAAAGTGAGAGGGTCTTAGTCTCTTGGGGCAGGGAGGAAGGTTTCCGGTGACGGAAACGTCAATGAGACACTCCTTCAGGAAGGTATACCAGTCGATTTTGAAGGAAGGCCATCGAAGAGAGCAGGCACCGACAGGACGAGAATATCAGTGTATGTTGACACAACGACGGGTTATGTATGACAACAACAATAGGTCAACGATCCAACCCAGACTGAGAAACCCTGGGGCACCTGACGTCGGGTGGTCCGAGGAGACAGGAGGTGATGGAGGACCTTAAACGAGTTTACATACACGTAACTTAGCCACTACGGTAGGTTGGTAGAGTAGGAGAAAATAAGGGAAAAGGAAAACGGAAGTTAGAAAAGGTCGTAGTCCCAAAAAGGTTACTCAGGCGAGAAGGGTAGTCCACCGGTTTTCTAACCTCAAAGTCGAAGTCGTAGTCAGGAAGGTTACTTATAAGTCCCAACTAAAGGAAATCCTAACTTGCCAAACTAGAGGAACGTCAGGTTCCCTGAGAGTTCTTAGAAGAGGTTGTGGTGTCAAGTTTTCGTAGTCAAAAAACCACGACTCGGAAGAAATTCCAAGTCGAGAGAGTAGGTATATACTGATGACCTTTTTTGTATTGAAACTGACATACCTGGAAACAGCCGCTTCACTAAGGTTGAACACTAAGTAGATCGGACCGTGAACGTACTACGGTTGTGTGTGTTGACCCTACCATAAAACCGTTATCCTAATCTCTCGGAAGGGGTCCGAAGGAGTCGACAAAGAGTGACCATTCGTCTTGGTTAGAGGTAGGATCGACTCGGAACCTAATTCTTGAGTCAAAGTCACTTGCACCCGCTCTGTTTCACGGGAGACGGGTTCAAACGAGCCTCAAGACATTAAAGTCGAATTCTCATACCTGTTCTGTCCTTCCACTACCATCTGTGTATCTGTCTTCCTCTCCCGTTTAAGTTTCCCCGTTTCGGTTTAAGTTCCAGTAGGAATTGGTTCCCTACTCTCCAAAATAGGGTCGGAGGGAACCGGGTCTGGGAGGGACTGAGGTTCGGAGAAAGTCAGAAATGAAAGATAGTGGTGGGAAACGTTCGGGTGACCCCCTATAAAGTCAGAGTTGGAACCCCCGTTCATCACACACCTGACCAAATTGAGTACCTCTGTAGCCGTCCCACATGCTTCGTTGGATCAGGAGGTCAAAAATTAACCTCCTATTAACGAAACGTTACAACACAGTCACAGACGGTAGGTTACCGTACCTAGTTGGCATACATATGTGTATAGGGAGGGAGGACTCGGAGGGAGGGTGGAGGGACGGTGGGAAGATCCATCAGTGTCTCGTGGCTCGACTCGAGGAACACTGTGTCGACGAAGGGTGATATGTGCTGGCACACATTTTATATGTCGAGTTAAAGTGTGACACTACCCTTGAGTCGTCTACTTCCCCGTAAACGTCACATTGTAGTTCCAAGTCTTCACGAGACACACATCTTAAGTTGTTTAACTTGAGGGGATAAAAAGATAATGAGATGGGGGAAAGTTCACTTCTTTATATTTTATTGATAAAAGGAAACGTCCCTTTAGTAACAACAACTATAAACACGAAAGTAGAGAAGTTCAAACGAGACTTTCTCGTACCTCTCTCACGGTACCTTTGAAGGTAATGGTACACCTTTTATCTGTCGGCTACCCTTAAACGACATACTGAGTCCTTTGAATTTGACCTCGAGACATTGGTGGATCTCGCCACCCTACCCCTCCCTCTACCCTCCCTCCAAGTTCTCCCTCCCTGTATACAATGGATACTGACCAAGTACAACTACAAACCGTCTTTGGTTGTGTCAAGACATTTCGTGAATAGCAAGTTAATTTTTTATGTAACTAATTTTTTCTTAGTCGAAACCTAGGAAATAATTATATCTCACGTACACTGAACCCGACTCTTAAAGAAACATCGACGTTAGTATGTAAATTTGTAAATTAAGTGAAGGGGGGCCAGGGGGGTTGACTACTGGTATACCACAGACTTATGGCGAAGAGTGAACCTACATTCTTTTTCGAGAAAGACATTAGCCATTTTATTTATCGACTGAGTAAGGAGTGGAGATAAAGTTTAAGCGACTTTATGACCAGAAACACGGTGGACTGCAGAAAAATAATGACGAAATTGACACTCTACCTGCTCCGACGACGGAAAGCAGTGACTTCAGACTCCAGAAGAATGTAGACTTAAGGTCTGACCTACTGTCTAGACCCGTCTAATAGTGTTTACGTTCAGTATTCACGTGACCCTTTCTCGAAACACGACAGTGAACTTATGTTAGATTAAAGTTCTAAGTTTATGACCATAAAAGACTTTTCAGGTCTTCTTCTATTCGACGAACGACACGGTCCGTGACGTCTTACGTATTTAATCGTCCCCCTCGTACGTCCGTTCGAGTAAGACTTACGTGCTATTAGACATAAAGTCGTAAATGTCAACGGAGCAGATTTACTCCCCGTTAAAGCTAAGACGGTAGAGACATTGTTTCTGACCGTACAAGACCACAGAAGTAAATTTGACCACGTACGACACAAGTTGTCCTGAAAGGGGTGATCTAAACAATATTAGGTAGGATTACTAGTGTATATTACGTCTGCCTCAAAGTCCAAAGTATCGACCCGTGTCCCACGTCGCTTTAACTCTTCTGTACAAGGACTGTGGTTCGCGTTTAATACTAAAGGTATTACCCGACGTCGCGGGACATTTTGTGAAGGATAAATAATTTTCATTCACAATTTAACAATCGTCACATAAAGAGACTTAACGAGGGCACTAATAAAATACCGTTCTCTAATAAAATACCTAGCCCCAGTATTTTCGGAAGCACGTGCGTACGAGTCAACACAGACTAAGAAACGATGGGACACCTGAGAGCGGGCGATCCGAGGAGACAGGCACCCGAAGAGGTCCGCTCTCATGGCGTACGGGAGGAGGTCCGAACGGTACTGGAGGAGGTCCCCTAGAAGGGTTGGGTCCCTAGCTTGGTCACCGAGCACACAGAGCACGTAACGTCCTCCTAAGAAATGGTGACTTGGTGACTCAAGTCGGGTCTCGGAAGTATGGTTTGAAGGTCAAGGTTTGTCGACCGACGTCGTTACTTACCGTGTCACACTTGGGTCGTTAGGGGTTCGGGCTATAGCGTCCGGTGGACAACTGTCATCGGGCTCCCGACCCTGTGCTCGAGACTGTACGAACGACTTGGACCGGGTACCCCCGACACCTGGGTCCACTGCACGTGTAGGATACTAGGTCGACAACTTGAGACGCCACGTCGACCATCTCCACTCACTCACACACGGACACGGTACATCCCATTCGGACCCTAGGCACAAAGAAGACGGAGACACCAAAGGTCCTGTGGGACCACTGCGAGAGTAGAGAGAGACCTCTCCTCGACGTAAACGATAGTGACCAGACTTGAGATCTTGTATGTAGGTTCGACGTGTCTGCACGTCAGTACTTTCACTTCCCTTCAAGACTACTCGGTGTCGGTCAGGTCCTCCTTCTTCTCGTCTTAGCGGACCCATCGGGTCGCCGTGTTGTCCTCCCATTACGACCTCTATGGCCAATTTGAGAAGGTACGCAACCGGGTACGGTCGGGGAACTCCAACCCATCTTGGTACTTACCCAGAGAACATCGACTACGTATTTCATTGTGTTTCATTGTGGTAGTCACCGACAATCGAGAGGAACCACCATGAACCACAGGGGTAGGTCAAGTCAAGTTATCGAGTCAGTACAGGCTGAGTCAGAAACACTGGGGTGCCTGACGTCGTGCGGTCCGGAGGGACAGGTAGTGGTTGAGGACCTCGAACGAGTTTGAGTACAGGTAACTCAACCACTACAGTAGGTTGGTAGAGTAGGAGACAGCAGGGGAAGAGGAGGACGGAAGTTAGAAAGGGTTGTAGTCCCAGAAAAGTTTACTCAACCGAGAAGTGTAGTCCACCTGTTTCCTAACCTCAAAGTCGAAGTCATAGTCAGGAAGGTTACTTATAAGGTCTGACTAAAGGGAATCTTAACTGACCAAACTAGGGGAACGTCATGTTCCCCGAGAGTTCTCAGAATAGGTCGTGGTGTCAAGTTTTCGTAGTTAAGAAGTACGAGTCGAAAGAAATACCAGGTTGAGTGTAGTAAAATACTGATGACCTTTTTGGTCTCGAAACTGATCTGTCTGGAAACAACCGTTTCATTACAGAGACGAAAACTTATACGACAGATCCAACCAGTATCGAGCAGAAGGTTCCTCGTTCACAGAGATTTACAGCGCCGACGTCAGTGGTAGACGGAGGAGAAGTGAGCCAGTGCTATTGACCGGGGCGATGTGGGTCGTAGGGAGATACGAAGATGTCCGATCCCAAAATTTCGAGGTTCGACATTTATTGTCGAAAATTTCTCCACACTAATCATATCTTCGACATGTGAAACTACACGAGTCTGGATGTAGTCGTGGGTACAATTGTGGTGTGTTTAGTTCTATGATTCGTATAAGTAAGCAGTGGACGGTTGTAAATGAGTCCAGGAATGAAGAGGGGAAAGAACTTCATTCTTGCGAATTGTACTATAAATGAGAGAATTGTTTGTTGTTAGGTCATAACAATAACACCTACGATACGCATGTCGTCCAGAAATCTTCGATAAGTAGAACTTATGGATTGCTACAAATGGTTGGCTTGTTAAGGAGTAAAATGAAAGGGACGGAGAAGACACTTTCACTTCCATAATCAGTGTCAGCACAGGCTGAGACACGCTGGGGTACCTGACATCCGGTGGTCCGAGGAGACTGGAATACTGACTCGTTGATTGTTGTGTAGGTACAGGTTCTCTCATTTTGACCTGGGATATAATTTATATTTTTGTAGTCGGCGTCTACCCACTTTCTATATTTACATTATAGACTTTGACATTTTAAGGACCTTCTTTTATATCCTTTTCAAAAGTAATATGACCAGAACAGTCACTAAAGAACCGATACTGTGGTTTTCGTGTTCCTTCCTCCCGTTTTAATTTGGGTACCTTGATGTAGCTTCATTTGCGAAGACGTGTCCTTTAATAGTTGTCTCAGTTTTCCGTTGGAAACACCCTCTTTTACCTTCTTGTAAAACGTTGATTATAGAGACTATTTCTTAATTATAACGTTTAAACGTTCCTTGAGGGTGGTGAGTCAACGTTTTTTGTCTTTGTCTTTTAGGGTTAATTGAACCCGTTCCCTGAATTTCCACTCAAAACGTCCGAGAGTAGTCAACGGACAAAATATGTGTCATCGTATATATACAGTTGGGGTTAGAGGGTTAAGTAGGGAGAGGGGGAAGGGAGAACCCCGGATATACAAACAAGAGATACAGACACAGAAATAAAGACTAAACGTTTATCTAAGTAGACATGGGAAAAATATCTAAGACGTATAAACACAATTATATGTTATAAAAAAGAAGAGAAAGACTGAATCAAGTGAGTCATATTGTACGATACCCAGACAGACGACGACGACGATGATTCAGTGAAGTCAGTACAGGCTGAGACACACTAGGGTCTCTGCCGTCGGGTGGTCCGAGGGGGCAGGGACCCTAAGAGATCCGTTCTTGTGACCTCACCCAACGGTAAAGCAAGAGGTGACGTACTTTCACTTTTCACTCTCACTTCAGCGAGTCAGTACAGACTAAGGATCGCTGGGGTACCTGATGTAAAGACGTTTACCTAAATGAAGTAAAAAACCACCGACTTATCATAAGGTCCGTTTATTCATAGTGTAGAAATAGTTAGGGAAACAGTTGCCTGTAAATCCAACGAAAGGAAGGTTGGAAATTGAGGTGTAAAAACGAAACGAGATTAAAGAGTTCCTAAGTAGAATGATAATAAGGGAAATTCTTCAGATCTAACATTTAGTAGATATAAGGTTCTGTTTACAATTTTTTACTTCTTTTTTTTTTCTCTCTCTCTCTCTCTCTTCGGGTCTCCCGTCTTCGTCGTCTTTTCTTCCACTCAGGACTAGTCCGTCTTTGAAGTACTAGCCCGAAGGGACCATCGAGTCTGTCATTTCACAGACGGACGTTACGTCCTCTGGACCCAAGTTAGGGACCCAGCCCTTCTAGGGGACCTCTTCCGTTACCGTTGGGTGAGGTCATGGGAACGGACCTTTTAGGGTACCTGACTCCTCGGACCATCCGATGTCAGGTACCCCAGTATTTCTCAGTCTGTACTGACTCGTTGAAGTGAAAGTGAAAGCACTAATCATAGACCCAAGGACGAAGTGACGGCCGAGAGATCTAGAGGACATCGGTACCTGTCTACCACGACAAAAGGAAGACACCCCTCCATCTGTTACTGTCATAGTAATAAATTACTAAAAAAACACACACTAGATACCAAACACAAACTTTCGTAAAAAATTACATCAAATTAAAATTGGGATATTTTCGCCGTGGTAGTAGTTAGCATGAAGTGCCGACTCCTTGACTCCGAGTCTTCCAAGTAAAGAGGGTCCCTCACGAGACCTAGAGAAGACAAAGGGAGACATGGACGGAGCGAGTGGCAAGGGAGGAAGAGACCGACCCGAGGGTGACCTGAAATGGGTTGTCCCTCCACAGTGTCCTCTAGTTCCGTAGAGGACCCCAGGAGGGTCCCTTCAGGGACATCCGCCCGAAGAGAGGACCCCTCGTCAGATGGCGTCAGGGAGGACGTCAGCCCGGTGGCGAGGGGGCTGGAGGAGAGACGGCAACAACCGAACCGGTGTCGGACAGACGCTGTTCGGGACCAAACGACTTTCGACGGACACCAAGAGGAACATGGTTTGGAAACATTTGTTAGGGACCCACTTCTTTGGGAGGAGGAGTTTACGGGGTCAAAGGCTACACGGAAGGTAAAGTACAACCTCGTCCTGTCTAATCTTCCTTACCCTCTTGACCCTTAAGTTAAGTCAGCGGCCCAAAGTCCGCGACGAGGGGTGTGTGGAAAGGGTCCGAGGTCCGTGTCTTCGCCGACAAGCACGGTGTACGGCGGACACTACCAGCGAGATACCCGAATCTTACGGAAGGCCCACTTCTCCATTTACAGCGGCATTGTTTTGTTTATCGTGACGGTTGTTAAGTGTAAGAAAGAACTGTGAAATAAAATTACTAAAGTTCCAGATTTTGGACTACGGTTTATTCGGAAAATTAATTTTTTAGACTTTGTTTCCTTAAGATGAAAGGTTGGTTATAACCCCCTTGTATTCATAGTAAATATACCTTTTCTGAGTTTGTACTTTACGTCCTATCCTTCCCACACTACTAGCAGTCTAAGATCCCTACCACTACTCCAATAGTCTGCACGCGTTCTTCCTGGCGAAAGGTTTTACTTTTGACGGCACACCTACTCACTGACCACTCCTATTCCGTGCTAGACGAAACAAGGTCGGAACCTTGTCGTACAGGTTGGACTAGTCTGACAAGGTCGGAACTGTTGAAAAATTTCTTTACTTATAAAGGGAGTAAACCATTGAGGATATATGTATAAAGTCTCTTCCGTTACCGTAGCGTGAGGTCATGAGAACGGACCTCTTAGGATACCTGCCTCCTCGGACCATCCGACGTCAGGTACCCCAGCGATTCAGTCTGTGCTGACTCGTTGAAGGGAAAGTGAAAAGTGAAAGTACGTAACCTGTTCCTTTACCGTTGGGTGAGGTCACAAAAACGGACCTCTTAGGGTCCCTGTCCCCTCGGACCACCCGACAGCAGATATCCCAGCGTGCCTCAGCCTGTGCTGACTTCGCTGAATCGTCGTCGTCGTCGTATCTGTATATAAACGTGAGGTAGTCCACAAAAGTGCGCGAAACAGAGTGAATTACATTTACTGTCATAATCCTTCGTCCACGATAACGTGGACAAATATCGCCTTGTTTGTCTCGATTCTCTCTTCCTAGTGAGCACCCCACCGCGTCTCGATCCTTCGTCTACTTGGTAAAAGTTTAGGTCCAAAAGACTTTCACATAGATGAAATCGGTGTTTGTCTTCTGATACTCTTATAAAGATCCTCTTTACTTCTAAATTCCTTTGGGCAATATTCTGCCACACTAATGTAAAGAGACGGTACCCCGTTTATAGAAGGACTTTGTACTTTTGACACTCGTCGACGATTTCTCCATCAAGTCCGCTCGCACCAATCAGTAGGAGGTTGGGGTGGTCCTCGAGACGACCTACACCGGCGTCTCTTTCCTGCATCTTGACGGCGGGTGCCCACGAAGAGGGGTCCGCACAGGACAGTACACTCGGGGTACAGACGTGTGACCACCTGCGGGTGAGTGCCCATTATTACGCTCCACGAATAGGTCTCCTTGCCCTCGAACCGAAACAGGGAACTCTTCCTAGTGCACCTTGCTCCCGAAAGACCCGTTTGTGACTTACCGAGGGCTCTCTTTGACATCTAGGATGCAAGTCTCGTAGAAGTATCACAAAGGTCAGATAACAAAAGGAGCCAGTGGTCCCGAAGGGAAGAATAGGTAAGTAGGAACATTGTCCAGAGAGCCAGAGACTCAGACAGTCGGACACTTGAATTCATGGATAAAGTAGAAGTAACACTGAGACGAACAAACTTGAGATTACGGCTTCAGTACACGAGCCTTCTGAGGAAAGAGAGAAGACGTACTGACGGAGAACAAGAGTGAGTAAGGGTTCGGTTTTAGATCTGACACGAGGGAGAGTAGAACTTCTCTCTATTTTGGAGGACTCAGAGACACATGGGAAGAGGGGACATGTAGAAACGAATGGTAACGTTGTTCGCGGAATTAGAAGAGAATCCTCCTAATAAAAAAAAGTAAAAATTTTTAACCCTATGTCAACTACATGTTATAATACATTCAATGTCCCATGTTGCACCACTAAGTGTTAAAAATTTTCAATGTAAGGCAAATATCAATGATGTTTTACGACCAATAAAGGGACACAACATATTATGTAGTAACGTCGGATAAATAAAATAGGTATGTTAAAAAGCCGGGAATAAAACGGGAAGGGAGAGGGGAGAGGGGTGACCGTCGGGGATCAAACAAGGGACGTAGACACTCAACAACAACAACAACACTCACGATTCAACACATCAGTCAACACAGGCTGAGAAACGTCGGGGTACCTGACATCGGTCGGTGCGAGGAGAAAGGTACCCTAAGAGGTCCGTTCTTGTGACCTCCCCCAACGACGCGGGAGGACGTCCCCTAGAAGGGCTGGGTCCCTACCTTGACGCAGGGAACGCAGAGGACGTAACCGTCCGCCCGGGGAATGGTGCGCACGGTGGACCCTTCGGACAATGTCAGTGATCAAACAAATTGAAAAATCTAAGGCGTCTACAGTATAGAATGTCACAAACACAAAGAGACGGAATAAATCGACTCACATTATTCCTGAACCGGACGAGTGGGACCCGAAAGGAAGTCAGCGTGAACGTAGAGGGGGAGAAAAACCGGGGTACCGAATAGGAACACCCCGGAACACCCTAAAGAGGTAAATAAAAGTAAGAATCCACGAGAATGGGTTGTGAAAACGAAATGATAGTAATAGACGAGCACTGTAAGGGGGGGAGGGAGCGTTGCTAAGGGGTCGGGGTGAGAGGGGACTCGAGGTCTGCAGGTTAAGGCAGAGGATTAAGGTAGAGGCAAACGTGCAGACGTACAGAAGCAAACGTACAGAACGGCACTGTACTAACTTCTCCGAGGGTAATGGAGGGTGAGGTTGATCAAGAGGGGAGCTGCCGGGTAGGAGACCACCGGTTTTGGAGCCCGGTTCTGGTGCCTCAAGAGGAACCAGCTCAAAAGAAGTTATGGAGTCGTTCCGAAAGGTGGTACCGAAACTTTGTATTGGTCCAAGCCTGGGCAGAACGAGGAGGATGGGCAGAAGAGGGTGTCCTGTGGCCGTAGAGAGTGGACCAATGGTACCATTGGAGGGTTGAACGGACGGACGAAGGTGGGTATGAAGGACACCACGGAAAATGTCGTCGGTTTCACTAATAAAATTTGTATTCGGAGGATGAATGAGGAGACAAGTTTTGGAGGTCACGGAAGAGTAGTAGTAGTTCTCTTTTTGGTTTAATAGTTGCACTAGAAGTCCTGAACTTTAGACGGCCGGGACGGTGTTCGGAGGCGGTGGGCCCGTGGAAAGGGTCGAGGGAGGGACGAGGGGTGTTGTCAGAAAGGGGGTCGTCCACAAGTGACCCGAGGAGAGAACACGGTTCTGATGATCCGAGACCCCTACCCTTAAATCTAGACTCGCCCCCTATGTCCATCGGTGTGGATACGTATTCTCGTCCACCCCCACAGACGGCACTTCCTTTGTCGTCTCTACACCTGGGTCCCGTTGTCCTCTTCTGTAAAGTCGAGTCCCCTCTTCTTTCGTAGTCCCGTGTCCGAGTGGTCCTCACGTGCTCCTCCCGTCTCGGCTAAGTCCCGCCCCGGAGGGACTGGTCCACCCGGAGAAAGACTACCCGTCCACCCGTCGTCCTAAGAGGGAGGACCTGACACATTTCGGGGTCCAGGACCCTGTTTCACATCTACTCCCTTCTTTAGGAATTCTCTTCCGTTGCGATCCAGCATCTAAGAAACAGCAACCCGAAGTGGGGCGATGGTCTGTTACAACAGACAAGAAAATCCTTCTCTGACGTCGTAGTGTTTTAGGTATTTTGAGTGTCGTTTATGTCCGTCACCAGGGAGGCTCTCATCCTTAGGATGATACCTTCTGATCGTTACTACCAGTTCGTTATAAATACGTAAAAGGACAGAGGATGGTCAGTCATCGAAAAATTTACATAATAAATTGAGATAGGGACTGAGTACCTAAAGCTAACGAAAAACAAGTAGTCTCTCGGGGTAAAGTAAGAGTGGACTTATAGTTTTTATTTTATTTGTCTTACGTAAATAGACAAGGAGAAGTCAGGACAAGGGTACTTTAATTTATTGTAGTAGACTCCGGTTAGTTGAAAGTTTCCTTAAGAAGGTTTCTTTATTATAAAACTACATAAACGAAAATTTTGTTAAAGAATTCGTTTGTTGGTGAGATTGGAAAATAAAATAGATATCCACAAAACTTTTCTTTCAAAATATTATATCCAGTGATTGGAACTATGTCTTAATGTTAAAAATAGATATAGATCCTATAAAAAAGTAAACTTAAAATTATCTAGAATAGAATACAACACCAAGTCTCTCTCATCTACTTTTTCTTTCCAAATATTTTAAGTGTTTAGACTCTGTCGTTCGAATAAGTGAGTCGTTGTAAACGATTCGTTGAGAGCATTAGGTCCGTGATAATATTTGGTTTTAGGGGGACCACACACACATAATCAACGAGTCAGTACAGGCTGATAAACTCTGGGGTACCTGACAACGGTCGGGTACCTTAAGAGGTCCGTTCTTATAACCTCACCCAACGGTAAGGGAAGAGGTCCCCTCGAAGGACTGGGTCCTTATCTTGGGTCCAAAGGATGTAACGTCCGTCTGCGCGTCCTTATCTTGGGTCCAAAGGGTGTAACGTCCGTCTGCGCGTCCTTATCTTGGGTCCAAAGGGTGTAGCGTCCGTCTGCGCGTCCTTATCTTGGGTCCAAAGGGTGTAGCGTCCGTCTGCGCGTCCTTATCCTGGGTCCAAAGGGTGTAGCGTCCGTCTGCGCGTCCTTATCCTGGGTCCAAAGGGCGTAGCGTCCGTCTGCGAAATAACAGACTCAGCAGTCCCTTCGGACAAATGTGTTTCGAATATACATGGAAAAAAAAAAAGAAAGAAAAAAAAAATGTTGTATGGTGCAGGTAAAGAACTCGGTTTTGCCAGTCAAGTCAGTCAAGTCAGCGAGTCAGCACAGGTTGAGAAACGCTGGGGTACTTAGTGTCGTACGAACCGGAGGGACAGGTAGTGGTTGAGGACCTCAAGTGAGTCTGAGTACAGGTAGCTCAGGCACTACAGTAGGTCGGTAGAGTTGGAGACAGCAGGGGAAGAGGAGGACGGGGGTTAGGGAGGGTCGTCGTCTCAGAAAAGGTTACTCAGTTGAGAAGTGTACTCCACCGGTTTCATGACCTCGAAGTCGAAGTCGTAGTAAGGAAGGTTTCTTTAGGGTCCCGACTAGAGGAAGTCTTACCTGACCAACCTAGAGGAACGTCAGGTCCCTGACAGTTCTCAGAAGAGGTTGTGGTGTCAAGTTTTCGTAGTTAAGAAGCCGCGAGTCGGAAGAAGTGTCAGGTTGAGAGTGTAGGTATGTACTGGTGACCCTTTTAGTATCGGAATTAATCTACCTGGAATCAGCCGTTTCATTACAGAGACGAAAACTTATACGAGAGATCCAACCAGTATTGAAAAGAAGGTTCCTCATTCGCAGAAAATTAAAGTACCGACGTCAGTGGTAGACGTTACCAAAACCTCGGGGGTCTTTATTTCAGACTGTGACAAAGGTGACAAAGGGGCAGATAAAGGGTACTTCACTACCCTGGTCTACGGTCCTAGAAACAAAAGACTTACAAGTCGAAATTCGGTTGAAAAAGTGAGAGGAGAAAGTGAAAGGAGTTCTCCGAAAAATCAAGGAGAAGTGAAAGACGGTATTCCCACCATAGCAGACGTATAGACTCCAATAACTATAAAGAGAGCCGTTAGAACTAAGGTCGAACACGAAGAAGGTCGGGTCACAAGGAGTACTACATGAGACGTATCTTCAATTTATTCGTCCCACTGTTATATGTCGAAACTGCATGAGGAAAAGGATAAACCTTGGTCAGACAACAAGGTACAGGTCAAGATTGACAACGAAGGACTGGACGTATATCCAAAGAGTTTTCCGTCCAGTCCACCGGACCATAAGGGTAGAGAACTTCTTAAAGGGTGTCAAATAACACTAGGTGTGTCAGTTTCCGAAACCGTATCAGTTATTTCGTCTTTATCTATAAAAAGACCTTGAGAGAACGAAAAAAACTACTAGGTCACCTACAACCGGTGAACTAGAGACCAAGGAGACGGAAAAGATTTTGGTCGAACCTTCAAGTACCAAGTGCATAACGACTTCGGACCGAACCTCTTAAAACTCGTAATACACTCTACTCACGTTAACACGTCATCAAACTCGTAAGAAACCGTAACGGAAAGAAACCCTAACCTTACTTTTGACTGGAAAAGGTCAGGACACCGGTGACGACTCAAAAGGTTTAAACGACCGTATAACTCACGTCGTGACAGTTTCGTAGTAGAAAGTCCTAAACTTTATCGAGTTGACCTTAAGGTAGTGGAGGTGATCGAAACAAACATCACTACGAAAGATTCCGGGCGAACTGAAGTGTAAGGCCCTACAGACCGAGATCCACTCACTAGTGTGGTAGCACTAATTGACCAACCACTTCTAGAAAAAACATGTCAAGAAGACACATAAGAACGGTGGAGAATTATAGAAGACGAAGACAATCCAGGTATGGTAAAGACAGGAAATAACTCGGGTTGAAACGTACTTTACAAGGGAACCATATAGATTAAAAGAACTTCTCTAGAGACCAGAAAGGGTAAGACAACAAAAGGAGATAAAGAAACGTAACTAGCGACTCCTTCCGAAAGAATAGAGAGGAACGATAAGAAACCTTGAGACGTAAGTCTACGAACATAGAAAGGAAAACAGGAACCGAAAAACGAAGAGAAGAAAAGTGTCGATAAACATTCATTGACTAATAATCTATATATCCATCTATACATTTACATACACATATACATATATCCATATTTACTACTTACCTATTTATTCATCCATCTATCTATCTGTCTACTTGGGAGTAAATAAGAAAAGTAAGAGGTGACAAAAGTCGTGGATAACCCGAAGGGTCCACCACGATCACCATTTCTTAAAGGGAAGGTTACTTCCTCTGAGTTCTCTGTACCCAAACTAGAGACCCAACCCTTCTAGGGGACCTCCTCCTTTACCGTTGGGTGAGGAAATAAGGACGTACCCGTCAAGGACCGACCGATGTCAGGTATCCCAACGTTTCTCATCCTGTACTGACTCGTTCACTCGCACTCGTGTGTATCGAACTAATGTTAGGGCTTCCCCTTAAGACATATAATGTTACTTACGTCTGTCTGTTTACCCTAGGTTGTTTAACACATTGGTGTCCCCAGGTGTGTCCAGATGTCCCGACTTCCGGGTCGTCACACAGACCTCCTGTTAGTCGGTAACACGTGCCGGACTACTGTAATCTGTTCACGCCCTCACTCACACTTTGTTTCAACCAGTCTCTTCCCGGGGTCTCTTCCCCACACTGAAGGTCCTTCACGGTGAAGGGACCCTAACTCAAACCACACTGCCCCGTTCGTCCCACTGACTTTAGAGAGAGTCGAGATTCACAAACATGACTCCGTTTATCGCGGAGAGGGGGTCTTGACCCTTGTCAATAAAAGAACCCGAGGTTTTAGTGACGTCTACCACTGAAGTCGGTACTTTACTTTTTTCTACGAACGAGGAACCTTCTTTTCGATACTCTTTAGATCTGTCACATAATTTTCCGTCTCTATAATGACACGACTGCTTCCAGGCAGATCAGTTTCGATACCAAAAGGGTCATCAGTGCATGTCTACACTCTTAACCTGGTATTTCTTCCGACTCTTGGTTTCTTAACTACGAAAACTTGACACCACGACCTCTTCTGAGAACTCTCAGGGAACCTGACGTTCCTCTAGTTTGGTCAGGTAAGATTTCCTTTAGTCGGGACTTATAAGTGACCTTCCTGACTACGACTTCGACTTCAAGGTTTGGAAACCGGTGGACTACCTTTTCTGGGACTTCGACCCTTTTTACTTCCGGTTTCCTCTTCCCCCACCGTCTCCTACTCTGCCTCTTTAGTGTAGTGTCTGAGTTACCTATACTTAAACTTGTCTCACTATCACTTCCTGTCGCCTCGGACCGCACGACGTCACATACCCCGACGTTTCACAGTCTGTGTTGAATCACTGACTTTTGTTCTTGTTAGTCTTAAGTGCAGGTGGACCTTTGAGACTTGTCCCGGAATGACCTTTGACCGACCTTTATTCAATGTCTAGAACTCTACTCTAGTAGAACTTAAATCCTACCCGGGACTCAGACCTCTGACTATCGACTTACTATGGTCCTCTCCTGGGTGCCCCTCCGTCTCTTCTCCTCACTCTTCTTGTCCGTTTCACCTCCGACGCAGAGGTTCGGCCCCTCGGACCTCCTAAAGGTCTCGGTGGTCTTCGACCCTCTCCGTGCCTCGCGCAAAAGGAGACCTCAGAAGGACCGAAAGACCAAAGATTAGAGGTCTGACACTCTCTTATGTCTAGTCGACAAATTTCCGTGGTCAAAACACTAGTAAATAACTCCGTCGGGATCCTCTTATTAGGTCGTCGAAGTTTTTCATTCCGAAAAATAAGAAGACGGAGAGACCAGCTTGTGTCTCTATACCGAACTTATCTGGAAGTAGCGACCGTCTCCGTCTCGGACATAGCCAAAGAACGTTTATGTCATTTTGTGACAGACTGTAAGCCTCCGAAAACATTGGAGTGAACCAGAGCTGAAGGAGTGGTCAAAGTACTCTTATTGTCTTGGCTTGTGGCACCCCAGACGGTGGATTGGCGCACGACGCCAGCGGAGAGACTAATTAACACAGGTTATCTTAGTGTGCCTCCGCCCCAGACCATCGGCTTTCTTCCCCTACGACAAGAGTCTCTCTCTGTTCGTTCGCTCGTCTACAATCGACGTACGGTGCCCATAGTCGAAAAACTAGTTACTTCATTGGATTGCACCTATAAATCTTATAGATCCGTACAATTGTTGTATTTCTATTTACTCGCTAATAATGCAAATTCTCTTGTATGTGTGTTAAACACTCTTGTATGGATAACTAATAAATACCGAAAATTTTTAGTAGACGATTTATATGTGCGAAGAATTGGTAAACAAGACCACAGTACGTTGTCTATAAGTTCAATTGTCCTAACTTTTGTCTTGAAACCCATTTCGGTCCTCTCCGATTGCGAGGACCACTGGTACTCGTCAAAGGACTTTCTTCTCCTCGATCGCTCGTCTCCCTCCAGCTCTCCGAAACAGGAGTCTTCCCTTGGACCTCTCCTGTCCTGTGTCACGGACCGTTCCATCGAAACCTTAAGGCTAGGTTCCTCCTCTTAGCTCATCGGTCTCAAAAGGACGTCTTGGAACACATGCCGACTGTCCAAGGTAGGAGAAGGACCCGGTCAAGTGACTGGAGTTGTCCCTTGAGACTTAAACCGAAACGAAACACACACAGGTACGAACCTTCGACCTCCAGGAGGCTATATCCTCCTTAACGTGGAAAAACGGCTACACCTCTTTGTGCCATAAGGGTTCCCGAGACACGACTGGTGTCCACTCGTGAACAACTTCAGTTCATCGGTGTAGGCGAAGACACCCAGTCCTTCAAACGACGACCACGGAGACAAGAAAGAATCTCCTTCGACCTCGAAACTAAACCGACGGACTCCCTACGACTACTTATTATCTTATACAGAGAGAAACCGAGGAAAAAAAGAATAGTATAATTTGTCTGTAGTACCTCCCAGGGTCGTAGACCCGTAGAGAATCACAAGAAAAAGAGGAGAGGAACATAAAACTAGAACAATTCATTATAACTCGTCGGGGACTGGTTCGACCGACGTCAGTTCTCGTTACGACCCCGAAGCGACTATAAAGTCCGACGAAAGAAAAATTTCCTAACTAGAGGTGACTACCTCTTCCGGAAACAGAGTTGAGTTCAGACGAGAGTTTAACGAAATTTATTTATGACACAACCTACATCTATGATTTCGACTATCACAACTTACATACGTGTCTACCCTAGTTGGTCGTTTACTCACTACCTTCTTACTTCTCGGTAGTAAAACTAGTTTTCCTGTCTCTCTTTGGATTGTAACTCCTACTCCTCTCCCCACTAAAGTGTTTCTAAAGAGTAACCGGCCCACGTGTCAGTAGAGTTTTACTCCGTGGTCGGCCTCGGTGTCTAGGCCCACTACCCGCATCTCCGTGACCATGGGTCCTGGTCCCAGACCCTGGTCAGTGGAGGAGTCTTTGTGGACCGATATACGTAGGGACTTGTTCTGGTCCAAAACGAACCTTAGTTCTCATCCCTCCCTACTCTAAATCCAAACCCCATTTACGCACGTACGAGTCATCGAGTCAATACAGGTTGAGAGACACTGGGGTACTTGACATCGGGTGGTTCGAGGAGACAGGTCCCCCAAGTGGTCCGTTCTTCTGACCTCACCCAACGGTAAAGGAGGAGGTCCCCTAGAAGGACTGGGTCCCTAGTTTGGGTGCAGAGAACGTAGAGGACGTGACCACCCGTCTAAGAAATGGTGATTGCGGTGGACCCTACCGAAAACGATAATTATATAAATAGTATATACCATCAAAATCTCACTTCTTCAACGGAAAAGAATCTGTGTCGACAGAACAAAAGGAAGTATCAAAGGTCAAGGTGACCGTCTCCCTGAAAAACTACGGATTCCAGGGGTTTACGAGTGTAAGACCCAATCACGAGTATACCAGGTTTCAAAAGTGAAATTTAGAACTTAAGGAAACCTACAATCCATTCTCCCTCCCTAGACTCGGGTCGTCCCAGGGATCCACTTGTCCGAGATCTCCACGTCACGGAAGATCCCACTTGTGTCGGTCGCTCACGCACCTCCGGGGGTCCCGCCTCCCACGGCAGGGGTTGGTAGTCAGGTACACCTACCGACCTCGATGTCTTCCCTCCGTCCCCCTCTCGACTCTCCTGTCTGACGTCGCAAAGAGAGAAGACTCAGGGTCTAGACAGTCACTGACGTACCGACTTGGAGTAGAGTTCGGTCTCCGGCTCCGTCCGAACCACTATGTCGACTTCTGGGCTCGCGGGTCGTGTCTCGACCCGTGTCCCCGTCTCCTCCCCAGACATCACTCACTCTCCCCACGTCTTAATAGCGGTGTCGATACCTTAAAGGGGTTGTGAACACAGTAACAAAGGTTGTAGTCCCCGAAGGGACCCTCGAGTCGACCATTTCTTAGACGGACGTTACGTCCTCTGAGGCCAAGTTAAGGACCCAACCCTTCTAGGGAACCTCTTCCCTTTCCGATGGGTAAGGTCGTAAGAACCCAAAGGGAACACCGAGTCTGTCATTTTTTAGACGGACGTTACGTCCTCTGGACCCAAGCTAGGGACCCAACCCTCCTAGAGGACCTCTTCCCTTTCCGATGGGTGAGGTCATAAGACCGGACCTCTTAAGGTACCTGACATATCAGGTGTCCCAGTGTTTCTCAGTCTGTACAGACTCACTGAAATTTTCATTTTTTTTCAGTGTTGTAGTCTGGATTGTAGACTAATTTTAGACCACTCACTCTAACAAACCCGAGTATTCACTCAAAGATCTTTTAATTAAATTTCCGACTCTTTTAAGGCGACAAACGGTCTGTCGTGTGAACCAGGTAAGTAATTAGGCAAGTAAACGATCATGCGTAACTAAGGTAGACCAAGGACAACGACGGGGACTCTACCCGTCACTTCTACCCTCACTGCATCCGTGTAGAGAGCGACCACCAGGTCCGACTCTGTGTCGGCACGGCACGACACTCCGAGAATCGCTCCGTGCATGTTCCATCCCCAAGTGTCCCCGTAGGAATGACACCACAGGTCTTTGTCAGTCTCACACCCCTACCCCACGTCTACGGGGGTCCTGACACCTTTATAGACATGGTGGACACGAGACTCTGACCCGAGGTAACCGATCTCAACAGCGGTCGGAATTAGATTCCCTACACACGCAAGTCTTGACTGACTCGTCTCAAGGCTTATTCGACGTCCCCGTGTCGGCACGGGCCGTCCGGGACACGTCTACCGTGTCTGCCGGGGAGTCCCTCAGTGCCTGTCGGTCGTGTCGTGTCGACCGACACTCGGGTGTGGCCGAGACGACGGAGACACACACACACACGCGCGCGCGCGAGCCAGTGTAGACTGAGACACGTCGGAGTACCTGACATCGGGTGGGCCGAGGAGACAGGGACCCTAAGAGGTCCGTTCTTGTGACCTCACCCAACGGTAAAAGAAGAGGTCCCCTAGAAGAGACTGAGCCCCTAGAAGGGACTGAGCCCCTAGTTTGGGTACAAAGATCGTAGACGACGTGACCGTCCGTCTAAGAAATCAAATTTTAGACTCTAAGCCAGTGACTCTTCATCACAATTATAATTGGATTGTCGGGAGTCCCTCTTCCTCTTTTTCGTTCCTCTCTCACTGTCTCCTACTCTGCCAACCTACCGTAACGGCTGAGTGACCTGCTCAACCTCGTTTGAGACCCTCTATCGCCTCCTGTCCGTTCGGACCGCGCGACGGCAGGTACCCCAGCACTTCTCAGTCTGTGTTGAATCGTTCACTCCTTGTTGTCGGGAGTACGAGAAATTTGCATTGGCTCGGAGGTGTGTGAAGTGATTTTTGTTTTTCTTTCCCGTGAGATTGACGTTTTATTTGCAAAGCGATCGTGGATCAAATCTTCATACACACACACCGAATCTAGTTTTCTCAGTTACTTATTTTTGACACTTACTCTTACTTATTTACGACCGACGGAAGGTTCATATCTGGTTTTACATCGTCAGGAGTAAAAAAGAGGAAAAAGACACAAAATCTTGGTATCCGGTCAATAATAAATAAGTTTTATAAATCGAAAACCACATCCGTAATTAACGTAATTGGATTCTTTAATACAAACTCAATGTTTTCCAATGAATTTTTATCGAACTTTAAATAAGAGGTCTTTCCGTTCAAGTTCTTTAGTAAAGTTTTCGATTGTGGACATAAGATATCTCAAAAATACGTTGCTCGAAAGTCAACACACACACAACACACAAGTCAACGGTTCAACACAGGTTGAGAAACACTAAGGTACCTGACACCGTGCAGTCCGGACAGGGAGTGGTGGAGGGTCTCAGACGGGTTCAAGTACAGGTAACTTAACCGCTAGGGTAGGTTGGTAGAATAGGAAACACCGGAAGAGGAATCAATCATCCAATTTTAATGAAATTTTTTCCTATTAAGTATGTCATTCATTTAAGGTACGAAGAAAGACCTCTTATGATTCTTTATTACGGCATGATATGCACACACACACATACACACACGTATATATATAAACAACAATTTCCTAGTCAAGTCAAGTCAAGTCAGCGAGTCAGCACAGGCTGAGAAACGCTGGGGTACTTAGCGTCGTGCGGTTCGGAGGGACAGGTAGTGGTTGAGGACCTCAAGTGAGTCTGAGTACAGGTAGCTCAGGCACTACAGTAGGTCGGTAGAGTAGGAGACAGTAGAGGAAGAGGAGGACGAGAGTTAGGGAGGGTCGTAGTCAGGAAAGGTTACTCATTTGAGAAACGTACTCCACCGGTTTCATAACCTCAAAGTCGAAGTCGGAGTCAGGAAGGTTTCTTGTGGGTCCTGACTAGAGGAAATCTTACTTGACCAACCTAGAGGAACGTCAGGGTCCCTGAGAGTTCTCAGAAGAGGTTGTGGTGTCAAGTTTTCGCAGTTAAGAAACCGTGAGTCGGAAGAAGTGTCAGGTTGAGAGTGTAGGTATGTACTGGTGACCCTTTTGTTATCGGAACTGATCTGCCTGGAAACAACCGTGTCATTACAGAGACGAAAACTTATACGATAGCCCAACCAGTATTGAAAGGAAGGTTCCTCCTTCGTAGAAAATTAAAGTACCGACGTCAGTGGTAGACGTTACTAAAACCTCGGGGGGTTTTTATTTCAGACTGTGACAAAGGTGACAAAGGGGTAGATAAAGGGTATTTCACTACCCTGGTCTACGGTCCTAGAAACAAAAGACTTACAACTCGAAATTCGTGAAAAAGTGAGAGGAGAAAGTGAAAGGAGTTCTCCGAAAAATCAAGGAGAAGTGAAAGACGGTATTCCCACTACAGTAGACGTATAGACTCCAATAACTATAAAGAGGGCCGTTAGAACTAAGGTCGAACACGAAGAAGGTCAGGTCGTAAAGAGTACTACATGAGAAGTATCTTCATTTTTTTCGTCCCACTGTTATATGTCGGAACTACATGAGGAAAAGGATTAACCTTAGTCAGACAACAAGATACAGGTCAAGATTGACGACGAAGGACTGGATGTATATCCAAAAAGTTCTCCGTCCAGTCCACCAGATCATAAGGGTAGAGAAAGTCTTAAAAGGTGTCAAATAACACTAGGTGTGTCAGTTTCCGAAACCGTATCAGTTATTTCGTCTTTATCTACAAAAAGACCTTGAGAGAACGAAAAAGGTACTAGGTCGCCTACAACCGTTAAACTAGAGACCAAGGAGACGGAAAAGATTTTGGTCGAACTTGCAGACCTTCAAGTGCCAAGTGTATAACGACTTCGGATCGAACCTCTTAAAACTCGTAATGAAATCATCGTACACTCTACTCACGTTAATACGCCATCAAACTCGTAAGAAAACGTAACGGAAAGAAACCATAACCTTACTTTTGACTGGAAAAGGTCAGGACACCGGTGACGACTCAAAAGGTTTAAACGACCGTATAACTCACGTCGTGACAGTTTCGTAGTAGAAAGTCCTAAACTTTATCGAGTTGACCTTAAGGTAGTGGAGGTGATCGAAACAAACATCACTACGAAAGATTCCGGGTGAACTGAAGTGTAAGGTCCTACAGACCGAGATCTACTCACTAGTGTGGTAGCACTAACCCAACACTTCTAAAAAAACATATCAAGAAGACACATAAGAACGGTGGAGAAGAATTATAGAAGACGAAAACAATCCAGGTCTGGTAAAGACAGGAAATAGCTCGGGTAGAAACGTACTCTACAAGGGAACCATAGAGATTAAAAGAACTTCTCCAGAGATCAGANTATCAAGAAGACACATAAGAACGGTGGAGAAGAATTATAGAAGACGAAGACAATCCAGGTCTGGTAAAGACAGGAAATAGCTCGGGTAGAAACGTACTTTACAAGGGAACCATAGAGATTAAAAGAACTTCTCCAGAGATCAGGAAGGGTAAGACAACAAAAGGAGATAAAGAAACGTAACTAGCGACTTCTTCCGAAAGAATAGAGAAGAACGATAAGAGACCTTGAGACGTAAGTCTACGAATATAGAAAGGAAAAGAGGAAACGAAAAACGGAGAGAAGAAAAGTGTCGAGAAACATTCCGGAGGGGTCTGTCGGTAAAACCAAAAAACGTAAAGAAAAGGTACCCCTACCAAGACTAGGGACAGAGGACATGTTACAGTACTTGGAGTAAGGTATCAAGTAGTCCGTGAGATAGATAGTCTAGATCTGGGAATTTAGATAAAGAGTAAAAGTGACATATTAGTATTCCCTAAACTAAATCCAGTATGGACTTATCAGATCACCAAAAGGGATGAAAGAAGTTAAATTCAGACTTAAACCGTTATTCCTCAAGTACTAGACTCGGTGTCAGTCGAGGACCAGAACAAAAACGACTGACATATCTCGAAGAGGTAGAAACCGATGTTTATTATATTAGTTAGACTAAAGCCACAACTGGTAGACCACTACAGGTACACATCTCGGAAGAGAAGACAAAAACCTTCTCCCACAAACGATACTGGTCACGCAAGAGAACCGTTTTGAGACAATCGGAAACGAGACGAAGTAAGACATAAGGTTCCGGCTTAAAAGGACAATGGGGTCCACAAAGAACTGAAGGATGAAAACGTAAGATCATGGGATATTACTTTTCCTGTCTATCGAACAAGATTTAGACCCTATAAATGAGTACCACCCTCTAAGGACCCCGTTTTAAGATGTTACTCGTGAAACCTCAGCAAGAAGAAGCTCCTCTTCACGATCTTTCTCATGTACTGACTACGGGCACTGCCCTGGTAAAGGCCACTGTCAAGATTTACCTTTTGCACTACGTCGTTTACCGTTGCTTTTGTCCCGACCTCTTCCTCTTCGGCTCTCAGAAAAAAGCACGTGTATTCGTTCTATAATGCTCCCCGGAAATATTTAACCTATTTGTGTAAAAAGTTCAATGGATCGTTTAAAGGTCTGTGTCTGTTTACCTAAAAATTATTTATCTTCCTTTATAGTGACCCATTTACCATGCTACACTAAGTCGGGTCTGTTCTGGTTTGGTAACGGATTACATTTTACGTGTCCGACAATGCCCTTGCACATGTATAGACTAGTTGTTTTCTTATTTAGTGCCGAGAGAATACATACTGTAAGTATCAATCCTACGTTTTCCGTGTCAAACTAAACTACTAAAGTAATTTCAAACCCATCGATTTCCATTTTTTCGTTAATTTGGATGAGTCTTCGTGGTAGGAATCCCTTGATTTACCACACTCCCTACGAAATTTTGGCCACCTTACGAAATTTTGTGTTTTCGAGAGACTCGAGGGGAAAAGTGCCTTGCAAAGACCTTTCCTGTATGAAGGTGGTCTGATCCGACCCACGGCACACCCCCTACGACCCCCTTCGTTTGGTCACTACCATGACTCGGCGAGGATCTTACGAGGACGTCGACGACTCGGCCGACGAGAGGGTCGAGGACGGACACGGCCTCAGATCCTCCGACATCCGTCAGCCGTAGGAGTCAATATCGTTCTGCGGTAGAGTAAGGACTCACTCCCGACCCCTTCGTAAACGTCTGTGAGGACCAGGTCCGGTGCCACCCTCGTCTCTGCCAGTCCCTCTCGGCTTTCTTACTTTGACCCGCCCTGGGGACGGGGACTCAGGAGGTGGACGGAGAGCAGACATCTTTTTGAACTCGGAGGTCTGGAAAGGGTGCAAAGTTTTTTATGTAAATTAGTCTATTCACTCTTTTATATCTTTATTCCCTTTTGTCAGTTCGTTTTGTTTTATTATTATTATTATCAAATCAGTGATGTGTTTCAGTCCATGTAAATTGAGGAAGAGTTCCTGATATCTACTATAAGACTCGGTTCAGGAAACTCGACAAAACGTCTATGACTCTGGGGGTGGTCCACCCTTCTCAATTGACACACGACGGGTGCTCACGCCTCTGGGGTCTGGTCAACCTTACAGGTGTTCGACTAGAAATGGGGTGTTGAGAAGAGGGACAGAAATTTTTGGAAAAGGACTTTCAGTAGTTCCTCAGACACAGAAGACTCGTAATCGACGGACCTGAGCAACGAACTATGGACGTTAATGGGGGTGTGAAAGGAAGTGGTGTTGAGACACAGGTATCTAACCGAATGTCGTGAGTCCGTTCGCCTGGGGTCAAACCAAAAGGTTGTACTTCTACTCTCCGTAAGGGGTCATCTACGAGTCACTAAAAAAAAAAATTTGGTTAAATAAATAGTTTCATTCCGATGGTCAGGTAGGATTTCCTCTAGTCAGGAGCCACAAGTAATCTTCCTGACTACGTCTTCGACTTTGAGGTTATGAAACCGGTGGAGTACGTTTCTCAACTGAGTAACCTTCTCTGGGACTACGACCCTCCCTAACCCCCGTCCTCCTCTTCCCCTGCTGTCTCCTACTCTACCGACCTACTGTAGTGGTTGAGCTACCTGTACTCAAACCCATTTGAGACCCTCAACCACTACCTGTCCCTCCGGACCGTACGACACTAAGTACCCCAACGTTTCTCAATCTATGTTGACTCACTGACTTGACTTGACTTCTGAGGGACGTCAATTGTGTACGAAGAACTCCGACAGACAAGAGGTCGTAAAAGATCTACCTAACTGAACCCAGTGGACGACACGGACCTGTTGAGCGTGGACTCAGGACCGAAGTCAGTATGTCGTTTATAAAGAGGGGGTAGAACCCTCCCCAGAAGAAGGAAATCTGTTCGACGACTCGACTTGTTCCCTTTTGTCCACCCTTACGGTCCGACCTGTGTGGGCCGGCTTTCGTACCAACGTTTGTGTCACGTAAGTAAAAGTGTCAGTACAATACTTCCGAATTATGTGAAGTCCCGAGCTCAGGGTCGGTTTCGGTACGTGTGCATAGGACGTTTTTCGAACAGAAGAGAATTCACCGAGTCTTTCCGTGACGCGCTCTAAAGGTCTTCTCGACAATAACAAGTCAACGAATCAGTAGTAAACTGAGAAACACTGGGATCCCTGACGTCGGGTGGTCCGAAGGGGTAGAAAGTGGTAGAGGGTCTCAAACGAGTTTGAGTATAGGTACAGTCACTACGGTAGGTTGGTAGAGTAGGAGACAGTGGGGGAAGAGTGGAGGGGAGTTAGAAAGAGTCGTTGTCCCAGAAAGGTTACTCGATCAAGAAGTGTAGTCCACCGGTTTCGTGATCTCGAAGTCGAGATCGTATGTTACTTATAAGTCCTGTCTAAAGGAAATCCTAACTGACCAACCTAGAGGAGCGTCATGTTCCCCGAGACTTCTCAGAAAAGGTCAGGGTATTAAACTTTCGGAAGAAATAACGGGTTTGGAGTGTAGACATGTACTGATGACGTCTTTGGTATCAAAACTGATGTTTCACTATAGAGACGAAAAATTGTACGACAGATCTAATAGGTATCGAAGATAAGGTTCCTCGTTCACAGAAAATTAAAGTACAGACGTCAGTAGAAGGTACCACTAAAACTTCGGGTTCTTTTATTTTAGACAGTGATGAAGGTGAAACAGGCGTAGATGAACGGTACTTCATTACCATGACCTACGATACTGGAATCGAAAAACTTACAACTCAAAATTCGGCCGAAGAAGTGAGAGGAGAAAGTGGAAGTGGTTCTCCGAGAAATCAAGGAGAAACGAAAGACGACAATCTCACCATAGGAGTCGTATCTCACCAACATGTGTTTCCCAAATTTCAGACAGTCCCCCGAATGACAAGGTGGCTTGGTCCAACTAGTCACATACGACTCCTTCTCCACACGTTACACTCCAGACGTCTACAAGTGCTTATTCCTGTAACTGGTCGGCACCTTACTCGGATCGCAACTATCAGGTCTCTGGACGTGAGGTCGGGTGTTCGAGAGTCGGTGAAAATTAATTAGTGTGTCGGGGGACCTAGAACAAATAGGTCAACATACCGCTCTGGCGAAGGCCAAATTGGAAGGTGCCAAAATAGTCTGCGACCAAGAAGAGACTCTAACTTTAGCTCCGTGTTGGTCCTCTACGCGGAAACACAGAGTCTACGTCTAATTTCCGGTTGGTTTCCGGTTCGCAGGACTGGACCCCTCCCCTATAGTTGTTCACACACCAGGTCGGTCCCGTCCCGCACTACCTCTGTCGAGCTCTCCCCCTGGGGCGACCCTCTTGACGCAGTGTCCTGTAGCGACAGGGGGTGGGGCGTATGTAACCCGTCCGGTTCACGTAGTAGCAATTTGTGATTTCGGACAACTGTCCACAACTACCTCTGACCCGACCTCAGGACGTCGCCCCTACCCAGTGGTCCGTACTCGCTGTGGAGGCTCTAGCGGTCTCTAAGACCCCTAGAACGAAACCTAAGCTCGACGGCACCTTTGTCTTCGTGATGACACCTTTGTCTTCGTGGCACCTCCGTTCCTAGTGGAAAGTTCGAATGTTACTTAAAGTGAAGAATCCATCGGTCCAACACGACACGATTTACTGTACAGTCGCACATGGTCGTTTGTACTAGTTACCGAATACATCATGGTGTCTACGTTTCCTCGCCGTGAGCCGATCCTGTGCAGCCGGACTAGGAAAGGATTCGCTCCCAGGGATATAATTGTAGAGTGCGACCTAAAAATAGATTTGGGAACCAATTCCAAAGGTAAAGCGGTAGCCTGTTGACTTTTGGAGGTCCCAGAAAGGTGACCTCCGACACGACCTTTAAACTATTTACTACGGAGGGTGGACTAAGACACGACCGCAGTCTCTAAGTAGTAAAGGTAGATGGCAGACAGAGGAACCACAGTCTCGACTGAACAAGGAACGAACCCACGACGAAGGGGACACGTGGTCGTCACCAAATGTCTGTCTCCCCGACCCGACGTGGGCTCTGCTACCTTTCTCTCCTGGTGTGGTCGGTCGACGGGGTGTGCACCGAGGTCTCGATCCGAACGACCAGGAATCTCTGTTGGGGGTGGGGTACCTCGGTCCGAGTGACCAGGAATCTCTTCGAGTGATGGGGATGGTCTCGATCCGAGTGACCAGGAATCCCTACTGGGGGTGAGAAGGTCTCGGTCCGAGTGACTAGGAATCTCTACGGGGGAGGGTGGTCTCGGTCCGAGTGACCAGGAATCTCTGCTGGGGGTGGAGTGACCTCCGTCCGAGCGACCAGGAATCTCTACTGGGGGGGTGACCTCGGTCCGAGTGACCAGGCATCTCTACTGGGGTTGGGGTGACCTCGGTCCGAGTGACCAGGAATCTCTGCTGGGGGGACTGACCTCGGTCCGAGTGACCAGGAATCTCTCCTGGGGGGGTTGACCTCGGTCCGAGTGACCAGGAATCTCTGCTGGGGGTGGGGTACCTCGGTCCGAGTGACCAGGAATCTCTCCTGGGGGAGTTGACCTCGGTCCGAGTGACCAGGAATCTCTACTGGGGGGGTGACCTCGGTCCGAGTGACCAGGAATCTCTGCTGGGGATGAGAAGGCCTCGGTCCGAGTGACTAGGAATCTCTACGGGGGAGGCTTGGGGTGGGGTGACCTCGGTCCGAGTGACCAGGCATCTCTGCTGGGGATGGAGTGACCTCCGTCCGAGCGACCAGGAATCTCTGCTGGGGGTGGGGTGACCTCGGTCCGAGTGACCAGGAATCTCTCCTGGGGGGGTTGACCTCAGTCCGAGTGACCAGGAATCTCTGCTGGGGGTGGGGTGACCTCGGTCCGAGTGACCACGAATCTCTGCTGGGGGTGGGGTGACCTCGGTCCGAGTGACCAGGAATCTCTCCTAGGGGGGTTGACCTCGGTCCGAGCGACCAGGAATCTCTGCTGGGGGTGGGGTGACCTCGGTCCGAGTGACCAGGAATCTCTCCTGGGGGGGTTGACCTCGGTCCGAGTGACCAGGAATCTCTGCTGGGGGGACTGACCTCGGTCCGAGTGACCAGGAATCTCTACTTGGGGTAGGGTGACCTTGGTCCGAGTGATCAGGAATCTCTACGAGTGGTGGGGATGGTCTCGGTCCGAGTGACCAGGAATCTCTGCTGGGGGTGGGGTACCTCGGTCCGAGTGACCAGGAATCTCTACTGGGGGCCAGAAGGTCTCGGTCCGAGTGACTAGGAATCTCTACGGGGGAGGGTGGTCTCGGTCCGAGTGACCAGGAATCTCTACTGGGGGTGGGCTGACCTCGGTCCGAGTGACCAGGAATCTCTACTTGGGGTAGGGTGACCTTGGTCCGAGTGATCAGGAATCTCTACGAGTGGTGGGGATGGTCTCGGTCCGAGTGACCAGGAATCTCTGCTGGGGGTGGGGTACCTCGGTCCGANGACCAGGAATCTCTACTGGGGGCCAGAAGGTCTCGGTCCGAGTGACTAGGAATCTCTACGGGGGAGGGTGGTCTCGGTCCGAGTGACCAGGAATCTCTACTGGGGGTGGAGTGACCTCGGTCCGAGTGACCAGGAATCTCTACTGGGGAGGTGACCTCGGTCCGAGTGACCAGGAATCTCTGCTGGGGATGAGAAGGCCTCGGTCCGAGTGACTAGGAATCTCTACGGGGGAGGGTGGCCTCGGTCCGAGTGACCAGGAATCTCTACGGGGGAGGGTGGCCTCGGTCCGAGTGACCAGGAATCTCTACTTGGGGTGGGGTGACCTCGGTCCGAGTGACCAGGAATCTCTGCTGGGGGTGGGGTGACCTCGGTCCGAGTGACCACGAATCTCTGCTGGGGGTGGGGTGGCCTCGGTCCGAGTGACCAGGAATCTCTGCGGGGGAGGGTGGCCTCGGTCTGAGTGACCAGGAATGTCTACGAGTGGTGGGGATGGTCTCGGTCCGATTGAACAGGTATCTCTACTGGAGGGGGGGCGATGGGTGGTGACCTCGGTCCAAGTGACCAGGAATCTCTGCGGAGAGGGGGTAGTGGTTTAAGAATTGGTTTAAGAATAGCCATTGTTTGCGGTCGTGTCTCCGGACGGAACTGTGGAAGGGTCACAGGAGAAAGAGGTTGGGGTCGACCTGACTCAACTCTTTTGGTCGGAGGACGGTCACAAGTCTCCCACACTCCGTCCCTGTCTCGTGGTAGAGAGCACTACCCACGGCACACCCTCGTCTCGGGACCCACCGAGACCTCCCCGAGATGCTGTGTCTCCAGTCAGGGTGACACCAGCGGTTCAGTTCCCGTTCCGGGACCGGTCCCATCTCTGTCGTCCACCGAAGGTCCTTCGGAAGGTCGGGCACCGTACAGGACAGGAGGTTACCTGCGCGCAAGTCTCCATGGTCGGAGGACCCCAACCCCGGCACATACCTCCTCCAACACCCTTCGACGATATCCCATGTGCCTCGAGTCGAGCCCCGACACTACTGGACCTCCCGACCCCACCCCTTCCCCCACCCTCCCTCCGCGTTCTCCCTCCCCCCTATACATATGTGTGTCGACTAAGTGGAACATGTCGTCTTTAAGCGTAACGTTTTGTTGTCACACACAATCAGGAGTTAGTACAGACCAAGAAACGTTGGGGTACCTCACATCGGACGGTCCGAGGAGACAGGTACCCCGAAGAGGTCCGGTCTTATGACCTCACCCAACGGTACAAGAAGGAGGTCCCCTAGAGGGACTCGGTTCCTAGCTTGGGTCCAGAGGACGTAACGTCTGTCTAAGAAATGACAGACTCGGTGGTCCCTTCGGAATTTCGTTAATATGAGGTTAATTTTTTTTCTCACAGTCGGTCCGTCTCGGGTGTCACTGGGCCGTCCGTGACGCGAAACAGAGACTCGGAGAGTTCTCGACGACAGACACGAGGGTCGGTCCTCGACCCGGAGTGACTGTAATCTGTGGACCTGGGGAAACTAAGGTCGACGAAGGACAGTCCGTCGGGTCCGGGGCTCGTCACGAGCAGGAGAGGGACGTCGATCGTCCGGACCGACACTCACGTGGACGGAACGGAACTCGTGCTGACTCCCACCGATACACGTCCGTCGCTAGTCCCCGGATCTTAGGACGGAGGGACGGGCGCTCGTCGTGCCGTGGGTGGTCCGAGGGTCCGTGTCTCTGGTGCACTACGTAGACGTCCCGGTGGTACACGTGTCCGGACCCACCACCCCCGTCCCATGTGACTCTGTGTACTTATCGTAGGGTCAACCCTGTCAATCACCAGTACATACCTACATTCTCAACCTGGTATTTCTTTCGACTCACGGCTTCTTAACTACGAAAACTTGACACCACAACCTCTCCTGAGAACTCTCAGGGAACCTGAAGTTCCTCTAGGTTGGTCAGGTAGGATTTCCTTTAGACAGGACTTATAAGTAACCTTCCTGACTACAACTTCGACTTTGGGGTTATGAAACCGGTGGACTACGCTTCTCGACTGAGTAACCTTTTCTGGGACTACGACCCTTTCTAACTCTCGTCCTCCTCTTCCCCTACTGTCTCCAACTCTACCAACCTACCGTAGTGGCTGAGTTACCTGTACTCAAACTCATTTGAGACCCTCAACCTCTACCTGTCCCTCCGGACCTCACGACGTCAGATACCCCAGTGTTTCTCAACCTGTACTGACTCTCTGACTTGACTTGACTTGATCCTGTCTGTCTGGGTCCCCAAGTAAGGAGACAGGACGTAGCCGACGGGCTCCCTGGGTCCCCGGACCCCCTGGTCAGGAATGACGTCCTTATCGGAAGAAGACAGAGTAGAGTTACGCTCATCTCACAAGAGGGTAGGGTCCGAACCGACACGCGAAAAGGAACCACTGAGACCACGGTACTACGTCACCCGTCTTTGCGAAACGTAGACCACCACCCACTCTCCACGGCGAACGAGTGGACCGGGGCTCTCGACACGTCACGTGGCGCGTACACCGACACGAGGACCTCCCGACCCGAGACGACAGTTTAGGGTCCACCACGTGTCTCAGTCCCCGGGACGGGGTGGGGAGTGACTTGAAGGGAGGACGGACCTAGTCGCGGGAGTAGGACCGGGACGATGTCAGACTGTAGGAGGGGCGGTAGTCACACTACACCCGAAACCTCCGTTTTGGGTGTATGCGTCCCCCGTCTCGTACCCCCGTGTGCACAGAGCACGTCGTAGACCTCCTCGAAACAGCGAGGGATTAATGGAAGGAGAGGGACGATAATTTTATCGAAAGAAACCGAAAAGACCCGTATATTAAGTCAAGTCAAGTCGAGTCAAGTCAACGAGTCAGTACAGGTTAAGAGACGCTGGGGTACCTGACGTCGTACGGTCCGGAGGGACAGATAGTGGGTGAGGGTCTCGAACGAGTTTGAGTACAGGTAGTGCAACCACTACGGTAGGTTGGTAGAGTAGAAGACAGCAGGGGAAGAGGAGGACCGAAGTTAGGAAGGGTCGTAGCCCCAGAAAAGGTTACTCAGTAGAGAAACGTAGTCCACCGGTTTCATAACCTCAAAGTCGAAGTCGTAGTCAGGAAGGTTGCTTATAGGTCCTGACTAAAGGAAATCCTGCCTGAACAACCTAGAGGAACCCGTATATTAACTAGGTTCGAATAACGTTTTTTTAACTCGTTATGAAATTATTTGTAACGTATGTTTCCATCTTAGTAAACTTTTCACTTTTGGTAGTAATAGTACTTCCCCCTGGTAGAAAAGTGTCTTTGGAGAAATATGTCCCGAAGGAGAAAGACGTAACAGAACCTTGGCCCCTCGGTCTCCCGTACCGAGTCCCCCGAAGTCACACCTTTCGTCTCCCACTCGTCCGACGGGGGCCCGAACTCAGATCCAGTCGACGGGAGACGGTCAGGGAGGACGGAGGGAGACCGGGGGTTGAGTGAAGGGCTCTGGGGCTCGTCGAGGAGGTGAACACTCGGGTTTCTTGTTCCTTCACAAGGAAAGATTCCCTTCCACGACTCGACCCGCGACCTTCCTTCCCGACCTCCCCGGTTCGAGATTCGTGGCGTAACTACTTCGAGGCCCTAATCTCCACTAGGACGGCCCTGAGGTTTCCCTGGGGTGGGAGGGAGGGTCTAAGGGACCACGGGGCGTCACCAGTCATAACAGGGTCGACGCAGGACCCCAATCCAATTTCTCTCCCACTCGACGAAGGGACTGTCTTGGACAGTTGTACTTCGGTAGACAGAACCGAGGGGGTCGTGGCTCTGTGGGGAGAAGGGATAGTCAGTCGGGGTCTTTGTGGGGTCAAGGTCGTAGTCTCGACGACTAAGTCGCGACAGAAATCCCACGGTCAGTACCGGTTTTGGAGTCCTAAGTCTGAGACCTCCCACAGGTCGTCGGAACCCTGAACAGGAGGTACTCAAGTCTGGGTAATAGGACGGCAAAATGAGGTCTCGTAACGCAGATGTTTTCAGATTATTTCAGTTGCGGGACACCCCTGGTTATGGGCATTACTGTCCCAATACCAAAATATCGAGAATCGCCCACCCAAAGACCCTGGGTCCGTGTCTGACCCTCTCCTGACCCTCGCCCCGAGGTTCCTTCACTCCCTCGACCTGACCGGGTCTCTACCACTGAGCACCTCACTCAAGTCGACTCGGGAGGGGGGGTGGTGGGGGTCATCTCGACAGTGGGACCCACTAGGGAGTTCGCTGGTGGCAACCTCCACTCGATCGCCCGGAAGCCGGTGTGGATCCCCCACGACAAACCCACCTCGTCACAAAAGACTTCGGTTCCCTTAGTGGTCCGTCTAAGCTAACGGGTCCTACGAGTTGTTCCACCGTGTCATCCGTGCCGAATTTGATGACTGTAAATAACGGGCCAGACCATTTCTTGGGAGGCCGTTCCGTCCTCTGGTCCCAACGGGTCAGACTATTTCTTAGGAGGCCGTTCCGTCCTCTGGTCCCAAGCTAGGGACACAACCCTCCTAGGGGACCTCTTCCTTTACCGTGGGGTGAGGTCATAAGAAGGACCTCTTAAGGTACCTCTCTCCTCGGACTACCCGATTTCAGGGACCCCGGTGTCTCAACCTGTGTTGACTCGCTGATTGTGTCACCTCCGACTTTCAGGTTCAGTCCCACAATCTTTGAAGGAGGAAACTCCTATCCTAGACAAGGACCGGAGAGAGGAACCGAAACACCAGAGAAGTGAAGTAGAAAGGAGATACGTACAGACAAAGACACGGGTCTAAAGATGAAAAATATTCTTATAGTCAGTATGACTCCGACACTAAGACGCTATAACATTGGTCTTTAAATATAAACCAGAAGTAGGGACCATGAACGTGTCTCGAGGATCTTACGAACCTTAAAGGATACACTACTCTTGTTGTCTCGACAGGAGAGAGTCAGTCCACTGAAAACCTTCGTGGATTCTTATCCCCGACCAACAGTCCTTAGGGTTGGGACACTAAACTTCAACCCCAAAAGTCAGGGTGAACGACTGAAGACCCCACCTTTACTCCTCGACCTCTAACTTAGGTATCGGTTACCGGTTACTAAATTAGTCAATATAGATACAGTACTTTGAGGGTATTTTTAGGTTTTCCTAGTCAACCACTTGGTGTCCAACCACTTGTGGACCCGTTCACGACGGACCTCTCCCGTACCCTCGGAACACGAGAAGGGGTATCGACGGGGGATTCATAGAGAAAGTAGACCGATAAGGGTTTCACAAGGAAAAATATTATTTAGTCATTAGTTCACTCATTTGGCCAAACGACTCGAAACATTCACTAAAGTCGTTTAACTATCTTGGGTTCTTTCTCTCAAGGTATTTTTGTAGATGAAGACAAAGTAACTGATAAGGTTTCAAAAACTGACACACCTAGTGTTGTTTGACACCTTTTAAGAATTTCTCTACCCTTATGGTCTGGTGGACTGGACGGAGGACTCTTTAGACATACGTCCAATTCTTCGTTCAATCTTGACCTGTACCTGATTATCTGACCAAGGTTTATCCCTTTCCTCATGCAGTTTCGACATATAGCAGTGAGACGAATAAATGGAATATACGTCTTTACGGTCCGACCTACTTCGTGTTCGACCTTAGTTCTAACGACCCTTTTTATAGTTATTGGAGTCTATACGTCTACTGTGGTGGGAATACCGTCCTTCGTTTCTTTTTGATTTCTCGGAAAGTTACTTTCACGTTCTCCTCTCACTTTTTCAACCGAATCTTGAGTTGTAAGTCTTTTGTTCTAGTACTGTAGACCAGGGTAGTGAAGTACCGTTTATCTACCCCTTTGTCACCTTTGTCACTTTCTGAAATAAAACCCCCCGAGGTTTTAGTGACGTCTACCACTGACTTCGGTACTTTAATTTTCTGTGAACAAGGAACCTTCCTTTCAATACTGGTTGGATCTATCGTACAATTTTTCGTCTCTGTAATGAAACGGTTGTTTCCAGGTGGGTCAGTTTGGATACCAAAAAGGTCATCAGTACATACCTACACTCTCAACCTGGTATTTCTTTCGACTCATGATTTCTTGACTACGAAAACTTGACATCACAACCTCTTCTGAGAACTCTCAGGGAACCTGACGTTCCTCTAGGTTGGTCAGGTAAGACTTCCTTTATCAGAACTTACAAGTAACCTTCCTGACTACAACTTCGACTTTAAGGTTAGGAAACCGGTGGACTACACTTCTTGACTGAGTAAACTTTTCTGGGACTACGACCCTTTCTAACTTCCACCCTCCTCTTCCCCTGCTGTCTCCTACTCTGTCAACCCACCGTAGTGACTGAGTTACCCGTACTCAAACTCACTTGAGACCCTCAACCACTACCTTTTCCTCCGAAATACACGACGTCAGGTACCCCAGCGTCTCAGGCTGTATTGACTCGGTGACTTGACTTAACTTGACTTCCGACCACAGGAACCTTGAGGGTCAGATGTCGACTGGTCTTCGAGCGCCCCGTCGGACCTGAGCACTAACCGTAGACTGCACCCCTCCCCCGTACCAGGACATCGGGACTCGGGAATGGGACATCCTAGACCGCGGGGAAGGGCCATCTCTCACAGTCTTAACTTAGCTTGACATCCTATACACCAAACACGGGGTCTGAACGAAACGACACACCTCAACCGGAACGTCCCGAACGGAATTACTGGAGCAAAATTGATTAATGTAGACACTACTACGAGAAAGGTTTATTCCAGTGTAAGACTCCAGTACTTACGTGTCCTGAAGTTGTATTCTTAAAGTGACTCTAAAACAAGTTGGACAGTGTGGGACCTCACTCGGTAGCGTACGTTGTAGGGGTGTTGACCCACTGTCTCTCCCGTGACACTATCAGTTGAGGCGTCGAAACGACTTTCGAATCCTTTAATGACTGAACAGATTTAAAACAAAAGTAATACACCAACTTTGGAGATTCGAAACAGTTTAGTCCTTTTGAGACCGACCGACGATAAAGATATAATGACTGTAAATAGGACAACAGATTGTCTATACATGGTATTTTCACGTACAATTAAGTCAGTTAAGGGATAAAAAAAGTAAAGACTTAAACAGAAGAGAGGTAAAGGGTGAACTCGAAAATCTTTTGAGAAAATAAGAGTTCGGAACATTACATTTCGAAGTACAATGAATAAAATATCAAAAGAGTTGACGTGTTCTTTTGTCTAAAATTTAAACTGGAAATTTTCACTAAAACTTCCCTGAAGGGACCGTCAGATCTCCAGTTCTGAAACGTGAAGGTTATGTCTCCTTCACCCAACCCAGGGACCCGTCCCTTAATTCTAGGGTATACGACACGTCGGTTTTTGATTTTATTTATAACACATGACGAACTCTTCAAAGGTTGTCTAAATAGTTCCATGTCAGCTATACATTATAATTTCACATGTCAAACTATTCAATTTTTTACTGGTACTTTAATGACAAATAAAATTATTTTTGAGTCTAATACAGTAGACTATAGGAGTTTCGTGACACTACAGTTTTAAAGAGTCCTTTAGATGAATGTTGGTTCAATAAGTCCCTGGAACAAGTCAACTCGAGTCAAGTCAGTGAGTCAGTACAGGCGGAGACGCTTGGGTACCTGACGTCGTGCGGTCCGGAGGGACAGGTAGTGGTTGAGGGCCTCTAATGGGTTTGAGTACAGGTAACTCAGTCACTACGGTGGGTTGGCAGAGTAGGAGACAGCAGGGGAAGAGAAGGGCGGGAGTTAGAAAGGGTCGTAGTCCCAGAAAAGTTTACTCAGTAGAGAAGTATAGTCCACCGGTTTCATAACCTCAAAGTCGAAGTCGTAGTCAGGAAGGTTACTTGTGGGTCCTGAGTAGAGGAAATCCTACCTGACCAACCTAGAGGAGCGTCAGGTTCCCTGAGAGTTCTCAGAAGAGGTTGTGGTGTCAAGTTTTCGTAGTTAAGAAACCGCGAGTCGAAAGAAATACCAAGTTGAGAGTGTAGGGATGTACTGATGACCTTTTTGGTATCCAAACTGACCCACCTGGAAACAACCGTTTCATTACAGAGACGAAAAATTATACGATTGATTCAACCAGTATTGAAAGGAAGGTTTCTCGTTCACGGAAAATTAAAGTACCATGGAACAATTGACCCTGAAACCCACTCCCACTTCTACCACTACATAACCGGCAGTGGGACAGGAGACGTCGTCACAGTATTCTTCTACTCCGTCCTTCTCGTGACCCGTTCGTCCACCCTCTGTGCCCAAGACGAAGGACCGACGGTCGGCGACTCGGGGCCGCGCACAAGAGAGATGAGACAGAGCGAAACTAGCAGAACCTGATCGTAAGAACCCTCGTTTCCAGGTGTACGACAGGTAAGGTCACACAAGGGGTTCCACAGGACCGGAACGGTCCCTTCGCTAAGACCGTACCGAAAGCAAATAGGGTCGAGTAGTGCTGAGGTCAAGTTGGTGTCCACACGGCACGTACCCCGGTAGGACCCCCCTAATCGGGACTCGACGACTTCCCCCAGTCGACCGGAGTCGTGAGGGGCTCTCCGGAAACGAAGGGACAGCCTCTAGACTATGGAGGGTGGGTCGGGCTCAGACGGAAGAGTCTTACAAGGTAACTACCTTTTGTAGACTGAGGTTCTTAAATCAAGGAAACGAGAACAAGTCAATGATTCGCCGCAGACTGCGACACTGGGGTCCCGGAGGGACAGGTAGTGGTTGAGGGTCTCAAATGAGTTTGAGTACAGGTAACTCAGCCACTACGGTAGGCTGGCAGAGTAGGAGACAGTAGGGGAAGAGGAGGGTGGAAGTCAGAAAGGGTCGTAGTCCCAAAAAAGTTTACTCAGGAGAGAAGCATAGTCCACCGGTTTCATTACCTCAAAGTCCAAATCGTAGTCAGGAAGGTCACTTGTAAGTCCTGACTAAAGGAAAACCTAACTGTCCAAACTAGAGGAACTTCAGGTGTCCTAAACGTCGACTTCCCTGTTATTCAGGGACCCCTTGGGGTTTGGTTCTTCCCTTACAGGAACCGGTAAGAACACTGAACTTTCGTAGTAAGTGTCTGAACTCTCGTTATTGACACAATGATTGACACCCGTATCCTCTGGACTCAAACCAGACTCCGTCACTTTCCCCTGGACCTTCCCCCGAGGGAGTCCACCCTCAGGGTCCTTCTTCCGGGTCGTATCTTCGTGGACCCTTCCGTCCTACGACACCGATCCCTCACCCACTTACAGTAGGGTGTGACGGGTGAGACACGACGACTTGTTCGGACGTTCCGGACGTTCGACTGTTCACGGTAGTTGCAGGAGTTTCATTGTCTACCGAATAGTTCGTGAGTCCCGGGTACCCTCTTACTGTAATTATTCTCTACCTCACCTTACTCCCCTGGGAGACGGTCGATACCTCCACAGTCTCGTAGACACAATCGTCCAGTACTCTTGGAGTTACGTCACTTACCAGACGAATTACTCGATCAGTGAACACTCGTCGCACTCCTAATCTCGTAGGTATGAGTTTTGTCTTACGAGTTCTGTTGGTCTTCATCTCCCAAGCCAACACAAAATCCCTCTTCTCCAGTCCGAGTGTCTTTGATTATACTACATTCGAAGTACCTGTGTACTCGTCGCATCGACATGGTCCATTGAAACGTTAGAAGACATCTTAATCAAAGAAGGAACTTCTTTCTCAAGTTTATCAGTCCACACTTGTCCATAAATCAAAGGAAAAATCTACGTCCACACCCAACCTTCCTGACTACCCGAAACACTGAGGCTCCTCGGTCGAGTACCTCTACAACTTCTGTGGTAAGGATTGTAGACGAGGTAGAACTAGTTTCCTTTGTCCACCTCACACTTCTAGGATCCCTAAGGCCATCCCGACCTTAAAAGAGACACAACCGTGTTTCCTGTAACCCTGGCGGACTCTGTAAGTCTTTTTCTACATCAACAACGACTCATTTTACCGTCGCAATAAAAGGTCAAAAATCGGTAACCGGTTAAGTAACCACTCTGTTGTCCTAGAAGGATTCTCGCTGATCACCCTTACTTTCTCGAAAGTCAATAAGGTACTGACGACGCCGACGACGAGTCAGCGACTCAGCACAGACTGAGAATCACTAGGATGCCTACCATCGGGTGGTCCGAGGAGACAGGTGCCCTACAAGGTTCATCCTTATGACCGCACCCAAAGGTAAATGAGGAGGTACAAGACGCTGACGTAAAGGAATAACAAATCGGACTTCCAACTTTCTTTTCAGAGTCCATCTCCATCAAACGTACTCACACTTCTACGTACGATTCTGGGGAGTCAACACGGGTTGAGAAACGGTAGGATATCTGACATCGGTGGTCAGAGGAGACAGGTACCCTAAGAGGTCCGTTCTTATGACCTCACCCAACGGTACGGGAGGAGGTCCCCTAGAAGGACTGGGTCCCTAACTTGGACCGAGAAGATGTGACGTCTGTCTAAGAAATGACGACTCGGTGACCCTTTCGGGTCTCCATAAAATAATATGTGGTTTCTTGGTTCAACTCTCGCGATTACGAGGTCTTAACTACGACCGAACACCTCCGTCTACGACCGTCCCTTGTAGTCGGGTGAGACCCCTCTCGTCATCGAGTCTAAGTACACCGACCTACGTGTTCCTCTTCGTCGGACAGGACGGTTCCCGGAAGTGGTTTGTACACTGCTACGTCGACCTTAGGACGGCCAGGACGAAAGGGAAGGTCTACGAGAGTCGGCAGAGGGTCAGTAACAGGACATTGAAGAGTGAACACCCGACACCGACAAGGAACGAGAAACTAGACTGTCAATTAAAATCTTCCAGAGTTGGACGAAAAAAGTCGAAGTACAATACTCTTTTTATACATTCAAACGTCCACCTCTTTCATACATACCCAGACAAGAAAAGAACGCTTCCTTCTTTTCTTTTATCATTGGGTAATGAACGACGTTCCTTTAACGAACTGGAACCATTCTAAGACCAAAGAAGACACATTTCACTCTCATAATATTAATGTGAACGTAAATCACAACAATCGTCCTAGTGTCTATCGTAAAAGTTCTTTTATAAAATACTCGAGAAGTCTTAAACTGTCCACAATCTAAAATGAAAGAGTCAATTTGGAACTGTCAACTCCGACCCAGACCTGAAATAGGATTGGGTGGACAAGAAGATACCTGAGGTAGGAATCCAGTGTTGGTGGGAGAGGCCCGTCTGAGAGTGGGGACTCGGTGGACCGTTACGAGGTCCGTTCACGGTCGACATCGACTATTGCCAGAACGGAGAATCCTCTCGGCGCTCGAGATTCCGCCCTAGGTCGGAGAACGTGTGATCTGTGTAGCATCACGTGAGAACCTTGTCTTCGAGAATCCAAGACTACCAAGAGTTTCACTAAACGAAGTGACTCTTCAGGTGACCAAGGAAGATCAAAATTTCAACGCTTCCGTCTCGGAATATCAAAGTGACGTGATTATTGATCTGATATAAAAGTCATTTTGTGTTCCGGTGGTGAAACCACAGGGTAGTCTTCGTGACGACAACAACGCCGACGACTCAGTGAGACAGCACAGGTTGAAAAACGCTGGGGTACCTGAGATCGGGTGGTCCTAGGAGACAGACACCCTAAAAGGTCTATTTTAATGACCTTACCCAATGATAAAAGAAGAGGTCCCCTAGAAGGGCTAGGTCCTTAGTTTGACTGTAGAGGACGTAACGTCCACTTAAGAAATGGAGACTCGGTGACCCCTTCGGGGTAGTCTTCGTGATAAAGGCATATTAAACCCTTTAACGAAACCGTCACTCTTAAATTTTCTCCACTAGAGTGATCTTTACTTTATTAGGTGTGTGGCCTCTGTCTCTTTCTAGACTTCTCTTAACAATCTCTATTCTTAAGGGGCCCCTCTATAGGGATAAAGTTAGAGATCTTCGACTCTATGAAGTGTTTTATTGACAGAAACCCCAGGTCTTTGAGTCTTGTTCAAAGTCTGGGGTCTGACCAAACATCTTAACTCCAGGTCCCCGACATTAAACTTCATTAACCTTTCTTATATCCAGTACACACTATAACACTAAATATTATTCTTTATATATGAACGAGAAGTAAAACCCAAGACCGAGTCTCGAGAATTTTGGAACCCTTAAAGGATTCACTACTCTTGTTATTTCAACAGTAAAGAATACGGTTATTCCACTGACAGCCCTTTTATGGATTCCTACCTCCGACCAACAGTCCTCTGAGTTGGAACACTTAATGTCCCAACCTGGAAAGTCTACCATTTTTTATACGGAGGGTTACGTCCTCTGTACTCAAACTAGGGACTCATCCCAAGATAGGGACCCATCCCAAGATAGGGACCGATCTCTTCTAGGAGACCTCATCCCGTACCGTTGGGTGAGGTTATAAGAACGGATCTCTTAGGGTACCTGTCTTCTCAGACCAGGTATCCCAGTGTTTCTCAACCTGTACTGACTTCGTTGAATCGTCCGCGAGTCCGTGAAAAGTCGGGGTGGGGGACTGTAGATCACTCCTCTCTGTCCGACCTCTAACGTAGTCGGTGGTTACCGGTTACTACACTACCTGATGCGACACGCTGCTTCGGTGTTATTTCTGGGTCTTTCCTCCTCAAGTCTCTCTAAGGGTCGACCACTTACGTACCTCGAAACCTCTCGTACAGTCTTCTGTACCTTCGAGGTAGGGAAAGGGGGGTACTAAACGGGATACATAGAGAAGGTACACCAACAAGGATTCAATATAGAAAAAATATTATTTGGTTATTAGATCATTCGTTTTACTAAGAGACTCAAAATACTCGGTGAGATCGTTTGATTAGTCTGTGTTCCTACCCCAGGAGCCCTGGAGGTCAGACATCGTCTAGTCAGTCTTACAATGGTTTTTACGTTCAAGAACTCGGGTTACGTGTCACTCCGGTTTGTTATGGTTTTATAGTCTCAGACCTTGTCTCTTTACAAATAATTTCCCGGTACGTTCCTCTGTCCGGCTTGTACGGTATCTTTGGGGTCTGAGGGGCTTTTGAGAGTCGTTTCGGGAACAGATCTTTTCCACTCCCTCCCCCACACCAATCAACAACGTTTGAAGAACCACAACCTAGGAAACAAGACCCCCAGTCCAACACCAGCCCATCACTACGAGGACATTTGGAGATGGTCTTCCGGTAATAAGAGACAAGACTGTCCTTTCCCGGTCCAGGGTTCCGTGTTGAAAGTGGGAGGTTCCAGGGTCAGGACCTCAAAACAAAAACTCAGTGAGTGACACAGGTCGAGAAACGTTCGGATACCTGACGTCGGATGGTCCGAGGAGACGGTCACCCTAAAGGGTCCATTCTTGTGACCTCACACAACAGTGAACGATGGGATCCCTACAAGGACCGGGTCCCTGACTGGGCCGTAGAGGACTTGAAGAGGACGTAACGCACACCTAAGAAATGGTGACTCGGTTGGGGTGGCGACTGATTCTCTTCCGGCCAGAGTCAACCGTCGAGGGAGGGAGAGTCCCGACGCAAGGGTCCAAGACTCGTCGACAGTGCCCCTCGCTTCGTTAGCCCCCATCCCCCGTCAAGGGCGTCTGACGCGGGTCCGTCCGACGGTAACGATAATCCAGTGTCCCTGTCCCTACCCCTCTCCAAGTGACGATAGAGTTCCGGACCCGGTTCCGCTCACCCTTTGAGACCCCTCCCGGGACCTCGGGACGTCCTGTGTCGGGGTTCGGACAGGAGACCTGGTGGGGTCGAGTGGGGGGCCGGTTCCGGTCCCTTGTCCGACCTCCCGGAACCCATCTTCCGGCCTGGTGGAGAATGGAGTAAGAGGTAGAGGGGTGGACGTGAGGCGACTGAGAACCGACTTAGGGGAGTGAGTGACACCGAGGAGTCGTCAAGGAGCGAACACCGTCCCCTGTTGATGCCGGGGTTGGTTACCGACTCACCCTGGGTAACGGACCATTGTCCCAAGTTCATCGCCGGAATGTCGTTACCGACGTGAGTGACACGAGACAATATTTTTGAGGACCCGAACTCTCACCTCAAACTCCAACCCCCCACCTCCCAGTCAGTAGATCCTGACTCGAGAGTTGAACGTCTTAGTCTACGATGGAGGTCCAACTTTCACTTTCAATGAGTCAGTACAGGCTGAGAAACTCTGGGGTTCCCGATAGGTCAAGTACCTTAAGAGGTCCGGTCTTATGATCTCATCCATCGACAAGGGAAGAGGTCCCCTAGAAGGGTTGGGTCCCTAACTTGGGTCCAGAGGGCGTTACATCCGTCTAAGAAATGGTCGACTCGGCGTTCCCTTCGGGTTCTTATGACCTCACCCATCGGATAGGGAAGAGGTCCTCTAGAAGGGCTGGGTCCCTACCTTGGGTCCAGAGGACGTAACATCCTCTTAAGAAATGGTCGAGTCGATGTTTCCTGTAGAGGTCCAATACTTAAGATTAAGTCTTAATTCAATCTAATGTCCTCTGCATCGACCACAGACTTTTAACGAACGAGTAAACCCTTACGGTGGAGGATGTGACTGTAACCTTTACCCACGTCTCAATAAAATGTTAACTTAGTCTCGTCGAACTCAAAATCACGGACCGTTTCAATGGATGTTTACCCCAAGTCAAGTCAACGAGTCAACACAGACGGAGATACTGGGGTACCTGATGAAATACGGTCCGAAAGGACAAGTAGTGTTTCATGGTCTCGAACGAGTTTGAGTGCAGGTAGCTTAGCCACTACGGTAGGTTGATAGAGTAGGAGACAGCAGGGGAAGAGAAAGACGGAAGGCAAAAAAAAGGTCGTAGTCCCAGAAAAGGTTACTCAGTTAAGAAACGTAGTACACCGGTTTTATAACCTCGAAGTTGAAGTCGTAGTCAAGAAGGTTACTTATAATCCTAACTAAAGGAAATCCTGACTGACCAAATTAGAGGAACGTCAGGTTCCCTGAGAGTTCTCAGAAGAGGTTGTGGTGTCAAGTTTTCGTAGTTAAGAAACAACGAGTCGGAAGAAATACCAGGTTGATAGTGTAGGTATACACTGATGATCTTTTTTGTATCGAAACTGATCTGCTTAAAACATCCGTTTTATTACAGAGACGAAAAATTATCTGAGAGATCCAAACAATATCGAAAAAAAAAAAGTTCCTCGTTCGTGGAAAATTAAAGTACTGACGTCAGTGACAGACGTCACTAAAACCTCGGGTTCCTTTATTTCAGACAGTGACAAAGGTAACAAAGGGGTAGATAAACGGTACTTCACTACCCCGGTCTACGGTACTACAATCAAAAAACCTACAACTCAAAGTTCGGTCGAAAAAGTGAGAGGAGAAAGTGAAAGTAGTTCTCCGAGAAGTCGAAGAGAAACGAAAGCCGGTGATCACCACACTGGAGTCAGTTTACTGAAACGGAGAGACGTAACGAGAAGGTTGGAACCGCTCCGAGTCCGTGCACCTAGTGGGTCTCTCGTCTGTCCTCCTTCGAGAGTAGGTGTGTCGGAGAGGAGGAACGGTCCGCTCACCCTGACGTCCAAACAATGTCCTCACAGACAAACCCCTGGTCCGTCTACCCACGATCTGCACCCCGACCGAGTGGTGGGACGACAGTGTCAGTGTAGTGTTTCCGTCTACGTCTCCAATCCCTTTATTCAAAGTGGAGAACTACTTTCCACTTTTTAGTATAGCGTTTTCCTGTATCTGTGTCCGTTTCTTTATTTTCGATCATAAAAACGTTCTTGTTAAATTACGTTTTACATTTTGTTGTCTTTGGTTTGGTCTTGAGTTTGGCTTTGTTCTTAAGACCAGTATTAAATCTGAACTCTCCCAACTTTCGTTCGTCGGAACCGACACGAAGGACTTAGTCACCGAGGTCTGAACCAGACAGAGGGTTACGTAACTGATGTGAGAAGGTCTTAAATCCAGAATCCTCTCGAGGGGACGACCATTTCTTGGGTGGACGTTACGCTCTCTGGACCCAAGCTAGGGACCCAACCCTTCTAGGGCACCTCTTCCCTTGACGATGGGTGAGGTCATAAGACCGGACCTCTTAAGGGACCTGACACATCAGGTCCCCCAGGGTTTCTCAACCTGTACTGACTTACTGAAAGTGAAAGTGAAAATGAAGGACTACACTCTAAGACGAGAGCATGCACAAGGACCGTTACAGGAGAACTACGGGTAACCTCTATTACCCTCTTCCTAGACCCCCCTCCACCCTTACCTCTTAGTAGACCGAACCGACACAAACTCAAAAGAAGTGAAAAAAGGGGTCGACCCTTAGGCAGATGTGGTGTACGAGGAGTGAGGACCAGAGTTGTCCGAACCTCAGGTCCCACCGGGTCTCAACTGGGTTTCCCAAGATCCACCAGGGTTTTGTTCCGGTTAGGTTAGAGCCGAAGAGGAGAGTTCCACATTCCCAAACTCCTAGTGGGACCCCAGAAGGAAACGAGGTCCTTTCGGGGGACTGGAGCGGGCCCCGTCGACACCCCAGAGTGGTCAAAGAGTCCAGACGTAGGCGGACAACGTCCGCACAGGGGGCATTGTCTTATTTGACGGACGGATCACTTACCCCGTGGGAGTAGTCAGGTACGTAAACACAGAGCCGACGGTTCTTGGGACCCTTCTTGTCTTACATTACGGTGGGGACACGACCGACCGCAATATTAGTACACTCGACACCGTTGACTCCTCTGTACGACGAATTCCCTCGGACCTGGACCCGACACCTCGTAGTCGCCCATAGGGACAACGAACATCGACTCGGCATGTAAGGGTATGCTACAAGACTACGTTTCCTCTTCATTTTCTCCATTGAAAGGAACAGTTGTAATTAGCTTTGTTTGAGGCTAAAGCACATTCTTTTACGATCGTACAATTCGCCGATGCCTATCGTTGTCAGATTAGACGTGTGAACCGTCCGTTGGTGACTTTTTTTAGGCTCTCTAAACAAACCACATTTTTTTGTATTAAGTATCCTCTACAGAAGGATTGCAAACAGTGTTTCAACTCCACTCCGTTATTAAAAAAACTTTTTCTCTTGACATTTTGGTCCTTCTCATAACCTCCGTAAAGAAATTTGAACACGTTTAACCCTACTGTGAAGTGGGTGGTGCCTCTGGAGGCATTGAGGTACATTGTTTCCTTTCGAAAAACGAACTTCGACCCTCGACACACAATGGACCCGTGGAGAGCCTCGACCTGTTCCTCGAGCAATTGTGAGTGTGGTCCGGACACTCGTGTCTCCGTCCTCCGTACCGATAGCGGAAATGTCCCTACTTGGTCAGTCTAGGGTCTCAGTAGTGTGTCCCCGGGACGTTCGCCGGACTCTGGACGGCAGGTTCCAGTTTACGAAAGGTCAACGTGGTCACGTTACAGTGTCGGTCTCTCATGCGCCCTCTCACCTACTTTTTCGTCGAGGTCAGTCCGAAAGCCCCGGGGCTCTCAACCGTGGAAACCGCAGGTGACGGGGGACACTCCGATGTTATTCGGGGAACCTTCGTCTCTATAGACCAGGAAGAGGTAGTTACACTAGAGAATTTCACATTCTAGTCCCGAAGGGAGCACCAGGTCACCATTTCTTAGGTGGACAGTTACGTCCTCTAGGCCCAAGGTAGCGACCAGGTCCCTCTTCGGTGTACGGTACCTCGTCGATTCGGGTACCCGGTGTTGGTACCTCTGACACGAGATCTTGGACACCGGCTTTGAGGCCCCGGGGACGCGGTGTGGAGAACTTCGGACCAGGGGTCTCGGGTGAGAGACGTCGACGTCGGTCTTCGGGCGAGTGACGTTGATCCATCGGGGGCAAACAGCGTCGACGTCTTTCGGGTACACGGCGTTTCCTCCGGGTCGCTCGTCGGTTTTATTTGTGTATTTACTCTGGATAATTTTTTATTTATTTTACACTGTGAAGTCTTCACTCTGAAGGTTTCGTTACTCCTCATATTTACTGTGAAAAAAAAAAAAAAAAAAAAAATTCTTTTTTCCGGACGAAGACGAAAGTTTCCGGTGGAACGAACGAGTTACAGTGTGTTCGTAGACCCTGGTTGGGTCGCCGGCGTTCCAACGGGGAAGGGTACCGACCCCACATAAACGGGGACACCCCCACGATCCCACTGGGGTCTTACCTGTCCTACTCCACGTGGGTCACTCCTATGTCCCCTGGGATTCCTCCACACCCACCCGACGGAAGACCCCGGACCCCGGACTTAGACGGTCCGGTGACTACGGACGTACGGGAGGGACGAGTCTCCTTTCGACAAGTGACGATAGGTGACAAACGGCACCACCCAGGTCGAGGGTGACTCCGAGAGTCCGACACGGTCCCCCGAGCCCGGTCGGAGACCCGAAGGTCCCGCCTACCTCCTCACTCATGGTCCGTCCGACCGAAACAGTCTTTCGTAGGTCTCCCGGTACGCCCCTCCTCTGTCGGAACGGAAAGACCAAAAATAGAATGACCAACACCTACACACTCTTCTCCGTCCACCTACCTACGAGAGACCTCGTCCACCCGACACCCGTTTTCCTAAGGACGACACGTCTGTCCTGATAGGAAGGTAGGGTCCCCCACGCACAACCCAAGTGCGAGGGACACAGAGAGACGGAGGTTTCGACCCACCCAGACGTGAGTGAGGTCCATAAAGGGATGGGAGTACCTGCCACCCGAGACCTGGACACGGTAGAGACCTCATTCTTTCTCGTTTTTCTACACTTGTACGGGTCTTTACGGTGACAGATCAGTATTTCCAGACAAAGATAGAGACGGACTGGGTCCGAGAGGGGAAGACAGAGACTTAGGGAACTAGAGGAATGTTACCAAATGTTTCACAAACTTTCCTTCCTAACCTGGTCGGTTGCATGTCCTATGTGTGTTTCACAGAGGAGATTCCGAGTATCGGAAGTCAACCAAAAGAAAAGGGTTTTCCTTTTTATTCAACTAGTCGACGGTGTAATGTCGGTCACTCTGAGACCACCGAAGAGACACTTAGGATGGAAGAGAGAACCTTGACCTCCGTCAAAGACTCTACAGTCCCCACCCCCCACTCCAAAGGATGGTCGGGTCTCTTACCCCAGCCCCCTCCCACCCCTACCAGGATGGTCGAGTCCCCACCTCCCACTCTTCAATTGTCCGTCCTTCCGGTCCCCAGAGAAAGACACCAAGTCGTTGTTTGACGGTCCCCCAAGGATGGTCGGGTCCCTACCCCCCCTCCAAGGATGGTCGGATCCTTAACCCCCGTCCCAGGATGGTCGAGTACCCATCCCCCAGGTGTCTGATGGTGTGTGGTCCGAGCAGACAGGAGGTGATAGAGGGTGAGTGGAAGTACAGGTAACTCACCCACTACGGTAGGTTGGTAGAGTAGGAGACAACGGAGGAGGACACCGAAGTCAGAAAGGGTTGTAGTCGCAGAAGGGGGTAGAGACTGAAGGCACCGAAAAGAAATCTCGATTTGGTCAGAAAAAATAAAGATGAAAAGACGGATAACGAGACGGGGTGACGGTCAGTGTACCTAAGGGTCGTCTCGGGAGGGAGTTTCCCTCCGTCCGACCTCTGACCGACCGCTCCTCCTCCGGGTCTCCGTACCACCCGGTACACAGGACCCTCGGAGTCTCCTCCGAGACGACTGGTGGATCGACTCGGCTCTGGGTAGGACACATGAGCCGACCAGGAACCCGACTATGAACCCAACAAGGGTCTCGACACAATTAACCCTAATCTCCCTCCTCTCTCCGGGGTGCGTTCACGAAAGACTTCACATAATCAGAGAGTCAGGACAGACTGAGAATGACAGGAGTACCTGACATCAGGCGGTCCGAGGAGAGACAGGTACCTTAAGAGGTCCGTTCGTATGACTTCACCCAACGGTAAGGGAAGGGGTCCCCTAGAAGGACTGGGTACCTAGTTTGGGTCCAGAGGACGTGACGTCCGCCTGACAAACGGAAGACTCGACGGCCTCCTCGGGACTTGTCTCTCTGCCATGGATTCAAGCTTCAGGGGCAGGACGATAAAACTCTTGGATTTACCTGTTCAACGACCTCAACGTCGGACAAAGTCGACCTAGCTACTGACATCAAAACACTTTACCCCCACCGACACAAGTGATGGGGTGGCGATTCGAGACAGTCGGAAATGACCCCCCTTTCTCCGACTCACCTCTTTTCTAGTAGAACGTAGTACCTGACGTTCCTCTAGGTTGGTCAGGTAGGATTTCCTTTAGTCAGGACCTATAAGTGACCTCCCTGACTACGACTTCGACTTTGAGGTTAGGAAACCGGTGGACTACGTTTCTTGACTGAGTAACCTTTTCTGGGACTACGACCCTTTCTGACTTCCGCCCTCCTCTTCCCCTACTGTCTCCTACTCTACCAACCTACCGTAGTGTCTGAGTTACCTGTACTCAAACACGTTGAGGCCCTCTCCCACTACCTGTCCTTCCGGACCGCACGACGTCAGGTACCCAAGTGTTTCCCACCCTGTGCTTACTCATTGACTTGACTTGACTGACTAAACATAATTCAACAAACCCTGACCTATCGTATAAGTAGTCTAATAAGTTAGATTTTACATAAAGTAAAGGAGTCGTACTGTCTGTTAAGGGGGAAAAAATGCTACCAACTCCTTAAATTATAGCTTCCCTAAAGTGAACCGTCAAACGTAGACACTTTTAAGTCGAGTCTCGACTCCACGTAGTTTCCCTCTTTTTCTGTTCGGACAAGTTGAGTCGTTTACTTTGTTCTTTAGAACGACTCAGAGTCCTCAAATATACATCGTGTCTCGTACAGTCAGTCTCGTAGGGGACGGTTTTCGGGAGCTACGGAGTGGGGATGGAAAATATCATCGTCCTAGTGTACACGTCAACACGTCAAATCGCCCTTCCTACATCAAACGTCTACTTGCCCGACTAAAGAGACACAAGTCGACGTCGACTGACAAAAGTTACTCCGTCATTGAGGACAGAAAGTCCCGATGCACCTCTCCGTCGTCTCAGTCCGACCCGGCACACTTCTTCTCCGTCCCGGGGCGAAGGGGACTCAAGACTCACAGTCACGTTTGAGCACCGAACGAATATGGACGGCCGGAACGCCCTCTACAGAGGTACCGACGAGAAACCTCATTGTTACTCACCGTAGACTACCTATACCCGAAGGGTCCACCAAGTCACCATCCCTTAGGTGGACGTTACGTCCCTCTGCACCCAAACTAGGGACCCAGTCCTTCTAGGGGACCTCTTCCTTTACCGTTGGGTGACGTCATAAGAACGGACCTCTTAGGGTACCTGTCTCCTTTAACAGTTCGATGTTAGGTACCCCAATGTTCCTCAGTCTGTAAGGATTCGAGAATGTGTGTGTGTGTGTGTGTGTGGACTACATGTATCTCCTTACTTAAGGTCAAGTTGTTTGGTTGTCTTTTTTAAGGAGATCTGTGAAAGTTACAACCCTCCCAAACCCTCCACAACCTCTTTTTCCTTTTTACCGTTTCATCTCTCTACCTGGTGAACAGATTAACTTCCTTCGGAACTTTTGTCTGAGTCCTGGTCGTAAAGTCCCAAGTACACTACTCGACCTGGTACACTGAATAATTGTGAAACTTACCAGTGACAACGAAAGGGGTGACTTCGTTTAATCTCAAAAGATGGAAAAAAAAGGTATAACTTACTTCTGAAAAGAAAAAAGTGAGTCTTATAAATTGTATTGACGATTCGAAAGAATGAGGATTATTACTGAGATTTTCGTCTTTATGTGGGACTATTCAGGAACTGAAAATTTTGAATGTCAATGACAGTTACTTACCGTATCAGGGATCGGGGGCGTAAGACGGAGGTATTTCTTCAATAACGACTAAGACTAGAACAGGAACTTTATAAAGTCAATTAATTTTCTTACACTTCCTCCAGGTAGAGAGGTCGAGCCACGACAATTAATGTTTCCATAAGTTATACGGTCACGTTTACCGTAAGACGATCACGAATTAATTTTATTTATGTCTTTAAATTTACTTGTTTTGTCTAAAACCGTGACCAGACGTCAATGACCCGGTCTAAAATACACGCCTATATTACGGTCACCTTCTTATGTAGAAATGAGAAACGAAAATTACCTAACCGTAGACCGGTCTTCGCCCCGTACGTCGGCTGGCACTGTAGGAGGTTCAGACGTCCCCAACGACCCGGGTGGAAGGAGTGAGGACGAGGGGACCTGAGGGGGTGAAGTCGTCGAAGACCCTTTGTGAGGTCTGAAATCACCTCCTTTCTCTCGAACGAAGAGTTTCCCTAGAAAGGAGTTATGGTTTACCCTTCTCGTTGTATATAAATAAAGGGTGGAAAGTGCTCTTCGAGCCTCTGCAAAAGGTCTGTCCTTGAGTAAGTAAACGGGTCAGGGGAGGTCCGTCCGCCGACCTTTCCCGCGGACGAGGTCTGACGGACTCGTCCTTAACCTTCTCCACGGACCTTATTTGGTGAAAGAACCCTACGACAGGGGTAGGGGTGGTCAAGGTACGGTTAAGGTACGGATGTCCTCGCGTAGACCCCCAACTCTCAAGTGGAAACGTGGTAGGTAGTTCCGCCACGACTATTAGTCGAACTACGACGGTCAGCCTGCTTACCCTACAAATAAGTGTCGAAGGGTTCACAGAATCCTGGAGGCAAACGTATACTTGTCACTGTCACCACATAGTCTGAAGGACCCACGGCGGATCACCCCACGTCTACGGCCCTGGAGTCCAATCGCCCCAACACCTGCACCGGCCCGGGGTCAACGTAAAGTAACAAAAACAGATGTGGTGTCGTAAACAAGACTTAGTCGCTACACGGGCACGCGGGTCAACGAAGTCGGTGCAGACTGAGAAACACTAGGATACCTGACGGTAGGTGGTCCGAGGGGACAGTAACGCTAAGAGGTCCGTTGTTATGACCTCGCCCAACGGTACGGGAGAAGGTCCCCTAGAAGGGTTTGGTCCCCACCTTGGGTGTAGAGGACAGAGCGGACGTAACGTCCGCATAAGTAATGGTGACTCGGTGGCCCCCACGGGGGTTGTCGATCTTAAGGTAGGTTAAATTTCTGATGTGACTCACGGAACAGTGTCCTTACTAAAAAAAAAAAAAAATCAATCTTCACTATCTTTGGGTTGTTCCGATCAAATGTTGTTTCTCACTCAGTGGCCCTCGAGGACCTACGACCTCCTCGTCGTTCTTCGTCTTTAAGACACCCTCGACCTCCCGTCTCTCGGAGCGTCTGGGGAGAACGTCGGGGAGACCAGACGGAGACGGACACCCAGACAGGGGGTGGTGCGAGGGGAGGAGGAGGACGAGAGAGTCTCGGGGACGGAGGTCGTAGGGCCACTTACTCCCGTGGACACGCGAGTCCAATGTTGAAGTCGGTGACGGTCTCCGGTAACCTACACCGAAGACCAGGAGTCATTGTTCTTGTCATTGACTGGCCATGGACTCACCTCCGTAGCTTCTCAAAGAAGAGTTGAACTTCAAAGTTCAGACAACTCAAATACGGAGGTGACGTCCGGAAAACACTATCAAGGACCCTTCTTTAGACATTTTACTCCCCAGGATGAACTTCCGCACCCAGTCAGTGTAGGTGTAAAGGACCTTTTTGTTCTAAGAAGTTACTAGTTTAAGTCATAAAAGTTTTAATAGTTGCTCCCCCCTGTTTTTATTACCGTTATTTCAGCACTGTACTAAGTAGTCCGATTAATATGGGTCCCACAGGAAACAACCTCCACGATCACCATTCCTTGGCTGTGTCCTCTGCGCTCAAGGTAGGGACCCAGCCCCTCTGGAGGACCTCCTCTTTTTGCCGTTGGGCGACGTCACAAGAACGGACCCTTTAGGGTACCTGTCTACTCAGACCGACCGATATCAGGTACCCAAACGTTTTCTCAGTCTCTACTGACTTCACCGAATCGTACGCGGACCCCCGTCCCGTCGGTGTCTGTGTCGGTCAGGATACGGTTAGCAAACCCCTTCCTTCTCTCCAGGGAGTTCCCCAACGACGAGAGTCTTCTTCCCCGACGTCTACTACCGTCACTCTCTACGGGCACTACTACTATGCTATACGCACACAATCGACGAGTCAGTGTAGACTGAGAACCGCTGGGGTACCTGACATCGAGCGGTCCGAGGAGACAGGCACCTTAAGGGGTCCGTTCTTATGACCTCACCCAACGGTAAGGGAAGAGGTCCCCTAGAAGGGGTGGGTCCCTACCTTGGGCTCAGAGGGCGTAACGCCCCTCTAAGAAATGACAGACTAGGTGGTCCCTTCGGTCGCGACTCTCACGGATGGGCTCTCGTTTCGCGTCTCGACCCCGTCGTCCCCATCTTACCTCTTGCTCCACGTCCCCGGTGCGCCCTCTCGACGCACAGCGCACTTGGTTCACTGAGTTATTGACCATCGAAATTGGACTCTAGACTTGACTCGGACTCTCCGTCTGAGACACTCGGGGCCAGGGCCCTCGCTCACTGCGTACAAATAAGGACTTACTCTACGAGGGTTCACAGGACACCCCCTCGCTCTGTGGAGGGTCCTGCCGGCCTGTCGTACTTCTTCGCCGTTCAGTGCTGCGTGCGACCCCCCGTTGCCAAGACTGGACGTCCCGAGGCTCCCGTCGTCTATCCTCCCCTGGGGTCCCCCTTCCTACCAAACTCTTTCCCACTGTTCTCCTGCCTCGGACGCCTGGTGGACCCACCTTTACTACTCGACCCCAAACCCACCCGCCCCTTCACTGTTTCGTGGTGCCGTCGTATTTGGTCCCGAGGTCTCCGACCTTCAGGTCCCAGTCGTCACCCGTCCCGACCAAAGAGACGTCAGGACGGGAACCACACATCCACGGAGGGATGTCCCAGAAGGGAGGTTCGCCAGGGCGGGGACCAGAGAGAGACACAGGAGTAGAGGAGGAGAATATTCCTGTGACCAACGTAACCTAACCACGGGTGGAGTTACTGGAGTGAAATTGACTGAGAGGAGACATTGACGGGGTGGAGGTTTGTGTCGGTATAAGGTCCCATGATCCCACCCGCGAAGTTATGTGTCTAAAGTGTTAAGTCAGGAAGCTATGTGCTTCCTTGACCTGTGACACGACCCCAGGGAAAATCTCGTGTACCTTTCAGAGTCGCTCAAAGAGACAATGGAGTTATTCGTCGACACTAGTCTGAACTAGGGATTCTATCAGTTACCCGTCTAACGTTCGTCCTGGTCACCACCCAATCTGACTTTGCGCTCCGTCTGTCCTTCTACGGAGGAAAATCAGAATGCAAATTACAACGACCCACCTTTCCAAGTCCGATCCAAGTGCCTGGGCAGAAGGTCAACCGGTGGGGACGAAGACTCAGATCACCTGAACGGTCGTAGATTCTGCAGGGTCCTCGTACACCCATCCTTCCCCTTTCAATTCCTGACATTTACCCCCACGTCCCGGAGAACTTCGGTTCGGTCGTTCACATCCCTGGTGTCTGTGTCCCTAGTTCATAAATCCGAGTACCGTCTCTTTTCGAGACCGTCAGACACCCCGACCCCGTGACCTGTCGAACCTCGACCTGGGGTCCTCCTGGGACGTACCAGGACGCAACCCAGGACCACTGGCCCCCGTCGGACCCACCCACCACTCTCGGGGACGGAACTCCGATGCGACGTCAACAGATTCCTGAGGTCGAAGAGGGGTGGGGTGGGTTCCTCAGGAGTGGGGTAGCGAGAAAGAGGAGACCTATGGACCACGAGGGAGTGAAACAGACTGGTGTTTCTGTCCATAAAAGAGCCACGTCTTCCTTCTTTGTGAGAACAAATGTCGGAGCAGGAGCGTCCCGTCGTCATTTGGGTTAGGACAGAGACTCCTTACACATCAATCGCAGTCCAAGCCGTCGTCCGAAGAGTCGGGACTAATTTCCGTGACCTCCACTACCACTCCCCTAGTCCTGAGAGAGGGGGAGAGGGTCTCGACGAGTAATCTCTACGACCCTCCTTGGCCGGCGGCAGTTGTAGGAACTACATTCTGTGTTTTAGCCCCGGTGCCTCTCCGGAACGTCGGACGCGATTACCCCCTTAATCCTCCGACTGTAAACCGCAGACGTTAAGTGAGACACCGAGTGCGAGAATAGGTGAACGTTAGACTACCGGCCTTGGTCTGTCGCACGGGATTTGGTCCGACGGACATAAAGAGGAAGGTGAGAACACACAAAAGGATGGTAGATTTTTATGAAGTTACGTACCATAGTAAAATCCCTCAAAGTAATAAGTCAGTATAGATTTATTGAAGGGGCCACCGAGTTTGTCATTTCTTAGGCGGACGTCACACCCTCTGGGTTCAAGGTAGGGACCCAACCCTTCTAGGGGGACCTTCTCCTGTACCGTTGGGTGAAGTCATAAGAGCAGACCTTTTAAGGTACCTGTCTCCCTCAGACCACCCGGTGTCGGTCTGTGCTGACTCACCGATTGTGTGTGTAGTTGTACCGTAAATTCATCCCGATATTTTTAACGTCTCTAATCTCCACTTTGGACATTAACTTTATCTTTTTGTGTGTAAGTAGATTATGAAACCGGGTTTACTTGTACTTGCACCCAAGGTCCTCTGTGGTTCTGGTTCTGTGTTTCCGTGGTCAACCGGAAAAGACGACGAAGACGAGGTCGACAATTACCCTGCCGCCGGTGACGCCGTCCTCCCTTCTGGGTGCAGATAACCGGACCTCCTTCGTTCGGTCGTGCGCACACCGTCAACCGCCCCTGAGTCCTGTCACGGGCTCCTTTACGAATTGCATCACTGTGTCCGACACACGCGATGTCCGTAAGCCCCTGGGTCTGGACTTCCCTCTTCCCTCCGTAAAGTCGGACCTCCTACGACACTTCTTTTGCCGGCACACTGCCACACCCCTCGTTCCCCACCCCGATACGTCCTGTACGCCGAAGGAATACCGTTGTCCCACCCACCCGTCTCCCTTCCCCCTGGCAGTGGGTCTCTCGGGCCTCGAGTCCCCCACGACTCTGGCTCACGTCCCTCTGCAGTCTCCAGACCTGAGGTCCCCGTCGTGACCTCACGGCACCCCGCCGCCCCTGTCTACTGTACACGAAGGAGCACTGTCAGTTGTCTGACACCAAACCCAGATCTGAGATACAAACACCGTCCTGAAGTTTCGAGGGTCTTTACAGAGAACACTCGCAAGGGTGTCAGAGACGGAACCTTCGTGTTTCCCAGGAAGTCCTAAACCCAGAAGTGCACCGGAACGGACAGACGCACGTACGAATCAGTCCCAGGTTGAGAAACGTTAGGGTACATCGGGTGACATCGGGAGGTCCGAGGAGACAGGTATCCTAAAGGATCCGTTCTTATGACCTCACCCAACGGTAAAGGAGGAGGTCCCCTAGAAGGGCTGGGTCCCCAGCCTGGGCACCTAGGACACAACCGTCCGTCCAAGGAAGGGTGACACGGTGGCAAATGTAGACCTCGTCATCTAACACTTTCTTCCACTGAGAGGTACGACGCCCACCCGGACCGGATTAGTCGACTCCCGGAATGCTCTTTTCGGACCACAGGGGATTCCTCTTGTCTTAGACGGAGGACTAACTCGTGGAAACCTAAAGTCGACGTCGTAGACGAGAGAAGACCCAGAGGTCGGAAGACGGACGGGATTTCCAAAGTCTGGACGGTCGGAGTGTCTGGGGGACGAGAGGACCTCTGTAACATATACCCCTAAGGTACCCTACGCTTGTCTATTACATAATGAACCACGCGTGTGACCACGACTCGGGAGACCCCCGTCTGTACGTCCACTCTATCCACTCCTCATGGTCCCGACTGACCCCCGTCCCACGTCCCCCTACCGACGAAGTATCGGACATCCGTCCTTTCCGGGACTATTATACCACTCTAATTTTGTGACCGGACTTCCTCCACCCTATCCCTCTTTCAGTCCTGTCATACAAACTACCTACGTCATTAAAATTTCGTGAGACTCCTTAGGCCAGACTTCGTCCACGAAGTGAAACGTTCCAGAGGACTCTGTCGCGTAGGCGGTTCCGGTCGACTCAGCAGTCACGGAGGTCTGACAGGGAAGAGAAAGGACGACTACAAGACGAACTACACAGAGTACTGGGAACTACACAGAGTACTGGGAACGTCGGATCAATAAAATTCCTACCGTCCTCCTCAAGGATATAGGACTGCCGACCACTCTCACGGAGACGATACCTCATACCTTTGGACCGGGGACTTATACTTTGGAAGACCTCTCAAGATACATACCCCCCTCCGGAAACTAACTACCCGAATGAAACCTCATTCACTCCCCTACCGACTGAAACTTCTTTCCCAATTAAGTAGACAAACACATAGATAGGTGAACAGGTAAGTGGATAGGCGGGTAGTAGGTAGGTAGGTAGACAGGTAGAAAAGATAGGTAGGTAGGTAGTAGGTAGGTAGGTAGGTAGGTAGACAAGTAGAAAAGGTAGGTAGGTAGGTAGGTAGGTAAGTGGGTAGACAGGTAGTAGGTAGGTAGGTAGACAGGTAGAAAAGGTAGGTAGGTAGGTAGGTAGGTAGGTAGTAGGTAGGTAGGTAGACAGGTAGAAAAGGTAGGTAGGTAGGTAGGTAGACGGGTAGAATAGGTAGGTAAGCAGGTTGAATAGGTAGGTAAGTAGGTAGTACGTAGGTAGGTAGGTAGTAGGTAGGTAGACAGACAGGTAGAATAGGTAGGTAAGAAGGTAGGTAGTACGTAGGTAGGTAGGTAAGAAGGTAAGTAAGTAGACAATCGCACAGGTAGGTAGGGGATACGTAGATAGCGTGGATGAAACGGACCTCCTCGGACCTTACAACCCCGGGTCACAAGTGGTTTTGGACCCCTACTCCTCGTCCCTCAAACTCCCGGTTGAGTTCGTTTATAAAGTACCAATACGAAAGTTAAGAAGACAGGAGGTCTGGATAAAAGTCAAGGGGAAAGTATGGGTAGGTATTAGGGACGGTAGAAACCCAGGTCTCGAAGAGAACCGAAGACTTATACTCTCTAGTAGGGGGAAACCCCCGTACTATACACTCTATACTATATTCTACACACGATACCGTACTCTAACCTTGGTTTGAGGGACCCGTGGGTCAGGACACTGGCGTCTGTTCACTACAGCGGAGAGACACGGAAGTTGAGGAGCTACTGTTTACGTCTATCGGTGGGTCACTACGAAGTTCCAACGACACTTGTGACCTACACTTTACACCCAGTTTCCAAATGAGGACCCGAATCGTGTGCTCGGGGTGAGTTGCGCACAATCGACTGTAATACCAGCAACACTAGTAGCAGGAATCTTACCAACAATAAGAATAAGAGACGAGATAGGTCAAAGACACTTAAAGTCTCGTACTAAAAAAGAGCTTAAATAGTCAAAGATTCGAAGAACCTTACACAACTTTAAAGAGTAAACAACTGTTCAGAGAAAGACAAGAGAAACGACAACACTCAAATAAAGAGAAGGAGAAAACAGGAAAAGAAGGGAGAGAGGGGGAAGAGAGGGAGGGGGTAGAGACAGAAAGACCATTAGTACAGCAAAAGTAAAATAACTACAGAGTCATCCTTCTCCTCTCTGCTTCCACCCACGAACCAGCGGAAAAGAATAAAACCCCTCAAGGTTCAGTGGATTCTACTAACCCGGGATAAGCAATTTTTCCACCTTATCGAAGAGAAACTCACCACACTACCCCCTACGTGACTCGAGATTTTGTTGATCCGAAGAAGGAGTTGTCAGGGTGGACGAGAGGAGTGAGACAGACAGACTTGAAATACTTTCGACAGTAGAACACAGTCGACAAAGGTGGCCCGGGTATCTAGTAACGTTGTATAAACTCACTGAGAGAACCCTTCATGTTTCGTAAAAGTATATCGTATTGGAAAAGTAATGGTTCAACTTCCAATTTAGTGTTATTATTGACTGGGTGGTGTCTATTATACGGACGTGTCTATTATATAAGGTCATGTAGTGCTAAGGGTAAACGTCCAATTCCTTGACGTAACGTGGTTCAACGAGGAATAAGGTACTTAAAATCGACCTTTTGTCGTTGTCGGTTAGTACGGTGACTAAACGTCTCATCAACGTTCCAAAGTACCTTCTTTTCCTTCAATCTAGGGACCCACGAGTCGTCGTATCGTATTAGTGTGCCCTACGTCTTGACACACTTCTCTTGAGGGGACAAGGGACTATTACAAGTGGGAGAGGGAAGTTGTTAGGACAGCACCGGTGGAGGAGTCNGCGGGGCGGGGGCTGGACTCAGCGGTGTCGACACGTGATCTGCCGAGTGGACGTGACCCGAGGGTCCCCCTACACGGAGCAACTCGAGACGGACGCTACTCCGGTTGTCAAAGGGTCCAGTCCCCCACTGGGAGCACGCAGTCGTTACACACACAACGTCTCAGTGCTCACGGACGACTGAAGGCCCGAGGGACAGGCGTGTAAACATAAAATTTCTGAAAATACCAAGTCACCTCTTGGCTCTACCCCCCTTACTGGAAGAAGACACTCAGTCTACCCCTTTCCGTCACGATCCTTCGGCCCTCCTTCAGAGGTCGGAAAGGGATTTGTTTACCACTGAGTCGTCTCTCACACGTGGGGACGGAGCACAAGTAATGGGCGGGAACACACTGTTTGCTACCATTTCGTCGGGACCGGAACCAAAGACACCAGCCCTTAAGTCCTTACCAAGTCAACCCTTAAAGACCGAACGTCACAAAGTACTTTAACACCAGTCTGCCAGGGACGCCTCCCCAGTGGAGGTTTCGAAGGAGTGAGTGTATAACCACAGACCCGACCCCCGTGGGACTGTCGACCCCAGGGAATCCGTAACCACCAGAGAGGTATACCGCAAAGATCGTACCGGTTCGACTCCATGAATGGGACTCCCTCTGTGTCTGTCTGTTCCTTCACCTTAGACACACCGAAAAGTACCGGACCGGGACCTTCAGTGTTGATGGTGACTACGGTGTAAGTTAAAGACTCTGTGAACACTTATATGAGGGTTCGGACCGTGATCAGGCATCCCAGCCTGTACTGACTCACTGGGTGTCAATACCGTGATCCGCATTTCTTGGGCGGACGGTTACGTCCTCTGAATTCTCTGCTGCCAAGTTAGGGGCCCAACTTCTAGGGGACCTCCTCCCTTACCGTCGGGAGAGGTCATAAGGACGGACTTCTCAGGGTACCTGACTCCTTCGACCGCCCGATACCAGGTACCTTAACGTCTCTCAGTCTGTGCTGACTTCGCTGAATGGAGTTCTCTCTCCCCTTTTAGAATGTATCTCTCCCCTCTTAGCTCAGGTTGAGACCCATTTTGTTTCCAAGACTTTCTCGTGGAAACCCTTGACCTTTAGTGGAACATCGGTAAAAACCTTTTATAATTATGGACGAATGGAAATCCAGAAGGAGAAAAAACTATTTCCATTTTTCCTTTAAAAAGAAATTTTTCACCAACTAAAGACCATAAACAGTGTCATCGTCTAGGGAACCAGCTTATAGCCGGGGTGACTTGGCCGTTGGAGTCCAGTGATGACTCAGGGACATGAAACAGACGTCTACTCCCAGTCAAAAAGGTAGAGACTTCAGTTTTCTACTTTGGGACCGAGAGTCGTCCTCTGTCCTTTCGGTCCTTCGGACGGTCCTCTCTTATCTACATAGGGTGCTCTTGTATGTCAGTCCTGCGTAGAAGAACAAAGTTGTAAGAGGAATTTCCTGACTTGTAATCTACAGGGACCAACTAGGTTTCCGAGACGTCCGGTACAACTAGTTTCTTTCAAAGGAAGATGTACCGACGAACTCCCACGGTTACCATTAGTGAGAGACACCTAGTCTCCTTACTCAATTATTAAGGCTGTTCTTATTTCAAGTAGGGTACCGGACATAGGAATTCATACGGGTACCCTATCTGTGGGCGACAGGGAATCGTCCTGGGGTCCACCCGTCTTGAGCCTGTTCTCCCGGAAAACCTTTAGTCAATAACCTGTATGTCTCCGTCCTGTCGGTCGACTTGGGATGAATTGGGACCAGATCAATGTCATGGACTTCGAACTCGGAAACGTGGAAAGGAGAGGTCTGAGATCTTTGGAGGTCACGAGAGACCCGGTCTCGGTTCCCCTACACGACCTTGCACCCTCCCTGTAAGCCACCTCTCATTTTCACCACTGTCACCCGTAGGAACAGAACAAAGACTAGAATCTCCTGTCCTAAAGTCCAAAGGTAGTGACTTATCCAACGACGGTTCAGCGAAGTCAGCACAGGTTGAGAAATACTGGGGTACCTGGTATCGGGCGGTCCGAGGAGACAGGTACCATAAGAGGTCCGTTCTTATGACCTCACCCAAGGTACGGGAGGAGGTCCCCTAGAAGGACTGGGTCCCCAGTCCCTTACAGAGGAGATAGCAATCCGCCCGAGAAAGGGTGGTCCCGGCGGACCGGAAATACTACAACTCCATACAAGGGAGATATGGATGAAAGACCCATCTCATAGGAACCAACAACAAAAAAGGAAAAATAGTCAAAGTTATATGACGTAGTGGAGAAAAATCGGACGTTTCGAAAACGACTTTTCCGTCACCCGTCAGAATACTCTCAAGGGAACATACATTGAACACCTAAAAGGAACGACGAAAATCATAAGAAAAATAGAAAGGAAAAACGGTAAAATTACTGTCGCACAGAACTACACAAGGAGAAGCCCAAGTAGTATAAACTCTGAGGGAAACAAAGGACCTGAACCTACAGACACAGGAAAGGATCCAATCCCTCCAAAAGTCGATAAAGTAAAAGTGCATAAAGGAGTCGAGGAAAGAGAGAAAAGAGGAAGATACTGGGGACTTTACGCTTACGAGCAGCGTTTCTAGAGAATTTGACAGGAGTAAAGTAAAGTGGGAAACAAGAACAGAAGACAAGTCCTCGGCACTAAAGCCACAGAGGTTGGAGACCGAGCGGCCAAGTAAGGAGACATAGTAAACCAGTTGATAACTAAGGAAGATCTCGTCCTAAATGGTCGGAGGTCCTAGATTCCGGACTGTTAGGCTCCACCTCGTTTACATTAGTATTATCTTTATTTCCCGTGTTATTGACATTACACGAGTTTAGTATGGAGGAAGGGTTCAGGTACCTTTGTAACGGAACGTGTTTTGTCCAGGGACCACGGTTTTTCCGACCCCTGACGACAAGATCCCATAAAAAGTAAAGTCAATAACATAATATAAGAAGAAGTAATCAAAATAACAAGAAACATAAAGGACTTTCAGTTTCACAATCAACGAGTAAGCGTTGACTGGGAAGCACCGGGGCACTTGACATCGGGTGGTCCGAGGAGACATGTATTCTAAAGGGTCCGTTCTTATGACCTCACCCAACGGTAAAGGAAGAGGTCCCCTAGAAGGGCTGGGTCCCTAGCCTGGACCCAGAGGACGTAACGTTCGTCTGAGAAATGGCAAACTCAGTGGTCCCTCCGGGAAGAAGTGGTGAGCGTGGTGGATAAACCTCAGAAAAGGTCAAAACTTAAGTCAGAGCCCACGTCCCACTCAAAGAAGAGGCTTCTGTTCTAGGTTTCCCCGGACGGTAGGAACGGGGGAGGTGTGGTCCGAAGGCGGTCGACCGACGGGGTCTGAAACACTCGGGACGACAGAACGGGACCAAGACTACCCTCGAGCCGGATAGGTGTGGGGCTGAGGTAGAGAACCAAGCCAGAGAATTATCTACCACGACGTTCCTTTCAGTTGACGAAGGTCGTTCGTCCTACCACATGGTTTACCTTCCGACCTAAAGTCAAAAGCTTACCCGACACGTCTGGTGTTGTACCGTATTAGGACGGGACTAATTAATTTCCGATTTAGAGGATAAGAGACCAATTTGTGTCCTTCTGGTTGATCGTTCCTACGAGGGCAGTCCCGTCTACGAGACCAGGTCTCCTGTCCGTCCGGGTCACACGTCTCCAGCAAGAAACAACCTACGGCCGGTCGAGGGTACGTCTCCCTGCCCGGGACCCTAAGTCCGAGTCGTAGTGGAGTGACCGGGTCTCCGGCGGTCCGTGTCCGGACTCCTAGTGTCGGTGAGTCGGGAGGGACCTGGGTCTCTACCTCCGTCCCCTCCAAAGTCGGTCACCCTTGTCCTCTGTACCCGGTGTCTAGTCTCCCGACTCTGGAGTCCCCGGACCTTGTGGAGTCGCCCCCCTCGGTTGTCCCCACTACCGACCCTTCAAGGACCAGAGACGTCTCGACGTGTCTCACTGCCGGAGCACGAGTCGACTCTCGTCCCGACGGGTGAGGTAGGACTCCTGTGTCCTTTTGCCGCCCTCGCCCCGCGGCTACCTCACTTCGGTCCTGTCCGACACGACAACTAGTCGGCACAGGCTGAGAGACACTGGGGCACCTGACGTTCGAAGGGATAGGAAGTGGCAGAGGACCTCGGACGAGTTTGAGTGCAGGCAACTCAACCACTACGGTCGGTTGGTAGAGCCTAAAGGACTCCGGGACGATTGGAGTGACGTGACTGGCAGTCGGTCTGAGAACACACAAGTGTCAAGTTCATACGGGACTAATGTCGCTTTGTGATTTCGGCGCAGCGTTATAGAAACAAGACTTTCTCGTCAAAACGAGGAAGAGAGGTAGTTTAGAAAAAGACACCTACAGACGCGACCGACCTAGGTTCAGCGGGTATTAGAGGGTCCTGTGACTGGAAAGGTGACTACAGTCTTCAAGGGAGACTATTGTCCTCTAAGTTTTTCTCTTGTTTGGCAAAGTCACGCCTAAATGGTTCCGAACTTTGGCCCGGTAATAGCGTGTAATTAAGACTCGCGGAGGGGAGGAGACTGAGCCCTCCCTTAAATAGAAGAGACCGTCACCTCGACCCGACACAAGGGTGTGTTAAGTAGTGGGAGGGATGGACCGTCCCGTAAAAAGCTCAAAAAGAAAAAAAAGGAAGGTTTGCGTCACGGAGAAAGACCTACCTCCGACTCGTAAGGGGGGACCGATAGAACGGTGAGTAAATAGGTCTGGTTTAGAAGACAGGAAACATAGACAGGTCAAGACTTTAAATCTAAATAGTTAAGACAAGGACCCTTTCTTTAACGGGAACAGTTGTAACAAATCTTCTCAAACCCCCATCGTCCACGTATACTCAGGGACGAAGCCCGACACCCTCCAACACGACAGAGGTCCCTTCCCAGGGTCGTGGTACACTTACCTAAGGGTTCGAAAGGACACTGTGGGTGTGTCTAGTAAAGTAATGGGTCATAAATATAGACTTTTGTAAAGCACATTTCAACTAAGATTACAAAAAAGTAGGTGTGTAGGTTTTAAAAAAGAAAAAAATAGAATCTTAATGTCAGTACCTATCGTGGGATACCCGAAGGAACTATCGTGTCAACCATTTCTTAGGTGGACGTTACGTCCTCTGGGACCAAGTTAAGGACCCAGTCCTTCTAGGGGACCTCTTCCCTATCCGATGGGTGAGGACATAAGAACCCGAAGGGAACACCGAGTCGACCATTTCTTAGGGGAACGTTACGCCCTCTGGACCCAAGCTAGGGACCCAGTCCTTCTAGGGGACCTCTTCCCTTTCCGTTGGTGAGGTCATAAAACCGGACCTCTTAAGGGACATGACACATCCGGTACAAACATACTGTCCTACGGGTATTAAAAGGGGGTCTCGTAGATATAGACAGAAGAAATAACGAACCCGAGTTTGCAACCACATACCCGTGGAGCCCCTCATTAATCCCTTTGTTTACAATTCTTTACAATTCCCTTTACACTTACATGTCAGTTGTCTGGACAACGAAAGTCGGGGGAACGAACAGCCAGGAGAAGAGAAGGGAAGGTCCGCCAACCTTGCTAGACCGAAACGTGTGTAAATAGAGTAATCGTAGCGTACAGGGAGGTAGTCTCGACGTAGACGGGCCAGTCGTGCAGGACACAGATGTCGGAGTCAACGACGTGTCGGTCCGAGGAAGTGGGAGACCCCGCTGTACCGCCGGAAAGGAGGGGACAGACTCGACCAACGTGAGAGAAGGACCCAGAAGGGTAGAGAGATGGGTATCTGAATCCCTGGGACCCCAATTAACAATGTCTTTTCTCTTTTTGGTCGAGACTGAGAAACGTTGGGGTACCTGACGTCGGGTAGTCCGAGGGGACAGGTACCCTAAGAGGTCTGTTCTTATGACTTCACCCAACGGCAAAGGAAGAGGTTCCTTGGAAGGGCTGGGTCCCTCTCTTAGGTCCAGAGGGCGTAACCACCACCTAAGAAATGGTAGACTCTGAAGTCCTTTTCGGGGGGTTTGACTTCACACTAGGAGTTTCCCGGTCTCCCCACCTTACCCTTCCCCCTGACCCTTCACCTTACCCTTCAGTCGTTAAAGGACAACACGTTATAACACACTATCGGTTTCACTTTCAGTGAGTCAGTGCGGGCTAAGAAACACCGGGGCACCTGATATGGCAGGTACCTTAAGAGGTCCGGTCTTATGACCTCACTCATCGGAAAGCGAAGAGGCCCCCTAGAAGCGTTGGGTCGCTAGTTTGGGTCCAGAGGGCGCAACGTCCACGTAAGAAATCGTCGACTCGGTGGTCCCTTCGGGCGCAACACATTACTTCGGAGTGTTTATTTTACTTTGTGTGTTGAGTACGGTAAAGTCCCGCTCCTTCCAATGCCCTTCCACTTGCAACGATTACGGTTGGTGACCCAGCGTCATTGGCGGGAGGAAGGGAGGTGAAGTCTCTGCGGGGTTATCGAGACACAACGAGGGGTTTGCGAGGGTCAGGGTCAGGGTCCACTGGAAAGGTCACCTAGAACCCCCTTACCCGTACCGAGGGTCCACCCAGTCCGTCTCGACGGCGGTCCGACCTGGAGACCCGGGACCGGAGAGAGACGTCGTCCCCCTGTGAGACCCTACGGGAGACCGAAGAGGGTTCGGGGACACTCGGGGTTTCCGTCGTTCGGAGGTACACACGTGTCGGTCGGGAAGGGCGAAGGGACGACGTGACTGAGGACTCGACCCTGGAGAATCCTGTCTCAGAATCGAAGACAGACAGCCCGAGAGTGAGCGCCGGAGGAGCACAATGCTCGTTACCCGAGGGAAACGAAATGACCGTGGCGGACCACACTGGTCCACTGTGGACCTTTCAGAGTCCTTCGACGTTGTGACGAGAGATACGCAAACCGCCGTCCAACCGAGCCACGTAAAATAGGAGAGAACAAACGAACCACGAAGGGAGCACCGAGTCGACCATTTTTTTAGACGGACGTCTCGTCCTCTGGGACCAAGCTAGGGACCCAACCCTTCTAAGGGACTTCCCTTTCCGATGGGTGGGGTCATAAGACCGGGCCTTTTAGGGTATCTGACACATCAGGTACCCCAGCGTCTCAGTCTGTGCTGACTCGCTGAAAGTGAGAGTGAAAGAAAGTGTTTGTAAGAACAAAACATTTGAACCTTGTGACTCTGGAAATACTTACAGTGATACGGTTGTTTGGTCTCTAGTTTAACGGTTGTAGTCGACCTAGTAGTTTTTTCGTTCTCTCAAGGTCTTTTTTGTAGATAAAGACGAAATAACTGATACGGTTTCGGAAACTGACACACCTAGTGTTATTTGACACCTTTTAAGACTTTCTCTACCCTTATGGTCTGGTGGACTGGACGAACAACTCTTTAGACATACGTCCAGTCCTTCGTTGTCAATCTTGACCTGTACCTTGTTGTCTGACCAAGGTTTATCCTTTTCCTCATGTAGTTCCGACATATAACAGTGGGACGAATAAATTGAAGATACGTCTCATGTAGTACTCTTTGCGACCTGACCTTCTTTGTGTTCGACCTTAGTTCTAACGGCCCTCTTTATAGTTATTGGAGTCTATATGTCTACTGTGGTGGGAATACCGTCTTTCACTTCTCCTCGATTTTTCGGAGAACTACTTTCACTTTCTCCTCTCGCTATTTCAACCGAATTTCGAGTTGTAAGTCTTTTGCTTCTAGTACCGTAGGCCAGGGTAATGAAGTACCCTTTATCTACCCTTTTGTCACCTTTGTCACAGTCTGAAATAGAAAAACCCGAGGTTTTAGTGACGTCTACCATTGACGTCGGTACTTTAATTTCCTGTGAATGAGGAACCTTCTTTTCAATAGTGGTTAGATCTCTCATATGAGTCTTCGTCTCTGTAATGAAACGGCTGATTCCAGGTAGATCAGTTCCGATACCAAAAGGGACACCAGTACATACCTACACTCTCAACCTGACACTTCTTCCGACTCGTGACTTCTTAACTACGAAAACTTGACACCACAACGTCTTCTGACAACTCTCAGGGAACCTGACGTTCCTCTAGGTTGGTCAGGTAAGACTTTCTCTAGTTGGGACCCTAAAGAAACCTTCCTTACTACGATTTCGACTTTGAGGTCATGAAACCGGTGGAGTACTCTTCTCAACTGAGTAACCTTTTCTGAGACTACGACCCTCCGTAACCTCCGTCCTCCGTTTCCCCTGTTGTCTCCTACTCTNACTACGAAAACTTGACACCACAACGTCTTCTGACAACTCTCAGGGAACCTGACGTTCCTCTAGGTTGGTCAGGTAAGACTTTCTCTAGTTGGGACCCTAAAGAAACCTTCCTTACTACGATTTCGACTTTGAGGTCATGAAACCGGTGGAGTACTCTTCTCAACTGAGTAACCTTTTCTGAGACTACGACCCTCCGTAACCTCCGTCCTCCGTTTCCCCTGTTGTCTCCTACTCTACCGACCTACCGTAGTGCCTGAGCTACCTGCACTCAGACCCACTTGAGACCCTCTACCACTACCTGTCCCTCCGGACCGCACGACGCTAAGTACCCCAGAGTTTCTCAGCCTGTACTGACTCGTTGACTTGACTTTACTTGACTTGACTAGACTACGGTCGTTTAGATGTGTTCGTAACAGTAGAGAAATGATACGTAGATTACTAAAAAATTAATTGTGAAATATAAATGGTACATAGATGGTAATTGTAAAATTTCTCAACAACTTTATCCCTCGGAAACTACGACCTTTTTACTGGGATATTTGTTCAGAGGAGATGTACCCAAAACGAGGCCTTCCCTACTAACGTCGGGTACACAAACAGACTCTTGACCGGAGTGTACCCTGTTCCCCGATTGAGTTTTGATCTCGTCTAGAACTGATTAGTGTATTTGAATCCCCTGGTCTTCGTACCTATTAGGTTTCGATACTTATAATTCCTCATAAAATACGCAGGTCAACTGTGTAAGTGAAACGCAAACGTTTACCACACACAAAGAGTGTGACGAGGTACATTTCTCGGATAACTGAGGTGACACCCATTTCTACGACCCACGGGGCCCGGGTCCTCCGAAGACTCCCACGAGACAGCCCGTCCTCTCCTCCGCCGTCGTTAACGGCATGCTCCTCTGTCGAGGGCCCACCACTCTCGCAGTAAACCTCAGCGAACGTCGGACGAGATGGGACGGGGCGGACCTGCAGAGAGAGTAGGTCACCTTGCGACCGTCTGTGCCACACCGGTTTCGGATCCTGCCACGGAGACGAGACCCCGAACGAGGGACGGGCAGACAGAAGTGGTCGCCTTGTTCTACGACTCAGTCGGACCGGGGTCCTCCTCCTACTCTCTACACACCTCGGGTCGACCTTTAGGTGGTTGGGTGTCCACATACTCCCATTCATTTACGAATAACAGTCAAAAAAGAAAAAGAAAAAAAACACGACCAATATGTCATAATAATACCGGTCTCCACTGACTGCCCGAAGAGTCCCTCGTGATCACCACTTCTTGGGCGGACGGTTACGTCCTCTGGATTCTCTGCCCTCTAAGTTAGGGACCCAACTCTGCTGGGGGACGTCCTCCCGTACCGTTGGGTGAGGTCATAAGAACGGACCTCTTAGGGTACCTGTCTCCTCGGACCGTCCAATGCCAGGTATCCCAGCGTTTCTCAACCTGTCCTGACTTCCCTGAGTCAGGTGTGCGTACCTCCACTGACTATAAAGGGGTGGTGCCTCAAAAGAGAATTTTGATATGGCTCTGTGAGGTGACAGAAGGAAAGGAGTAAGAAAGTAGTGTGGGAAGTGGGCGGAGGAAATGACGTCCCGAAATCCACGACCCATCCCTTCTCTATGATGCCTCTACTGGCTCCACTATGAAAACGACGGCACTCCTTACGTGAGAGAACGACCGGGGACCCGAGACCCCCACCTCCCTTGAATTATTCGGTCCTCCGTCACGTAGACTCGTGAGTCCATAGTGTGCCCGTAGCGGGGACGAGGTGGATTGCCGTCACCCCTGAACTCAGTTAATGGCCTATAGAGATTCGGGGTTAAAAGAGTAGGCGTCTTATTGCTATTAATGTGATTAGAATGTCCCAAAACACTCCTAAGTCACTCGGTTCCATCTACGTTCATTTTGTGAGTCGTGTCGGGGACCCGGAACCTTTGACGAGTCACACCGTCGGCCCTTTACTAACGTTGTCTGGCACGACTCAGGTCGGCCACCTTCTCTGCGACGAACTCGCACAGGCGGACGTGCAAACCACCTCCTCTGACGTTGTGGGCCTCACCGACTGTGACACCTCCCTACCCATAAAAGTAGAGTTACGGAGGAGCAGAAGGTGTCTGACACTCAGGAAAGTTAAAGTAACACACTGCTGTCGATAGACATCGTACCTGGTAACTTGAGGGTCCACGTACCGGTACCCCCACTTGGAGTGTTGATGAAAAGTCAGGACATGTGTAGTATAAAGTGTTGTCCTCCGACTTCGGTCGTTCACAAAAGGGGGAGACGAGACACCTCGCGTCAGTCGGAACCAATTTTGACGTTAGGTCAGGTCGGGAGGAAGAGGTCTACTTTATTTTTGCTTGAAGATGTCTTACGGATAAACAGTGTGTGTCTTAACCTTTTGGTCTATTTGTGCACCATCAGTCCCGTACTCGAAATAAAGAATTACTCCCTGGATGGAAAAAACAGAGCAAGTCAGTGAGTCAGTCCAGACTGACACTGGGGTACCTGACGTCGAGCGGTCCGAAGGGACAGGAAGAGATAGAGGACCTCGAACGAGTTTGAGTACGGGTAACTCAGTCACTACGGTAGGGCGGTAGAACAGGAGACGGTAGGGGAAGAGGAGGGCGGAAGTTAGAAAGGGTCGTAGTCTCAGAAAAGGTTACTCAGCCGAGAAGGGTAGTCCACCGGTTTCATAACCTCAAAGTCGAAGTCGTAGTCAGGAAGGTTACTTATAAGTCCCAACTAAAGGAAATCCTAACTGACCAAACGAGAGGAACGATAGGTTCCCTGAAAGTTCTCAGAAAAGGTTGTGGTGTCAAGTTTTGGTAGTTAAGAAACACAAGTGGCAAGAGATGCCAGGTTGAGAATTGACACACAAAACTTCTTCGACAGAACGAAATACTACTGCAATCATTAACAATATTTGAGAGACTCACGGTATACACTCTTCACCTTTTTAGCGAATTTTAGCGACCTAGAAAGATGGTAAAGTGACTACGAAGAACCAAATAGACACTCTTCTCCCTCGCATCAGACGTTAACGAGGGATTTCTACTCGCTGAAAAGTAGAAACAAGTAATATATTACTCTGTAAGTCAAACTGTCTGTCACTATCCTAGAAGGTTATAACTTCCGTTAGTAACAAGGTGTCCTATTTTCCAACCGGAACTCTACAAGACACTGGAGTTCAAGACGGACCTCAGAACACAGGACCTAGCACAAAGGATCCTTGGTGGAGACTCTACTTCTTCGAGACGTACCTAACCCTTCGGGAGACCCCTGGGTGCGGACTTCCCCTCCTCCCGTCTTCCTGACCCGTCTTATCCCACGACCTCTCAGTACGTCAGGGTTGTGTCCGGAGTCGCCTAGGGCCCGCGTCCAGACCTCGTCCAGGAAAGGGAACCAGGGTATAGTGACGTCTGTGGCAGATGTCGATACCTTACTTTTCTACGAACGAAGAACTTTCTTTTCGATACTTTTGGAATCTGTTGTATAATTTTTCGTCTCTGTAGTGAAACGGTTGTTTCCAGGTTCATCAGTTTCGATACCAAAAAGGTAGTCAGTACATACTCACACTCTCAACCTGGCATTTCTTCCAACTCGTGGTTTCTTGACTACGGAACTTTGACACCACGACCTCTTCTGAGGACTCCCAGGGAACCTGTCGTTCCTCTGGTTTGGTCAGTTAGGATTTCCTTTAGTCAGGACTTACAAGTATTCCTGACTACGATTTGGACTTTGAGGTAATGAAACCGGTGGACCACACTTCTCTCCTTAGTAAACTTTTTTGAGACTTCGACCCTTTCTGACTTCCACCCTCCTCTTCCCCTACTGTCTCCTACTCTACCAACCTACCGTAGTGGTTGAGTTACCTGTACTCAAACTCGTTTGAGACCCTTTATTACCTTCTGTCTCCTCGGACCCCCCGACGTCAGGTACCCCAACGTTTCTCAGCCTGTGCTGACTCCCTCACTTCTCGTTGTTCGCAAACCTCCTCTCTCGACCCGGAACCAGGACGAAGTAGTGGGTCAGTAACAAGTACCCGGTAGGGACCCTCACTCTGTACTGAAGCTTGGTCCACAGAAAAAAGTCGGTTTTCGTTCAAGGTCTCCATCCGAGACGACTCTCGACGGTCGACGTTGGTAGTGTCCTCACTGCACCGACAAGTGACGTCGAACCGCACAATACTACGTTCGTACTGAGTGTACGACAGAGGGTCTCCTCTAGACCGTCGGAGCTTCGGTCTCTTCTTAAAGGAACCTTTCCGGATTATTCCCGGTCGAAGGCTCTACCCGGGTCCTGGGTCTCTTGATGAAAATGTACAGGGTATGGGACTCACATTCGAAAGGTCCCCGCGATCCCACTTCTTGTGCGGACAGTCACGTCCTCTGCTCTCTCTGTACCCACGTCAGAACCACAGTCCTTCTCGGGGACCTCCTCCTTTACCGTCGGGTGAGGTCATAAGTACGGACGTCTTAGGGTGCCTGTCTCCTCAGACCTCCCGGTGTCAGGTATCCCAACGTGTCTCAGTCTGTGTTGACTTCGTTGAACCGTGTGTCGTGTGTATCCGGGACTCGTCGGCACCTCTGTCTCGATCACTTCCTCTCTCATAGGACCTCCACCTTCCTCTGGCCTGCACCTCTCTACAATTTCCCGGTGAGTCTCACTTCGTTTCCCTGGTCTCGTCCCGTAGTCGGGACCCCTGTCCCCTCTGTCTCTTTGCTCAATCGACCCCCAAGACCTCGGGGTGTCCCCTCTGTCTCTTTATTAATCGACCCCCAAGACCTCGGGGCCCATGTTTTATGTGACTCGTCTACCCTAACCTTTCTATTCACCTCCCTTTCACCGATTTCGTGAGTGTACGGACTGAATTACCAAACCCTAGGCACTCTGGGGTTTCGTCTCGACAAGTGCCAAAACTTGGACCTCCTGGTACTGGGTTTTCCGGCAACCTCACCGTTCTCAGCAGTTGTGTTCTACCAGGTTTCGAGATCGTCACAAGGCCAATCCCTGGTTGTGTAGGAAATGTGGAGGTGAACTCACGACCCTCCTATCATTTTAGGGTCTGAGACCAGAACTACCGTTTACGGTAGATAGAAGACTTCAGTACTCCTTAATTTATGGTTTGTCCATGTCTGCCGTCTGCACATGAGCAGAGTTTTCTTGTCTGAGACGTCGTGACCTTCTTACTGACTCCTCGTCGAAAAGACAACCTTTTCCCGGTCCCTCAACCCTTCTACACAAGAGGTGAGTAAAAACCTGACGCTTCGGTTATAACTACTGACAGTAATTAATTAGTTACTTTAGTAATTAAATAACTCAGTAACCGTTATTTTTCGTATTACTGCATATAGACGGTGTCACTTTCATTTCACAATCATCGAGTCAACAGAGGTCCAGAAACGCTGACATCGGGTGGTCCGAGGAGACTGGTACCTTAAGAGGTCCGGTCTTATAACCTCACCCATCTGCAAACGAAAAGGTCCCCTAGTAGGACTTGGTCCCTAACTTGGACCCAGAGGACGTAGGTCCCTCTAAAAAAAAAATAGTAAACTCGGTGGTCCCTTCGGCTTTACTAAACGTTAGAGTCACGTCTGTTATTAAGTCGTTAACCTATGTTTCTTTGAGGTAATTAAACAAAATTGAATTGTTTCGTCAATTAATCTTTCATCTTATTAATCAGTCTTTAGCTATGATTAGTTTCGTACTCAACTCTTTCTACGGGTTCCCTCGTGTACTGTTTCAGTAACGGTTTTCTGCTTGACAACTATTTTGATTCATTAGATCAAAGATCATATAAAAAACCGTTTTCCCCCTAAGAGTGGGAAATTAGAGTATGTTTATGGTCTTTCTTATTATTCACCTTTCGTGAAAAGTTTTATTTTACGTTTAAATATAAATTTACGAACTTTTGATTCTGTTGGTGGTGAATAAATTATTATTTTGAAGTTTGGTAACCAAACACGCACGAGCCAACCACTCAGCACAGGCTGAGACACGCTGGAGTGTCTGACATCAGGTGGTCCGAGGAGACAGGTACCTTAAGAGGGTCGTTCTTACGATCTCACCCATCCATCGGTGAAGGAGGAGGTCCTCTAGAAGGGTTGGGTCCCTGACTTGAGGTCAGAGAGCAAAGAGGGTGTAAGCGTCCACTCAAGAAATGGCGACTCGGTGGACCCTTCGTAATTTCTTTATTTAATTAAAGCTAACGTATGGAAAATATGTGGTTTCGGACGGACGCGACACCCTCCTCCAATGACTTAACGTACGACACACGGACTCCTAGAATCCCAAAGTCGGAAAGGGTCACTATCGAATGCCACTTGCCACAACCTAAGCGTTAGAGGCTTCTTCGTCCAAACCGAAGCCCTGGTTCCTGGTCCGAACTAGTGAGGTCTCGAAAACACATCGTCTCAAAATAAGTTCGCTTTTTCCCTGTCCCTTTCGAAGACTGTGTCTGTAGTCTTCCCTCTCTCGCGGGGGTGAGTGATCAGAATGGTCCCGGAGTATATGAAAAGGGTCTGGGTGAGGGTGTCGTATGTTGAATTTAATTGTTCTGCTCTTGATTGTCATCTTTCCAGACTGGTCTGGGTCATCTCTTTTGTTTGTTAGTTTGTTTGTTTACAAACAGGAAAAGAGGAGCTCTCGGAGTCTGGGGAAAGAGGAGGAGGAGCCCCTGGAACCTGAAGCATAGTTGGATTGATCATTAACTGAGACAGTGGTCCTGGGACCAATGTTTCTCTACCGTGTCCCAAGGTGGTCGGATTGGTGTCCCCTGGCTAGTCGAACGTTGTTTTGGGGTTTGGGTTAAGATCCACCTTCGTTTTCGTCCGTCCTTGACCTCCCTGAAGGGTGGACTTTTCCTGTTTTGACATAAAGACCCCAATTTTACAGACACTGGGAGGCCCTGTCGACACAGTGTCTGACTTTCTCCTGCCCTTGAAGGGATTGACTCAGTCCCTTTTACTTTCGGAATTTTAACCTTTATTTCTGTGTAAAATTTAAATAAAGAGGGATGAGAAAGGGGAAATCATTGATTTTCTAACAAAAGATACGGACACTTAGAAAAGACGAAACATTTATTCAAGAAACCTAGACCTAGTGAAAAAAAAAAATCTCAGGTGTTTATTCACTATAGTATACTATAAACAGAAAGAGACATGTCTATATGTATGATATTTATTTTATCTATTTGTTGTTCCTGGATGACACATCGTATCCCTCGATATAAGTTATAGAATATTGTTTGACATTACCTTTTCTTAGACTCTTTCTTATACATATATATTGTCTTAGTGAAACGACATGGGGTTTTGATTGTTGTAACATTTAGTTGATATGAGATCATTTTTTATTTTCTTTATGTTATGTTTTATTCATGTGTAAAAATATTATATTTTTAAAACTTTTCAAGTATTTAGGACACTATAGCATGTGACTTATTTGTTTTTAAACAAACTCAATTGGTTGTAGACCCAATATTTATAAACATAGAAGGATTATACCGAAAGACATAGGGGTACTCTATCTGAAACATAGACGTCGAATTTACACTCCTTCAACTTCATTCTCTCCCGTCGTGTCAAGAGGTCTGCGTCTCGACTCTACGGGTGGGAGGGTCGACTCGGAGTCACAAACGTACGCGAATAGACGTGTCAGCACAGGCTAAGAAAAGCTGGGATACTTGGTGTCGGGCGGTCCGAGGAGACAGGTACCCTAAGAGGTCCGCTCCTAGGACCTCACCCAACGGTAAAGGAGAAGGTTTCCTAGAAGGGCTGGGTCCCTAGGTTGGGCGCAGAGGAAGACGTAACCGTCCGCCTAAGAAATGGTGACTCGGTGACCCCTTTAGGATTTTATCGTACTACTCGAAATATTTAGTTTGTCGAGGTTTCTGTTTACCCACTTCTAGACTCAGTGTTTAGGTCTCCTCTCGTTTCGCTTTACTAAATATTCGGATACTTCTCTAGTCTAAGTGGTTGGAGTCCCCTTACGTTTCATCGAATCTTTCGTTGACGGCGAAATGGATGTAGACTGTAGTTTTGGGTTGTTTCTTGGTCCCTGGGGGACGACCCCGTCCACGTCTCTCTCACACTCTTCCCCGGAAAGACTACCCGCTACTGCACGTGGGAGGAGACAACTCCCGACAATGTTAAGTGTTTGACCACAGACATCGGACCTTTGGGTAGAGGGCCTACACTTGTGTCCTCAAAACGTCCGTGTATACCTGTCACACAATAAAACTCCGCCGTTTAGACTAGTCGTAGTTCAACGGGTAAACATCCCCTTAACGACTTACCGACTTATTAGGGACTACATACGTGACGTATTCAATCATACACCGATGATTTAAGTCATCGTCGATGTAGCTACTCAACCCTTCTAAAGACGTTTCATGATACCTCCACCCTTCCACTCGACGTCTCTTTGAACATACAAAAATAAAGACATTTGTTCACTACGTATAAAAGAGACACAAGAACGTTGACGGAATGACACTTACATCACAACGTTGGACTAAGGAGTCCACCCTTCTCTCTCCCGAAGGTATCAACTCCTCTCCCCCTTTTTATCCTTTTATTCTCTTCTTCTGACAGGAAATTTGATCCTGTTATCATGGTAGGTTCCGAAGGGACCACCGAGGCTACATTTTTTAGACGGACGTTACGTCCTCTGGACCCAAGTTAGGGACTCAACCCTTGTAGAGGACCTCCTCCCGTACCGTTGGGTGAGGTCATAAGACGGACCTCTTAGGGTTCCTGTCTCCTCCGACCACCCAATACCGGGTTTCCCAGAGTTTCTCAGTCTGTGCTGACTTCACTGAATCGTGCGTACGTGCGTATTAGTGTCTTGTATCTACAAAAAATTCAGCAATAAAAAAAATTATTGTCTTCGAGTTCGATCTTTAAACACCTTAAGGTACTGAGTATTTTTTCATGTAAAACGACGTTCAGTCGGGCAGAAACAAGACACGTGCACATAAGGTTTGCAGTCTAAAGAACACGAGGGTCTCCCGTCGACAGAGACTTTGGACCCGTTTCGTCCTATTTAAGAACCACAGTGTCGGGTCCTCTGGGGACTGTGGGACCGTCTGAGGAAGGTCTCTCCCTGTTGAACTGTTCTGTTGGCGGACAAGGGCTTCGAGGACCACCAAGACGTCCTGTCACGGGTAACGACGCTGGGGGTGGGGGGTCGGGTGATCTCCTACGGCGAAGAGCGACGAACACAGAACCACCCCTGTCCCGCCCGCTCTCCCCTCTCCAAGGGAGGGAGTGCCCGTGGTCACGGGAAATTTAAGTGGTTCTGGTAGTCAGACTCGACGTAGAAGTACGGACAGACAAACATTCAGAAGTCGGTGATTCTTGTTCGGGTGTGTGTTAGAAAGTTCCAGTCCATAACTAAAAGTCAGATTTGTCATTTAGGTATAACTTCTTCTTCGTCACGGAATAATTAGTCCGGGGGGTAGAGAAGGTACAGACGACCTTATTATGTCAGTAGTACGGCACGAAGGAGGGGCGGAGGACATAACAGGTCGTTCCGGGCCGACTTAAGAGATTACTGGGGCGCAAGGAACGGACCTCCCGGACCTAATCACCCAGACTCCGTCCCCCACGCCTTAGGTTGGACATTGTGTAGTGTCTGTACCCAATAAAAGAAATTGTTTTTTTAAAATGTCGATCCAAAGGAAAAGTGAACGGTAGTCAAGTTGTATAGTGAATTGTATGTCTTCTGAAACGGGTCTTCACGAACACGCGTGGATGAACGTACGTACATGTGTGAGTGTAAGAATGTATAAGTGTGAGCTCACGTTACGTGCGTGTACACACAAGTGTGGGTGCGGACGGGGAATGGCACTTACAGTGCGGAGTAAGGTCTGTGTCCTTGGACGAGGATCCGACGACCCACTTACAACTTGAGTTGTGAGTTTGACTGAAGATGACTAGGTGAGGGTCCTCACTGTCTACTGTGCCGGTTGGTAAAGGTGGCCGGGGGCACACGACACGACACGATGCAGTGAAGACAACACAGAGTGAGAAACGCTGGGGTACCTGACATCGGGAGGTCCGAGGAGACGGGTACCTTAAGAGGTCCGTTCTTATGAGCTCACCCATCGGCAAGGGAAGAGGTCCCGTAGAAGGGATGGGTTCCTACCTTGCGTCCAGAGGACGTGACGTCCACCTGAGAAATGGAGACTCGGTGGTCCCTTCGGGGTCGTGAACGGGGGTCGGTGCCAAACGAAACTTTGTCTTCGGAGGGGTAAGGGGGTCGTCACGGAGATAGAGGGTGCGACGATTGTCCGCCACTTCGTTGACGGACGACATTTAGTTCGCGTCTACCTTCGAGTACGAAGTCTTAATGGCGTCCCTCGTATTTCCCCGGACACAAGTGCATTAGACCGCGAAATATAAAACGCACACCCCGTCGACTACCTTTGGACAAACCCCCAAAGGTGAGATTTCTGGTTGTCCTGAAGACGAAAGCTCTATTTCCTCTTCGATCGACGGAAGTTTGAAAGGAAGACGACGGAGACTCCTTGGGACACTAAACGTAAAATCTACATTTAAGTACATTTAGTCGTGAATAAAAGTCTTCTTTAAACTGGTAACTCCCGTTAGACCTCAACAAAAGACTACGGTGACACGTAAACTAGGGCACATTAAAGAGTCGTGTACCTAATTCGGACGTTATTCGCACCACGTTGACACCCGCACGTTCTGTTAGCTGGGAATAAAACGTCGTTCCTGCCCTTTTAGATTAATATTGCGGAAAAGGTCGGACACTCTGTTTCACTCCGACCTACGGTCGATTAATTAGCCGACCTCACCCCCGTAGGTCCTGGGAGGGAATAACCCAGTCAACGTGAGAAAATCGGAAGTCACGTTTCTGACGTAGAGTGGGTTCCGGTCAAATGACGGTCACTGAAGTCAAAGTCGTTTCGTCTTCTTACGCGTTTTTTGGTTGGGTTTAATTGGTGGAGGAGTGCTCGTCTGGAAAGATAATTATGGACCGATACAAGAACACTTGCTACCTACACAATAAGACGGCTGGTGTAGACTCATTCAACCTTTCGGGACTCGTCTTCTGAAGTATTTTCTTTACTGGACGGTGTGAGTTCCGAAACCTTTTTACCTACAGTCGTCTTGATTCCACGTCGAAAAGAACCCACAATTCCTTTACTTCTTTTCCACCCCTTCCACGAACACATCTGACATCTCACTCCCGAGAGATTTCTATGTGTGAAACACAGTAATGTCTCTAATCTATTTAAAGTCCTTTTTGCAGTGACTTTATCTTGTCAAACAGTGACCTCTTTTGTAACCAGACACTCCGTCCTATAGTTGTATGCGACTCACACTTCTCCAAGGAACACACAAAACATTCCTTACGTACTACCTTCCACTACCTTCCGTAAGACTTGTTCTACGTCCTACCAACCTCTCTCCGATACTAGGAGCCACGTAGTACTTCCCTTAGTCGCATCCGTCGTAGAGTCCACCAGGAGGGCCCCGCTCATCAAGACTCTCAACTGCTGTGTGAAAGAACTATTATTGTCCTCTCTAGTACGTTTACTAACGGGTTTCTTAGATCTGAAAAAGAGGTTGGGAATATTGAGAACATCTAGGTAATAAGAAACATTTGATGAAAACTTTATACTCCCCTATCAAGAACGACCGCAAAGTGAAAGGAAGAGCAAAAATTCTCTACAACCCCCTTCCCAAACTTCGACTCTCACAGGACGGTGGAGCTTGATAACAAGACAGAGGTCCAGAGTCACACCGTCGGCCGTCGGAGGGGACCCACACGGTTGTCGACGACAACGGAGACGACCCTGGGGTGGTCGTAGAGAGTGAGTCCGGTTCTCAGTCTATCCGCCCTCCCCCGACCACCTCCGATTAATCGTCCTCCTCGGTCGAGCAATCACCGCTCCCCCACAGACGACCCTTCGATTTTCCCTTCACTGTTCCCCTTAATCACTGTTTAGTGATAATTTTGCGTCTATCTTTCCGGAGACGATTTAGTGATACGAGTCAGGGTATTACTCTCTGGTTATTTATCTCCGCAGGGTGGTCTCTCAGACGTTTAACGCACGTCCCCACTACCCCCCGCCCCCCCGCCAGGACGCCTCTCGTCACTGCCTCGAAGTCCCGAACGTTTTGACACTTAACCTCTTCTCCCTTTTCCTACTAAATCAGTTCACTACATTATTGGCAAAAGTTCTTAGTTTCCCCGACAATACGACTCCTCCCACTGGTCGACAGGGGAGAGAGGTCACTCCGACTTTGTTTCCCCGAACTCAACTGTCCCTTCCCACTGGCCCACCGCTCACTTCCCACCGTGCACCGTACGCCCCCGTGCCTGACGGTCCGCGTCCACCTCACTTATGGGTCCTCATCTTACTACTTCGGACCTCTGCCGAGAGTCTCGCCTGGGACGTCTAATAGTACGGACCTCCAGAATCCTGATTCCGGTCAGCCCCACCCTCGGGAGGGACTGTTTCTGCGGGACGCCTTGACCGACACGACTACGTGACCCGACCGTCTCGGGGACTACCAGTCCCCGACGTGACAAGAGTCGTACGGCCCAGAGTCCCTACCGACTGCGTCTCGGGGGTCCCGACTGGGTCGACAACCCCCGTCCCCCGGTCCCCAGACCCGACCCCCGCCCCGTCAGGTCTGGAGGTGTGGAGGGTAAGGTCTACTTCGAAGACGTGCTGGAACTCTAAGAGTGGACACAAAGACGGGGGAAGGACGGGGTGAAGGTACTCGTCCCGGTCGAGTTGAGTGGGTGGAACAACGGTGGTCGGTCTGGGTGGGGACCACGCACCATGGTTCGTTAAACCATTATTACGGTCGTCGGGTTGATTTTGGTCCGTTTCTGAAACTAAGATGAATAATTTTTTTTTGTTTTTGTTTTGCGTCAGTATCTGACGCGGAAGAGTCTTAGAGAAAACTTCGTCGTTCACACCTCAAGAGACTAAGACCTCCCCTACCGATGATGATGTAATCCTTATTAGAGAGAGATTAGAAAACTCTCGTCTCCGACATTTAAGTCAAACACATTACGGCGTTTCAGACGGAGTCTCTAACAATAATCGTCTCTTAAGGAGGGCCTAAGAGCTACCGATAGTGAGACACTACCATGAACAGAACATATTTATAAAGAACAGAGCCTCGTTACATTACCTTTTACTTTGGGGTGAATAACTTGGAAACGATTCTACCCGTCTCTCATTTATCTCGGTGACGAACGAGAGGCACGGTTTAGGAGTATATTTAGACTCAAGTAGAGAAGAGACTAAAGTATCCATAAGTAGTACTCATAGTGGTCTTGACCCGTTACTAATTAGAAGGGTCGTCAATGGTCCGTAGCAGTACGAACGAATCACCCTCGTTAGTCACTCGAAACACGTTAATCTACTGTGTTTGTTGTGGGATGGACCGGTTTGCAAAGAAAGCGACCTCTAGTAAAATAAACAAAGGTACCTTTTCAACGTCGACACCCGACCCGGGTCCAGCGACCGTTAGGTTCCGAGGTCGGTCGCCCGTCCCTACTCGTCCAGACACCCGACCTACCGTCGGACGTGTCGGGATCACACGTCGACCAACCTCGGGGACCTGTGTAACCGCTCCTTCCGGTTCCACCACCAGAAGGAGTTCCCCTGCGGCCTCTTCGGGGTCACACCGAAGTCGTTACGCAACGACGTCTAGGACGTTGATGAGGCGGATGTTGCACGACCTACTGGGGGTCGAGGCCACTCCGTAATTTCTGATGAGGTTGACCGGATGGTAGGGCGTCCATATGGAGGTGCCGCTCAAGCACCCCCCGAGACTGTAAGAGGCCGTCTACGTGGTCTAGACCCCGGACCACCTTCTTGACTTTTTCGACCCGTAGGTGAGACGGGAGACTCTACTTTCTGGTCCTGCGTTTCACTCCCTCCCACCGGGTCCGCTCCTCGGCGACTACCGTCTCAGAGTGGAGGTCTCTTCGGAATGGGTAAGACGAAGGGTGAGAAGTCCACTGACAAACGTGACCAAGGAGGTCAAACATTCGTCTGCCCACTAAAATCGGACAGACCACAAACCCGTTTCTTATAGGGTATCACTTGTTTTAGTATTGGTGGCGTGACAGTATTAGTTCCAGTATTATGCTAACAACAGTTGTTTTAAGGAAGAAGACAACAGAAAACGAGAAACGGACTAAGTCCTCATTTGGAGCCTCGAAGACTTAGGAATAATAAGTATCCAGGAGGAGTTTATACAGTCAGATGTTTCTATTATTTTGCGGAAGGGGTCAAAAAAACATCGAACAAGACAATTCCTTTTACTACCTGTTCCTTCTTTTATTCTATTGACCCAAAAAACCAAAAAATTTTTCTATTTACCGGTTGGTGAACCCTTTTTATTTTTCTTTTAAACGTTCCAGATCCTCCCGTACCGTAGACCCCTCGTCTACGGGAAAGTAGAGTCTCCCGTCTCGCCTACGGGTCGAAAAAGTCAAGAAGGTGGTCCGGGGGCTAGACCACGTAGACGGCCTCTTACAGTCTCGGGGGGTGCTTGAGCGGCACCTCCATATGGACGACCCTACGATATTGGTCCGACTGCAGAGAAGAACTGTAGTCGGGTTCTTGACTCTAATTTTCAAGTACCGGGGTGAAATTGGAGACGTAGAATTTATCCTACGTCTGGACGTAGAATGTCCAAACAGGTCTTTTTTGTGAAACCAGTTAAATTTTTTTTTTGTGTATATTCAGTGTGTCTGAAGGGTCTACACCATTTCTTAGACAGACAGTTACTTTCTTAACGTTCTCTACACCCAAACTAGGGACCCAACCCTTCTAGGGGACCTCCTCCTTTACCGTCGGGTGAGGTCATAAGAACGGACCTCTTAGGGTACCTGTCTCCTCGAACCGGCCGATGTCAGACGCCCCGACGTTTCTCAGCCTATGTTGGCTCGTTGACTCGTGTGTCGAGTGGACAGTACTTTAAGTTGTGTAAGGTCACCAAAAATTATACGAGCGTTACCACACGTTTGTATTGGCGGTAAGTCAGGGTCTTGTAAAAGTGGTGAGGTTTTCCTTTCGGACATGGTGTCGTGAGTGGGGGAAGGGGAGTCGGGGACCGTCGGGGAGTGACCCGATGTCTGGATGGACAAGACCCGTAAAGTATAATTATATGTACGTCAGTATGTCACCTAGTGGAAAACACAGACTGTAGAAAGTGAATCGTATAAAAACTCGAAGTTCGGAAGTAAAGAAAAATACCAACTTATTATAAGGTAGAAGGTTTTACAAGATGTATAAGGTCTTACAAAACACAAATAGGGACGTTAGGTGACTACCCGTAAACCCAACAGAAGTGAGGAACGGCACCAAACGAACAACATTCATCATAATCAAACACAAATACAAAGGTTCAAAACGCACTTGTACCCAAGAATATAAACGGATCCTTACCTAAACGACCCACTATACCATTAAAATACAATTTAAAGTCTTCCGGACAGTTCGCGAAAGGTGTCACCCAAGTAACAAAATGTGAGAACCGTCTTTACTACTCCTAAGGACAAAAAGGTATAGGAACGGTTGAGCACTAAAAGAGGAAAAGTCTAATTTCGGTCGGACTCACGCACACTTCGCTATACAGGGATACCACTGATGACTACTACGACTTGTAGAAAGAAACATGAACATATACAAGAGACCCTTTTATAGATAAGTTTAAGAAACGGACATAAAATTAACCTGATAAATAGAAGAGATCACACCTCAAAATTTTACGGAAATATAAGTCCGTCTAGAGTAAAATAACGAGAAAGTAAAATAACGCGAAGTGTCTATAACACCAAAAATGTATAACTTCTATCACCGTTGGGGTACAACAATCTACTATAAATTGTAAAAAATCGTTATTTCCCAAAACCAAAAAAAAAAAATTTGAGTAAACCGACGGGACTCAGAATCGACTCCCTAGAAATTAACACCGTACGCCCTAGATCAAGGGCTTGGTCCCTAGTTTGGGTCCTTGGGACTTAACCCTCGAGTCTCAGAATTGGGGACCCGGTGGTCCTTTCAAGGTCACTTCATGAAAAACTAATTCCGTATTCATAAGAAAAAATCTGTATTACGATAACATGTGAATTTGATATTACATCTATACCAAAAATATACGTGACACGGCAAGTCAACGAATCAACGGGGACTGAGACGCTGGGGTACCTGCTATCGTACGGTCCGAGGGGACAGGAAGTGACAGAGGACCTCGAGTGAGCTTAAGTACGGGTAACTCAACCACTACAATCGCTTGGTAGAGTAAGAGACGACGGAGGAAGAAGCAGACGGAAATCAGAAAGGGTCGTAGTTCCAGAAAAGGTTATTCAGCTGAAAAGTGTAGTTCACCGGTCTCATAACCTCGAAGTCGAAGTCGTAGTCAGGGAGGCAACTGAGAAGTGTGTTACTTATAATGTACGCGATCCGTCGGCCTTGTGAACGCATTGAGAGGAATAGAGATATAAGTGGAACAACGTCACTAGACCTTTACTTGAGTATTATAGCGACCCCAGTGGAACGTAAAATCTATGTTCTAAGTATGGTCTGGGTACTAAACGTTTGTAAAGGTAGGAAGAGATCTAACAAGAAAACGAAGGAACTCACGAGGAAACTATATGTATCAAAAATTAAAACTACTTGTAAAACAGTTGAAATTAGTTTTCAGGACCCAGTCACAAAGAATTGAACTAAAGTCATAGTAAGGTGAGTCCTCTGTAAAGATTAAATCAACTACTCTATATAATTTTCAATTCCCTGTCTAAAAACAATTTGTCGGAAGTTGAAACTTCCCGGTGTCAGTAACGTTATATATTCTAAGGGAGGTTGTTAGTTGAAAAGGGGAACCCCTCGTCAAAACGACGGAGCTAAGACGGTTCTTAAATGCACAATCCAGTTTCGACCACGGGAAGTTGACTTGATCCCACTACAACACCCTACATTCTAAGACACCCAAGTCACTCTGGCCTAGACCATAAAGGTATGTACGAGTCGATCAGCGTCACCCCTGCCAAGGAGACCGGTACAAGTCCCCATCCTATACTCCGACATGTTGAAAAGACTCTTTACGATCGCCCCTGTAACCAGGCACCTCTGAGACCTCATCGTAGGACCCACGACTACCTACGACCCCTCCCTGACCTGACGACGATGGAGGTCACATCGAGGACTCTTTTAGGTACAGTTAGAGGACGGGTAGAGACACTCGTGGTCCTGTCAGACCTGGAGGGTCTTCGACTTCTTAGACAAGAGATGAATCACTTGTCTACCTCGACCAGACGTAATCCCCACACCCCAAAGGGATCACTTCAATTTTTACTTGGGTCCTTCGTGCTTGAGAAGGTCTTCTTAGAGCTGCACAGGACTACCGAAATCTCGGGACCCTCGGAGGAGACTTCACAGTCTCCGGTGTCTCCACCGACCCAACAGATGACGCCGGTCTGACGGACTTTAGGGGTCGTCGGGGTCTCGACGGGACTGAAAACTTTTATTTCCGGAAAGGACCACCGAGGCTGTCATTTCTTAGACGGACGTTACGTCCTCTGCACCCAAGCTAGGGACCTTTCCCTCCGAGGGGTTAGGTCACCCATTCCTTAGTGATGGGTGAGGTCATAAGAACGGACCTCTTAAGGTACCTATCTCCTCGGGTCTCTCGATGTCGGGTACCCCAGAGGTTTCTCAGCCTTTATTTTCACCCACGTGTACCTAGGTAGGAAACCCTCATCCGTTCTACCGGAGTTTGTACACTCTTAGGACTGAAGATATGGTCAATGGTGGGGGTCGGGGTGGGGACCTGCCTTCTTCATGGAAGACCCCTCGACTAAGTATCCAGTATGTCCTGTCTTCCCCCAGACCAACTCTCAACGATCCGTTGTGTGCCTCTACACTGGTCTAGTCTTACTTACCGATGTTACCTACGAGACCTACTGGACACTGAAAAACAAACGAAAAATAGAGGGTAAGACTAACAAGTCTATTAATTTGCACCGGTAGGTCCGTCGGGCAGTAACTCTTCGGACGAGACGACGTCGTCCGTAAATCAAAGGTTCCTTCCCTACCTCTATCATTTTAGACTCCACGACACGACAGTCTCGAGCACGGAGTACCGAAGAAAGGAAAGAAGAAGGAGGAGAGGAGGAGGAGCAGAGGGAGTAGAAGGAGGAGGAGAAAGAACAGAAGAGGTAACCTGGTCTATTACAAAGTAAAGGATTAAAATTTTCATCCATAATAGAAGGTGGTCTCCTCTGACTTTCTAATTAAATAGAGTTCTTGGTCACGTGTACCAGAGAACCAATCACAAAAGAAACCACTATTTATAGAGTGAAGACCAAGAAGAACGAGGTATAAATCTCCTTCAACTCAAAAGAGCCTACCAAAAGACCTTTCGAAATTAATAGATCTCCTCTCGTATATCACTCCAGTTGTGCACCTTCTATATCTTTAGGTCTTATTCTTTCGAAAATTTTGACCTGTGTAGATTAGTTAAGAGATACACAGGTTATACAATGAGTCTCCTTAGCTATCGTATGAAAAAAGGACCTCTTTATTCACCGTGAACTTAAAAATCTTGTCAAATGATAATTTACCTGTAAAACCGTACTCTATTATCACTTTTGTACCTACGAAGTAATAAATAGCAGAAAATAGTGCCTTTATGGAACAATTCATAGTGGCTCCGACGTTTCATTGTACTGGAGTACAGACACTAGTCTCTGTTGAGTAATAGATCACTCAGTTCTAATTTTGCACGTTCCTGACTCATTATGAGGTACCGTGCGGGCCTGGCGCGGAAGAAGTGGGCAGGCAAACAGTCACTCAGAAGACCAACGAAAGTACAGGACCGATGACATCTATAGCGACGTCACTCGTGACTCCCGCGTACACAGAAAGACTTGACACCAAAAGAGTCCCCGGTACGGTATTTTCCCTTCCTTTGACCCAGTAAACGTCTCTAGACCTACCTGGATCCCGGTCAGTACGTCTCACTTCATTCAGGTTTTGTCTTTTTATGCACAGTAGATAATTGCGTGTATACACTTAAGATCTTTTTACCACCTCTACTCAGATAGACGTCCCGTCCTTTCGTCTACGTCTGTGTCTCTTACCTGAACCCCTGTACCTGCTTACAGGGGTTCCCCTGCTCAACCCTCTGATCGAAACTGTATATATGTGCTGGTGCCCATTTTATCTATCATCCCCCTTCGGTTCCGTAGTACGGTAATTAAGTACTCCTCGGGTTACCCAATTTACCCAATTTAGGCATATACGTGCACGCATATCGTCTCCTCGAGTTGAGTCGCGAGACACTACTGGATCTCCCGACCCTACTCCCCCCCCCCCCCCCCACCAGGTTCTCCCTCCCTTATATACACATGTATGTCGACTAAGAGAAGCAACATGTCGTCCTCGATTGTGTGGTAACACTTCGTTTTATTATTATTATTATTATATTGGGTTTTGAACATACCCTTGGACGTTGGTTTAATAACCTTTTCGTCAGAATATTCCTCTCTAGCGTTTCCGATCATAAAGTCTTCTTTCGTCCCAATTCAAGTCCACTAAGTTCACGTTCAGTGTAAATTCACTCTACTACTCTTTTATTTATCTTAAATTCTGCGATCTATGCTTCCTCTTGTAAGTCCTCCCCCATGGACCCGTCTCCACGTCTCCAGCCTGTTCCTTCCCTACCGTCGACTACCTCTTACCACCGGTGTGTCTGGGTGTACTCTCCAGGTCTTACACTGCCCGCGTCGGTGTGAGGGGTCGTAAATCGTTTGTGACACTAGTTCCTTTACCGTTGGGTGAGGTCAAAAGAACGGACCTCTTAGGGTACCTGTCTCCTCAGACCGCCTGAGGTACCCCAGTGTTCTCAGACTGTGCTGAATCACTGATTTGGTGGTGGTGGTTCGCTATGTCAGCACCCTCTTTACCAGGCCATTACCCGCCTGGCCTCCGTCTCTCTACCAGTCCTCGTACCAGTCCCTTAAGCCCTCGCTCTACGACTTCCGCACCGCCAACTCTCCCACCCGTCACGTCTGTCCTTCCTTCCTGACCCCTACGTCTGAGGGGCACCTCTTTTGACGGGTTCCGATCCGTGGACTAACCGATACGTCCCTCCCCTTTTCTCTCCTTTCTTGCTCTTTACTCGCCTCTCAAAGTACAGACGCACTAATCTTTGTACTACTTTTCGCTTCAGTCCTCCTCCCCCACCAAACCCTCCCTTTTAATAACACACAAAGTCCTCGACTTCCAGGTTATTCGTCTACGTCCCCCGCTCACCGCTCTCTGCCCATCGAGAGATCCGTCCATTACACTTAGTGGAAAGACGTCCACGTCCTTTCGATGTAGACACACCACTCTAAGGTCAACCCCTTCTTTTTATTAAAATCCTTTCGAACGAGAGGTCTCCGTCACTCTGAGGTTACGTACTTGAGAAGAGGAACGGTCTCAAATCCAGGACGACCCGTAGAGTGCCGTGAAGGTCAAGTCAATACAAGTCTGGTTCAGGAGCAAAAGGAGTAGTAGGAGACCAAGAATAGAGTCAAAAACCACGGTCACTGTTGGTCGATCCCTAAGGGACCACCGAGTCGTTATTTCTTAGGTGGACGTCGCGTTCTCTGGATTCTCTACGTCCAAGTTAGGGATCCGGTCCTTCTAGGGGACCTCTCCCCTTACCGTCGGGTGAGGTCATCAGAACGGACCTCTTAGGGTACCTGTCTCCTCGGACCACCCGATGTCAGGTACCCCAGCGTTTCTCGACCTGTACTAACTTCGTTGACTTATGTGTACGTGAGTCGTTGGTCCATTCGGTCGTTTGTCCTCTGGACCCTTTGTAGACCTGAAGAGAAAAGTGGGGGACAGTACAGAAAATCATTTGTATCACGAGTTTACATCAGTTAGGAATGTAAATCACCCAAAAAAAACAAACAAACAAAGCAATTTCTTTCGAAATACGTTTTCAGTACTCCTATAAAGAGATACGTCAATACTTGTGTGAAATCGTAAAAGAAAGGTGTAAACACCGTAATTAGGTGGACTTTTATTTGAAAACTACATACCATATACTCCGTCCCGAGACTAAAGTACGTATAAAGAAGGTACATTTATTGATGGAGTTGTAAATAGTTTTCCTGTGTAGGAAATCAGATTTCACAGTGGTACCCAAAGACGGTTCTCGTGTAAGTATATGTCTAAACAAAGGTAAATTAGGTAATCCAAGAAGTACTGGATTACCGTCCCACGGAATCAATAACATGAAATATTATTACGAAGACCACACCATTTGTCAAAAAGGTAAAGGATGAAGTAAGAAGAAGTTCTCACTGAACCTGTAACTTCAAGGAGATCCTCGGAAAGTAACAACCATACATCTTTACTTTAAATAAAAATATACGACTCAAAAACATTTGAAAGTTAATACGATTTAAAAGGAAAACTCAGATTACTTAAAAATACTTAAGTAAAGATATATATTTTAAGTATAGTAGAGGTAAAAGTCAAGAATATAAACAGGAAAGAAACAATAAGAACGGATAGGACTACCGACCCGGGAGATCATGTGACACCTTTTTTTAAAGACTATATTTCGTAGTAAAAAGAACACAAGGATTAGAGTCTTGTTTTTTTAATTGAAAATTTACTAGTTAACGTTATAAACGATATCTAAAATAAAAAAAAAATTAAAAATTTAAAATTTTAGAAATTAAGAATGTACTCAAGGGTGTGTACTTGGGAGGAGGGTGGAGGGAGGGGTATTGTAGAGAGACCCAGTAGGGGTACGTGGTCGGGGTTCGTACGACATAGGACGCAGTCTGTATCTGACCGCATGTCTAAAAGAAAACATCTTATTAAAGTAATCTGACTTTTTTAGAGAAGACAAGGATCAAATAATCCGCTGAACACTAAAAATAGTACTTTTTTGAAAAATGGTTCACGACAAAGGCGTAAACACTGAAAGAAGTAAACAAGACAATAATACATCCTAACGTAGTTGACTAAAAGGTTTTAGTTTGGTTGGAACGTGACGTCTCAATTTGGATTAATTAAGTACTATTGACATGAAAAGCGCTCTGAGTCAAACAAGTATAAGACAAATCTGAGAGACACATACCACCGCCAAGTCAGAGATTCGAAACGAACTGAGACGTGGTGTCTGCCGTCGGGTGGTCCGAGGAGACAGGTACCCTAAAGGGTCCGTTCTTATGACTCCACCCAACGGTAAAGGAAGAGGTCCCCTATAAACTCTTTATAACTAGACATATTAAAGGAAAGTGAATGGTAAGAACAGTCTAAAATACAATTCCAAAATATAATTGAAGTCTTTCACTGTACTCTTAAAAAAAGACAGGAGGTTTACTTAAATATACATACATACATAAATAAAAAAATATCCCTTTTCGAGACACTGTTCTGTGAACCTGGATCTCAAAAAGAATGTTCCAAAAAAAAAAATTCGAGACACAATACCTTTATAAGACAATAAATTATGTAAATGACCATATAAACCCAAATTTACATGGTAGAATGAAACATCAAACTTGAAAGGGGTGTACAAGACACATAAAAAGAGAGGAAACAACAGGGAATCAAATTTTCTCATAAAAAAATTAGGTAAAAATTAATCTCCTTTTGACGAAATTTTACAACACAACGAAAGACAGTATGTTGTACTTAGTCAGTATTAAATGGACATTACGGAGGGACAACTCGGGAGGAGGGTGGGGGTAGGGCGGGCAGATCCAGAAGTGTCCCACGATCCGACCCGAGACACAATATATCGTCGAAGAGGGATCGATAATTGTCTCATAAAAATTTTAGTCTAAAAGGAGAAGTGACCGTATTTTAGTCCGTGAGATGAAAACAAGAAAATTATGAAAAGGTTCTCTAACATGGTACGAATGAATTGAATGATGAAAATTTTGTTAAACAATGAAAGTAGGAAAAAAGTCTTGTTACGTTCCTCTAATATTGTGAACTGACAAATAGGAACGAACGAATTAAACGACAACAATGAAATTTCAAAAGAATCAGGAGTTCTCTGTAATAAAACATATCATTCAAAATAAATCCAAATGGGTACATAAAGGTGAAACGACCCCAAAGGGACCACCGAGTCTGTCATTCCTTAGACGGACGTTACGTCCTCTGGGGTGAAGTCAGGGACCCTACCCTTCTAGGGGACCTCCTCCCGTATCGTTGGGTGAGGTCATACGAACAGACGTCTTTGGGTACCTGTCTCCTCGGACCGTCCGATGTCAGGTACTTCAACGTTTCTCGACCTATACTGACCCACTGAGTGTGAGGATGAAATAACCGGAGACGTAAAGTTTGGAAGTTGGACTCGATTAAAAAGGAGATGAACTGGACACAAGAATTCTTAAAGGAAATCGGACGACAACGGTCACGAAAGCTAGAAACAATGTTTCTCGCTAACAAATCGGGAGCAAGAACCTCCTGTACATATTACCTATATCTAATAAAGAGGGGGTGAGTAACTTCTGCAGTCAAGAAACAGAAGACTGAAGTCACCAACAGTTGTTCTTCAGTTGATCCTAAGAGTAAGGAAACTTCCTGACAGAAGCAGAGAGAAAGATGTTTGTTTGTATGTGCATGTGAGTATGAGTGTGTACACACACACACATATATATAAAGACCGACGAAAATGCTAAAAAGAATAGTAAGTCAAAAGCTTCAAAGTAAAATTAGAGAGAAGTGCACCTAAACAGAAGTAAAAAGGACAAACTTTAACGAACGTGAAAACTTGAACTTAGCAATCCATTTGATACCGTTTTGTCAACTCTCTCATCCCTCCTAATACTCTTTCTGTAGTGTTTCTTTCCTCGTTAGTCTAAGTCTTCCACACCCTCCCTCTTCGTCTTTTATCTTTGTACGGTAGTCCTGGCCTACGAATCTTTTCCTCGTCACTGCACACACACACACACACACACACAACAACTACCAGTGTGAATTTACTTTGAGTCTCCGATGCATTTTAAACATATTTAATAGAAAGAAGAGTTGTAGAGTGACTTAAGGATCATCTTTCAAAATTTTTCCTCTAAAGATTGATCCCACCTTTGAACCTTCGTATTCCGACTTGACACTCCAGTGTCACTAGGACCCTCAAAAGGGACTTGATTTTTCTTACAATTGAAAAGTCAACAGAATATATTAAACTTGTGCAACAAACTTTTTAATCACATTTTACTCTTGTAGTCTTCGTACTATAGTCAAAAGAAACATAATATATTTTACGTCAATGGAATTTTGAGAATGTTCACAGTTTATGGAACCTCAACGATAAACAATTCTTGCGTTCATTACTTTTCATCTAAAGTAAGGTCATCGAACTACGGGACTAATTAATTAATACGAGTTTCTGTCGGACCACTCGGCACACCTCACGGGTAGCTAAAAGTCCTACGTCTGTTCGTCCCTTCGGCTGGGTGCCCCTCGTCAAAATTAGGCAGTCAGGCGCGGCCGGGGAAACAACTTCGGAAACTGTGAGGTCCTAGGGCCGTAAGCCGGAGACGAAGCCGTTAACCGAAAAGAGGACGAATTATTTCTTCGTCATTCTCCGGGTGTCCCACGAGTGTCAGACAGTTCAAAGAGGGACAGCTGAGGCGAATAGAGAAGTAAGAGATCATAAAGAGTCCGATGACTCTCTTATTATGTGGCTTTGGTAATGAAGGGTCTCTCTATTTACAAGAGTTCGGAAAAGGTCGGCATTCCCCTCGAGACACTGGAGACGTGAGGTATCTGGGGTTCCGACCGAGTCCTCAACTTGAACCCCGTGGGTGAGAAAGGGCCAACTGGAGAAACAGGGCTTTCACGAGAGTGACAATCTCTCCTACAGGTGGAGTCCCGGGACTATGACCGATTCTTCTCCTAAAATATATCTAGGTTTGAGTGGTCCTCGTTACAACATTCTGAACGACAAGGTTTCACATAAGCTGTCATGATCCACGGATGAGTCCGAACGCAGCTCGTACTTCAGTGCATGCACCCACACGTACCTCCACACGCCCGGACGAACAAAGTGTCAGACTCGACGCACTAAGTATCCCCTAGGCGTACCCTAGGCAAGGTGTAAGAGTGAACTAGGACAAAATCTGATAGTCTTCGTGGTCCGTTCTAATTTGGGAGTCACAGGTCGGGACCTTTTACTGCTACTTCCGGCGAGACACGTCATTCTACCCTTTTCGGACCTGGCGGGAGTCTGGACTGTAACGACGAGTCACCGACCTACTAAGAAGTTTCATAATGATGTGTACTTGACCCTTACTAAGGACGGAAAATCTCGACGACACTCTCGATTTACCCCATTGTGCGTAAGTCGTGAACGGGTCGTTTACTACGTTACCGGACTTACAGGCACAGAGGGGTTTAAGTACACGACTTGGGGATTAGGGTTACACTACCAAGACCATCCACCCAAGAACATCCACTAGTCCAGTGTACCTGCACGGGAGTACTCACCCTAATGAAGGGAAACTTCTTGTCTGTGTTCTTGAACGAGAGTAAGACGGGAAGGGGGGTACACCCCCGTGCTCTTCAGACGTTGGGACTCCGTCCACGAGTTCTGTGGTGACTCCGGGGCTAGAGTCTAAACGTCGGAGGTCCCGTCACTCTTTTTACATAGACAAGAAATAGACTGCAGTAATCACTATCGTGGGGTAGGGGTATTTGACTCTTTGTGCCATGGTCAAATTAGATTCCCACGGGGAACGATCGATTTTTTGTTCCTATAACAACGTTCACCAGATCTGTAAAAAAAGACCACGAATGTGTAAGACTGAAATTATGACGTCATAGTCTGAAATCTACAGATATAAATGGTCACACTGAACATATTTACATCGACCTAAAATAGAATTTTACAAGGAAATCATAGAGTTTCCTCCGAGTCTTCTGACTCCCTACCATCGGTTCGGTAGACAGACTTCCCAAAAAAAGGAAAACAGGTAAACTTACTAACTAATCGGTCCTTGGACTCAGTATCTCCCAGTGTTAGTGCTTTAGTACTCGATTCCACTCTCCAACACTTTAAGGATGATACACGATCTGTAGAAGTATGTCAGAGTGACTTAGTACACTTTTCGGGAGGTTCCAACTGTCTTAGTTGTAGAGAACAAAACGTCTACTTGTATCGACTCTCCAGAGTACCCGTTTTTCCTTGTCCCACACTCCAACTCAGGAAAGGGGGACTGGGACTAGGGACACAAAGGAGAAGCGGTGACGCGACCCTCCGTACTCAGTCCCTGGGTCTCCTCTTCTGTCTACCTCGCTGGCCCAGCGACCCCTTCTCCTACCACCTCAGTCGCCGGGTCTCGGTGACTGAACTGGGACTACCCTTGTTTCCTTACCAACCACCGGTCGCACATACAGAACCCTGTCTTTGTTCGTCTTTGACCTGTCGGACACCTTCCAGTTCCGGCTCGAAGGTGGTGTAGGTCTTCCAACCTCTAGTTCGTTTCCCAGAGGGAAAGGGGATCGGAGACAAGTACTGGAGGAAATACACTTCTACGTTGACCGAAAGACGAGACCAAATTAAAGGAATTTGTTGACCCTGGGTCTCTCCGAGACAGTGCTAGGACGTTTAAGTCTTTTCCAAATATTTCACACTTTCGTTACCCTTTCACACGGTCAGTGCATTTACGACGTGAAATCCTAACAGACTAAGTCTTTGTTTATCTCTGAAGATCCCAGATATTTCCGCGTGAACGCATCCTGTAACTTTAACAAGATAATGAACAAGTAAAAGAAAATACTTCATCTCTCGGACTCTCTGTCTTCACATTCGTTTTATATTAAATTAAACATCTGTAAGTCGAATTTATAAAGATCTTTAATAGACAAATGTCTAGTCTCCTTACGGACGGGGTCTTCGTACGGACCTGATAACAAAGTCTTCGGTCGTAGGACAATAAGCAGTGGTTTCCTGAATAATCAACCGAAGGTTAGTGTTCCTGTAAAAAAAAAGATCTAATAATTGAAGTAAAATGTACAACGGTAGGATTTAGGTGATAAAAGAATAAACTACCTGTCGTCGACTAACTGAAATGATTCGAAAATATAGGGTATAAAGAAAGGAATAAGACTCCAAGTCGGCAACGTCGACGACAAGGGGACAACCTTGTAAATTTTTTGTAAAAATGATTCGGGACGATAAATTACATAAACATTGCCTTGTGTCAACTGAGGAATGAATACTAGATGTAAACCGATTGCTCCGACCAGGAATAGTCTTTAACGTCCTACTCTATCGATCTATCGTAGTGGTTGAGTAATATTGAGTAATCTGTGCTTAAACTCGTTAAAGGTCCTCTATCACCTCCTGTCTCCTCGGATTACACGACGTCAGGTGCCCCAGCGTTTCTCAGCCCGTGCTGAATCGGTGACTTGTTGGTAATCGAGAACCTAAAACCGAAGTCTTATTTTCGTCACGCACACGTCGACAAGACTTGCAGGTGGAATTCCGTTACTTTTAACTTACTGGTCCTAGACTCAACTCCCACAACGTCTGGACTCGGGGAGGACGTACGACTGTAGAAGACCTAGGGTCACCCAACCTTTCCTCCATCCAGAGTGAGAAGACCTGGGACGAAACACAACGACTCCGGCCCCGAGAGGGTTGGTGCTGAGGTGAACCGGTCAACTAAGGGCACTCCAAGATTGGTTCTCCTACGACCTCCCTCTTTGGCGACCCGACCCCCAGTCTCACCCTCAACTAGACGAGTCACACAACTAAGATCCTTTGACGGAAGTGGTACTGTCACGGACAACCGGGGTCAAAGGTCAAGATGTGTACGGGGGTTTAGTCGGGGTCCCGTGGACGAGTCTCGATTCTTATGGTCGGCCTGTTTGTGAGGGTGTCGACTCAAAATCATAGTCGCAGGACTCAACCTGGTAGTCATGGTCACTACGTTGAAGACGTGCACGAGTCGGTTCAAAGACTTGGGACTAGTCGAGTGGGAGAAGGGAACCACTGGGGTCGAGTCTCTCATCGAGAAAGCACGTGTAACGTAGAAGCACAATGCTAGACCAAGGAAAAGTTACGAAACGACAACAAGTCAGTGGGTCAACACAGACTAAGGAACACTGAGGTACCTGCCGTCGTGTGGTCCAAAGGGACAGGAAGTGATAGAGGGTCTCGAACGAATTTGAGTGCAAGTAACTCAACCACTACGGTAGGTCGGTAGAGTAGGAGACAGTGGACGAAGAGGAAGACGGGAGTTAAAAAGGGTCGTAGTCCCAGAAAGGGTCACTCGACCGACAAGAGTAGTCTACCGAAATGAAGAGCCAATCTCTTTACACATACGACTAAAGAGAAACAATTTTACTGATCACCTTAAAGATACAAGGGTTCACCTAGAGTTGATTACGGTAGTTCAAGAGGTATATACTTTACCGTGATTCTTACGGGCGGACAATAATACCCAACTTAACTAAAGGAGGTGCAAGTATACATCTTCGGGATCGGACATCATAGAGCCCTACACCCGAATGAACCCTTATTCCGGGAAGTCCTACGTTGGTCACTTCTCCTCCGCGAGGACCTCACTAGTCCAAGGATCAGGCTGTACTGACCTCGGAGACATTCTTCTCCTCTATTTCTGTGTCTATGCGCTCATCTCTTGTGGGAAGTCACTGTCCATCTCTGCTCGTTACACGGACGTTTGGTCCCCTGCGTCCCAACGGGTGACAGCGGTCTTCATCCTCTCTCCATGCCTTCTGGTAGGGGGGGTCTCAGGAGTCCTTCGTTACTAAGACGGTTGTGGAACTACGACCTGAAGGTCGGAGGTCTTCAAACTTCTTTGACGAGAGGTAACAAAATTCGGTAGACCAAACACCCGGAAACATTGTCGTCGGGATCTAAGTCGAAGTGACTGCCAAGCCGTCCACTTCCTAGGGGGAGGGTAACGTCCTCTATGTCCTCTACACCCAAGTCAGGGAGTCAGTCCTTCTAGGGGACCTCTTCGTTTACCGTCGGGTGAGGTCACAAGAACGGACTTTTCAGGTGACCTGTCGCCTCGCACCACCTGACATCTCAGAGTTTCTCGACCTGTGTTGACTCACCGATTCATGTGTGTGTGTGTGTGTGTGTGTGTGTGTGTGTGTGTCTGTGCGAACGTGTATACACACACGTGCATGTGTGTAAATCTAGAAGGTTTCAACTTAAACGTGTTCATGTCCCAGACACTCTCTTGTTGTCTAAGGTATCTTTAAGAACACTGAAATGTATCGACAATCAAGTGGATTACCGAGTTGTGACAAGTCGTTGTACTCGTTTAATGACGCAAGAGACAGACAACCCAGACTGAAGTCTTCGTGATGCTTAAAAAACATTCTTTGTGTCCTCTAACAGGCCGACACGAAGAATAGATACACGAGTCAGCGAGTCAGTGCAGGCTACGAAACCTCGGGACACCTACAATCGGTCCGAGGGGACAGGTACCCTAAAAGGTCCGTTCTCATGACCTCACCCAGCAGTAAAGGAGGAGATCCCCTAGAAGGGTTGGGTCCCTGACTGCGACTCAGAGGACAGAGAGGACGTCCCCTCGCCTAAGAAATGGGTTACTCGGTAGTCCGACTAAATTTACAATATAAGGATTGGACATTTCCCCCACCGGAGTTACTCTTATGTGTAGACTCTGACGTGTTAGGTTCCTGTAAGACACGACGTTACCCCAAATGAAGACAAACGACTTTTATTTCTACTATAAGATACACTTACGTACATTAGGAAGACAGATGTCATCTTCTGTCCCGACATCTAAAATTTACGGTTTATGGGTTTTGTGAATACTTAAACAAGGAAACAGGATGAAATTTCTACGTAAGTTTCATTAAACACTGCACTCTTTCGTAAACTCATCAAACCTCGAAGTTTAAGATAGACATTACCTTACGGATGAAAAGGGGCCGGGGCGTGTAGTAAGTATCCAGATTATGGTCACCGTTGTTCAGTTAAATCTTTAACGATGGAAAGTTCTTCCTCACATCACAAGTGACAAATGGTGCACACACCCGATCACGTGTCTTAAGTGTTTCTATAAGAATAGTAGATTCTGTATCTTCTTTCTCTCAGCGTTTAAGAAAGTCGAAACAGAAAAAAAAAAAAAAAAAGGTCTTACCTTTCAATCTTTCGAATTCTCCTCCCATGTTGTCCCGCCCCCGAAAAGTTACGAAGGTTATTTCCTGCAGAAAACATTAAAGTAATTAAATCACTCTCAAGTACTCTATGAACATGAAAATTGTTTATGATTAACTCCTTTGTGTAATAACATTTTCTATACTTAAGTCATTGTCGAAACTCATTAAAAAATAAAATAATTAGTGTCATCGTAGTTACATCAACGTTTTATATCGCATACACACAATCTCTCACATACACACACACAAAGACTTTCACACTTTCACCGAGTCAACACAGGCTAAGAGACACTGGGGTACCTGACATCGGGTGGTCTGAGGAGACCGGTACCTTAAGAGGTCCGTTCTTAGGACCTCACCCATCGGCAAGGGGAGAGGTTCCCGTCTAAGGAATGGGAGACTCGGTGGTCCCTTCGGATTAAGTCAAGTTTCCTTTATGTGTCGACCACACCCTTTGGGACGCGACGGGGCCCTAAGACTCCGGACCCCTACCGTGTCTCCCTCCTCCCTTCCTGTCTTCCGGACCCCAGACCTCGGACCGCAGGACAGGACCAAGGGGGACGGGGGCGGGCCCGGGCCCATTAGTGTCTTTTAAGTTGGAAAACGAGTGACACGGAAGAATAAGGACTTTTGTCACGGTCGAAATCTTCCGGACGAGTAAAGTCACACTGGAAGACCCTCAGAGAAGACTCAGACCCATACCGTGAAACGTCAGTCGCTAAAGGTCACAGCTCCGTGACAAAGGTGGACGACACACTTATTAGACGACCACTGGGACCAGAACCGGAATTTCTTAATTACTTGTGTCTCTCCCCTAGTCCCGGAAGACACTTGTAAGTTAATTGACTCCTTCGAAGACACGTCACCGTCCTTACTGGTCGCGGGCCAGGGGTCCTCCCAGGAGTCGGGTCCGAGGACGCGACCCGACCACCAATAACTACTCCGGCGACTAGTAGGTAACACGGTCGAGTAAAACCCAGAGGAGCCCCTTGGGTGACAAGAAAGTGAGACTGAAAGGAGAGAGGATGCACACACGTGAACTGGTACCTTTGCACAGTGAGAAGGAGAGTAACTCAGTCACCCCATCACTAAAGGGACAGTTGGTTCTAGTCCACGGAGACTGAGGGGCTAAGAGTCAAGAGACGTCGTCAAGTTTATGTCGAATGGAGGTGCCTCGTCTTTTAAATTATAGAACCCTAAAATTGAGAGAGGTTTGATAAGATAGTCAAGTCAAGTCAAGTCAAGTCAACGAGTCAGCACAGGCTGAGAAACGCTGGAGTATTTGGTGTCGTGTGGTCCGGAGGGACAGGTAGTGGTTGAGGGTCTCAGGTGGGTTTGGGTACAGGTAACTCAGCTACTACGGTAGGTCGGTAGAATGGGAGACAGCAGGGGAAGAGGACGGGAGTTAGAAAGGGTCGTAGTCCCAGAAAAGGTTACTCAGTCGATAAGGTATTACAAATATTTTAGGGTCCGTTTTAAAGTCTTCCCATTTATTTATTGTTTTCCGTATGAATGAACTAAAATTAACCTTGGTGTATTTTAAGACTCTATTAAAATCTCCTATCAATTGTAGTCTCGGATGAAGCAGAAGGTTGGGTGTCTCTTCCGTATCGGGTGATGAATAAGTTCAAAACCAAAAGAAAAGAAAGAAATAAAAAAAAAGAAAAAGGTCATCATTAAAACATCAAAAGACACATCTTCAGAAGACAAAAACACAAAAATTCTAATATTTCATATAAATTCGTAAAAAATTTCAAAAGATTAGTAGAAATGACCACATCACGGGTGATCTGAATCATTCGACTAAATAATGAAAATCACAAAAAATAGACATCTAATAAAATCGAAAGAAAATTTTTCGTATAATGGAAAATTATTACTTTACTGTCGAATTGAGACGGAGAAATTGTGAATGGAAAAATTTTGTGAATTTATTTCATAAATATCTATACCATTTTCACAATCAGTAAGTTGTCACAGGTTAAGAAACACTGGGGTACCTGGTGCCGGGTCGTCCGAGTAGAGAGGTGCTTTAAGAGGTCCGTTCTTACGACCTCACTCAACGGTAAGGGAAAAGGGCCCCTAACTTGTACCCAGAGGACGTAACGTCCGTCTAAGAAATGACAGATTCGGTGGTCTCTTCGGGGATCTATACCACTACCAAGGTAAATTATTTATATATTAATAATGATAAAAGGTATAATACTACCAAAACCGTTATAAAAACAATTGTTGAAAAGGTAAAATAGATTTAAAAGTTTAAAACTTTATATAAAGATTAAATATCTAAACAAGGAACTATCGAGTCAACTATTTCTTAGACGAACGTTACGTCCTCTGGGACCAAGTTAAGGACCCAACCCTTCTAGGGGACCTCTTCCTGACCCGATAGGTGAGGTCATAAAAACCTGAAGGGAACACCGAGTCGACTATTACTTAGACGGACGTTACACCCTCTGGACCCAAGGTAGGGACCCAACCCTTCTAGGGGACCTCTTTCCTTTCCGATATGTGAGGTTATAGGACCGGACCTCTGAAGGTGCCTGACATATCAGATGCCCCAGTATTTCTCAGCCTGTACCGACTCGTTAAAATTGAATAGAAATAATAAAATTAGACACATCTTGGATGCATCGGCGACGAAAATAGAAAGGATCATAAACATAAACATGTAAGAGAGAAATACCAAAGATTATAAGTACGATCTTTTAATTAAAACAAGAAGATTCTTCGAAAAAGAAACTAAGATAAAACAACTAAATACAAGAAAATTTTAAAAATAAAGAAAAATTGACCTCCTATTAACGAAATGTCACACCATAATCAAAGATTATAACATATAATTGTGGATATGTATCTTAGATCTTTATTATGACCAAATACGAGAATAGAAAGAATAAAAGAATAAAAGAATAAAAACTTCAAATTAAACGACAAATAAAAGATTGTAGCACTCTATCTGTGCAAAGAATTCGTCCTGTGCCTTTCGTGACTAATAATGTATTTCCCGGTTATTTAACATGATATAATTCTATTTCTTTAAAACAGGAGGTTCTCTGTGATCACTCTCTTATCCTTTCTTTCGGTATCTCTCCCTCTTCTGAAACCGTTTTGAACATAGGTCTTATATATTTCTATCGATGTTTAAGTATTCGTTTTCCGGTTATTGGCTTAAAAAATTTTTACCCGTGTTCGGAACTTTTCCGTGAACCACTTCACCTCACCCGTTCTCACTGGTGATTGGGTGATTCTTCCAGTAGGTCCTTTGCCTCGCCTCTGGGTGTTGCACTAAAGGATATGAGGGGGACTTTGTCGACTTTTATGTCTACACACCTATTCCGTCACAATTCATAATCTTCCCGAAGGGTCCGCCACGGTCGCCACCACGGTCGGTCACGTCCTCTGGACTCTGGGTCCGAGCTAGGGACCCAGTCCTCCTAGGGACGGTCTTCCTTTACCGTTGGCCGAAGTCATAAGAACGGACATCTTATGGTGCCTTCCTCCTCGGACCACCCGATGCGAGGTCTCCCAACGTTACTAGTCTGTGTTAACTTCGTTGAATCGTGTGCGTGTGTGTTATATACGACACGACACAGGTAACGAGCCGCCACAGATTTAGAAACGTTGGGGTACCCGACGTCGGGTGGTCCGACGTACCCTAAGAGGTTCGTTCTTATGACCTCACCCCTCGGTACGGGAGGAGGTCCCTAGAAGGACTGGGTCCCTAGCTTGGACGGAGAGAACACAGGGGACGTAACCGTCCACCTAAGAAATGGTGACACGGGGGACCCTTCGGGTGTATATTATACACTTTGAGTGAGTCAGCACAGGTTGAGACCCACTGGGGTATCCGATATGTCAGGTACCTTAAGAGGTCCGGTCTTATGACCTCACCCATCGGTAAGGGAAGAGGTCCCCTAGAAGTTTTGGGTCCATAACTTGGGTCCAGGGGACGTAACGTCCACCTAAGAAATGGTCAACTCGGTGTTCCCTTCGGGTCCTTATGACCTCACCCATCGGATAGGGAAGAGGTCGTCTAGAAGGACTGGGTCATTAGTTCAACCCCAGAGGACGTAACGCCCACCTAAGAAATGGTTGACCCAATAGTCTCTTCAGGAGTGTATAAAATATATATATATATATATATATATATATATGTGTGTGTGTATATATATAGTCTGTGATATATATATATATGTGTAGTGTATATATGTATATACATTATGTCTACCACGTGAGTATTATAAATTATATGTATATCATAGTCATTAAGGCAGACCTACATTCTCTCTTTTAGTTAAGGGCGTAAGTAAAAACCGACTTCCCTTCGGGCTCCCCAGAGGGTACTCCAAGACTGTCGTAGTGGTGGTCTCCATCGGAGGGGGACCACCCCGACCCCTACGAGAGCCTGGGGGACCAGGTGACAATTGCGTAGGAGAGTACAGGTGGTACATGTGAGCCCTGGGAGTACACGTTTGACGAAGAGTCAGAAGTCCAGAGTGGAAATACTAATAAAGGTCGTCGATTTCCGTTCAGTTTCGTTTAAGAAGACTGAAAGACAGTATCTTTTATTACGTAAGATGTCAAGTCGGGGGAGGGGTCGGGACTTGGGGTGAACACAGGCCATTAATGGGGGTAGTCGACGCTCTCACTGTGAGTAGAGCGGTTACAGGGAATTGCACGGTCCGTGAGGTAACCCTTAGACCCAAGTCAAAGACTTGACCACCGAGACTCTCCTTGAAGGTACTAAGGTCCCCGTTATGACTTAGGGACAGTACAGGGGGTCACGGACACCCTACAAGATCTGGTCGTACACCCCTTCTTTACATACAGACAACTGGTGTGAGGTCTTCTGCTTGTCTTCTACTGGGGCACTTCAGGGACATTGAAGAAGGGTGTCCACTCGTCTACAATGAACCCGTCCGGGGAGAAAGGAACATGAACTCCGAGTATCTCGTCTAATCACTCATATATCGTCTCCTTCAGACGAATAAACCTGACTTCGTAGTAGAAAATTAGGTAAGTTCTATACATAATTTATAGGCGATACGTGACCCGTGATTCGCTAGACGGTCCCTTACGTTTCTACTCAGTTTTGTAGGAACCCCTTGAGGGTCAGGTGGATTCTGATTCGGTTTGTGGTGGGGGGTATACGTAAATTACGTTGCACTACCTCACACTTCCCAATCCTGTGTGACGACCTCTTCGAAGTGACGACTCCCAGTCCCTTCCTCCTGACCTCGGACTTTCTACAGACCCGAAGTTTGTAGGTTTCGTTTTGGTCTTGTAGTGATCCTTTTGACGGTGGACGCCTACGGGTGCGTCTCATCAGACATGGTGGGTGTTTACACAAGTCGTAAGGAAGACACGCAGTGGGGTGCACTGAGTCCTACCTGCCACAGAAGTGAATGGGGTCGGTGTTCGTCGTACCTCTCATCGGTAATACTAGTACTGGCGATTTCTCCTTTCAAACCCGTTTTATTAAGGTTGTTTCGTAAGATAATTTAACAACTCGATTTTCGGTCATTCAGACTAAAAAAAAAGGGTGAATTTGAATTACAGTTTTTGTAGAGTAAACAGTTCTTGAATTAAACCTTGTAATATCTGTAATCTCAGAGAACGTTAGACGAGTTAACCACGGAGGACTTTTGTTTCCAAGTCAAAGAAAGGGTACCACAGAGGTTTGGATCAGACGACGGACCTCATTTACGTCCATGACTCATTTGCACTTTCTGTCGGAACAAGATGTCTTCTACGACTCATCCCATGGTCCTCTCCACGAGTCATCTTAAACGGATTATTTATTACTCGGGTCACCTCCTACCTTCTCAGTTCTCCGTTGTGGGTCCGCGCGCGCGTACGTGTGTGTGTGTGTGTGTGTGTGGACAAAATGCAAGTTGAAAGTTCAGAATGGTTGACACTTCTTCCGCGTTGGTACAAACCTTTTGGGGGACCGTGCAACGAAACGGTCGCTCTAGTGATCCCAAGTAAAGAAGTAAGGTTTGACGACTAAGACCGAACTTACAACGAAGTGTCTTTGGGTAGAGGTATAATTTTCGTCTGAGTGTAAAGGTACGTGGAGAACCTTGAGCAGTAGAGGGTCCTCTCCGTCAGGAAGGAAGAAACTCGATTTGGAAGGGTCATATTCATAACTATAATTGTTCTCGTGGGTCACCGAGAGTACCCGACAGGTAGAAGGAGACCTCACAAGTGGGTCAAGAGTCTGAATGTAGAAATCATTCGGAGTGTCCTTGGAAATCTTTTGTCTCTATAGAACCGTCAGTAGTACGTGACAGGGGGACTAAAACAGTAATTTACCTGTCACACAGACATGTCTTACACACAAGAGTGAAGTCAACACAGGTCGAGAAAAACTGAGACCCCTGACGTCGGGCGGTCCGAGGAGACAGGTACCCTAAGAGGTCCGTTCTTATGACGTCACCCAACGGTAAGGGAAGAGGTCCCCTAGAAGGGCTATGTCCCTAGTTTGACCGTAGAGGACACAACCGTCCGTCTAGGAAATGGCGATCTCGGTGGACCCTTCGGGTCTTATCACTGAAACTTAATTCCTTAATGTAGGACAGATTTGCAGCGAAGGTGTTTCTCTTTGTCGATTACCTCTTTTTCACTTTCACAATCAGAGAGGTCCGTACAGACTGAGAAACATTGGTGTACCTGCCCTCGGACGGTCCGAGGAGACAGGTACCCTAAAGGGTCCGTTCTTGTGGCCTCACCCAACGGTAAAGGAAGAGGTCTCCTAGAAAGACTGGGTCCTTGGGTTGGACCCATGTGGACGTAGTGTCCGTCTAAGAAATGGAAGACTCGGTGGTTTCCTCTACAATAGAAAGGGAAGGGGCATCTGCACTACACCCCTCCTTTCGCCATAAACCGAGATTCTAGGGACAGGGAACCGACCGACACACCAAGACTCGTCAACGAGTGGCACTGAGGATTTGCGTCCCCCGGTCGACCCGTCCCTGTGGACCCGAGGGGTGCCAGAGCCCGAAGGAGAAACGAAAAAGACGTTTTGTCCACAGTGGAAGTAAGTACGCGAACGAAGTGACTTCTTTAGCCCCAGGTCCTTCGGGACGACTTCTCTCCTCTTGACTCAATGTATCTGGTCTATCGTTTCAGGTGAGTACCGGGGACGGTCGGGGCACTGGGACCCTGTTGACGAGTGGAAGAGACTCATCGCTCCTTACTAGTGCTGTAGGGTCCGTGGACCCTGGAATGTCCCCCGTGCCCGTCGGAGAGGAGGAGTAGGGAGGAGTCACTCCCGTACACCCCTCGAGAGAATAACAGGTACCACTCGAACAAGTCTTCTGTTCGAGAGAATAACAGACACAGGCATAGTCTTTCCAGTCGCTATAAAACCCTGGACCGTAGTCTTCGTCACGGTCTCTATGACCGGTCTCTGGAAGTGACGGCCCCGACTAGGTGCACCTCCCAACGGTTCCTCTGACTCGGTCACTCAGTTTTCCCCGGTGAAGTCCCTCTCTTCCAAAGGAAGGGGGGCGCCTAGTCGTCAATCTCTGCGTTCTACTAGCACCGTCCGTACTCACTACTTACGCCTCTAAGTCCCAAGAGCTCAATTCCGGAGAATTGTCCACAACCCTCCCGTCGCAGACGACGACTGACAACTAGTGAACCCCAGATAGGTCGTACCATAAAGACCTTGCTTTTGGTCTCCTTATTTTCACTGAATGTCATTAATACCCGTCTCTCTGAGCCATTAGAAGAGAAGAAAGTAAACTCCGGTATTCCTAACCATCAAAGACGGAGCTGTAGAACTATGCCCCGGGTCGGGTACCTCACTGTGGCCCGTGAGTCCCGACCTCGACAACCCCTTCTCCGTCGGCCAGTCGTTACCGTGGTTGTAGACAGACGACGCCCCTGAGCAAGTGGGTCCTGCACGAGCCTCCTTGTACCTCGCCACCCTGAAAATGACGACCGTCCACCCTCGTCCGGCCTTGACCGACGTCTTCGGCCCCCAACCCCCACTCAGGGCACCCTGGAGGCTCACCCTGAGGACCCAGGAGGAACCCTTCTACGACGGGCGTCCACTAGAGTCCGTAACGAACCGGAGAACCAAGTCACTGGAACGGGAATTTACATGAACGGCCCGTGTCTCCAGAGACAAATACTCCACCTTGACTTACGTCTTGTCCGGAGACGACTGGGGTTTGGGTACTCTTAAGTGTACCTTCGTAAAAGAAATAAACCGCCGTTCAGTGTAATGCCGGGGGCGGGAAGGCTGAAACGTAACCTACTCGTATGTGAGGCACGTTAATAGTACTTAGAAGGTACTCCAAACTCCCGTCCCCCTCAACCTACCTCCCTGGGCCAGGACCAGACGACAACCACCGACTAAAGTCTCGAAGGTACTGGAGACGTATCGGAACTGACCCACTGAGTGAGACAGAGTTGACGAGTAGGATATTTTACCCATGTCAGCTTCGGACCCTAGTGTCGAAGTGTTCCCCACCGAGTCACAAACACATCACAAGTCAAGTCAAGTCAGTAAGTCAGCACAGACTGAGAAACGCTGGGGTTCCTGACGTCGTACGGTCCGAAGGGACAGGTAGTGGTTGACGGACTCGAACGCGTTTGAGTGTAGGTAACTCAGTCACTACGGTAGGTTGGTAGAGTAGGAGACAGCAGGGGAAGAGGAGGGTAGAAGTTAGTAAGCTCGTCACACATCACAATCCTGGTATGTTTATTTAAATTAACTACACACACACACACAAACATTCTCATACACACATACATGTGTATACTTACATAATTATACTCACACGTACTCACACACCTGCACAGTGATCGACACACAAAATCGAATACTAGTACACACAAACACGTACTTACACACTCACATTTACATACACCAACACCCAGTCAACACTATATACTCACACGCTCACACTTGTCCACTCGCACACCACACACACTCAGCACACGAGTGATACAACATACGTCACCACAAGGGTACGAACCGTCACACGGTACGGACAAGTACATCGACCTTTTGGGAGGGATTATCCACGTAGGGGGTTTAGAATGTTCTAAAAAAACAAAGTCTTTATTTTGTTCTCCATCTAAATTCCTCCCTTCCGTGTCGTTTGTCCAAACTCAACTACCCCTGCGAAGTGAATGGTGTCTCGGAGACCGAGGGTGACGGCGGCCCCTATAGGGTGGCCGGCGTAGCCTACGGAGAGTCAGAACCGAGGAACGTCAGAACCTACGAAAGAAATTCCACTGTGTGGGGAGTCGGTCGGGGCGGGAGGCTAGGTGGTCGCTTGTAAAGAGACAGAGCTACACTTCACATCGAGATAGATGGGAGTCGAGGTTGGACCCGTGTGAGAGTGTATTGGGGTCTAAGAAGAGTCCAGAGGTCAAAGGGAAATACATTGGGGTTTAGAGGCATCCGGGGGATGAAATTCGTTACGTCCTGAGGTCCACCTCTCTTCAGGAAGTAGTACAACCTAATCCGGAAACCCACAGATACTGGTCACAGGTGTCCTACCCCTTGAAGAACCTTGAAAGGGGTGCACACCGTCACGGTCACCGATGAGGCAGGTGACGGAAGAAGGGCGTCGTGGGAGCTCTCCACCCGGTCTCCCGGGCCGTGGTTCATCTCGGATCCTCCGCAAAAGAACAGAGGACCTTCGGTCCTTCGTCCTAGTGTCCCTCATCGTCCCTCTACCCGAGGTCTCCTTTGTCTCTTTCCGCCTCCCGTCCCGTTCAAAGGAGGGGGAGAACCCTCTCCGGTCCCCGTTTCCGTGGACCCCAAACCCTGCTCTCGGGTCGTGTAAACCCTCCTTTGCAACAAGAAGTTCCTTGTGCAGTTTCTACGTCTATCAGAGACTCCCCTCTGGATAGGGTCACACGAAACATGTGAGTGTTACGTAGAATCCGTTATAAACAAAGTTTTATTGTCGTGGAGGTTAATTATGTTTGTATAGCTACGCAATTAATGTAAATTTTATACAATACCATTCTTAACGTATCTTTAGGTCTGAATGCTTGTCTGAAACAGAAATTAAATATTGTTACAGACGAAAAACAAACCAAAACGAATCGTAGTACCTGAAAGTCACAATTTACAAGGAATTACTAGAGTTTCCTAAATAAATTACTCTTTGAGGAAGACGTGAACTCACCTACAAATGCCACATTTAGGTCTCAGGAAAACAGAACCGTAAAATCGAACGAAAATACTTCTACTACACTTAAAGAGGGATTACCACATAAATTAATTACTTCTACCAACACTTGGTTTATTACCTCCCGATCGAAGAGGCCTTTCTCATGTTCCAGTTGGTATGACTACGTCTGTCCTCTCCACGACACGAAAGAAACTCTAAAGTTTCGAGAGGAAGGTTTAATTTTGTTGTCGGTGTTATTGTTTGTGTGTGTGTCGACTTTTGTTTTGTGTCTCCAATGTAAGATTCAGCAATTTTACAGGCAGAGTGAATTTTTACCAAGGTAGCACAAACTCATAGTAATATCACGACCATTGTATTACGACTAGTGACTTAAACAAAAAGGTTTGTGACATATGTAGCTCATTAGTTATTACTTTCTAAACGACAACAACAAATGAATTCCCAGAAAGGAACACCGAGTCGACCATTTCTTAGGCGGACGTTACTCCCTCTGGACCCATGCTAGGGACCCAACCCTTCTAGGGGACCTCTTCACTTTCCGATGTGTGAGGTCATAAGACCAAACCTCTTAAGGTGCCTGACATGTCAGGAACCCCAACGTTTCTCAGTCTGTGTCGACTCGTTGAAAGTGAAGTGAAGTGAAGTAATTCAGTTCAGACCAAGAAACGTTGGGGTACCTGACGTCGTAAGATCCGAAGGAACAGGAAGTGGTAGAGGGTCTCAAACGAGTTTGAGTACAGATAGTTCAGTCGTTACGGTAAGTTGGTAGAGTAGGAGACAACGGGTGAAGAGGAAGACGGGAGTTAGAAGGGGCCTTAGTCCCAGAAAAGGTTACTCAACGGAGAAGAGTAGTCCACCGGTTTCCTAACCTCTACCTATATTATATGTTTACGACACATTTAATCAAAGGGATTTGAATTGACAAACGAAACACCGACCGATAACTTTGGTCTATAAAACGATTTCGTGTACTTGATTTTAAGTCTACTTCGTTTCACGGTGTGTCCCCCTTTCATCGTCGAATCTACGTTCAGGGTAGACTAATGTCTTTCGCTCAAAATAAAACGAAAAAAGACACTTCAATCCGTGGTTTCTCAAATTATGAGATGTTTTCGTGTTCGTAGTACGGTCCGAGTCGTACAAACCTTTTAAAGTAAAGGTAAACTTTACTTATCGATCAAAATCCTCGGAACCTTCTTCGTTGTATACAATACGTACTTGAGTTCGGCTCTAAATAGAGGCAATAGAAGTCTCAAGTAGAGTGTCCCAAGATCGGGGTCAGGGAGAGGAGGGGAGATCCAGTCTGTGATCGGTGAAGTTGTCACAAACGTTTAGATTTATTCGTTTTTGGAAGACCTTCCGACGGTCTCTGTGTACCAGACGAGACTTAAAGCTCACCCTTGTCTAGAGGTATTTAATAAAATAGAAAAATAACGTCCCATACAAATCCCACGATTACACGTTTCTCTGAGTAAAAGGTAGATTTACTCAGACACTTCTCCTTGTAAGGGGCTCAGAGTTTCACACTCCCAATTACATGAGATAAGAGAACGTTTAGTACGTCAGTGAGTCCAAAGAAAGAATTTACCGAATAAGAACGACCAAAATGTAAATCCTTTAACTTTTCTCTGTTGGAGTTCACTTACACAAATTGGGTAAAGTTAAGGTTTCGTGCATTGTATGAGATACATCAACGGAAAGGAGGACCGTCTTGACTCGACCAACTGGTCAAGAGAGTAAAGGGTCACCGCCGTCGTTAGATACAGTGACAGGACACCGAGGTGTTGGGCACCCGTACCGGTGCTCAGGACTCCTTCCACCACTCACGTCGCAGGTATCACCTAACGAAACGTGAGTTCTGCCCCTCCGCTCCCAGAATCTCTGTATACATCTGAGACAAGGGGGGTTGAGAGGTCGAGAGGAAACGGAGGACGGAGAGAGGTCGGAGTGTTTCAGAGTGTTTCCGTTCTCGTCCCACCTCCTTCTCAGACGTCCAAGGGTGTACAGACGGGGAGTACTTCTTCCCTCTGACCGTACGTTCGACGGGTGCCCGCCACCGTGTTGGGAAGAGTTCGGAGGTGAAAGTTTTACCTCGAACGGGACTCGTTGTTTAGGCTGTCTTGCACGGGGACGGGAGACTTTCCGGTAGCTTGTCCGAAGGCCATACTTCGAGACCGTGTACTGATGGTCCTTTTGGTACCCTAGAAACAACCGTTTCATTATAGAGACGAAAAATTATGAGACAGATCCAACCGGTAACGAAAAGAGGGTTCCTCGTTCGCAGAAAATTAAAGTACCGACGTCAGTGGTTGGATCACTAAAACCTCGGGGGGTTTTATTTCAGTCAGTACCAAAGGTAACAAAGGGGTAGATAAACGATACTTCACTACCCTGGTCTACGGTGCTAAAATCAAAAAACTTACAACTCAAAATTCTGTCGGAAAAGTGAAAGGAGAAAGTGAATTAGTTCTCCAAGGAATTACGGAGAAGCGAAGTCGGTATTCCCACCACAGTAGACGTATAGACTCCAATAACTATAAAGAGGGTTGTTAGAACTAAGGTCGAACCCGAAGTAGGTCGGGTCGTAAAGTGTACTACATGAGACGTTCATTTAATTTATTCGACCCACTGTTATATGTCGGAGCTACATAAGGAAAGGGTTAAATCTTGGTTAGGTAACAAGGTTAGGTCAAGATTGACCACGAGGAACAGGACGTCTATCGAAAGCGTCCTCCGTCCATTCCACCAGACCGTAAGAGTAGACAACTTCTTAAAAGGTGTCAAACAACACTAGGTGTGTCAGTTTCCGAAATCGTATCAGTTACTTCGTCATGTACAAAAAGACCTTAAGAGATCGAAAAAGATACTAGGTTACCTACAACCGTTAAAGTAGAGACCAGGGAGACAGAAAAGATTTAGGACGGACTTGTAGACCTTAAAAAACCAAGTGTATAACAACTTCGGATCGAACTTCCTAAAACTTGTAATGAAACGATCGTACACTTTGACCACATTAACACGTCAACAAACTTGTAAGAAACAATAACGGGAAGAAACTCTAACCTTACTTTTGACTGGAAAAGGTCAGGACACCGGTGTCGACTCAAAAGGTTTAAACGAACGTATAACTCACGTTGTGAAAGTGTCGTAGTAGAAAGTCCTAAACTTTGTCGAGTTGACCTTAAGGTAGTGGAGGTGATCGAAACAAGGATCAATACGAAAGATTCCGGGTGAACTGAAGCGTAAGGTCCTACAGACCAAAATCCACTCACTAGTGTCGTAGCACCAATAGACCCAGTACGTCTGGGAAAAATATATCAAGAAGACACATAAGAACGGTGGAGAAGAATTATAGAAGACGAAGAGAGTCCAGGTATGGTAAAGACAGGAAACAACACGGGTAGAAACGTACTTTATAAGGGAACCATAGAGATTAAAAGAACTTCTCTCGAGATCAGAAAGGGTAAGATAACAAAAGGAGATAATGAAACGTAACAAGTGAATCTTTCAAAAAGACAAAAAAAAAAAAACGTAAAAATTAAATAAATAAATAAAATTAAAAATTAAAAATAAAATAAATTTAAAATAAAAATGAAATAAAATGTTATGACATAACCAAAACGGTATGTCACTGTACTTAGACGGTGCCCACATGTACTCAAGGGTTAGGACTTGTGGGGGGGTGGAGGGTGGGGTATAGTAGAGAGACCTAGCAGGGGCACGTGGTCGGGGTTCGTAGGACATAGAACATAGCTTGTATCTGACCGCGAAGTAAAGAATGTACTATCATATGTACAAAGTTACGGTAAGAGGGTTTAGTAGGGTGAGAGAGGGAGAGGGAGTCTCAGGTTTTCAGGCAAGATGTGTAGACACAGAGAAAACGACAGAGTGCATGTCCCAGTAGTAATGGTAGAAAGATTTAAGGTATATATGCACAGTCATATAACATAACCACAAAAAGAAAGACCGAATGAAGTGAGACATATTAGCCGAATAGAAAGGAACGATAAGGAACCTTGAGATTAATTCTACCCATATAGAAAGGAAAAGAGGAAACGGAAAACGAAGAGAAAAAAAAGAGTCGATCAGCATTCCGAGGGAGTCTGTTGGTAAAGTGGTAAAACGTAAAGAAAAAGAACCCTTGACAAAACTAGTGTCTGAGGACATGTTACAATGTCTGGAGACAGGTACCACGAAGTCCGTGAGACAGATAGTCTAGATTAGGGAACTTAGATAAACGGTGAAGGTGACATATTAACATTTCCTAAAATAAATCTAGTATGGGTTTACCGGATGACCAAAGGGGATTCAAGAAGTTAAATTTAGATTTAAGATGTTATTCTTCAAGTACTAGACTCCACGTCAGTCGAAGACCAGAACGAAAACGACTGACATATCTCGAAGAGGTGGAAGTCGATATTTCTAATATTAGTTAGACTAAAGTCATAACCGGTAGACCACTACAGGTATACCTCTCAGCAGAGAACACAACAACCTTTTCCCACGAACGATACTGGTCACGTAAGAGAATCGTTTTGACACAATCGGAAACAGGACGAAGTAAGACATGAGGTTCCGGTTTGAACGGACAATGAGGTACATAGAGAACTGAAGGATGAAAACGTAATTTAAAGGAATACTACTTTGCCTATAGAAAAAAACCACAATCAAGATCATCTAGAGTAACCAGAAGTATCTTGGTAAGTTGAAGTCGAAGAAGTCGTAATGACCCACCCCGTATCCGAACCTAATGACACTATAACTTACCAAACGGAACCTTTACTTGGTTGTAGTAAGACAACAAAAGCTATAACGTGTGTTGACAACGTAAAACCTGAGAAACAAATGACACTCCCGATGAGGTAAAGAAGATTCCCTAAGAACGGGTGTCACCATCTATATTACCGGTAGACTCAATTTAAGAGGGTAAGGACAGGTAAAATCAAGTGACTAAGGAATTTACAGTTACAAGTGAGAACGGTGGAGGACAAACCGGTAAAGGTCGAACGGGAATAAGTACCTGAATTATATTATCAGGTCCAAGGACACGTTATAACAAGAACTGTGGTAGTCTGAAACGAAAGTAGTGGTCTGTGTAGGTCTTGACCCGTGACGAAGACGAAACCGAGTCGGAGAAGTAAGGAAGACCTCGATAAAGAGACGAGAAGTTATCGTATGACCTGTAGATGACTCGACCCCTCAAGTGGAAAGTCACAGTAATAACCAAAAAAAAAAACGGAAAAATATGACCGGTACCTCAAGAGTTCCGTTCTCACGACTTCACCAAACGAGAGGGGTGAAGTCCTTATGAACGACTTAAACGACTCTACCCCGTCTGTCAACCCCGTGGACTTGACCGTGCTAAACCAGTCGGTCCGGAACCGCAGGGGGTGGACCTGTGTACTCAGAAGGTCTGGTCGTCGTCACTATATAGAGACACCGGAACCACCTCGGTCCTTAGGGTCCTGGCATCCTGCTGACACAGAGTCGTGTCAGTTGTTGTTCCTGTAGAAGGTTGGTGTGTACACGGTGATCTCAGGGGTCGGGACGGGCTACCCTCACGGCCCCAGTTGTCAATGCTGAGATCGGAGCAACGTAACGAGACTGGACGACCTATTCTATTACTCGTGGGTCAGTATCTGACGGAAGGTAGGGTCGTCGCAAGTTATATTCCGTTTCGGGTCGAAAGAACTTCGAAGGGGTCCTAGTGGATGGTCACGGGTTTAGGATGTGCACGAGGACCAGGGAGGAAGACTCCTCGGGACCCTCGGGGTTCGACGTACAAACGGAGACAACGTTGTCGAGTCCATTTGGTTGAGACGAGTGAGAGAATCTTAGCACCGACCTCCCGTGGGTGTCAAGTGAAGTGTTTATACGTATACCGGAGACAACGCACGGTACACACCACTGATCAGGTGGTAGAGCCGGTCTGTGCCAGGTCAGTAGTACCTGAGATGGTCTTTCATAACTGTCGACCCTTTGCACCTCCTTACTTTAGCGGTCATCGCTACCCTGTGTTGAACGGTTCCTCTCGTGTCTCCTTCACCGCAGTAGAGGTGACGAGACGAGTCAGCCCGGACTGAGACACTGGGGCCCCCGACATCGGGTGGTCCGAGGAGACAGGTACCCCAAGAGGTCCGTTTTTGTGACCTGACCCGACGGTAAGGGAAGAGGTCCCCTAGAAGGACTGGGTCCGTAAGTTGAGATTAGAGGACGTAACCGTCCGTCTGAGAAAGGGGACTCGGTGGACGCTGGACCTGTCTGGTACCGTCCGTCGCCAAGGGTTGTACTCCTGGTCGTTCCATTCCTCGGACCCTAATCTCACATCCGCTGAGAAACTACCAACATGTTTGTTTTGCGACCTCCCACCCACGCTTCCGGTAGTCCATCGTCAACCGTACTTTCGGTGTCAGAGGTGGTCCTAGTAGGGGATCACCAAACCTTGAGTGCCTAGGTTAGTAAAGGGGCTTCGTCTACAAAAGGGTTCGAACTTAAGGACACTGTCAGTGGACCCTAACCAGTAGCTAACAACGTCACGGTTGAGTAACTGTAATACGGTTCAAAACACTTCCTTAATTCTTTCTTTAAACGTGGGAGTGGGATTCGTCCAAATGGTAGACTGGGTTACCCGCAAGATGGGAGTACTTAATTGACTAAGGAGAGTCCTAGGTAGAAAAAGTTTTTTATTATATAATTTTTTTTACTATCAGGTAAGTGGTCACTTCAGTGAGTCAGCACAAGTTGAGAAACCCTGAGGCACTTGACATCGGGTGGTCCGAGGAGACAGGTACCCTAAAAGGTCCGTTCTTATGTCCTCACCCAACGGTAAAGGAAGAGGTCCCCTAGAAGGGTTAGGTCCCTAGTCTGGGTCCAGAGGGTGTGACGTCCGCCTGAGAAATGGTAGACTCCGTGGTCCCTTAGGGGTTTCGGGTAAGTTCACAGAAGATTAAAAAGGAAGTAGAATTCCTACACGGACACACGGTCCGGAACAATGTATTTGAGTTAGACGTTTCGTTGGAATTCTTCATCCATGGTGGGTCTGGGGGTAAAACGTCTATCCGTTTGACTTTGATCAAAGACTTCATTGACCGGGTCCCACCGTGTCGTCACCGATTCGTCCCCGAACGTGACCCGTCGGATCGGGGTCGGATTGAACATTGTAATTATTGTGGAGGACAAGGTAAAATACGCGAAACTCTTGTGTAACTTGTGTGTGTTTTCAAGTTCCTACAAATCCATTGTAAAACTTAATACCGAGGTAACGTGATAGTAACACTGAGTGTGGACCCTGGAGACCTTTACCGGTAGGTAGGGTAGGTAGGACAACCGGAAGTCTGTCGGGAACTGTCGGTCAGTTCCAACTAAACGATGTTTGTTATAGTACGACAACATGAACTACCTACTTCGGAAGGAAAGTGAGAAGTTGAGATCCCGACCATGTCTTTGTTCTTCGGATTACCACGGCACTCTACCCAACTAAGAGAGAGCGGAGTGGAGACAGGTGTGTGCCGTATTCCTACGACCCCGAGTAAGTAGAGTGAATAGGGGTCTCACGAGTATTTGGATAAGTCCCTCTACGGGAAACTTAGCTTTACGGGATCCAGAGTCGGAAAAATAAAAAACGTGCTTTAATATCTGTTCAACGAAAACAAAGGGAGGACTGTAACTTAGACGAAGAAGACTTACAATTTGGAATTCGGACAATGATTATTTAATCGAAAGTGGATTCAGTCAGGAAATTTTGGACCAAAGTGATACCGACTAAGTGCAACTACAAACGATACCAAAAAGGTCATCAGTAAATGTCTAAACTTTCAAACTGACATTCCTTTCGACTTACAGTTTCTTAACTCCGAAAACTTGACACCACAACCTCTTCTGAGAACTCTCAAGGAACCTGACGTTCCTCTAGGTTGGTCAGGTAGAATTTCCTTTAGTTAGGACTTACAAGTAACCTTCCTAACTACAACTTCGACTTTGAGGTTATGAAACCGATGGACTTCACTTTTTGACTGAGTAAACTTTTCTGGGACTACGACCCTTTCAAACTCCCTTCCTCCTCTTCCCCTGCTGTCTCCTACTCTACCAACCTACCGTAGTGGCTGAGTTACCTGTACTTAAACTCATTTGAGACCCTCAACCACTACCTGTCCCTTCGGACCGTATGACGTCAGGTACCCCAGTGTTTCTCAACCTGTACTGACTTGCTGACTTGACTTGACTTGTGTTATGACCTTTCGTTAATAGGAAGTTAAATTTTATTTACTTAATTTTTTTTTTTTGTTTGTGGACCAAACTTTTCAAGTACTATTCGTCGTTTTTTTTGTTTTTTTCTTTAAAATAAAGTGTCACATATCCTGATATCCGATATAGGTTGGAAAGGTACTCCCAATTCTCTTAATGGGACTTTTAAACACACGGTCTATGATATACGTTCGTTCGAACACGAGCCAAAATGTAAAAATTTTTAAACAATAAAATTTATCCTCATCCGTACGGGGACACGTACTAGGTACAATACTAAACAGACAAAAAGGGAGGATTGATCAAGTTCCCAGCTAAAACCTTATTGTCAGACTATCGTTTTGGAAAGACATTTTGATTCAAAGGACTTCCTTTTTAATTTGATTTATTTAAATTTCCCTACTATCATTATCTAGTCAGACATTTTATGTTCCAAAGTAATTAACGTCACTAAAGGAATCCTTTATAACAACACGAAGGACTTATCGACTTTCAAACGAACTACGTATTAGACGTACACCTACCTCTACTTCATCCTTCTGTGTAAAGTTATCCGGTGACTTCCCGCTTTAGTAGAGACGACAATCTACTCCTTCATGGGTTGGGTAGGACTCGCCCATCGACGGAGTATAGGGATTCCGTGGTAAAGAAAAATAAAGAATTTTTTTTTACACGAAATATTTAACACGAGTCACGACACTTTTGTATATAAACAACTGTGTATAAACAAGAGAAAAAGACGTTATAGGGCCACTCGTAATGCCGGTCGCAACAGAAGAGGACCTTCGCCAGTCTACCAGAAGGGGGTCCGTAGGACCAAGTGTCCGTTCTTGTACGGAACCGTGGTCCAGAGGAAGACGACTCCGTAGGACCGAGGTCCCGAGACTTAGTAGGATTTCGTCTCACACTAGAGCACGGAGAGTCTCACTCGGACGAAGGTCCTATTGTGGGGTCGGCGAGTCACTCGTCCGTCGTGGGGAACCAGACCAAAGGTGTGGGGGACCTCTGGTGGAGGAGGCGGGGGACCTCGTAGGAGGGATGCGACACGAGGCGCTCTCAGGGTCGAGAACCCAGAGGGAGAGGAGGTGGTGCTTACCGGTGAGGTGTGGGGCGACCAAGAGGAAAGGGGTCAGAAGGTCCAGGTCGGGACGAGGGTGAAGGACCCCCGTGTGACAGTCCGGTCCGGGGGTCGGGACCAGGGACACCGGGGGTCACCACGTGACTGATGGGGCACAGGTGAGACCCGACCTTCACGACCAGGACGGGGTGGGAGGAGTCTCGAGCCGGAACCACCTCGAAACGCCAAGACGTCGGGGAAGAGACTGGTCCCCCAATCGTTCATCGCCCGTAGGGACTCGGACCTTTGGACGGCGACCCTACTTGTCCCTCCCCGACAGCTGACTCCCCTGTTTTGCCGAAACATGACATTCTCGGAAGTACCGGTTCACCCGTGGACCGTCTCTTTCCCTGACCCCCGGTCGGTGTCGCCAGGACAGGAAACAATCGGACATGGGAAGTGGAGGGGTTCCTCCCCAGGTTGGGGGTGGACACGGGGGAGGAGGGACCAGAGGTGGTAAGGGTGGGGGAAAGGGAAGAGAAGGACCCCTCCGGTTTCGTGACTTCCTTCAAACTGGACCTCAGCCTGCCCTCCAAACCTTTCTAGTCTGACCACCTGGCTAACACCCACGGACAGGGTCTGACCGTCACTCCTACAACCCACGTGTGCACCCGGGGTCTTCTGGGCACTCTCTGGGTCCTGGCTCTCCCGTGTACAGTGGTCCTCTCGTGCGGGTCCGGCAGGGACCCTGTCAGGACTCGTCTCGATGTCTCAAGTCCTCGTATCGGAGTCCTAGTCTGTCTGGTCGGGACTCCCTTCTAAACCCTCTCTTCGGTGGAGTCGGACGTCCTCGCGATTCACGACAGAGACACCAACGTCGGAACCTCCCCGATGGGATTAAATAAAAAACTTAGTCGAAAATAACCTCGTGTCAACGAATGTTACAGCACAATCAAAGATCCCATTCCTTGTTACTTAGGCGGATTGGATATGTACATAGGGTCCATCCAGTGGTGTCACACGACTCATCTCAAGGGCAGTCAGTACGCGTCATAGCTAGCACACGTCCCCCTCCACTGGAATTAAATGACTCTCTATAAATGAACGTGGATAGTACACGATCCCGAAGGGACGACCGAGTCTCCAATTGCGTAGACGGAGGTTACGTCCTCTGGGTCCAAGCTAGGGACTCGGCCCTTCTCGGGGACCTCTTCCTTTACCATTGGGTGAGGTCATAAGAACGGACCTCTCAGGGTACCTACCTCTTCGGACCATCCGATGTCAGGTGTCCCAGCGTTTCTCAGCCTGTGCTGACTCGCTGAAGTGAAAGTGGTACACGATATCCCGAAGGGACCGTCGAGTCGACCACTTCTTAGGTGGACGTTACGCCCTCTGGGGTCAAGCTAGGGACCCAGTCCCCCTAGGCGACCTCTTCCCTATCCGAGGGGTGAGGTCATAAGAACCCGAAGGGACCACCGAGTCGACCACTTCTTAGACGGACGTTACACCCTCTGGACCCAAGCTAGGGACCCAACCCTTCTAGGGGACCTCTTCCCTTTCCGATGGGTGAGGTCATAAGACCGGACCTCTTAGGGTACCTGTCTTCCCGGACCACCCGACGTCAGGAACCCCCGCGATCCTCAACCTGTGCTGACTCGTAGAAAGTGAAGTGAAGTGAAGTGAAGGAGTGAAGTGGTACAGGATACCCGAAGGGACCACCCAGTTACCATTTCTTAGGTGAACGCTACACCCTCGGTGTCCTCTACGTCCAAGTCAGGGACCCAGCCCTTGTAGGGGACCTCCTCCCGCAATGTTGGGTGAGATCATAAGAACGGACCTGTCTCCTAGTACCACCCGATGTCAGGTATCCCAGGGTTTCCCAACCTGTGTTGACTTCACTGAATCGTGCGTGTCTGTGTGGTGCATGGTATAAGACCCACGGACCCTTTTGAGTTATTCCCTTACTCTGTTTACAGAGACGGAAGACCCCAGAACTTCAGGTCGTCTCCTTACGTCTGTTAACTTCCTCTGTGCTATTTACCCAGAAAAATTTTAATTAATTTTAATTAGACACAAAACCTTCTACCAGTCGGAAAACCCTTCTCTCTCATGTCGTCTTATTTACTCGTCGACTACGACCATGTGTCCGTGAGACGCTCAAGAGTGACCACTCACTTACTTCCTCACTTAGTTACTGATGTTTGGAAGGTTCAATAGACTATACTGCGAAGGACAGGAGTGGAGGAAGAGGGAAATAGACGGAGACGGGGCACAGACGGAGACAGAGAAGTTACGGGTCGTGTCTCCCTAAGTCATTACAGTCTACTTGTCTACGTAAACGACATCGGGACTCTCCCCCGACAAAGGATCAGAGTTCACCTATAGGAGGTCAAATCTGAACCAGACCTTAAGACTCACAGGGGGACCCCAGACAGGACTAGACGGGTGTCGTCAAGTCACTATTTTCTACCAGACCGGTCCTGACCCTGGAGACTAAGAGAGAAAATAATTAGTCAAGGAAGACGGTTGTAGGTAGTAGAGGAAGCCCCAAAGTCCGACCGAGTCCGGGATCAGCTGTAAATGAAACAGGAACTTCTCCTTGAGCCTTCCCCGAAAAGGTTAACCACGGTCACTAACAGCCCATGGTCTACCTCCTACGTCTCTATTTAGGAACACTAGGGTGGGCTCCCTGTCGGGACATTGTCCTAATCCTTCTCTAACATCTACAGGAAAGTCTTCCCTCCAGATCTATTTGTGGTACTACTAATAGAGACTGAGGAACGGCCGGAGGGACCTCGAGCCCTCGACGGAAACGGACTAATTGAGAACCACCCGTCGACGGGGACGTCCTCCGTCCCCCGAACCGGACCCCACACCACGTACCACAAATAAAGCATCGACCCCTACACCTGGACCCCGCGTCTCTCCAGGGAACCGAACAGACTTCGGGTGTCAGTCAGTCCGAACATTGGGTGTCCCACTTCTACCTGTTCGGGGATCTCCTCCAACGAGACCTACGACCTTCCGTCCACCCCCGCTGACCGGCGACCGACTCCCTCTCCCTCCTCTCCGACTCCTGGGTCCGTCCTGCTGACCATGGGTCGCAGGACGTGTGTCCGACGTCCACTCTCGGACGGTACCCTCCAGTCCCGCCCAGGTACACCTCGACCACTCTCGGGGACTAAGGACGAACTCGGAAGGGTCGTTCACCGTTTCGTGGCCGATGTCTGGTCGATGACTAAGGGGGTCCTCCCAGGGCCCCTCGGTCTCTTTGGCAGAGAACCGTCCACAAGGTGAATGTATTCACCCTTTCGCAGTGGAGACTGTAGAGGAACAGTGAGTAGAATTCCGGGCAAATTTGGATTTACCTCGAAGGACACTGTTCCGCGAGAGATACCTCGTCAGTTCCACACCGCTTTGAAGAAAACAGAAGGAAAATTTTCGATACAGTACATATTCTACCGTAAATTTTATGTGTTCGTAAACTAGGATTTCCTGTAGTCGGGACTTATAAGTAACCTTCCTGACTACGACTTCGACTTCGAGGTTATGAAACCAGTGGACTACGCTTCTTAACTGAGTAAACTTTTCTGGGACTACAACCCTTTCTGACGTCCACCCTCCTCTTTCCCTACTGTCTCCTACTCTACCAACCTACTGTAGTGACTGAGCTACCTGTACTCAAACTCGTTCAAGGTCCTCTACCACTTCCTGTCCCTGCGGACCGCCCGACGTCAGGGACCCCAACCTTTCTCAGTCTGTGTTGAATCACCGACGTGTCGTTGTTGTACGTACAGACACATAGAATACCCATCTCGGATACTCAAGACAGAGTAATTACCAGGTTAACACGCTGTTACATGTTTCACTCTTGACGGGAAACAGGGGTGAGCGGTCCGGGTCTCCTTTTGGCAGGGCTGTGACGACAACAGGAGTCTCTGGACAGAAGCAATGCTTTAAAAGTAGAACTTAAAGAAAGTTATTTTCAATTTGTAGGTGTCCTCCCCGAGTGATTTACCGTAATTATCTAGTGGCTTACGACGTTCTTTTGGCGGTTCAACCGCTACACGTCCGTCACCCTAAGACGCACCCGTGTACCAGTACATACTGTTTCGCCAACACAATGTGGACGTTATCCGTTAGTATCTGAGACGAGGTCCCCAAGGACTGACCCGAGTCCCCGGTACCCGGTCCGTCCACACCCCGAGCTACGGTCGAAACCTCTTCCCCAACCACGGATATTACTTTCGTGCAACACATAGATGTCTCGGGGCACTAGACGTCTACCAGGAGGGGTAGTGAGTCCCACCGTCCACTTTACCCCTTTACCCCTTTACCCCGGGTCCTCCGACCCCGAGTAGATTCCTCGACGTGACGTCGTCCCCGTCTTGGTCCTGGCCGGGTGAGAGGACGGGGACGGTGACTCCGTGCTCTATCTACCCGGGACCCGACTCCTCGACAGCGGACACCTGTCTATGAGGTTCTACTTCTCTTATATGCGTCCCCGTCTCTTCTCGACTCGGGACGGGTCTGCCTTCTATTACTCTGGTGTATAGGAAATAAGAGTTGCAGTCCCTCTGGAAAGGTTGATGTGTATGTGTCTTTCCGAGGAACCCCCGGTTCTTCCCTCCCCCACGGTGGGGTATTGTCCACTACAGTTGGAAGGGTATCCACGTACGCGTGTCGCCCCTACTGGGACTCTATTTGGGTTGTACCTGAGTCTTGGTTCGTTTCCTTCTACTAGCCGGTGCCCTTTGGAACTTCTTTACTGGGCACTTTCACTAAATTTGATGGTACTCGGTTTTGAGAAAGAGACTCGGACACACACGAATAAGTGTACAAGAAAAAAAAAAAAAGGAGGATTATTTCTGAACTGAACAAAGTGATGAAACATAGAGAAACAACTTCAAATAGAGATGTTTCGTCTGTTCGGTCTCGGAACAGTGATTGGTGACTGGGAGTACCAGACCAGTTAAAGACTAACCCCTTGACTCTAGGACGAAGTCCGACGACGGTGACCTCTAGTTGTGGAGAATAAAAGGTCCACCCTCGGAACCTTTCCCCAGTCATGTCTCCACGTCTGTCGTCCGAGCCTTATTCTCTGACGCTTCCTTGCCGGAGGTAGAGAGCGTTGGACCCCTCTGCCTGCTCCCGACCCTGTCAGACCTCCTACGTCGAGAGAGACATGGATTGTGTCTGTGAGACGAGGTCCCGAAGACTATTTGTCCTCGTACCAAGTAGTCTTACTGAACGAACAAGCGGTCGACCCTTGTCCCGGGACCGGAACCGTTCCAAACTAAACTGGACTACTCCACCCTCTGCTTGTACTTTCGAGAGAGAGACGGTTCCGGTGGTACACGAGAACCCCGTCGTCCCCCTCTTTAGTTGTTGTTGGTCCTCTTACAGACTACCAACGATGGGGTAGTTGGGACTTTAACAGGTGTTGGTCTCCCGCACTTGGTGTCTCTATTTCGACAGACCCCTCTCCGTGGTTAGGGTACCTAACAAATTCGAGAAAAGTCGTCGATTAAGAAAAGAAAAACGGCTCACAAGGAAGGATCGATTCACTAGACCTATCTGAAGGTTACGTCGGTCCGAGAATCCCTCCGCCCTTCGACACCTGACTTACAGCCGGTGTACGGCCCTGGCCGACACTGGGTAAACAAGTCGACGACCCACTGATTCAGGACTGTTACCCCACTTGACGCGGACCGGAACTGTCTACCAGGAGTCTACTGGGTCGACCCTCTCCTCAGGACGTCTGACAATCTTCACCCCCGGCGGAAACGTACTGTGTCTGGACTCGTGTTGGTGCCACCCTTCACCACCCAATTGAGTCATCCCTGCACATAGGACAACTACTGAACCCACCAACCGGTACGAAGACCGACTGGAACATCCAGTCACTAAGTCAGGAGTCGTCTAGGTCAGAGTGACATAGACTCTCCGGACGGGCACTCCAGCACGGCAGTGGTACAGGGTGGGAGACCCGGGAGGGGTCGAACGGAAGGGGAGCACCGACGTAGTGCGCACGTAACGACCACCGAGAGGGAACGATCGGAGATTCGAGGGTCTCTTCCAAGGTATAACCAAAGTAGGCACCCTGGGTCCTGTGCGTGTCGACCACGAGGTATTTATTTCCAACTCACTTATTATAGGGTTCAGTCTACGTTTTAAGGTAGGGAAAGGAACCGACGAAAGAACAGACCCAGGGTCACCGAGGATTTAAGTTAGAGGGTGTAGGCACACTGGTGAGTCCCCCTCATACATGGTGATCCCCTTGTCTCAGGGTCCTACACCCTGTGGACCATAGACCTTTCTCGTAAGTAAGGTAAAATAAGGGGAGGACTAAAACATAAAGGGTTCATTGAAGAGACATCAAATATCGACTACGTTGGACTTACAACAACAAGTCAACGGTTCAGCACAGATTAAGAAACGCTGGGGAATCTGACGTCGGACGGTCCGGAGGGACAGGAAGTGGTAGAGACCCTCAAAAGGGTTCAAGTACAGGTACTTATGGCCAGAGAATTGGACTTCCGATCCTCTCCACATTAGAGAGACCATCGTCCACCAGACCACAACCAGGTCGACTCTTCATGCCGGAGGTCGTGACAGACCCCCAGTTCACTCTGGAAAGTCCTGTCTCCGATTTCTCTAGACTCCGGTAAAATCACTTCCAAAGAGTCGGTACTGTGATGACGGTAAACCCCGTCCTATTAGTGCTACCACACTAGTGATTGGATCTCGGTCTGTAGGACCTTACACTTCAGTTCACCCGGAATCCTTCGTAGTGATGCTTGTTTCGATCACCTCCACTGTCTTAAGGTCACTCGGTAAAACTTAGGAGTTTCTACTACGACAATTTCACGACGTGAGTTATACGGTCGTTTAAACCTTTTGAGTCGTCACCGGTGTCCTGACCTTTTCCAGTCAAAAGTAAGGTTAGGGTTTCTTTCCGTTACGGTTTCTTACGAGTTTGATGGTGTGTTAACGCCAGTAGAGTGTGTGACCATTTGATTACGAGTTTTAAGAGGTTCGGTCCGAAGTCGTTATGCACTTGACACGTGAAGGTCTACAAGTTCGACCGAAATCTTTTCCGTCTCCTTGGTCTCTAGTTTAACGGTTGTAGACGACCTAGTACCTTTTTCGTTCTCTCAAGGTCTTTTTGTAGATAAAGACGAAATAACTGATACGGTTTCGGAAACTGACACACCTAGTGTTATTTGACACCCTTTAAGAAGTTCTCTACCCTTATGGTCTGGTGGACTGAACGAAGAAGTTTTTGGATATACATACAGTCCTTCGTTGTCAATCTTGACCTGTACCTTGTGGTCCGACCAAGGTTTATCCTTTTCCTCAGGCAGTTCCGACATATAATAGTGGGACGAATAAATTGAAGATACGTCTCATGTAGTACTCTTTGTGACCCGACCTTCTTCGTGTTCGACCTTAGTTCTAACGGTCCTCTTTATAGTTATTGGAGTCTATACGTCTACTGTGGTGGGAATACGGTCTTTCACTTCTCCTCGATTTTTTCGGAGAACTACTTTCACTTTCTCCTCTCACTTTTTCAACCGAATTTCGGTTGAAGTAAGTCTTTTACTTCTAGTACCGTAGACCAGGGTAGTGCAGTACCCTTTATCTACCCTTTTGTCACCTTTGTCACAGTCTGAAATAAAAACCCCCCGAGGTTTTAGTAACGTCTACCACTGATGTCGGTACTTTAATTTTCTACGAATGAACCTTCCTTCCAATACTGGTTTGATCTATCGTAGAATTTTTCGTCTCTGGAATGAAACGGTCGTTTCCAGGCAGATCAGTTCCGATACCAAAAAGGTCACCAGTACATACCTACACTCTCAACCTGACACTTCTTTCGACTCGTGGCTTCTTAACTACGAAAACTTTACACCACAACCTCTTCTGAGAACTCTCAGGGAACCTGACGTTCCTCTAGGTTGGCCAGGTAAGATTTCCTTTGGTCAGGACCCACAAGTAACCTTCCTTACTACGACTTCGATTTTGAGGTCATGAAACCGGTGGAGTACTCTTCTCAACTGAGTAACCTTTTCTGAGACTACGACCCTCCCTGACCCCCCGCCCTCCTTTTCCCCTACTGTCTCCTACTCTATCAACCTACCATAGTGACTGAGTTACCTGAACTCAAACTCATTCGAGGACCTCAACCACTCCCTGTCCCTCCAGACCACACAACGTGAGGTACCCCAGCGTTTCTCAGTCTGTGCTGACTCGCTGACTTGACTTGTCTTGACTTGACTCCCTTAAGACGGGGGTTCCGACACAAGTGACTTAGACCCGAAACGACTTCTAAACCCTCCGAACAAAGATAGGGACTTTTATTTGTTGACCTAAGCTGTATGAACTCTGAGTCCTAGTTGAAAATGTCTCTTTTCCGTAGGAAAACCGACTTCTGCGGCTACTCCTGAAAAAGGGTCCGCCGCTACCTGGCCGACCCCTCTACTCTGCCAAGTGACAGCAATATCTCTGTGACCCTCTGCACGGTCCGCCCCCGGACAGGGTCCCGAGGAGACCTTTCCAGTGCTGGGGGACGAGTCGAAACCGACATGGACGGAGACAGGTTACCCCACACACCCACTACGCCGACGGTCCCGTTCGTCATTGGACCGGACTTTTGGATCAGTTCACGTGGGTGTCGTTCTTCCCCCGATGCACACCCTCGGTGCCCCGTAGAGGCCGTCGACCCCTTTGCTCTCCTGTCCTTAACCACTGCCCTCCTACCTCGCTACCTCTTGGTGACTTGTGTGTGCGAGTTGGGCCTAAGGTCAGTACCGACCCCCCAGACGTCGCCGAAACAAGGCTGACAGACTACCTCGAGTGCGATTTTTCGGGGAGAGGGGAAGGTCGACGTGGAGACCAGAAAGACGGAGGTTTACACTCCTACGGGTGCACTGTGCGTCCCGCGGGGTGCGGAACCAAGAACGACGGAATTTAATCCTTCCTCCTCCCAGTCGACGTCCCGACCCGCCCAGGAGTCGCTAACGATGACTAGACAACACAAGGTATTTGTGTAGTCGAGAGTGGACAGGGTGTTTACACGGGGGTCTACCCAGGAGGACCCCTCGACTCAAGCCTGACACAGGAAAACTCGCTACATAATCATAGGGCTCCGACGGAACTGTTTGACGGTGTCGAAACAACGACAATACAGCGAGTCAGGACAGGCTGAGAAACACTGGGGTACCTGACGTCGTGCGGTCCGAAGGGACAGGTAGTGGTTGAGGGTCTCAAATGAGTTTGAGTACGGTAACTCACCCACTACGGTAGGTTGGTGGAGTAGGAGACAGCAGGGGAAGAGGAAGACGGGGGTTAGGGAGTTAAAAAGGGTCGTAGTCCCACAAAGGTCATTAAGTCGACAAGCGTAGTCCACCGGTTTCATAAAAACGAAGTCAAGTCAAGTCAAGTCAGCGAGTCAGCACAGGCTGAGAAACGTTGGGGTACTTAACGTCGTGCGGTCCTGGAGGGACAGGTAGTGGTAGAGGGCCTCAAGTGAGTCTGAGTGCAGGTAGCTCAGTCACTACGGTAGGTCGGTAGAGTAGGAGCCAGCAGGGGAAGAGGAGGACGGGGGTTAGGGAGGGTCGTAGTCTCAGAAAAGGTTACTCAGTTGAGAAGAGTACTCCACCGGTTTCATGACCTCAAAATCGAAATCGCAGTAAGGGAGGTTTCTTTAGGGTCCCAACTAGAGGAAGTCTTACCTGACCAACCTAGAGGAACGTCAGGTTCCCTGAGAGTTCTCAGAAGAGGTTGTGGTGTCAAGTTTTCGTAGTTAAGAAGTCACGAGTCGGAAGAAGTGTCAGGTTGAGAGTGTAGGTATGTACTGGTGTCCTTTTTGGTATCGGAACCGATCTGTCTGGAATCAGCCGTTTTATTACAGAGACGAAAACTTATACGAGAGATCCAACCAGTATTGAAAAGAAGGTTCCTCATTCGAAGAAAATTAAAGTACCGACGTCAGTGGTAGACGTCACTAAGACCTCGGGTTTTTTTATTTCAGACTGTGACAAAGGTGACAAAAGGGTAGATAAAGGGTACTGCACTACCCTGGCCTATGGTACTAGAAGCAAAAGACTTACAACTCGAAATTCGGTTGAAAAAGCGAGAGGAAAAAGTCAAAGTAGTTCTCCGAAAAATCGAGGAGAAGTGAAAGACCGTATTCCCACCACAGTAGACGTATAGACTCCAATAACTATAAAGAGGACCGTTAGAACTAAGGTCGAACACAAAGAAGGTCAGGTCGCAAAGAGTACTACATGAGACGTATCTTCAATTTATTCGTCCCACTGTTATATGTCGGAACTGTATGAGGAAAAGGATAAACCTTGGTCAGACAACAAGGTACAGGTCAAGATTGACAACTAAGGACTGGACGTATGTCTAAAGACTTTTCCGTCCAGTCCACCAGACCATAAGGGTAGAGAACTTCTTAAAGGGTGTCAAATAGCACTAGGTGTGTCAGTTTCCGAAACCGTATCAGTTATTTCGTCTTTATTTACAAAAAGACCTTGAGAACGAAAAAGGTACTAGGTCGTCTACAACCGTTAATCTAGAGACCAAGGAGACGGAAAAGATTTTGGTCGAACAAACGAATCTAATTGTTTTTAAGAAAGAGACGGTCGAGGGTTTCGACGTTCATTCCACAGTAGTCCCGACGTGAGGGAGGTTTCCGAGGACCTCTGTTAGGGAGGATCGTGGAAGGTCGAGGACCTCCGGGGACACCAGGAGGACTGGCGTAGGGAGGTCAGAGACGGAGGTAGACGTGTGTCGGAGAAAGGAGGCACAGAGAGGAGACGCACAGAGAACATTCTTGTGAACAGAAACCAAAGTCCCGGTGGTCCCATTAGGTCCTACTCGAAGAGTGGACCTCTAGGTATTAAACTAATATAGTTATGGGAAAGAGGTTTGTTCCAGTGTCAGCTTACAGGGGACAATTCTGGATCTGCACAGAAAACCCCGGGTGGGTAGTCGGGTGATGGTCGTTACTACGTCCATTTCCCGAAGTCGTGTTTGCCTCCCCTGAGACGTCTCAAAGGGGCACACGAGACGAGAGACGGACCTGTAAGAAGTAAGACCTCTCCTGGACCACGGAGGTGACTGAAGGACAGAACAGTCCTTCTGGAGTTCCTAGACTCAATCGAACATAGACCTCCCCAAGTCGGTCTGACGACGGACCTGTCCCGTTACCCGTCTCTCGTCTCCGTTCCACTCCACACTCCCTGAGACCCCCCCCGTGGGGCACCCCGGAAGACACCGGGGTCGAGTCCTTCCACTTGCAGAGACGGTGGACGACCCCTTCATCCACCACCACCCCAACCGTCTCCTTCGACTCCAGGTCACCTGCGACGACGACTTGCTCCGACCAGGCTCGTACGAAGGGGAAGGTCCCAAGGAGGTCGGGTCACGACGCCTCCGGACCTCTGTCCGTCTCTCCTACGTTCTCCGACACTTTATGGGGGTACTCCTGGAGGGACGAGAGAGACAGACACCCGAAAGACCAAATTCCCCCTCTCCGAATCCTTCTACGAGTGTCGGTACGTCCCCGGAGTCATTCCCTAGCCGGACCGCCAGGTCGGGACCAGTCAGGAACATCCCGGGTGCACAGGGAGGGTCGGAACTTCAACTGGAAAGTGCCACTAACGACTCAGAGACAAGGGACGACTCCCTAAAGGTTTCGGGTGTCCAGTTGTGACCACGAACGTCCTACCCAAGGTTATTGGGGACGGGGGACGTAGGGGACCCGGTGAACTACCTACCCTCCTGAGTCCATCCTGGTCGACTCAGTCCTACGTTGGGACCCGTAAGTCGGGGGTCTCAAGTGTGGGGATGGGAGACGTGTATCGGAACCTCGGTACACGAAGGTTGTTCTGACGAACACCTGAGTAATGTCTAAGGGTCCAAAGAGGACACTCACTCACACACAAGGGTTGGGAGGGTTAGGGGAACTTAAGAGGTACGGAAGAAGTCCTCACCTGACATGAAGGGTTCTTCTCATGTGTCACTAACAACTTGGTTTTAATTAAGTAATATCACATTTACTCCGATTAAGGTATTAAATAGTGTCGGTATCTAAAAGATGTAAAACTTACTTTTATTATCATGAACGATGGCAGAGGGTCCTAGGGAAAATGCCTTTCACAGACGGACGACGGAGTACTCTTTGTAGCGACAGAGACGAGCGTAGAGGGTAGGATAAAGGACGGTTACGTCGTCTACGCCCAACCTAGGGCCCCAGTCCTTCTAGGGGACCTCCTCCTTTATCGTTGGGTGAGGTCATAGGCACGGACCTCTTGGGGTACCTCTCTCCTCGGACCACCCGATGCAGGTACTCGACCGTTTCTCAACCTGCACTGAGTCACTGATTTGTTGTTGTTGCCGTTGTTTGTTAGATACATAAACCGACGTGCCCTAGGAACGACGTAGTGTACCAGAAACAACGTCCACGCACTTCAGAAGGGACGACGTGCTCCCTGGAAAGAAAAGACCGACGTCACCTATAAACGACGTAGTACACCAGAAACGACGTCCACGACGTGCTCCCTAGAAAGGAAAAAAGTCAACACCGTACGTCCCAGAAAATCAACGTCGTACGTCCTAGAAGGACGTGCCACTGACGTGGACCCAGGGAACGTAACTCAGAATCGCTGACCTGGTGGTCCCTTCGGGGGGATTCATGTAAAGATAGTGTCCTTAACGATCCACTGACAAGTGTTGTCTTTTCATTTACCTTCGGTCTACTGGCGAAAGCAGGTTCTCCAAGTAAAAATTTATGACCGTAAACCTTGGATATCCCCCTCCGTTTTGAGTGCTTCTCAGGTCTTTTGTATCAAGGAGATACCGGAATCGGAAATCTTCCGGTAAACGTCATTCCACCAGGTACACCACCCTTCCGTGTATACTACCCTCCCGGTACCCAACCTCGCCAGTATACCACCCCTCCCGGTACGACGTCCCTCCAGGGACACACCTCTCCAGGTGCCCACCCCGCCAAGGACACGACCCTTCCGAGTACCCTAAGGGACTACGAAGTGACGGAGAGAGGGACTGAGAACCACAAAGGATTTCGGGGTTCGTTCCTCGGTACCTCTTGTTTCCCGTAAAGACATCCACGACCGACCGTACACCCACCCTCCCGAGACAGTAGTAATCGAACCAGAGATCCTCTGTATCAACAACTGTCTCTTTCTACCAGTCCGTTTTACTCTCGTAGGATGAACGAGTGTGAGATAGACTTACACCAACTAATCTTAAATACTATCTAACTTTTGGTATTATTATAAACTCTAATTTAAAATTAATAAGGGTATCATATGTTAATAAGATCTTTAACTTCTTTTCCGTTTGTGTACATCGTTTTTTGTTTGTTTGTTTGTGGTTTTATTTTGAGTTCTTGTTTACTTGTCTGTTTGTTTTTTGGTGACCTCTATTAATGACAACTGTCAGACTTCAAATAGAATGTCCGAGAAAATTTACATTAATTTTTTGTCTGGTCTCAGGTGGACGATACGAAAAAAAGACACACACAGTCGAATCCGTATATACAATTTTAGTGATCAAAACTCACATTTGAAACTACTCAAGACTACCTTCATAGGTCAATGAATCGGTATTAGTGACATTTCTTGTCGAAAGGTGGGGTTTCACAAAGAACCGAGGGAAATCACTAATTAGAGAGAGGTGTAGGACCGTTTGTGGTTAGATAAAAGATAGAGATATCAAAACGGAAAAGATCTCACAGTACACTTACCTTAGGATACATGCACGGGAAGACCCAGACGGAAAAAAGTGAATCGTATTCTGGAACCTCTAAGTTTGTCCAACATCATGCATAGTCACTAAATAATCAAAGAGAATGATTCATCACAGAGTAGTATACCTACCCGGTGCTACACAAATAGGTAGTGGCTAACTACCCGTAAACCTAAGAAAAGTCCAAAAGAGACATTATTCGTTTCGATAATCCTTCTACTTGTTTTTTTTTTATTAATTCTCCTGTATGTGAAAATAAAGAGAACACTTCAGTGGATCCTCAACTAAAGAATAGAATACTATTCACATACAAATTGAACCATTCTATGACAGGTTGAGAAGTGGTTTTACAAAGACGGTAAAAGATGGGGTAGACGTTCCGTCCTCTCAAAGTCAACCACGTTTGGTGGGACCTCCTCCCGTACCGTTGGGTAAGGTCATAAGAACGGACCTCTTAAGGTACTTACCTCCTCGAACCACCCGATGTCAGGTACCCCAGAGTTTCTCAGCCTGTGTTGAGTTCACTGAATCGTGAGTACTATGACGACCCATAACAGTCACAGAATTTAAAATTAGTAAGACACCAAATTACATGTTAAAGGAATACTGAGTTTTACTATTAGTAGAAAAGTGTATACATAAACGGTAAACATATATAAGAAATCTTTTTATAAACGTTTCTTTATAACCTAATTTTTTAATCTAATAAAGAATTAATATCTTAACACAAGATACATACACACACAAACACTATCTATATAAATCTATCTTTATAAAACGTCTTATATACAAAATTTTTTTACAAGAACAGACACCGAATGGAAAATAAAAAGAATTACCATAGAAAAACTTCACGTTTTCTAAAGTTAAAACTACTTCAGATTCTATTTAGTAACTGAGCTACCTGCACTCAAACTAACTTGAGACCCTCAACCACTACCTGTCCCTCCGGACCACACGATGTTAAGTACCCCAACGTTTGTCAGCCTGTGCTGACTCACTGACTTGACTTGACTTCTATTTAGTAACAAAAAGCAAATATTAAACCAAAAAGAACAGGATAAATTTTAGGAATCAAATGAGTTTCCACGTCTCTATAAAAGAACACAAAAGAAGATGTCTAAAATATCAACATCGATAAAATTAACTAAATAATGACACTCAATTAAAAATTACAATATCCAATTCCCGGTCCAAAGAAATTATACCTATAGGTTCACAAAACTTGGTAAACAACTGTTATAAAAGAAGAGGGGTTACTTAAAGGGTCGTAGAGAAACTTTTAATCAACTAGTACATACACACTAGGTGAAATAGAAGACAAGAGAACAGTATACACAGATAGAAATACGGTCATGACAGATTTGGTGAGTATTTCGGAAATTTAGTTTATCACATCCTTTAAGCTAAAGAAGAAAGAGTGGTAGAAAGACCTAAAAGGCCCAATAAACTTAAGGGTATTCCTAAAATCTTAGTCAAACAGTCGAAATGTTTTGTAGAACAACGTCGAACTAACCACAATGTACTTACATGTCTAGTTGAAGACCGATTCGCTGAAGAATTGTAAAACCAGATATCTTTACCGTACATACAGAAGTAAATAACCAAGAAAAAAATAGAGTCACTATAGAACATGAAAAGTCACATGTCTAGAACCTATCAAAATAATTTAAATAGAAATCCGTAAAGTGTAAAACTACTGGAACATTGACCATAACATAATTAAAGGTACACATTCAAAAGTGACGATCATATGCATTAAGTAGACTAAAACATTTTGTAACAGTAATATAGGACGTAGGAATCACACTTCTAAACAACTCTAAAAGATCTCTGTTTAGTAAAATACAACAATCTACTACTTAAACACAACTAAACAATCAAAAAAAAAACAGAAAAGAAAATATTTTTACAAAGTCCTACGGTTAAAGACAACAAAAACTCTTCTCCTTCGACCAAGACAGGAAAGGAACATGTATCTTCTTCACCCAATTAATCCTAGGACGACTGTTCAGAGGTATTGACGAACAAGTCTAGTCTCGTGTCAAAGAATTTTCTCTTCAGAGGGGAGCGAAGTGAAAGTGACGTATGTCAACAGTTCCAGGTTCCTCTCTCTGCCCTCCCCTCGTCATTGTCCTCGTGCGTCTGGTCGTCCTCACCTGTCTTTCCTTAGGCCAGGTCTAGGCCACAAGTAGGACTAAGAGTTTCCCTCCTGTGATGCTCATAAAAGGTTCGATGAAAGACTCCGGTGTACGCCCCGAGTCCGTAGTGCCAGGGTGGGACACGTGCGACGATAGTAAAGATCTGTGAAAACGACAAATCCAGTGTTTCTCGTCTTCTGTCTAGCGAGAACAACCGTAGCAGACACTGACCCAACAGGAAATGCAGGTGACTAAAGACCTCCGAAACTTTACATGGACCTCACTAAACGACAACAGACAACAACAACAATCCCTAAGGAGGGTAAAAACCGAACACAGACTAGCGGATGACTACTTTTTCACTTTCAGTGAGTCAACACAGGCTGAGAAACGTTGGGATACCTGACATCAGGTACCCTAAGAGGTCCTGTCTTATGACCTCACCCATCGGCAAGGGAAGAGGTCCCATAGAAGGGTTGAATCCCTAGCTTGGGTCCAGAGGAAGTGACGTCCGTCTAAGAAATGGTCGACTCGATAGTCCCTTCGGGTTCTTCTGACCTTACCTATCGGAAAGGGAAGAGGTCCCCTAGAAGGGTTGGGTCCTTAGCTTGGTCCCAGAGGACGTAACGTCCGCCTAAGAAATGGTCGACTCGGTGGCCCCTTCGGGAAGCAAATAGACGTCTAACGTCTATTCCAACTCTATCTGTTTGTTATCTAAGTCAAAACACACACACTAATTCGAGATCAGGAGAAACCCAGTCATACCCTTATGCGTCTTAAGAAGGACTCCTCGTCTAGATGACTCTGTCACTGACTCAGATTCCATAAATCCTTCCAAGATCTTCCGGGTCGACGCGGGAAGAGGATAGGTCGACTTCCCGTGTGGAAGTACGTGCGTACATGGTCACACCAGGTACATACGCGACGACCGTCGAGCGTGTGGTTCTCGCTGGTCAGCAGGACAAATCCCTTGTCAACCATATAGTGTCAAGAAAATTTAAAGATAACTTTACAACCCGTCTTCGTCTAGCAATTATTGTCACGATAATTGTAGGAAAGTAGACAAAAGACATCGATCACCTACAAACGACACTGGATCCTCTCCAGTCCGTCCGTGACACGACCCATGTGTCGTCCGGTTCGAGGTCTCTCGTCCACCGACGGACGACCCGGAGCGCCCCCGTCGTGTGGACCTGTCCGCCCCGGCCCCCACGTCTCACAGGGCCCCCCCCCTGACCCCGGACGTGTCCGAGTACAACAGTCACGTCCGAAACGAGACAACCAGGGACTAGGGCGAGAGAGACGTGTGATATCGGAAAGGAGGGACCTAAAGAACGGGTCGTACCGATTTTACAGGAAACTGACCGTCGTATCGGACGGTCAATCTCCTTTCCTCCCAGTCGTCGGTACAGGGAAGGAGAGATCTAGGACTTGAATGTTTAGTAGTGTCCTCGGTCCTTCCGTAGTCCGTATTGTAATAAACTCTATTCTTACTGACGTTTGGGAAGACGCCACGAACACTCCCGGTCCGTAAGAAAATTCCCGACAAAAAAAACAAAATTTCCCAAAGGAGCTATCGAGTCAACCATTTATTAGGTGGACGTTACGTCCTCTGGGACCAAGTCAAGGACCCACCCCTTCCAGACGACCTCTTCCCTATCCGATGGGTGAGGTCATAAGAACCCGAAGGGAACACCGAGTCGACCACTTCTTAGGTGGACGTTACGCCCTCCGGACCCAAGTTAGGGACCCAAACCTTCTAGGGCGTCTCTTCCCTTGCCGATGGGTGAGGTCGTAAGACCGGACCTCTTAAGGTACCTGACATATCAGGTGCCCCAGCGTTTCTCAGTCTGTACTGACTCACCGAAAGCGACAGTGAAAGTGGAAAAAAAATTAACCTCCTTATAACGAAATGTTACAATTTACAACCAAAGACGGCATTCGGTACACTTAGTGAGTATTAATATACGTATATAGGGGAGGGAGAACCCGGAAGGAGGGAGGGGAGGGGAGTGGGGACGTCCGATAGTGTCTCCTGGGCCGACTCGAGAGACACGAGATGTCGTCCGAGGGTGATCGATAGCTAAAATGCGATGTCCCGTCCCCTCTTACGGAGAGAAACGTCCGTAGAGACTTTCTCAGACACGACCCCACCACCCCTACTCGTAACGTTATTGCTAAGGGTTAAAGTACCTCTTCACTTCTTCACTACCTCTCACCCTTCTCCCGCACTCAAGAGAGGGAGACCTGGACCTTCCTTACCCCCACAAATCTTAAAACAATCACTAAGAGTTAGTGACTGCGAAGGGTGGTCTCAGGTCAGAGAGAGCTCTCCGGAGAGGAACGAAGCGAGGTGTGGGTCTGTCCCTCGACTCTCCTCTTGTCTCAGTTGTCTTAATCGTCCGCCCTATTTCGGAGTACAGGATCGTTCCCAGGTAGAGACTCGACGGTGAAGAGAACTAATCTTTTGACGGGACAGTAGTCGTCTTCCACGAGTCTCAAGTCGATGTCTCTCGTCTTCCCAATTACCCCCCCTCAATGTTTAAAATCGAGGGCAAACACTGAAGACTTGAAACTCGACCCGACGTTTTTACCAAGGGTTGATAAAGGAGGTGTAAAATGAAAGAATATCTACCGTGTCGGGTATATGTTCTTTACATACACGAGAGAATCACCGTTATCTTTAGAAAGGTTTCCGTAGTCCAAAACAATTTGCATAAAATGGTAGGTCGCGAGACATTTCGACCGTAACGCCTTCTCCTACCTCTGTTTATCACAATGCACACGTACTGAAGAAACAACGAAGTCAGCACAGACTGAGAAACGTTGAGGTACCTGACATCGGGTGGTTCAAGGAGGTAGGTACCCTAAGAGGTCTGTTCTTATGACCTCACCCAACGGTACGGGAGGAGGTCCCCTAGAAGGACTGAGTCCTTAACTTGGGTCCAAGGGGGTGGGGGCGGGGTCACGTCCGTCTAAGAAACAGGACGCGGTAGTCCCTTTGGGGTTTATCACATTTTTTTTACAAAATTAATACGATACTCCAGTCTCCAACTGGGTGTCTTATCGACTCAGGTATACCTTTACCCAATGTAAACCTTAAGACGACATATACGGTTCTCAACACGAAAACTAATTTTTATACGAGTGAAAGGGGGAGAACGTGAAGTTCTTTTAGAACTTTGTTTTCCGTAAAACATAAAATTTTACGTCTCAGACCGAACACTCTGTTTAAGTAATTCCCAGAAAGATATATCGGAGTCGAAGATTCCTAAAGCTTTTGTTTCCACTATTGAGAAGGACGTATTCCCTGGCGTACACTTTAGTGCGTCTGCCCCAGTAGACGTCCTGGACGGAGAAGACCGAAGGGAGAGACATAGCAAACAAGACCACCTCGACTCAAGTAGGTCTACGAGTTCGACAAGACCAGATGGACGGAGAGTAGAACTTTTACAATCGACCATGGGTGGGGAGACTCCAATAATTCCAAAGAGGACCGTTAGAACTAAGGTCGAACACGAAGTAGGTTGCGTCGTAATGTGTACTCCATGAGACGTATATTCAATTTATACGTCCCACTGTTATATATCGGAACTGTATGAGGAAAGGGTTAAACCTTAGACAGGTAACAAGGTTCAGGTCAATATTGACAACGAAGAACTGTACCTATATTCAAAGAGTCCTCTGTCCATTCCTCTAGACCATGAGGTTAGAGAACTTCTTAAAAGGAGTCAATCAACACTAGGTGTGTCAGTTTCGCAAATCGTATCAGTTACTTGGTCTTCATCTACAAAAAGATCTTAAGAAAACCAAAAATATCCCAGGTTACCTACAACCGTTAAAGTAGAGACCAAGGAGACGAAAAAGTTTTGGGTCGAACTCGTAGATCTTCAAGAGTAAAGTGCATGACAACTTCGGATCGGACCTTTTAAAACTCGTAATCAAACGATCATACACTCTCCTTACGTTAACAGACCATCAAACTTGTAAGAAACCGTAACAGAAAGAAACCCTAACCTTACTTTTGACTGGAAAAGGTCAGGACACTGGTAACGACCCAAAAGGTTTAGACGTCCGAATAACTCACGTCGTGAAAATGTCGTGGTAGAAAATCCTAAACTTCGTCGAGTCGACCTTGAAGTAACGGAGATGATCGAAACAAGTGTCGTTACGAATACTGTGGTGGGAATTTCGTCTTTTGCTACTCGTTGATTTCCTGGAGAACGACTTTGACTTTCTCCTCTCGCTTTTTCAACCGAATTTTGAGTTGCAAGTATTTTGCTTCTAGTACCGTAGGTCAGTGTAGTGAAGTACCGTTTATCTACCCCTTTGTTACCTTTGTCACTGTCTGAAATAATAGAACCCGAGGTTTTAGTGACGTCTACCACTGACGTCGGTACTTTAATTTTCTAAGAACGAGAAACCTTCTTTTCGATACTGTTTGGATCTGTCGTATAATTCTTCGTCTCTGTAATGAGACGACTGATTCGAGGTAGATCAGCTTCGATACCTAAAAGGTCATCAGTACATATCTACACTCTCAATCTTTCGACTCGCACCTTCTTAACTACAAAAACTTGACACCGTAACGTCTTCCGAGAACTCTCAGAAAACCTGACGTTCCTCTAGTTTAGTCATATAGGATTTCCTTTAGTCAGGACTTACAAGTAACCTTCCTGACTCGACTTCAACTTCGAGGTTATTGACCAATGGACTACACTTCTTGACTAAGTAACCTTTTCTGGGACTACGACCCGTTCTAACTTCCGTCCTTGTCTTCCTTTACCGTCTCCTACTCTACCAATCTACCGTAGTGACTGAGTCACCTGTACTCAAACTCGTTCGAGACCTTCAACCGCTACCTGTCGTTTCGGACCCCACGACGTCAGCACCCCAGCGTTTCAGTATGTGCTGACTCGTTCACTTGACCTACTTGACTTGACTTGAATTGGGTGGGGAGATAGTTCCCGTAGGGAATCGGGGACCCTAAGAGTCGTGTTTGGTGGGAAAGGACCCCCAGAAGGTCCCTGAAAGAGTCAAGGGGGAGGAGGATCACTAATAGGAAAGAAGAATCTTTGAAGTTTGAATCGACGAGAAGACAATTAAGGACCTAACACAGACTCAACCTGAAAATAAGAGGTGAAAATAAAATTCAGAACATGACTCAGTGGTAACAAGACGGGACCGAAAAAATCTCTAGCGCACTAACCACCAGTGTCAAAAAGAAGTTTCAGTGGAGATGATAGAATGTCTCGTGGACGAAAGTCGACTGAGTAAAGAACTCTTCCTTTGTAAGTGTACCGGTCCCTTTCTACACGGGTGCACCTCTCTTTTATTCCGTTCTTCTTGCCTTACATGTTTCCTGAAACCTGTTCCTCTCTCTATAAAGTATTAAAAAGTTATTTCCTCTAGATCTCGATTTTTATTGTATAGTATACTTTTCCAGTAATTATATTTACCAATATTTACTTTATTGTATTATGTAATTTTTATTACTTGAAAAAAAAAAATTGGATTACACTAAGATTGTCTTTGTCGAAAACCAACGGAGTCACATTCTTTCTCAAGTTACACTGAAACCGGTTACTCAAGGTTGGTCTGGGTACTTTCGTCCAGTGAAGTGGGTGATTTTCTAGTATTCCCGTTTATAAAATAAAAAAAACTATATAAATGAAGATAAACAAACGAAAGAAAAAGACAGAAAACGTATACTGTATGTTAAAGGAGACAGTAGGGGAAGAGGGTGGAAGTTAGAACGGGTTGTAGTCCCAGAAAAGGTTACTCAGTCAAGAATCGTAGTCCTCAAAGTCGAAGTCGTAGTCAGGAAGGTTACTTATAAGTCCTGACTAAAGGAAATCCTACCTGACCAACCTAAAGGAAAGACAGGGTCCCTGAGAGTTCTCAGAAGAGGTTGAGGTGTCCAGTTTTCGTAGTTAAGAAGTCGTGAGTTGAAAGAAAGGTCAGGTTGAGAGTGTAGATGTGTACCGATGACCTTTCTGGTATCGGAACTGATCTGTCTGGAAACAACCGTTTCATTACAGAGACGAAAAATTGTACGACAGACCCAACTAGTATTGAAAAGAAAGTCCCTCGTTTGTAGAAAATTAAAACACCGACGTCAGTGGTAGACGTCACTAAAACTTCGGGGGGGTTTGTTTCAGACTAAAGACATTTCCTTCGGTTTTTCTTTTTGTGGGAAGGGAGTAACCAACTAACCTTTCGTGCACCTGACAGTCCAGAGGGTGTTTGCAGTCCACACCTAGGACGCACCCTACACTATGGTCTGACCCCACGGGTAGAGGTCGGTGGGGCAACTTGTGGTCCCGAGTACCGAGCGACCTTCGGTCCAAGGAAGGAAGGAGCCCAGTTCCTGTCCCTTGCGACGAAAAGAATAACTACACTGCTGTAGAAAAACGTCGAACGTCTCGAGTAACTCAGAACCTTTTCATGTCCAAGGTCAAAGGAACTTCTTTTTAACGTGTCGAAAAATTTGCAGTTACACTAAAAGTCTTTCAAGGAAAGGGGGTCAAGAAAACTACCGTGTATAATGTACTAGTTAATATGGCGTTGTGGTCGCTAGGACTCCTCTGAGTTCCCCTTTAAATCTTTTTGAGAGGGTACTGTACTCGTTTTACTAGACAGTCCCCTTGAACTGTCAATAAACACTGTGAAAAAGGAAGTAGGTATCACGAAATCTTCAGTCAGTACGGGACCGACTCTAAATCCGTATATAATGTCATTTAGTTCCTTTGTAGTATCCTCTTTCACAGAATAAACTTTGCCCTTAGTTTCCTTTGTTTGTCACACATTCCATATCATCTGTCCCGTGTAGAAAGTCCCGTGGTCCACTACGAACGTTGATAAAAGAACGGACGTCGGTCTTTCGTGTATACGTTTACACCCATTAATTAGACCCTCTTGTCCGTACGACCTAGTTCGATCGTACACACCGACCGCCTTCTGCAAGACTTTATCCCGGGGTGCGGGGTCGGACGGAGGGGTCTACTCGGAAGACGGAGACGGGACCTGCGACAAACTACCCGACATATGTTGCTACGTTAGTGTCGACGGGCGGAATTGTTTCGCCGTGGTAGAGTCGAGCCCGCGACGGAAAACTGTCCGAACCACGTCTCCTAACAAAGGTGAGAAAAGTGGTCCCAAGAAAATAAAACGTGGGACGGGTAAATCCGTGCAGATAGTACCCGAAAGTAAACGACGATTGTGTGAGCGACCAACCAGGTGTCGGAGGGTACGAAAAATTAAGGTCTGCAAAACTTAGGTAGACAAGGTTCATTTTAGAGAGAGTGGTTTAAACTTTCGGGGAGGTTTAATAAAGGATTGTAAAGGGAATCAACGGTCAGAAATCTTTGGACCGACAAGTAAAATAGAACCGAGACACATCTTTGCTAGAAAAAACAAAAAAGACTGCAACGTCTTTATTGGTTAAAATTATGATTGGTACGGACGCGGGCATGCGTATGCGTAATGTAAGACAATGTGCCCCTACAGATCCACTGAGACCCGACCTTTGTCCTTCGTTGGGGGGAGAGAGAGAGGGGACAGGAAGAAGGAAGGGTAGGAAAAAAGGAAAAAGATAAAGTAAGAAAGGAAGAAATAAGTTTATAACTAACTCCCAGACTTTACAAAATCTCGGATAATATTCGTGATCCTTATGTCACCACTTATTTTGTTCTCTTCAAAGAAGGACCTCGAACGTAAAATTTCTCTCTCGTTTTTTTATTCGTCTACGTATATATTGTACATTGTATGTACATGTTCATATGTCACATGTCATTTACATGTATACATATATATATTGTTTACACATAGTATATCTATTTATACACCCGAAGGGACCACAGAGTATACCATTGCTTAGAAGGACGTTACGTCCTCTGAGCCGAAACTAGGGACCTAACCTTTCTAGGGGACCTCTTCCCTGACCGTTGGGTGAGGTTCTAAGAACGGACCTCTCAAGGTACCTGTCACCTCGGACCTCCCGATGTCAGATATACCCAACCTTCTCAACCTGTGCTGACTTCTCGGGCTCATACGTGCGTACCACGCATATTATGTCCATCTATCCACGTATATATATGTGTATACATATGTATCTCGTCACACACAAAGTTCCAGACGAGACACCGAGAGTCACGGGTCCCGAAGGGAAACCAGTGACGGGTGTCCCCATGTATACTCCGGGTCCGTTACCGAAAACTGGACTTCACCAACTAAGATTTGGACCATTTATTTGTTGTATCTAATTTTACAGAAAAACGGGTCTATACGATAAAGATATTCGTAATTAATCCAGTGATAATTTAGTGTATTCAAATTTAGTTCGACATTTTTCATGAGATTGGACTAGATCTTGTTCCGAATCGAAGTGAGGAAATGTACATTAAACTACATGAACAGTAAAGGGGTGATGAAGACACTGGTTTGACTTGAACCCGGTGATCGGGCGGATGCCTGGGACGTAACACCACTTCGTCTCATCTCGCGAATGACGTCCCGAAGCCCGAGACTCCTACCCTGTCGAGCACGAGCTTTGTGGGTTTGGGGCTTCCGAAAGTCCCCTTCCTAAATTCCTGCCTCACTCCCGCCCCAACCCCGAGAGACTGACCAACTACCACGTCACTCTCTCCTGTAAAGTCCTCAGAGGAAATAGTCAGAGGAAGACCGGGGTGAGAAGACCCCAGACACACGACCACCAGTGCACATGCGCACGATTCAGCGAAGCCAGTACAGACTGAGAAACGCTGGGGTACCTGACATCGGACGGCCCGAGGAGACAGGTACCCAAAAGGGTCCGTTCTTATAACATCACCCAACGGTAAAGGAAGAGGTCCCCTAGAAGAATAGGGTCACTAACTTGAACTTTACAGTCTCAACGCCCCCTCCCACCAATCATAGACGTTTTATTGAGTTCCCATACCGAGTCAATAACAGACATCGGTGACTCCTCCTTGATTTCCGAGACGGAAATAAAATACTGGTTTAATACTAACAGAACAGAACGAACTGACGAAAGTAAACAAGGACGCAAAAGAGTAAAGAAACTGATATAAACAGGAAACCTTGAACCCCTACCGGATTCTCCATTCTCGAAAAAAAACTGTTCTCCGTCTCTCGTACCACCTCCGCCCCAAACGGAGGCCCTTCTTGGGTGTCCTAGGACTAGTTACCTTTGGGGAGGAAAAGAAACTATACGCAGTCAGGACGCCCTTTGTCGCAGTTACTGACGTTATTTATATCTGGAGCTAATTGTTTTAATCTTAAATCGTAGGTGACTTTGTACTACAGAAAACGAGATTTTAATGGGAGTAAAAGGGTTTGTGTCGGTGTAATTCTAGTCTTAACAAACATTTTACTCAGACCACTCAACTAGTGAATCCAAGAAGATTTGACCGACACGGTCTTGAAAAGTAACCCTTAGAAACGAACTTGAACATTCTCCTGAGAGCCCTTAAGGGTCCACCACGTCGACAATTCTGAGGTACGAAGGTGACGGCTCTACAATCCAAATCGGTGTGATTCCAATCAGTGTCTAAGGTGAACATTATAAATAAATAAGGTCACTTTAAACGAGAAAAGTTCCAGAGGTTTTATAGGACTCTAAGGACGTGGACAGTCCTCTACCAGAAAGAATAAGTGGACGATTACAAAATCCTTACGTTCTCAAAGGTTAAAGACCTCCCTAGTCCATCTCTTTTATCTATTTACAAAGTTAAAATGAATGTTTCCATATTAAATGATTCAACGATGTTCAGTATTAATCGAACTCCCTTTCCTAAAGGGACATAGACCTTTTGTGTCTAATTTTCGGTTATTGTAAAGTCCGTTTTTGGTATTTTTACAATTCGTATAAATAGTCAAGTGAATCAAAATACATTGATTAGGAACTAGAATTAGAAAACAATTGTCAAAATACTTTGGTCAAAAGTAATCTTGATTTTTAAAAAAATAGGTCAAATCCACATACTAGATTTTCAATAGTCTTTAAATATGAACAGTTTTTCAGAAAAGATACTAAGAAAACTTTCTATTTCGAGAAAACGTTTTCGCAGTATCACTTTGTTATTGACAGACTTACTGTTTCTGAATTTTTCCGTTTCAACTTCTAGACTAATATTACGTTAACTGTTTCTTTACACACTGCATGTTATTAGTTCTATTGATCTTAATACTAACTATTGTATTATAGTCCTGTATGGGTGTAAAATCCTTGATATATGTTAAAGATGTTGTAAACATACTTACTGTAAATAGACATGTCATATTATATTCGTCCAAAAAGAAATGGTACTTAAACCGAAACAAATACATATCAGTTTCGATACCAGAAAGACCATCAATGTATGTCTACACTCTCAACCCGGTATTTCTTCCGACTCGTGACTTCTTGACTACGTAAACTTGACACCACTATCTCTTCTGAAGATTCTCAGAGAACCTGACGTTCCTCTAGGTTGGTCAGTTAGGATTTCCTTCAGTCGGAACTTATAAGTCACCTTCATGGCTACGACTTCGACTTCGAGGGTATGAAACCGATGGACTCCATTTCTTAGCTGAGTAACCTTTTCTGGGACTACGACCCTTTGTAACTGCCGTTTTCCTCTTCCCCGTTATCTCCTACTCTACCAACCTAGCGTACTGGTTGAGCTACTTCTACTTAAACTCGTTTGAGGTCCTCCATCACCTCCTGTCTCCTTGGACCGTCTGGTGTCAGGTTTCTCAACCTGTGCTGAAACGTCGACTTGTTGTCGTTGTTTACATTAAAGTGTATAGTTTATTAGGATTAATTCAAGAGCCTCTGAGTCCCCGGGAAACTTTATAGGATTTCAACGTGAGTCAACGAGTCAGAACAGGCTTAAGAAACACTGGGATACTTGACGTCGGGCGGTCCGAGGAGATAGGTACCTTAAAGGGTCTGTTCTTATGACCTCATCCGACGGTAAAGGATAAGGTCCTTTAGAAGGGTTGGGCCCCTAGTTTGGACACAGAGAACACAGAGGACGTTACCGTCCACCTAAGAAATGGTGACATGGTGGACCCTTCGGGCAGGATTTCAATCGGTCTCCATTTTTTATGGAAGTAAATCTTAACCACGATTGTATCGAGCTATAAGAATTTTTTGTTTGTTTGGTTTTTGAGAAAAGAGAACTCTCTCTCTTTTCGTTTTAGATCAGAATATGGTCGAATGAAATCTATTGTGTTATATAAATGAATTGATTTAAATTAGATTAGAATAGGTTCGAACTGGTACATGTGTCGAAAAAGAGTCTCAAGGAGAAAATGTTTAACAGGTGTTGAAAGACGTGGGTATAATCAAACCGGGAATAAAAAAGGACGGGTNGGCAGGATTTCAATCGGTCTCCATTTTTTATGGAAGTAAATCTTAACCACGATTGTATCGAGCTATAAGAATTTTTTGTTTGTTTGTTTGGTTTTTGAGAAAAGAGAATTCTCTCTTTTCGTTTTAGATCAGAATATGGTCGAATGAAATTTATTGTGTTATATAAATGAATTGATTTAAATTAGATTAGAATAGGTTCGAACTGGTACATGTGTCGAAAAAGAGTCTCAAGGAGAAAATGTTTAACAGGTGTTGAAAGACGTGGGTATAATCAAACCGGGAATTAAAAAGGACGGGTCTTTGTTGGTCGAGATCCTGTTTTACTGAAAGAAAAAGGAATTGTTTTTCATACGTAAAAATTTATGGAAAAGATTGTTGTATGTAAAATGTATGTTGTATGTCGAATGAAAAAAAATAATAAAATAATAAAAAGAAAAAAATAGAATGAAAAAATATGTGACTTTACAAAGAGAATAATAAAGATCATCGAAATTAATGTATATATAATGTTAAAAGTGGGATTTTTCGGGAGTTAAAGATTGTTTTGTTTAGTGTCTTTGTTAGATAACACTTGACAAACAGTATGGTAGTAAAACCAACCGTTTGAATACCTATATAAAATGTGAGACATTTTAGTACAGGAAAGAGTGTCATATTTAATAAGAAAATTACACCACGTTCTGTACGCGAATTATTTGGGGTTTAGACATAAAAAGAAAATGTTCTTCTGTTTCCATCCATTTGAATTTGAACAGATCGTTAGTTACGAAGTCATGAAATTTTACCAGATCTATTAATTACTTAAGAGTAGTGAATTTATTCGATTTGGAATTTCAAAGTTCAATGATGTTTAGACCTTTTGGATTTTGTATTAATAAGGACTTCTCAAGTGGATTTTGAAGATAGGGTAAATAGAGCAAAAATGACGTTTCAATTGAAAAGTAACAACTGTTTAAAACATGGTATATTTTATACTGGAATAAACACAAAATCATTTGGATCCATGTTATTTCAATATTAGTTACAACTATTACGATTTCGGTACAGACATAATTAATTTGGTTGTTTTAATTAGATCCAAATTATACTCTATAATTAAATTATGGGTTATAAAGAGTCTAGTGTACTTGGACTTTAAGTAAACCCAATCAAAGACATCATAAATCTTTATGAGCTAAACATTCAGAAGTGAACGAAATCCCGAAGGGTGTATCGAGTCAGTCATTTCTTAGATGGACGTCACGTCTCTCTCCTGGAGCCAAGTTAAGGACCCAGACCTTCAAGAGGACCTCTTCCTTTACCGTTGGGTAAGATCATGAGAACGGACCTCTTAGGGTGCCTGTCTCGTCGAACCGTCCGACGTCAATTACCCTAGGATTCTCAACCTACACTGAACCGCGATAGAAAAAAAAAAAAATGAAAAGAAGTTCAGTCAATTTGTCTTCAATAAAAGTTTTAATTAAAAATATACGTCTTGGTCTTTAGAGTACCATAGGCTACAACATTTCTCGTTATAACGTATCCTTGGACCTTACAATCCAGGTACTTAGTTGCGTTTAACCTTCACCAGTTTGTTCTCTACCGTTCTCACTTGTAACTGTAAAATCCTTGTTCACTTGATTTTAGCTGACCTTACCCACTTAAATTGAGTCTACTGGTAATATAGATGATGACACCCGGTCTTAGGGAATCTTCTTTACCTCATCGGTAGTATCAGTTGGTTTCTCAGACTTTACGTCATGAACCTATGTTAGAGTTTTTACTGTCTTACTAGAGACAAACAAAGGTTCCGTTCGGTAAGTTATAGTGTCATTAGGTTCAGATACGGGACTGGTCATTACGACTTCTTCGACTTCAACTTACGCAGTCACTTCTGGATGTTCTGGCAAATCTTGATTGTGATTTTTTTTTTTTCTACAGAAAAAGTAATATACCCCGACCTTACGTTTTCATCCTTCAGTTCTTTGTGGACCTCATTGTCCGTTTAAACCGGAAAATGATGTCTTACTTCGTCCAGTTTCCGATTGTCTCAAAACTGTTTTCTTACGTGACCAGCATCGTTTGTGGAAGGAGGTTTTTGTGTTCTCTTCTGAGGTGTTCCTGTAATGGTCTACCAGTTATGGTTTTAGTCTAAATAATATAAGAAACGTCGGTTTCTACTTCTTCGAGATATATCAGTCGTTTTTGTTCTGACCCTCGACTGACACCGAGTCTAGTACTTGAGGAATAAAGGTTTAAGTCTGAGTCTAACTTCTTTCATTCCTTTTGGTGAGTGGTAAGTCCAAACTGGATTTAGTTTAGGGAATGTTAATATGTTACTTTCAATGTTTATCTAAGTTCCCTAATCTAGACTATCTCACGGACTTCGTGATATCTACCTCTAATCACTGTAACATGTCCTCTGTCCCTAGTTTTGGTAGGGGTTCTTTTTCTTTCCGTTTTTCCGTTTTATCAACAGAACCCTCTGGAATGTTTATCGACTCTTCTCTTCTCTTCGATTTCCGTTTCCTCTTTTCCTTTCTATATGGGTAAACTTACGTCTCGACGTTTCTTATCGTTCCTCTTTATTCTTTCGGAAGGAGTCACTAGTCACGTTTTTTTTTTTCATCTCCTTTTGTTATCTTACCCTTTCTGATCTTCAGAGAAGTTCTTTTAATCTCTATGGTTCCCTTATAAAGTACGTTTCTACTCGTATTGTTTCCCATCTTTACCATACCTGGATTCTCTTCGTCTTCTATAATTCTTCTCCACCGTTCTCATGTGTCTTCTTAACATGTTTTTCCTAGAAGTACTGGGTCTATTGGTGTTACCATACTAGTGAGTGGATCTCGGTCTTTAGGACCCTACACTTACTTCAGTTCACCTGGAATCTTTCGTAGTGATGCTTGTTTCGATCACCTCCGCTACCTTAAGGTCACTCTGTAAAGTTTAGGATTTTCTACTACGACACTTTCACGACATGAGTTATACGTTCGTTTAAACCTTTTGAGTCGTCACCGGTGTCCTGACCTTTTCCAGTCAAAAGTAAGGTTAGGGTTTCTTTCCGTTACGGTTTCTTACGAGTTTGATGGTGTGTTAACGTGAGTAGAGTGTCAGATCGTTTCATTACGAGTTTTAAGAGGTTCGGTCCGAAGTAGTCATACACTTGTCACTTACAGGTCTACAATTTCGACCTAAACCTTTTCCGTCTCCTTAATCTCGAGTTTAACGGTTGTTGGTAACCTAGTAACTTTTTCTCTCCCTCAAGGTCTTTTTTTGTAGACAAAGACGAAATAACTGATACGGTTTCGGAAACTGACACACCTAGTATCGTTTGATTCCTTTTAAGAATTTCTCTACCCTTATGGTCTAGTAGACTGGACTGAGGGCTCTTTGGACATACGTCCAGTTCTTCGTTGTCAATTTTGACCTGCACCTTGTTGTCTGACCAAGGTTTATCCCTTTCCTCATGTAGTTCCGACATATAACAGTGGGACGAATAAATTGAATATACGTCTCATGTAGTACTCTTTACGGTCCGACCTATTTCGTGTCCGACCTTAGTTCTAACGACCCTCTTTATAGTTATTGGAGTCTATACGTCTACTGTGGTGGGAATACGGTCTTTCGTTTCTTGATTTCTCGGAGAACTACTTTCACTTTCTCCTCTCACTTTTTCAACCGAATTTCGAGTTGTAAGTCTTTTGACTCTAGTACTGTAGACCAGGGTAGTGAAGTACCGTTTATCTGCCCCTTTGTCACCTTTGTCACAGTCTGAAATAAAAAAACCTGAGGTCTTAGTGACGTCTACCACTGACGTCGGTACTCTAATTTTCTGTGAATGAAGAACCTTCTTATCGATACTGGATGGATCTGTCGTATAAGTTTTCGTCTCTGTGATGAAACGGTTATATCCAGTCAGATCAGTTTCGATATCAAAAGAGTCATCAGTACATACCTACATTATCAACCTGATACTTTTTTCGGATCACGGGTTCTTAACTACAAAAACTTGACGCCACAACCTCTTCTGAGAACTCTCAAGGAACCTGACGTTCCTCTAGGTTGGTCAGGTAGGATTTCTTTTAGTCAGAACTTACAAGTAACCTTCCTGACTACGACTTCGACTTCGAGGTTTTGAAACCGGTGTACTATGTTTCTCGGCTAAGTGACCTTCTCAAGACTACGACCCTTTCTGACTTCCGTCCACCTCTTCCCCTGCTGTCTCTTACTCTATCAACCTACCTTATTGGCTGAGTCACTTGTACTAAACTCATTCGAGGTCTTCGGCCACTACCTGTCTCTTCGGACAGAACGACGTCAGGTATCCCAACGTTTCTCAGTCTGAACTGACTCGTTTACTTGACTTGACTTGACTCTCTAGAGTATCGAATTGAAATTTTGAACCAATTCATCACGACCTCTTCTGAGAACTCTCAGGGAACCTGACGTTCCTCAAGTTTAGTGAGTTAGGATTTCCTTTAGTTGGGACTTAACCTTCTTAACTACTACTTCGACTTCGAGGTTATGAAACTGGTGGACTATACTTGTCGTTTAAGAAACTTTTCTGGGACTATGACCCTTTCTAACTTCCGTTTTCATCTTCCCCTTCGTCTCATATTCTACCAACCTACCGTAGTGGTTGAGTTACCTGTACTCAGAGTCCTTTGAGGTCCTCTATCACTTCCTGTCCCCTCGGACCATACGACGTTAGGTGTCCCAGAGTTTCTCAGTCTGTGTTGACTTGTTGTCGTCACTCGGGTCATAAAGTAGTATTTTTCATAAAATCGTCCACCCTATTCAATTCAAATGAGTGAACTCAAATTTTTCCAAAAGAAGGGGGAATTTAAAGTTAAAAATTAAGTCAATTCCGTCATCAGAGTTCGTTACACCCGACACAAATACAAAATTCCTGTGTCTTTTTAATAAAGAAATGCAAAAGAGGGTTCTTATAAAAGTAAAAGAGTCCCAGTCTTAAAACGTTTCTATAAAATAGTGTGGTGGAAAGAGATGGACACATATAATCCCTTTTTTTTTTACAAAGCCTTACAGTTTACTCAAAGTAGAACCGGTAAAAAGAGACCTCAGATAACACCGGTGTATAGTAGTATCCTTTTGTAGTAAAAAAAGGGGAACGTTCCTCAGTTTTGACTTTTACAGAGTCTAGACGTCTGACACAGCATACCCTGACGTTCTACCTTGTCTTGGGACTAAGCGATAACATGAATAAGAAATATTCATGTTATATGAGTAACATGAATAACCAAAATGGTCTTTCTCAGTCAATTCTTGGTTCGTTGAGTCATAACCACCGGAGAGATCTAGTGTCAAGGGATCGACCTCTCGCTTTCCAAACGATAGACGACCAGGTCTAACTCACACCTGTAAGGAACTGGAGTCCCCCTAAAAGGGTCAATGGTGAGTCCGTCATGACCTACTGATCTCTTGAGGAGTGACGTCTCTCGCTTTAGGTCACCTTTTTCGTCGTAAGTTTTGGCCTACTGTTGCGGGATATAGAAGGATACGGGTGGGGGAGAAGTTATTTCTTTTGTTGAAAGTAAGTTTCGTTCGGACATCCCTTCTTACGGGACTATAGTGGTGTACACTCCAAGACCGTGAATGGTCTCTGTAGAGTGTCTGATCCTGGTCTCGAATAAAGGAAAAGTACCTTAACTTTCGTGGTCCCCAGTCACTACGGGCCAGTCACTGTTCATGAACCTTGACAGGGACTCTATGTCCTCGAGTCCCTCTACAACCTGTCCTAGACTCTCTACGGTGGATGGGGTCCAGTTACACAGAACCCGTGTTCTCCTGATTCTGGTCCTCAGGAAAACCTTACTGGTTTTCACTAGGACTTAGATTGTCAAGACGGGTGTGAGTGAGTCATTTCTGTCAGATGACTCTCACCCACCGCCACTTCCTTTCATGTCGTAAATAAAGTCCCACGGTTCGATTCCTACCGTAGTGGTTACGTTACCTGTATTCGAACCCGTTTGAAACTCTCTACTACTCCCTGTCCCTCCGGACCGCACGACGTCAGGTACCCTAGTGTTTCCCAGCCTGTGTTACCCCACTGACTTGTTTTTGTTCCGATTCTCTTTACCAGTACGAGTCTTCTGGAGGTTACCGAAAGCACCCTTCGAAAAATTTCTGCCTCTTCCAACGACCCACGTACTAGTCGAGTACGGATTAAGACTAACCAATTTCCCTGCCATTGTCCGTCCATAAATCCTTAGAATTAACAGTTAAAACCCCCAGGTCGACCAAACCTCGGATACACTAGCACCAGTCGGATGTCAATTGAAAGAGGTGGTCGGGTTGAGTTCCTATACAGGGTCGTGTGATTAGACATCTGAAACTGCTCCTTGATCTCCAGGAACTGAAACAAAATACCGACTTGACAATATTAAAACAAGAGGAAAAAAAAAAACGAAGACGCAAAAGAGTGAAGAGTAATTTAGTGGGACATCTTGGACCTCTTCCGGGTACTCTGATTACGAAAAAATGCTTATTCTCCACCCTCTATATCTCACCCCAACAAGACAGAGACCCGTCCGAGAGGTCACAGGATGATCCAAAGTAAAGGAGGTACACCAAATAAGACCTGAAGTCAACCAGGGGTCTTATTACTCGGAGGAGATAGGGATACTCGGGGATGCTTAGTTTTAAGATCCGTGCAAGTGGGTCGGTCGAACCGGTGAGGCGGTGACCAGTAAGTCATTGCGAGGGTCCTCCGGAAGACGGACCTCACCAGAAAAGTCCGTGCAGGCCAAGTGAGGGAGGAAGTTCAAAGGAGTTTAAGACGAAAATCTCTGCCGAAGGGGGCTGTTGAGATTATTTTTGTAGTGGGAGTAGTTGTAAGAGGTGGACGGAAAGGTCGAGGTGTCAGACTGATAGTAGGTTATACTGCTTGTCAAAGGTATAATCTTTTAATAGACGACATTAAGTACACTTTTTTCTTTTGTAAGTCTTTACTCATTAGACCCTGAACGTACCACCAGGTCACCCCTTCTGAAACGAAAGGTTACGTCTCTCACATCCACCCTAGTCCCTCGATCCTAAGGGGTACTGAGTGCCGATTTTTTTGGTTTGGATTTGGTCTTCGGTATCACATTGTTTCAGTTATTTCTGAATCTTTTACCAGGTGCAGTTTTCTTGTTCTGGGGGTTTCGCTTGCGAAGTGACCGCAAGTCACATAGGTGATGCAGCATGTTGGTAGTGGAGACAGATTAAGGTTTCGCAAAGGAAGTGAGTCTTCATTCTGAGAAATAGGTATTCGAAAAGGGGCGAAAGAGGAGAAGTGAGACGGGAACCGTCTGAGGTCAGCCGTAAAACAGAGATACCTAAGTGGATGAGGACTATAAAGGATATTTACCTATGTATCATTTTCGTACCCGAAAACCAAGACGAAAGAAAGTGAATCACAAAGACTCCAGGTATTGGTAAGATCGTATTCACGAATAAGGGAAAAGTTCCGACTTAACGTAAGGTAATACTCTAGTGATAAACAACTAAGTCAGTAGACAACGACCTGTACGCCTAACAAAGTTGAAAACCGACGACACTTATCGCGACAAAATTCGTACGCACGTGTGTACGAACAATCCCAGAAGTCAAGAAAGACTACACGCCGATCGTCACCCTAACACCCCAGAGACGGACCGATGACAATAAAAACGGAGTTTGTTCGTTTTGTACTGAGGACAACAAGGTTTCGTGACCGTCGACTTACCGCTGAGTAGAAAAACAAGATTTACGAGAGAGTAGATACAGTGCAAAGGTAATTCCCGTAGGACAGAACTGAATTCTTCTGTCGTCCCTAGTTATGTGAATCAGTAAATAGTTTGAAAGAGGACCCTGATAAATCTCTTTGAGACTGTATATCTGAGTTCGGGTCACTCTAGAAAAGTTTTATTCACGAAGAGAAGCTCCTCTCCTTTCTTATGAGTTGATCACAATTCTTTATCTTTTAACATTCTAATTTTATGTAAAGGAAAAAGTCCTCTCGAAGAGTTGGGTCCCTAACTCAGCCGAGAAGACGTAAAGTCCGTCTAAGAAATGACAGACTCGGCGGACCCTTCGGGATTTATTTGTGTGCTCTAACGTTTAATGTTCAATGAAATAGGTTGAGATATCACCGTTTTTGATATACAATTTTTACATAGGGAACGAGTTAATAGTCACCTTTGTTTTAAAATTTTTTCTCGTGGGTTTTTCTTAATTATTTCTTTTACGAACGGTCAATGACCCACAAACCTTATTGATGATGACCCTTCAACACTCATCACTCACGAGTCAACACAGACTGAGAAACGTTGGGGTACCTGATATCGGGTGGTCTGAGGAGACAGGTACTCCAAAAGGTCCGTTCTTACGACCTCACCCAACGGTACCGGAAGAGGTTCCCTAGAAGGTCTGGGTGTCTAACTTAGGTCCAGAGAACACAGAGGATATGACGTCCGTCTAAGAAATGGTAAACACGGTGGACTCTTCGGTTAAAACCCTTAAACGAAACTAAAATTATCGAGTACACGTGACAGAACCATTTCTTGGACGGATGGTTACGTCCTCCGTTCTCTCTGCGTCCAAACTAAGAACCCAACCCTTCTAGGGGACCTCCTCCCGTGCCGTTGGGTGAGGTCATCAGAACGGACCCCTTAGTACCTGTCTCCTCGGACCACCCGATGTCAAGTATCCCAACGTTTCACAGGTTGTTCTGACTTCACTGAAACGTACGTGTGTACACATGACCGACCATCATTGTGGACGGTACATCCCGATTTCCAATTTCCAACACCTCGTGGTGGAACTGACACGAAACTTCTACGTACTCCCATTCGGACTCCCCATTTCGGAAGTGGGTGGGGATCTATAAGACAAAGTTAAAGATCCCTATATCGATTCTGTAAATAAAAAAAACTGTAGAGGAGAAGAGGAACGGGGGACGGGGGTCACTGACATTACACGTTATTCATAACTTGTGTTGACAGTATCTATAGAACCCACGAGAAAGGTTTTTTTCTTTTTTTATATAACTACCGAATAAACTACGATTAAGACGTCACACTTCCAGCTCAAAATATCCTTGTATAAACTATAGTGAGTCTTTGTACAAAGTTTCCGGAAACAACATCTACGTGTAAAGTGACATAAGTCTGTCTGGCCTCGTAGACCTTGGAACGACGAGTCAGACACCCGGTGGTCGGTCGTCGAAGCGGTAGTGATCCTCCGAACAATCTTTACGCCTTAGACTTGTTTGTCCGCTTGGGCTACCGTCACCACTCCGTGTGAGTTGTCGTAGCTCTCAGCGCAAACGTTCTTAAGACCCCCGCGTTCAGTTGTCCGACACAGAGCCTCTTGCAGTTCCCCTAAGACAGGAACCTGAACCAAAAGTTCCAGTAAGGTTTTTACAACAGTCCATATCGTTTGTCTACGTTTCACACCGATCACAAAGTTTTGTACCTATGTTCTGAACCCAGTTGGTCTTTGTTCACGAGTGACATGTCCTGGTCCATCTTGGGGTCCTGAGTCTCCCTCAGATCGAACTGAGAGTGTAGTGTCTGACCCGGTGTAAGACAGGACGGATATAAGAGTAAAAAGACGTTTACCTCGAACTATTTTGACTGTTTCAATTTGTGCAGAGATAAACACACACACACAAAGATTTAAAAAAATTCAGAAAAAAAAATCAAAATAAATAATTAACAAAATGAAATGTTATAACGTAACCAAAACGGTATCTAACTGTACTTAGACGGTGTCCACATGTACACAAGGGGTAGGACTTGGGGGGAGGGTGGAGGGAGGGGTAGGGTAGGGAGACCCAGTAGGGTCACGTGGTCGGGGCTTGTGGGACATAGTACGTAGTTTGGACCTGACCGCTAAACAAAGTGTGCACTATTAAATGTACAAAGTCACGGTAAGAGGGTTTAGTAGGGTGGGAGTGGGAGAGGGTGTCTCAGGTTTTCTGACAAGATATGTAGACACATAGAAAACGACAGAGGGTATGTCCCAATAGTGAAAGATTTAAGGTATGCATACGCAGTCATATGACATAACCACAAAAAGAAAGACCGAATGAAGTGAGACATATTATCCGAGGTCAAAGTAGATGGAGTAATCTTGGTTGAGTTTACATAAGAAAAATTACCCACTCATAACACATATGTGTTAAGGTAACACATATACATGGTGTCGAAAGAATGGGTAGGCAGACGACTACCTGTAGATCCAACGAAGGTACAGGACCGATAATATTTGTCACGACGCTACTTGTAACCCCATGTACACAGAGAAAGTTAAGACCAAAGGAGTCACACATACGGGTCGTCACCCTAACGACCCAGTATACCGTCAAGATAAAAGTCAAAAAATTCCTTAGAGGTGTGAGAAGAGGTACCACCGACATAATCAAACGTAAGGGTGGTTGTCACATTCTCCCAAGGGAAAAAAGGTGTGGGAGAGGTCGTAAATAACGAATATCTGAAAACCTATCGTCGGTAAGACTGACCACACTTTTCCATGGAGTAACACCAAAACTAAACGTAAAGAGACTATTACTCACTACAACTCGTAGAAAAACACAATTTGTGTAGAGATTTAGAAGTGGAGGTCTTTATTCTTAACTATGATAGGGTTCGACCCGACGTAAAACGTCTTATTGAAGAAAGGGACAAAATAAGTCACGGATTATTTACACCGCTTCCTGAAGTCCCACTGGGACCACTGATGACTTCCTGAAACGTTCACCATCTTCAACTCTTTTAGTCTTTTTAAACGTAAAAAGGAAAAGAAGTATATCACACTACGGTTACTCGGTCGATGAGGGACGTTTGGTCCCTCGAGGGAAGACGTCACACCTCTGAACCTCCACATGGAGTCTTACAGTACGGATGAATGTACTTCCAACCTACAGAATACACTATCTAAGATTCAGTTAATAAAAACGTCTTTCTCCTCGTTTTTCCACAGCTTCTCCTACGTAAATGAACTATACACACGGGATCAGTATGTAAACTCTTTATTATTAACCCTTTTCACTGTAGTTATCTTTAATTACGGCACCCATTAATTGGTGTCGAGGAGTTTTCCTAGAGATCCTGTACTTACAGCTCCTAGATATCCTTTTTAAAGAACTGTATCAATAATTTATAGTCTTGCTTAATAATTAGTTGGAAAAGACTTTCCGAAAAATTTTCCTTTTATCCAAAATTGAACGGACCCTGTAACATAACCTTAACAAGGGTTTCCGTCGTTCCATCTATGTTCAGTACCAATTCAAAGGAGTATGGGAAATCTAAGACCCTAAAGTAAATACTTCGACTTCCTCGTCCTTCTGACACACATTTATTTACCCTTTATGTACCCCTTCCTCTCACCCTGTAGAGTCATCGGTACGTCGAGACCGTCCCCACCCGTACCGTACCTCGACTGAATATTTCCTCTTATGGTCAAGCGACATCATAAGGATTGTCACTGACAGGTCTGGAAGAGGAAAGGTACCTTCCTTTATTCCTTCTTTTCTCCCTTTCTCCTTCCTCCCTTCCTAATCTTTTACTTCCTTCTTTCTTTCTTTGTTTCTACCCACCTTTCAATTCGGTCATGACATATCGTCTGGACACCCGTAACCGGTAGAGAGTAGTGATCACCATGTACGCAGATCCCATAAACTCAATAACAGGGGTGAATGGTCCGTTCGTTTATCTCTGAGTACGAGTTTTAAAGTACCACCTACCATCATCTCAGTCTTTAATTTCCAGACACACAGACTGGAGTCTCGGATAAAGGAGACGTATCGAGGTGTACCGGTTCGAGTGAGGTTATCAACTAAGGTAAGGTTCCTACGGAGAAGAGAGATAAAGTACTCCTTCCTTCCTGTTAAGGTGCACTGGAAGACGTCGTTGGGGCAACGGAACAGTCGGACCGAGAGAGGAGAGAGGAGTGACAGTTCCACTGGTGAGACCGTAGAAGGGAGGTAGGGAACTGGGGAAGGGAGACAGGAAGGACCTACAAAGAACAGGAAGGAGAGTAAGGCAGATAGGTTATGAAATAGAAGTAGATGATGAGTGTAGAGGGATAAGAATTTATCTATCCAAGAGGGGAATTTACGGAAGAAGGTTTTTTCCGTTCCCTAATACAAGGAACGTAAGTAACGATTTAAACATTTTCAGTATCAGTAAACCCCCATGTTAGCAAGGGGGTCTACAACGGAAATCTTCGGAAAGGAACTTTCGGTAGTTCCTCGAGCTCCAGAAACTCGGACTCGACCGGTAAGGAGAACGAAGCACGGGACGTCATTTGCGAAACGAAAGAAAGTGGTGCTGAACCACAGTCATCTAACCGAAACGACGTGTCACCCGTTCACTTAGGTCCAATTCAGACTGTTGTTATCGCCGACTCAGACGTCGTAAGGGACGCAGAAAGAGGGTTTCCAGTCATCCCTCATAGGTTTACGGACTACTTTCGGAGACTCAGTTATGTCGACTTAGACTACTAGAGGGGTCTCCACGAGGGGAAGGGTAGGGGTCGGGAGGTCTGACTCTCAGGGTACCAGAACTAGTGAGAAAGGGGAACGGGAGGTTCAGACTGGAACTAGAAAAGGAAAAAGTAAGTCTACGTCCACAAAGATTAAGCCCGAAAGTAATCGAGGATAGACCTCAAAAGAACCTCTTCCTTTACCGTTGGGTGAGGTCATGAGAACGGACTTTTTCGAGCACCTACCTCCTCAAAACATTAACGAGGGCAACCTGGTCCCACGGGGTCGAAGGACAAGACGACCACGGATCCAACTACCGAGGAGAATGAATTCATTCTTGATAGTTACCCGGACACATTGGACAGGTTTGTATAGTGCGTCAACGTACACTGAGTCTGGTCGAAGGGTCTCACAACGAAATTCATTACGATTGTCGGTCCGGTTCTTTTTCAATAAATACTTGTTTTGGTCAACTCTTCACGGTCTAATTTGATTACAATTATTTACTAAAGAAATCAGGTCCTGAAGAGTCTCATGACTATAAATTTTACAAATAAGTGTAACTTAAGGGTTCTAAATTTCTAAAGGATTTAATATACCAGTATACGAAAACGACACACAATCACCCATATACGCAAATATACTGGTCTTTTGTATGACAAGACTGGGTTTGTAAAAGAAGATAAAAAATTTTAATAAAGAAAATTGGTAGTGTAAAACGTAGGTTAAAGATGATTGAGTATTTTGGAGATAAATATCCAAGAGAAAAGGTACGTTAGAAATAATAGATACTTCTTTAATATCCAATACTTATTACTTTTTGTGTTGTGGGACTTTATTTTTTTTTATATTTACATAATCAAATTCAGTTCCCAGTCGTTCGACACCAGGAGTCTTGTTTAGACTGAGAAACGAACAAAAACATTCGGGTCCTTGATTCCGAACTAAAATATAAAAATCCACCGACTTTTTTTAGTTTTCCTCTTTAAAATACTGAGTACCGTTCATAAACTTTTAGGGTTAAAGTCACAAGTATTTATTTCAAAATAACTTCAGTACCTCTCCACGTAAGAAGATAGATAAAGGATACCGACGAAAGGGTTATGTTATGGTCTTAAGTCATTAGCGTCATCTATGGTACGCTGTAGTGCCATAGAATTCAGTCAGACTAGTACGAGACAGTGAGTCAGCACAGGTTGAGAAAAACTGGTATGCCTGACATCAGACGGTTTAAGGAAACAGGTACCTTAAGAGGTCCGTTCTTATACCCTCACCCGACGGTAAGGTAGGAGGTCCCGTAGAAGGGGTGGGTCTCTAACTTGGGTACAGAGGAAGTGACGTCCGCTTAAGAAATGACGACTCAGTGGTACACTGTATGTTTCGAGGTTCATAATAATAGACCTCGTAAAATCTTTTATAAAACGATCGGGACTGAATTTAACGACTCGTCTACTCAGGTCCTCTGCGTGTCTCAGTACGAGTTGAAGTGGGTCCCGAGTCCACTCGTGTCAAGTTTAAGTCAGTGAGTCAGCACAGACTGAGAAACACTGGGGTACCTGACGTCGTGCGGTCCGGAGGGACAGGTAGTGGTTAAGGACCACGGGTGAGTTTGAGTACAGGTAACTCAGTCACTACGGTAGGTTGGTAGGGTAGGAGACAGTAGGGGAAGCGGAGAGCGGAAGTTATTCACTCGTGTCCTGAGTCAACGAAAGAGAAACTAAGACACTACCGAAGGAGTCCTCCTTAGAGGGTGTAGGACCTCTATTGACGGCTATCTAAAATATCGATGAGTAAAAAGTAAAGGTCATATGTTCTTTACTTGCCAAAACAGAGTCTTTTTAAGACTATAAAAGAGTTTAACCAGTCGGAACCCCTTTATTGAACGTGGAAGAGGGTCGTGTGGGTAATTAGTTGGTTGGGGACACAGGGGTTCCTACCCGTAGTACCGAACTGAACCCGTACACGAGTGAGGACCTCGGGGTTCCCACCCTAGTCCGAGGGGTCGATCACGGTCTCCAGGGTAGAGTCTCCGTTTTTTTACCTGCGTACCCTCCGTCGGCAGTCACCGGTAACGAATAATGTATAGTCACTCTACTATTGTATAGATCTCTTTTCCCATTTTCATAACGACGAATACTTTACAACCAAAAAGAAAAAAAGGGAACCCTTTTTTAGAAAGTAAAACTAAAGAGGTTTCGTCAAACACAAAATAAGTTTCCGTTAACTTTTAACGTAGATATATGATTGAAAGTGTTTTGTACTTGTTCATCTCCATAAGTACGTTTTATATAAGATACTTTTTGACTACCAATATGTACTTTACTGTGTTTAATAGAAAGAAAGAGTCAACAACAGTTAAGTTAGGGATTCAGTATAGGCTGAGAAACACCGGGGTACCTGACGTCGTGTGGTGTGAAGAGACAGGAAGTGACAGAGGACCTCAAACGAGTTTAAGTAAAGGTAACACAGTCACTACGATAGATTCGTAGAATATGAAGAGAGAATCTATTCATCAGATCATACGATAAAACTTAACTAGGATTTTACTTTAACTAAACTATCATAAACTAGTATATGTTAAAACCCAAATCCTTATAATAAATATTTTGTTGTCTTTAAGAACGTTTGGGTCGTAGACCCCGTTATAAAACGTTACGTGTAAAAACACGTAAAATGTGAATACTGACACTTAAATAATTTTTGTCTAGAGAAGGACGATAAACGTATACGTTTAGCTTCCGTCCTCATAGTGATACTAAGACACAAACCCCGGTAATGGGAGTGGCACATGACAGACTTCGTTAGAGTAAACTAAGACACTCTGTTATAGTAGTCCATTCACCCACATCGTCGGGTGAGGTTATAAGAACCGACTTTTTAAGGTACCTGACCCTTCGGACCACCCGATGACAGGAACCCCAACGTTTCTTAGTCCGTACTGCCTCACCGACTCGTCCTCGCACGTGTGCACGTGTGTACGTGTGTGTGGGTGTGTGTGTGTGTAAATTCTTGGTTCGAGGGAGAGAATAAGGACTTAGAGGTCACAGAGAAGAGTCACGGAGGTGACCCAGGGTATCTGTGGTCTACGAGTCATTTTCACACAGAATACGTGTAAATTCTGCATTTGAGACTCCGGAACTCGACACAGATAACACAATCACAAATCCCGACGGTGTCGTTTCAGGACGTTGACCCAACGGATTAGTTGTATTTGCGTAATAGAGTCAAGACCTCCGACCTTCAGGTTCTAGTTCCCCAACCTTCCAACCAAAGGAGACTCCGATACTCCTTCCTAGACGAGGTCCGGCGAGTGGACAGAGGGGTACCAAACGACCGTCGTAACAGAAAAGAACATCTTCGAAGTAGAACTGGAGACAGAAGTAGAGGTCGAACATAAAAGAGACATATACAGAGACACTGGTTTTAAAAACAAGAATATTTTAGTGACCAGTATAATCTTATGAGGTCATACCAGAGTAGATTGATCAAGACAAGTCAGGGAGTCAGCACAGGCTGAAAATCGCTGGGGTACCTGACGTCGTGTGGTCCGAAGGGACAGGTAGTGGTTGAGGGTCTCGAACGAGTCTGAGTACAGGTAGCTCAGCCACTACTCTAGATTGGTAAAGTAGGAGACAGTAGGGAAGAGTAGATTGATTAGTGTAGACATTACTGAGGTTTATTCCAGTGTACGACTTCGGAACCCTCAATCCTAAATATGTATACTCAAAACCCCTATTCCTATTTTAAGTCAAGTATTATAGATACTTCTTGTTAGTGATGGGGTCTTATTTGACTGACAATAGTTAAAATTTTTTAATTTTACAAAATCAAGGTTCCAAGAGGTTCAAAAGCCGTAGAATAGAAACAGACCGTCTCAAAGTTATCAGGACTACAAGTCGTAATACGTCGTTACTAGTACGTTGTACCCTCGTCCGAGGTCATAAAGAATTTTGAAGAGTCTACATAGTAGTTCCAACTACCGGTCACCAAGTGTCTCATTGGGACCGTCGACCTCCATGAAGATTCGAGTAAGGAGTTGTTTATTAGTTCCTCTGGAGACTAGAGGGATTTTGTCAAGTGTTTTAGAATTCGAGCCTAAAATTATTTTAGAATAAATCGTACGGTACGAATGGTACAGCAAACCAGACCTTAAGACGGAGTCTCGTCTGACCTTCGTGGTTTTAACCCTATGATAATTTCCTTCGTACTACTATCCATCCCTTTACCGTTGGACTGTACCTAACCTCTACGACTCCCCGGGTTGTCGTCTGTGCTGGGACACAATTGTAAAAGTAATAGAACCGAAACTTGTAGTCCCCTACTAATTTCGGTCACGTTTCCGCAAACGGATTTTATATCCTTTTACGTATGATGTTAAAACCTCTTTTTATAGTTCTACTATACTTTCTACTATAATCAAATCCTTCCTCACGTGAAGTCAATTGACTTCTTAACTAAGTGTACTTCTAAAAGTAAGGACTATTAGGACCTTCCTACACCATAAAATTACCTTATTTAGGTGGAATAAACGTTTGATCCTATGCTAAATATGGTAGCACTCTAGATAGGGACTAGAGTGCAACCACGTTAAGCTGTGTACAAGACTAGAACCACTCACAGAGAAACAAGATTAAGGTTGAACTACCACATTTTGACTTCTCCCGTAGGAATCCACGTACTGGAAATCCTGTTGATTCGACACCGTAAATTGACTTGTGCCTATCAACGGGAAAAATGTCGTCGACTCGTCATACAAATCGAGAACCATCCGTGTCGAAGAGTCCTGAAAGGACCTTCCTAGACTGTCCCGAACCCTAGTCGACTAGAAGACTGTCCCGAACCCTAGTCGACTAGAACCACAACCAAACACCTCCAGTAAGTAACCCGTTGGGGACGTGTGTCGATGAACACGTCGGTTCCTGAGGGTGCCCATTAGTTCTACGTTCTCTAGACAACTCTCGTACGCACGAGGGGTCCTCGTTGGCGTAAGACATATGTATATATTCTGCGCAGTCTAATCCAGTCTTACTACAAATCACTTTCTACAGTAGACGAAACTTATGATTGAAACAGGACTATTGTAAAAGTTTAACAAGTTTCTTTACGTGGTATTACTATCTTCTCGTCACTCGGGACCACTGACACACTTGAACCTCTTAAACATTCGCTCAGTCTTAACGTCGAACTTTTAGAGTCAAGACTCTTCGGATTGTAAAAACTGTCACTAACCATCGGGTTACGTGTCAAGATTTTATCGAATCGCCTTTGAAAAGAGAGGCAGGAATACGGAGATCCTCGTGGTTCGGATATTTGTGATATCCCCTTTCCTTACGTTTCTTTCTTCTTGAAAAATCAAGAAAAAGACAAAAAGTCCGTGGACCGGTACATTCTTCCCGAACAAACACATTGTTGTCTGTCGGGTCTTATTGATCAATTACTCTAAGTTCTCTTTATTTGTTTGGTTGTTTGAGATGGTCACGTCAACCCCTTCTCGACAGAACTAGTGTACCTTTTCTCCTTTTTCTAGTTCCCTGAAACGAGTCGTATTCGAGTTGGTCTTAGGTCTCTCTCCATATATGGAAATTTTGATTGTACGTTAGGACTCGGTGAAAGAGCATTTAGACACTGACTTTAGTTCCGTTCTTTATCGACAGGAGACGAGACATAACGAACAAAGGAAAGACCTTCGAAGCCCGGACTCTACCGTCTGTGAGACCGTTCGTTAAATACAAAATTTTTTTACTATAGATACTGTCAGAGTGTGATAGTCGAGAACATTTCCACCATCTTTCAAATCACATTCTGAAAGATCACTGACCCTTCTTAAAGCACCATTTTACTATGACAATACCTGCCGAAATCCCTTTCTATGTTAGTTTATGCGTCCAACAGTTTATGTGTCCAACGTTTATGCGTCCAACATTGACGGTCCCGACGGGGAAAGTGACGGTGGTCGAATACAGACCCAAACAACAACAAGTCAACGAGTCGACACAAGTCGAGAAACGCTACGGTACCTAACGTCGTGCGGTCCGGAGGGACAGGAGGTGGTAGAGGACCTCGAACGAGTTTGAGTACAGGCAACTCAGTCACTACGGTACGTTAGTAGAGTAGGAGACAGCAGGGAAAGAGGAGGACGGGAGTCAGAAAGGGTCTTAATCCCAGAAAAGGTTACTCAACGAGAAGTGTAGTCCACCGGTTTCATAACCTCGAAGTCAAAGTCGTGGTCGAGAAAGTTACTTATAAGTTCCAACTAAAGAAAATCCTGACTGACCAAACTAGAGGAACGTCAGGTTCTCTGAGAGTTCTCGGAAAAGGTCGTGGTGTCAAACTTCCGTAGTTAAAAAGTCGTGAGTCGCAAAAAGTGACAGGTCGAGAGTGTAGGTATGTACTGATGACCCCTTTTTTCCTGTCAAATCTGTTACGCCTGGAAACAGCTGTTTAACCACAAAGACGGACTATTCTTCCGGTCCGAGTACTTCCTTCTTTTTCGGAAACCGGGTACAACCCTAGTCAAAGTACACTCAAAGTTTTCACGAATAAAACTTAGAGAGGATTCATAAAATATCGGTAGTCGGGTATCACAAGAGTTAAGATGTCTTTTGTTTTTACAATATTAAAGAGTAAAAAAGGGAGACGTCAAGTTTACCTATGTACTGGGTCCGTCTTTCTATTTCTACAGTTCTGGATGTTTTACACATGTCTTTAGATCTCGAGGTTTATCGATTTCTTTGGTCCGTTGGTGTCGAGCGGAGTGGGGTTTCCTAGTAAAGGACGGTAGCAGAAACGCCAGGAAAGACTCCTACCTCCGACCCCTGGACTTCCAGGTCGACGAGTCGACCACCGGGGCCCTGGGACGTGGAGGACGGTACGCTCACTTCTCCCCTCGACCGTGAACGAGTGGTCGAGGGAGGGAGGGAGTGGAGGAAGAAAGAGGAGGAGGAACAAAAGGACGAGTAGACTCTAGGGTCTCGATCACACCCCGAATCGTGGACGACGACATTATTGGCCATCGGGAGAGATGTCGACCGCCTGGACGAGATGTCGAGGTCGTACTCCCCGAACAGTGGGTGAGGTTCCGTAGTAATTCGAAGGTGGTACGAGGAGACCCGGAAAGTCAGGAACTGCCGGCCCCAAATTAAAGACACACGCGACATTCGACCTACTTTACGTCATGGAAACGAAACCTTTTGCTTGAGTCTAAGGAGAATTTTAAAGTAGGTTGTGTCAGAGACAGTCCGGGAAACTTGAGTGTGACGAACCCCTGTCAGTTGTGATACAGGAGGACACATGGGAGTCTAGTGGTAAGGGTCCCGTGGGGACGGGTCGTGGGGCCCGGAAGTACCTACGCGCAGGTAGGCACGTCGTATGGCACAGGCGACAATGTGGTGGGTCGATAACAAAATCCCCAGTGTAGGTTTGTGTGAGGCACCTATTTGGTAAAGTTGAGTCTGTATTACCGGGGATCTCCTTTTGTTATTGTGTGCTCGGAAAGGGACCGTTGTGGTTGTGAGTAATATTTCTTCTCGGTGACTTAAAGATTACTTCGGGTCCTCTCTCCCTCCCAGGGATTTTCGTCTACAATGTTTTTATCGGAGACGGTAATTCCGTCTTTTTGTTATACTTTTACCCTCGGTGAACTCTGGTCACTCATAAAGGTATTAAATACCTTTATCGAAAAAAAGGGATGCAAATTACCGGTAGTCCTCGAGGTAATTTTTGGACGGGAAGAGGAAGAAGGAAATATCAGAGTTTAACCTTTAGTGATGTAGTAAGACACCCAACGAAAAAAAAAAAGAAAGAAAAAAAAAAAAAAACCAAAGTTCAAGTAAATTAAATAACTTTACACTAGACAAGAGAAACTAAGTCCAAACTATCTGTAGGGTCCTGCGTGTCGCTCGAGTCGTTTCGGACCGGACCTCATTTGTGGTGACAACAACCACGCAGGACACGGATTATCAGTATTGCGTCCGACGGAAGTAGCCCCCAGAAGCGGTGTCAAGAAGAGGGGGACCACCCCCGTTAGTCGTCATAGTCGTTGACGTCCCAGAAAGGGGTGACTGAGAAGTCGTAGGGTCGAGCTTTATCGTCGGGACTATGACTGGTGCACGGGTCTTAATTAAGAAAGGAGCACTGACGAAACTTTCCTTGTGTTTATGACACCGACGTTTCTTCCGTAGGAAGACCAGGGTGAAAATTCCACCTACTTTACTCACTACCCTCTCTCCTCCGTACTGGACTCCAGACGGACCTTCTACGGAACGACAGCAAGTCAGCGAGTCAACATAAGTTGAGAAACACTGGGGTACCTAACGTCGAGCGGTCCGAAGGGACAGAAAGTGATATAGGTTCCGAAACGAGTCTGAGTACAGGTGACTCAGTCACTACGGTAGATTGGTAGAGTAGGAGTCAGTGGGGGAAGAGGAGGACGGGAGTTAGAAAGGGTCGTAGTCCCAGAAGAGGTTACTCAACACAAGAGGTGGAAGGGTAGTCCACCGGTTTCCTAATCTCGAAGTAGAAATGGTTGTCAGGAAGGTTACTTATAAGTTCCAACTAAAGGAAATCTTAACTGACCAAACTAGAGGAAAGACAGGTTCCTTGAGGGATCTCAGAAGAGGTCGTGGTATTATACTTTCGTTGTTAAGTTGTTACGAAGTTAAGAGTGTGGGTATGTACTGATGACCTTTTTGGTATCGAAACCGATTTGACTGGAAACAGTCGTTTTACTGGAGAGACGAAAATTTATACGACAGATCCAACCAGTATCGAAAAGAAGGTTCCTCGTTCACAGAAAATTAAAGTACCGACGAGAGTGGTACTGGTCACTAAAACTTCGGGTTCTTTTATTTCAGACAGTAACAGAGGTAAAAAGGGTAGATAACCGGTACTTCACTACCTTAGTCTAGTAGTAGTCGAAAAACAGACGTCCTGACGAAACCGTAAGAGCATCTCTAGTGTTTCGGAGGTCGATTGGACGGAGGATACTCTTGTACCGTACCTGCCACAAGGGGCTCAGACGACAAGTGGTAAGGGTCACTTCAGTGAGTACGTAAATAAGTGATTTATAAAGGACAGATGACTCCGTAGCCCCTTCGGTTCCAATTACCGTGTCCGAGAGACGATACTACTCGGGTGTAGTGATACTAAGACTACAATATTTCCCTGTGTCTTCATTGGTGAGACGTTCCCCGTGGGTCTCTCTTGAGGAATCTCCTGTTCCCACAAATGCCTCATTTCTCCCCAATCCGTCTACCTCTTCTCCTCTTCTCGAAAGATTTCTCTCTTGGTTGACGAGTACCTCTTACCTCCGAGGTCTACGTGGTCCCAGTGGTCCCGGGTCTCAGTTCTCCTTCCTCCAGAGTGTCCTGTGTACGTCCTACGTAGTACTGGAGGCAGAAGTGGGGTTAAAATAGGAGTCTGTTACCCCCTGGGATGACTGGAAAGTTCAGTCCGTTACCGTACTCGCCTATAAACGAATGTCTCGACTTGATCCCTCGTGCACCTCTACTTCTCTTTTCTGTCAACCTTATAGTCGGGTCGGCACTCCCGGACCTATTCCAGCCGGGACCCTCACCTCTTCAAGACGGAGACCACCTACTACGACTCTGTCCTAAGTACCTTGAACCTCTCCTTTTCTCGACAACTCCTGCACTACTCTAGGAGACCCTCGTCACACCGCTGTGACTAATCCTGCTCTTTATACACACATCCTTGTTCTTCGTCTACACAAGAGATACAGAGTACCGCCCACCTCCTCCCCCGCTCTTTCCGGAGTGCACCTTCTTTATCCGCCAGGAAACGACAGTGCTTAATAGACCTTCAGGGACTTCTTAATATTGGTACCTCTTTACCTGTTGTAAGTGGTCGCCCCTACCCTTTGCGTTCTTGATGTTTCGACGGTTGGGTGTTTCCCTTCGACATCATTCCACTGGTCTTGTCGTCCTCATACCCTTTCTTTGTGTGTGTGTTCCGCTCATTTGAGTCCAGTCTCTCCCTCTCTTCGGCTCGCGTAGTCAATCTTACCCTTACCAACGTTAAAGGAAAAAAGGGTTGAAATGTCCATTCTACATTCGTATCACATTTCTCCAAAGAGGTAGTCTCGGTAGGTAACAACAGTAAAACAGTGTAAATAAAATAATACGAGATCATAGATATTGTAAAAGGACTTGATAAACTCCCATTCACCACCGAGTCTGCCACTTCGCAGACAGATGTTACACCCTCTGGACCCAAGCTCGGGACCAAACCCTTCTAGGGAACCTCTTCCTTTACCGTTAGGTGAGGTCATGACAACGGACCTTTTAGGGTACCTGTCTCCTCGGACCACCCGATGTCAGATACCCCAGCGTTTCTCAGTCTGTGCTGACTCGTTGAAGTGAAAAGTGAAAGTGATATGTGTCCTACCCCGAAGGGACCACCGAGTCTACCATTTCTTAGACGGAGGTTGCGTCCTCTGGCGTCAAACTAAATACCCAACCCTTGTAGAGAACCTCTTCCCTATTCGATGGGTTAGGTCATAAGAACCCGAAGGAACCACCGAGTCTACCATTTCTTAGACGGAAATACCTTTGGACCCAAGATAGGGACCCAATCCTGTTAGGGGAACTCCTCCCGTACCCTCGGATAAAGTCACAAGAACGGACCTCTTAGAGGTATTTGTCTCCTAGGAAAGTCCGACGTCAGATACCCTAGTGTTTCTCAATCTACGCTGACTCGTTGATTCGTGTCGTGTCACGATATGTGTCCTAGTGGTAAATGGGAATTTATCAAGTCACACTCAAAGGATTCTTCTTTCTCTAAGAGATTGTGTTGGTGTCATTTTACCAGTTTTAGTCCTTTAAGTACGGGGTAATAGATTAGACATAAGGTGTAAGCGTAAAGTAGACAACAGAGCTATTATATTAAATATCGGTTAACAAAGACGTTTTCTAGGTTAAACCCTAGTGTGTAAAGTAAGTCAACAGTATATATTAGTTAGTGGGGGTTAGACCTTCTTGAGGAGTTGGAAAGAAACTGAAAGTTCTGTAACGGTAAAAATTCCTTAAGTCCCGTCGACAAAACGTCTCAGTGGAAGTCGAACCTAAACGAATTGTAAAAGGGTAGCCTTCTAAATCGGACAACACATAAAAGCGTCGTCGTAACGTCTTCGCCACAACTTAGGAAGAAACACATAGTACAGGCATCGGTGTCCTACAGGACACAGAGAAACAAACATTTTTATAGAAACTATTAAAATAATTTCACCACGGTTGGTCCAACAACCTTGTCTTTCAATAAGAAAAAGGTGAATATCAAACAGTAAAAGCCTCTCTACGAAACTCCGGTCCTTGTATGGGACAAGAAACGGCGAGAGAATGGGTGACTGACCATAAGCGGCAGTTACTACGACCCTCACCCTTGTTCTCTGTTTTGCCGAAGACAACGACAAGTCAGTGATCCAACAAACTGCAAAACGTTGGAGCACCTGCCTTCCTACAGCCTGCGGAGACAGGAGGTGATAGAGAGCCCCAAACGAGTTTAAGTACAAGTAACTCAACCACTACAATAGGTTGGTAGAGTAGGAGACGACGGGAGAAGAGGAAAACGGAAGTTAGAAAGGGTCGTAGTCCCAGAAAAGGTTACTCAGTCAAGAATCATAGTCCACCGGTTTCATGACCTCAAAGTCAAAGTCGTAGTCAGGAAGGTTACTTATAAGTCCCTACTAGAGGAAATCTTACCTGACGAACCTAGAGGAACGTCAGGTTCCCTGAGAGCTCTCAGAAGAGGTCGTGGTGTCAAGTTTCCGTAGTTAAGAAGTCGCGAGTCGGATGACATACTAGATGGAAAGTGTAGACATGAACTGAGGACCTATTTAGTATCGAAACTGATATACCTGGAAACGACCTTTTCACTAAACAAACGAAAAATTATCCGACAGAACCAAACAGTATCGAAAGGAAGGTTCCTCGTTCACAGAAAATTAAAGTACTGACGTCAGTAGTAAACGTTATGTCTCGTTGTAGTTTATCCCGTCCTAAATTATGACTTTTGAGATTTGTTACAACCACTTATAATATTGTTCTCGTTTTCAGGGTTAAACACTTATTCTACGTAGTCATTATTTAGAATTATGAGGTTTGTTGCATCGTATCTCTTTTTGATCTTCATATTTATTTTATTGTACTACTTTCTGAAATTATTTGTAGTGAACTAGTCTATAAAGAGGATTCTTTTATTATTGTATTTAAATTTTTCAATTAATTTTACATATTTGTACATTCATACATGTCTCTTTACATGAAAGAAATCGCTCACGAAACATACACATATATACCTAATAAATGTTTTCAACCATATATGAATCGTTGTTTTCGGTATCGAGTAAAAATTTGATCTCCGTAAAAATCTAGTATTAGAGACCAATACTCGATTTTTTTAAGTCTTTATTCACTATTTTCTATTCTTTCTTTTGGAGAAAGTCTATAACTCTCGTAAAACAATCTACTGATTACTTAATTTCTCTTTTAATTTTAGCTTTAATTGTAATAAAACTTTCGTGATTTATTCTCGTAAAATGTGGTTTTTGAATACCACGTTTTATTTACGATATATATTACTAACAGTTCCGACATATAACAGTGGGACGAATAAATTGAAGATACGTCTCATGTAGTACTCTTTGCGACCTGACCTTCTTTGTGTTCGACCTTAGTTCTAACGACCCTCTTTATAGACACAGAGTCTATACGTCTACTGTGGTGGGAATACCGTCTTTCACTTCTCTTTGATTTTTCGAAGAACTACTTTCACTTTCTCCTCTCACTTTTTCAACCGAATTTCGAGTTGTAAGTCTTTTGCTTCTAGTACCGTAGACCAGGGTAGTGAAGTACCCTTTATCCACTCCTTTGTCACCTTTGTCACAGTCTGAAATAAAAACCCCAGAGGCTTTAGTGACGTCTACCACTGACGTCGGTACTTTAATTTTCTTCGAATGAGGAACCTTCTTTTCAATACTGGTTGGATCTCTCGTATAAGTTTTCGNATTCCAGGCAGATCAGTTCCGATACCAAAAAGGTCACCAGTACATACCTACACTCTCAACCTGACACTTCTTCCGACTCGCGGCTTCTTAACTACGAAAATTTGGCACCACAACCTCTTCTGAGAACTCTCAGGGAACCTGACGTTCCTCTAGGTTGGTCAGGTAAGACTTCCTCTAGTTGGGACCCTAAAGAAACCTTCCTCACTACGATTTCGACTTTGAGGTCATGGAACCAGTGGAGTACGCTTCTCGACTGAGTAACCTTTTCTGAAACTACGACCCTCCCTAACCCCCGTCCTCCTCTTCCCCTACTGTCTCCTACTCTACCGACCTACCGTAGTCACTGAGCTACCTGCACTCAGACTCACTTGAGGCCCTCAACCACTACCTGTCCCTCCGGACCGCACGACGCTAAGTACTCCAACGTTTCTCAGTCTGTCCTGACTCACTAACTTGACTTGACTTGTAATGAGTTCTTCTCTTTGATAAATTTTTCATGAATACAAGTGTAGTTATTTAACTCCCCTTACGGGGTTTACGTTTCTTAGTTTCTCTTTATCTAAATTTTTTTTGTTACACTTTATTACTTTTGTTTATTGACTTTGGTTCATTATTTAGGATTAGACCAAAAATTTTTCAGTTATACTATCTATTTCGAAAGTGTTCGAAGTAATTCGTGTAATGACCTTAACATTTGTACTCGGGTAGTCCCTTTGTATCAGTAGTGTGTTTTACGTACTCGTTCCTCTGAACCGTCGATTTCTGTTCAGTAGAGTTTCGTAGAGAGATGAGAGTCTAATGGGTTCTTTAATAGGGTATGAAAAGTCTGTTGAACTGACGTTTTTCCTGCATTAGTGTCACGTCCGATCTATTTGGAGACACAGTTTCCGTCACACCCCTTAGAAGTATAACTTGTTTGAAGGAGAGACACGAAAATCAAAATTTTCTAAGTTGGGGTTGGAGAGGAGAGGTATGGAGGAGACACGTCAAGTACGTAGGTGGGTACGGGAGGAAAGGGAAGAACCGGTTGGAAAGTGTCTGTTCGGTCCACCCCACCTGTCGTCGCCCTGTGTAAAGGCAAAGTCAATTAGGTAAGGTCACAAGAGTCGCGACCAAAATCCCGACGAACGTTCTTAAGTCTACACTATAAAGGTACTATGATAGTATATTCCTTGAAGACTTTATATGAAGTACTTACCGATAGAACGAAAGTGAATTGTTTCTGTAAATAAAAACAATGAAAGAGTCTGAACTTTATGCCATGTACGTTTAACATTCTTTCCTTGGGTAGTGTTGGAAGGGTAAAGACGTATGTTTTATGTCCCTAGAGTGGTCTGACCTAGAACATCTGTGGTCATCCTCGGTCTGGCCGTGTCTCGACACCTACCGAGTGGACGGGTCCACTCCCTCATCTCGACCAAACACGGGACCCGTAGACCGAGCCTCAGAAAAGACTTAGTGTAAAGGTCCTTGAATTCTCCATTTTTCTCGACACCAATTTGGTGTCCGAGTCCTTGTTCTAACAAACCCAAACTTAAGACCGAAATAATGAGTACTCAACGAATTGAAATCAGTTTAATTAAAAACAAAGACACGAAGTCGAAAGGTAAACGTCTTTCCATTATTATGATAAAAAGAATACCAAAGGAGTATACCCCTAACTCACCCTATAATGCATTTCACGACCTCTTGTAACCGACTGTGTGTTCTTTACGATCCAAATCGATATTAATAAAGTTCGATCAAGTTATCTTGAAAGCCCTTGTTAATAAAGTTGAAAAACGTGTAAAAAGAAAGTAAAAACACTCCTTTTTATTCCTTTTGTGACCCGTAGTTATTTAGTCCTGAAAAGAATACTTCTAACAATACTCCACACCCAAACCCTTTGAGTTGAAGGTCATTATTGTCACACTTTTTCACCTCTTTAAGGTGGGGGGGCGGTGTCTTTTTTTCTTGTTTTGACTAATTTTACAATTTTTACTGATAAAGTCCTATACTCTTTACTGGTTTTCATCTGTTGTCGTACTCCGTATAAAAGAGGACTTTTTCACGATAACGTAGTTTAATCTTTCGGTGACATTTCACAAAAACAGACACCTGTGGAGGCAAGTGTAGACCGTCGTTTTGTGCCCTTCGAGACGGAAGACCCCCACTGTCTAAGTCAAACTCCAGCTCCGTCTCTTCGATGTTTAAATCCACCTCTATAAACTTCGTTCTTTAGTTATCTACTAACTTGCTTGAGTGGTGTATGGGTATCTGCCGACGATTTAATACGTACGTCCACCCTTGTTTTTCGTTTTCCGACCCCTTTGAGGATCCAAACACGACGTCTCGACCTTTCACTTTCACTTTCAGTGAGTCAACACAGACTGAGAAACAATGAGACACCAGATATGTCAGGTACCTTAAGAGGTCCAGTCTTATGACCTCACCCATCGGAAAGGGAAGAGGTCTCCTAGAAGGGTTGGGTTCCTAGTTCGGGTCCAGAGGGTGTGACGTCCGTCTAAGAAATGGTCGACTCGGTGTTCCCTTCGGGGTTTTATGACCTCACCCATCGGACCAGGAAGAGGTCCCCTAGAAGGGTTAGGTCCTTAGCTTGGTCCCAGAGGACGTAACGTCCACCTAGGAAATAGTTGACTCGAGGATCCCTTCGGGTTCGGTTAGTGTTTTTAAGACGATCAACTCACTTCTCACATCGTTTAATAATAGACTGGTGATCTGATGAGTTCATGCTCTCTCTAGGTACGCCAGGGTCCAATTTTATATATACTCGTCTTCGTTGTATCCTAGGTACTAGATACTCTTTTCTACCGTGTTTTTCTTCTCGTTTATTGTGAATAATTGCGTATATACATCTTAGATCTGTTTCCCGTGTCTACTCAGATAAAAGTTTCGTCTTGATCTGTGTCTATATCTCTTGTATACCTGTAGTTTCTCCCCTTTCCCCTTCACCCTCTGACCCTCTGACCCTGACTGCACACATGTAATGGTACATATTCGTCTATCGGTTGTTCTTGGAGGACAGATCGTGTCCGTTGAGCTGAGTTGCGAGACACTATTGAATGTACCCTTCCTTTAGGTTTTTTCTCCTCTATCCACATGTGTATACCGACTAAGTGAGATGACAGGTCGTCTTTTATCGTGTTGTGACATTTCGTTGACATGAGGTCATTCAAAAAAAAATTCTTCTTTAGAGATTCATAATCTAAAGTGTCAAATGTAAATCCATTTAGTTAACGGACAATTTCGTTTCACAGTTTTTGGAAGTTTTTCTGTTTTGTCTTAGATCTTGAGATATTTTCACAGGGATGTTCCAGGTCAAAAGTTCGAGTTTACTGACCTGTAAGTCTCTTTCTCCTTCCAAATGGTATAGAAGTCCTTTCAACAGTCATTTTTGTCTGAGGTTTGTATGGGTCTGTAACCTAAGTCGTCCGTCTTTAAACATTCTTCAGTAACTTGTATAAAAGATCATAAATTTTCTACACGTCCCTGACAGGACCCCCAGGTCACCAATTCTTAAGCGGAGGGTTACGTCCCTTGTACCCAAGTTAGGGACGAGTCCCTTGATTCCAGGACGTACGGAACCCCGTTGATTGGGGTTCTCGGAGTCGATCTTCGGACTTGTGACGTGACTTCCAGGGTGTGCGTGTACTGGTTTTTAATCGTCTACGAAAATGTAATAATTTTTTACATGTTTCTTACTTCCTTTACACACTCAGTATGTCCTTATTTATCGCCTGAAAGTTGTGTGTTCACCTTTGTTGTCTTTTATCAGTTTACCTCCAAAGTCTTGACTTTTCATTTTATTGAGTCACCTTTAAATCCACTTTATCGTCTAAGTTCTACTGTCTTCTTTCTATAGTACTTGATCTTCCGTCTTGTTACCTTTAGCGGATTGTGTTTTTACTTCTTATGTACACTCACTACTATTCAAGAGTCTCTAGAGACTCTGTTATCGCCTTCAAGTTGCACATACATTAACCTCAGAGTCCTCTTCTCTCCCCTCTCCTTCTCCGACTGTTCAATAAAATTTTTGATTGTCTACTCTTAGAAGGTTCAACCACTGATAGATTGAATGTGTAGATTCCTACAATACTTGGATTTTATTTTATTTACGTTTCTTATATTTTGGATCTTTGTGTTGTCCGTTTTCTGACTTACTATTTCTCTTTTAGCAATTTAATAGTTCTCTTGTGACCGAGGAATGTGTGTCACCCCGTTATATCAATTACACGCTGAAGAGTGATCTCTATCACCTCAGTCCTTCTGTAACCCTACCGTACTGAGTTTGCGACTTTCTTCCTTCTTTATTGAGTAACTCATTGTTACGTTACGGGTCGTTTCACTAAGAGCCTTTTTTTTTTTTTCCTGACAGTCCTTTAATGATTGTCTCTTATAAATAAGATTGGGTTAACAGAATCTTCTTTACGAATAGTCAGAGCATTTGACTCCCTTTTACAGTGTCTCCGATAGAGTCTATACTTTCCATCTGGTTTTATGTGGTCTTTCTCATTTATAAAGAAAAAAAATTTTTTTGACTTTCAAAGAGTCAGCACAGACTGAGAAACGTTGGGGTACCTGACAGCGGACGGTCCGAGGAGAGAGGTACCTTAAGAGGTCCGTTCTTATGACTTCACCCAACGGTACGGGAAGAGGTCCCCTAGAAGGGGTGGGTCCCTAACTTGGACACAAAGAACGTAAAGGATGTAACCGTCCGTTTAAGAAATGGTGATCACGGTGGTTTATAATTCGTTTGTAATTTTTTCAAAAATGAAAAAGTGAATTAAAGAAATTTTCTGTATGTAGATAAACATCGTTTTAACACCGTGACATCTCATCCGGGAGACACTCAAAGGACGGATACTCAAGACTGTATTTAGTTTTTTGTAATGTCTTTAAAGGTTTTTCATTTTGAACTTAAAAGGGACATGGACCATTGAGAAATGCATCATAAATGTAACATAAACGTTGATAAATGTGTCACAAGTGTATCGTGACCCACAATTTACATTAGATCTCTATGACATTTCATATACCCTTCTACACATATTTCATTTCACTTCAGCGAGTCAGCACAGGCTGACAAACGCTGAGGTACCTGACATCGGATGGTCCGAGACTCCTCGGAGAGTCAGGTGCCTTAAAAGGTGCGTTCTCACGACCTCACCCAACGGTAAAGGAAGAGGTCCCCTAGAAGGGTTGGGTCCCTAGTTTGGACCCAGAGAGCGTGACGTCCGTCTACGAAATGGTAGACTCGGTGGTCCCTTCGGAAGTCTACACATATCTCTTCAGCGAGTCAGCACAGACTGAGAAGCGCTGGGGTACCTGACATCGGATGGTCCGAGGAGACAGGTACCCTAAAAGGTCCGTTATCACGACCTCACCTGACGGTAAAGGAAGAGGTCCCCTAGAAGGGTTGGGGTAGCTTGGGCCCAGAGGGCGTAACATCTGTCTGTGAAATAACAGACTCGGTGGTCCCTTCAGAGTCTACACATATCCAATACACGTTTATGATACGGTAAAATATATTTCCTGAACTCACAAGAGATTAAAACAATAGGAAGCTCCCCATGATCTCGGTCAGGAAGTTCCTAAGGTCCCCTGTTGACATAAAAACCTTAATATTACATTTCCGTACTTTATACATGTTGTTCTTTCTTTCCAACATTACCTCTATGTTACAACGACTTAAAGACATAAAATGGTCTTCATTCATTTATAATTCGACTTCATCTGAAACGTTTCAATTTCAAAATGTATTATTATGGATGTTGTTGGTGACCTTTTGTATTTGTCTTTATATCGATTTTTCATTTTTCTCTTTTATACGTGATTTTATAAAACAAATTTTACTTTCTTTAATCATTATCCCTGTCTCCTGGTTTTTATCCTACTCTTTGCTCAACTATTCTTTGTCGTAGTGCCGTCTGTAGTTAAGTAAGTACAGTTTTAATGTGATCTACACTTACCGTATTTGGTAACTAACTTCAAAAGTTGAAACGTTTGAAGTACTCATCCGTTCTATGTCAATCTATGACGGACTCTGTCTTCGTGAAATTTGAGTTCCTGTATCGATCCTACTTACCCTTCCTACATTTTTATCGGGAACGTTTGAGATTCCCCTTTATCTTACCAATAAATTTACAGTCTGTTTTGTGCGGCATTCCGTTTGATCTCCTTTTTTCTTTTTTTGGTACCACTACTTTCCCTTTGACCTCTTCCTTGTTTATTTTAATGTTTACAAATACGTGTATTAGATAATTCGTTCTTACCGTTTTAACTTTCTTTTGATCTTTATGGTCGGTAATACACACCTCTGACATATACGTAGAGAGTCATTGATTACTTCGTTTAGGGATTCATATGCCCTCTATCTTGTCATGAAGGTCAACTGAACCAAACTACTTGTCGAGGTTTTGTGACATGGAGGTTTGTCGACACAAATGTGTGAAAGGTTCAAGTTTACCTTGTAAGGGATCTTATCAGGAAAACGACCCGGTGAGTGGTTCTGAGTCACTTAACTAGATATATAGAAACGGTTATGAAATACGATTATGAAATAAGAAACTAAATATGTACTAAAGTATCGGTCGGTAAATAAGAAACTAAATATGATGCTAAAGTATCGGTTGACACCTTAGTCCGTTTAGGTAACGGAAACGAGAAAATAGAAGTTTAATAAAACAATAAGATCCTTGAAACGTAAAGGTACACATAAAATTTAGTCAAATGGTGAAAGACATTTTAAGGACGAACCCAAAATTGTCCCTAATAGAACATCAATGTGTAGTTAAACCTCTGTTAAGGGTACGACTGTTATAACTCAGAAGATTAGTTTATTAAATTGTGTAGAAATAACTAAGTAAAGACAATGATCAAAACATTAAAATCAGTTCTCGAAAACGTGTGGAAAACAAAATAAATAGGAATCAATAAAAAACGATACCATTTATGTTAAAAAATTAAAGTTAAAACAAAACCAATAATTATGTCCCTTCATCTTAACAAAATATATAATTGGAACACAGTCGTTAGAACAATTTGAGAGTAAACAAAATCATCGAAAGAAAATAAGAAGTTTTGGAAAGTCTCTTAAAAAAATATGGAAGGGTCGAAACACACAAAGAAAAATGAAGGAACGGAACAATACGTTCGATCATGAAAGTGTAACTCGACCTGTTTCATTCATTTTCGTGTAATCCTGATTAAAACCCTAATTAATTCGTGGAGTTTTTATATTTAAATTCGTGGAGTTTTTATATTTATTTTATTATCGAAACCTCTCAGGGAACCTGACGTTCCTCTAGGTTGGTCAGTTAGGATTTCCTTTAGTTGGGACTTTTAAGTAACCTTCCTGACTACGACTTCGACTTTAAGATTATTAAACCAGTGAGACACACTTCTCGGTTGAGTACCCTTTTGTGAGATTACGACCCTTTCTTACTTCCGTTTTCCTTTTCCCCCACTGGACTCTACCAATCTTTCGTAGGGGCTCAGTTACCTGTACTCAAACTCGTTGAGGCCCTCTACTACTTTCTATCCCCTCGGACCGCACGACGCCACGTACCTAACGTTTCTCAACCTGTGTCGATTCGCTGCCTTGTTGTTCTCGTCGAAAGGTCTTCTAATCATTTGACTCCTTGTGTTCCCCGTGACCAACAAAATATTTATTCGTCGGCTTGTGATTCGAATACAATTAAAATGAACGTTTTACTTAAACTCAAAGTTATATTATGCGTTTAACTTTTATGTCCATCAGTTCTCCCTAATATAGACATACAAAAGTAGTGTATTACTTTGTGAAATTTTAGGAAGGATTACTTAAATGAAAATGAACACAATTTAGATTCAGATAACCGTAACTTAAAGTTAAAAATATTAAGTCAAACACGACAGTTATCACATACCTTGGTCTTTTCCTTACACAGAACGGCGCTTCTCTTCCTTATCCCCGACCCTTCTACTCCTCCTTCAAACGACGGACTAGGTTTTCCGCGGCAGAGGTAAACGAAAGTCCAGGTGGAACCTTTTCGTCACTGTATACTGAACCCAACCACTACCTTTGGTTCCTGCGAAGACCTACGTCTCAGATTCGTCAAAAAACTGAGTGGAATTGGTACGGACGGACAGAGGTTGATTACACAAAATACGGAATATCGAAAGTACGACTGTTTCGGGTCTGACTCCGTCCACCCTCTTCCGTCCACCCGTTAGGGTCCTCAAACCTCACTATCCCTATCCCGACACCCATCTGGCATCTCCCGTCACACGAACAACAGAGACTTTACCGGTCGTCGTCCAGGGTCGTCGGTCCTACAACCCAGGAGGCTCAGACTATGTCGGTCTCTCCCGTCCGTCCAGTAGTAGGAAGAAGGGTAAAGGAAGGGTAAGATCCGACGAGAGTTCAAAGGACCCTGTTACACAGAATCTCGTCGAGCAGGTCGTAGACCACCCAACAGTTTGGACCCTCTCCTTCAGCCAAGGTTGCCGTCCGAAGAGTCGAGTAGAGTACGACAAAGAAGGACGTAGTCCGAGGTGTGTAACGAACTCAGGGAATCGGACTTAAAGTCGACGACACTACCACACTTCGTATTTTTTACCTTTTAGTTCTCCTCACTAATACCTTCACATTTTCGGTGTAGACACTAATATTTACATCTTTTCTCGTCAACAGTTGTGACTAAACAGGAACTACTCTGAGGTTTCCCCGAAAGACACACATCTTTTGGAGAGACAGCACAATATTCGGTTGAAACCCGCCATCTCACCGTCACTAAGGATGTTTGGAGGTCGAAGGCGTCAGATGAGGGTCCTCGGTCCTCATCTGGTCATCCTACCCTCCTCTCCCCTCCCCATCTCGCCACTGACTCTAAGACGAATAATGCAAAACAAAAGGTCCCTCACCTGAGATCCCCCTACCCCGTGAACTTTCCTGGTCCTTACGACTTCCAAAGGTTATAATCCTAAATACAAAAAAAAAAAAATTTAAAAGTCCTTACACAACAACAACAAGTCAGTAAGTCAACACAGACTGAGAAACGCTAGGGCACCTGACGTCGTGTGGTCCGAAGGGACAGGAAGTGGTAGAGGACCTCGAGCCAGTTCGAGTACAGGTAGTTTAGCTACTACGGTAGGTTGGTGGAGAGTTTCCACCCCTACTGTGGAAGAGGAGGACGGAAGTTAGAAAGGGTCGTAGTCCCAGAAAAGGCTACTCAACTGAGAAAAGTAGTCCACCGGTTTCCTGACCTCGAAGTCGAAGTCGTAGTCAGGAAGATTACTTATAAGTCCTAACTGAAGGAAACGTCAGGTCCCCTCTGAGTTCTCGGAAGAGGTTGTGGTGTCAAGTTGTCATAGTTAAGAAGACGCAAGTCGGAAGAAATACCAGGTCGACAGTGTAGGTATGTACTGGTGACCTCTTTGGTATCGAAACTGATCTACCTAGCAACACCCGTTTCATTACAGCAATCAAAGTAGTTATTCGATCTAATAAAAGGAGAAAAAAAAAGGAAATACTTATGGGTGGACCCTTAATAACCAAGGTTTAAATTAAACGTGTCCACCTCAACATTACCTTCGTTAGACAGAACAAACGAGTAAAGGAGTTAGAATAAAAAATCTTAGTAGAAAACCGACGTAACATGTCGGTCACCCTAGAATAAAGGGACTGGCCTCTAGCTGTGACACGGGGAACCGAACCTTCGTACCACAGAATTCGCGACCTGGTATCCCAGGAAAAGAGTTAAAATTTACGAAAAAAGTTCCTTAGGTAGATAGAAAAAGTCGTTCTGGAAACAGTCGGGAAAGTCTCGCCTTCCCGTGGACGTCCTGGTCACCCCCACCCTTACCAGATCACAAGGAGACCATAAAAATCCCTCCCAAACCCCTCCCCGACAGTGGGGAGGAAGGAGGTGTGTCCTTGGACCCCTCTCCTCTGTCCTCCTCCCCTCCTCGGCCGGATACGTTACTCGGACAGTAGGACACCGGGACCCTCGACGGTAGAGAGAGAGGAAGGGTGGGTAACCTGGGACCCCTAAGACCACCTCTCTCCACGACCCGTGTCCTAGACTCGACGGTGAATCGTACTCTCAAGACCCTCAGAGCCCCGTACTTGACGTGACGGGTCCCCTGGGCCGTTGTTGACCATGTCTCGGAACCCAGGGAATGGACGAGGGAGTGAACTCTCCAGTCCCTCCTGCCCTACGAGGACCCTAACAGGTCCTTAAAGAATTAGTCATCTGTTCCAACCCTTTTTAAAATCCTAGGAATCTTTTCCACAACCGATTCGTGATCTACCCCTACTTTAAAATAAGGGCTCTTAGCCCCAAACATTGACTATTTTCTTTCAGACTCCCACCTCACAGTCCGACTCACACAAAAATATCAGAGAGGGTAGTAACGAGTTTTTCCTGTCTAGACGGAAACTTTTGTTGTCCTCGATGTAATCGATGGCTTCGACAATTCTTGTTCTCCTTCGAAACTCTGTCGGTGCTCCTCTAGTCTTTGTTCGAGTTTTGGTCCGTCGTCGGTCCGGGGGTCTAGTCTCACACGTTCTCTCCCGACCGGGAGTCCGGTGTAGGTGTACCGTGGGGACCGGAAGGGACGACTTGACCGAGACCACCGAAGAACCCCCTCCCCTCGGTACGAAAGGATACCCTTTTCGACGGAGATTCCCTTTCCTACCCTCCCTTCTCGTTCCTGTTGTCTTCTCCCTTGAAGACTTGTAAACAGGTTCACGACACCACTCCTACGTCCCCGTCCACCCGGGTCACTCCGATAATCTCGGAGGTAGGTGGGTGGGTGAACCGTTCAGAGGGACCTCCAAGATTTTGTCTAGTTTACCCTATACGGGTCTGTCGGGAAGGACGGGGTAGTTAGACGAGGACAACGCCGAGGTGACACAGAATCAGACGACCCCGACGACCTTACAGTACAATGTCTACCCTGTGTGTCAAGACCTCAAGTCCTCGTTCCACGTCCGTCTAAACCCAAGACCACTGGTGGGCGAAGGACTGAACATTTGGTGGAAGAACGGTACAGAAGTCCACCGGAAAGGAACCACACGTCACCTCCCTTGTCTGAGATCACAGAGGAGAACGTTCCCGTGATTGGGGTAGGACCCACGGGGTGGGAGTACTGGAGTAGAATGGGTTTACGGTAGTGAAACCTCCGACCTCGAAGTCATTTACGTACACCCCACACCCCTACATCTATAAGTCAGATATCGCAAATCTCTTAGTCGTACCGAAGGTCCGTTTTGACTTCGGGGCTCAGTGCGGCAGTGAGTACAACGTGAGGAACGAACGGACGTCAGAGGTCGAGTCCTGTCGTAGTGTGGGAGTCGAGGACGGGGACGTCAACTTCCACGAAGAGGGAGGGTGGTGGTGCGGTCCGCAGGAGTCGACCAGAGAGAAGAGGACGACGGAGACCAGAACTCGACGACGAAGGGACCCCCACCGTCTTATTTCGACCCTGAGGGCTCTTACCAACTGTACCGATAAGAACGACAGTGTGCGTAGAGGGGAGGAGTTGGGGTAGTGTGGAAGTCCACCGGGGGAAGGGTCAATTCCGTGGTTGTTAGGCGGACGTTACGTACTTTGAGTCCAAGTTAGGGACCCAGTCCTTCTAGGGGACCTCTTCCCTTACTGTTGGGTGAGGTCATAAGAAGGGACCCTTTACGGTACCTGTCTCCTCGGAACGTCTGATATCAGGTGTCCCAGGGTTTCACAGCCTGTACTGAATCGCCGAATTGTTGTTGTTGGGTGGACCATTGACGAGAGAATGGACAGGAGGAGGAGGTGACCTGGGGGTCAAGGACGTTCCGACTGGAGACAGAACCGTCTGAGTGGTGGTGTCCCGTGACAATCGGGACCGAGTCCTTTACTACAACTCACGCTACTAACTGTCCAAGGATTTGGTAGAAGACTACTGACTGAGGTCTGGGAGTCCGGTCGTTAGACAGGAGTCACCGAAAGGTAGGTGTCGGTCTCACCACGACAGAGTCCACTAGGCTCACGTCTCGACGTAAGTCCGTCGAAAAGTCACGTCATACCGTCGTAGAAGAGTAGATATTTTTAAATATCGTGAAAAGACGGCGGGCTCTCAACCTTTTCCCTTAGGAGTCTCGAAAGCTGACTAACAATCCCCGAGACCGGAACCGAAACCTTGAGTGTGACGTCTACTGTCCGTCCGACAAAGAGAACTAACGGGAGAGAACCCTCACAGCACGACCTTTGCCCCAGTCGTGTCTTTATGACTGCCGGATTCCGTCTACCGACCGCCGTCCCTGTCCTCTAAAATAGAGTCTGGAATTATGTTTCGTTTCACAGATGACTCCACTCCTTTAGGAGTTGTCAGGTCTCGGGATCATACTGTACGCACAGAAGAAATGTCTACTGTAAACGTAAGGAAAACGTTTACAAGTAAAGAATCAGGGGGCCCTAATTCTTTTCCTTTTGTATCTCCGAAAAAGGTTTGATGTACACCTTTGAGGTTTTATTCAAAATAAACGTTAAAATCGAGAAGACCCTACGAAAATACAAAGACGTACAGTCAATGTGGACTTTCACTTCACGGTTCCATGGGGTCAGTAAGAGGACACGTCCCATGGACCCATGTGTCACAAATACCGTAGTGACGTTGGGTGTCCAGTCGAACACAGGTCCAGTGTTAACAACACTCCGACCCCGAACCCCGTCTCTCTTAGAGGTCCGTTTCGTGTAAGGATTCTCTTACCAGTCCAGTCGATTGTCCAGTCCCCTGACTCGATAACGAAAAGTCTACTCATCCCCGTATTCTCCTGAGGTGTGAACGGGTGGGTGTCAACTGAAAGGGATCTTCCAGTAATATTCCTATACTCGACATGTATAAAAGTACACGTCAAAAATGAAGAGACGAGGGTTTGAGTCGAGGTCTATGACACAGTTCGTTCATCTTTTGGTAATTCAGTTTTAGTGAATACGGAAATCCGATGTGTACTCATGTATTTGCACTCCAAAAAATTTTTGTAAAAGCCGATTCGAAATTTCACGATCACCTACTTTAAAAATTCATTTCCCTTTTTTTTCCCCACAGCTAAATATGTTTTCACGATTAAGACTTGTAAAAGTTTACTTTCGTGGGGAAGGTCCGAAACCAAAGTTCCCCGACCCCACTACCCACGTCGCTTCGTCAGAGGTCGAGACGGAAAAACCCGGGTAGGGTCTCGGACCCCTCTCGTCGATCCGACGGATCCCTGTCGTCCGCCGAAGACAACCGTACGTCTCGTGCCGCGTAGGTAGTCGTACGACGACAAACGCATAGATTTAAGTCGTGAAGCTAACCTTCGTTGACTTTGAGCGAACTGAGCTCCTCCGTCTTGTCGTCTTCTCTCGGTCCCACCACCTCCTCTCCACTCGTCTCTTCACAGTCTTCGGTCCCGTCTGGGGGAGAGGGGAGGGGTGCGAGGGTAGTGGGTGTCTGTGGGCGATCGACGACACTTAGTTGTTTCCTTTCCTCGGACCCCCACGGCAGGTTGTAGAAGAAACATAGAAAAGATGAATTAACGGAGGGTGGGGGGCGTTTAGGGACGTGTGGTCAGAGGTCCTCAAAGACGCTTTGCTACAGAGAAAACTGTCTCGGGTGACAAACGATAGTCGAAGGCACACACAGAACAAGTTAGAGACAAGTCCTTCCTCTGTTACCGTCTGACGAAGAGTCGCTCTCGGTGTCGAACGTTGCGACGCCTCGTCCCTGCGACTCCAGTCTCGGACTACTCAGATCTGTCGTGCAACTCCGTTGGTCTCTCCTTCGCGTCCATGGGGACCGGGGACGCAGTTCCGATGTATCAGGACACGAGAGACGGCGTAGAAGGAAGAACTAAAAGGGGTGTCTCTCAGTCCTCCGGTCCGCGGACCCGAACCTCCGAGATCGAAAGAGACGGCTCAGAGTAGGTAAGGGACGGTGGATTCTTGGTCGTGAAGAGAACACTAGATTTCCGAAGGGTAGTTGGTCAAACATGGTTTTTACACGTTTTATTTAGAGAAGAAAGGCCTGAAGAGACCGGTAACTGTTTAAGACAGCGAACGGAGAACTATCGGACAGGGACTTCAAGACGGTGCACGCTTCTCTCGATGTTTCTCCCTACCTGTGACGTCTCACTCGTTCCCTAAGATTCGTGTACAATGTCTCCTACCCTTTATTGGTGGGATGCTCGTTTTATCTTACTCGAGTACCCCGCTCACACCGTTCCTACGACTCCGAACTTCCTGACCCTCCGAGTCTCGTCAACACAACTACAGGGGTCTCTGGGACTCATTCCCTACAAGTACCTTGTCGTTCTACTCAAGATTCAGACACGTGTCTCCCGATACGACTGGATGAAGGATTTATAAAAATCTCTTTTTCAAACGAAATTCTTTTCATGATACGCACGTACGATTTTAGTTAAGTCAACGCAGGCTGAGAAACTCTGGGATACCAGACATTGGGTGGTCCGAGACGACTGGTACCATAAAAGGTCCGTCCGTACCTATGACTTTACCCAACGGTACGGGAGGAGGTCCCCTAGAAGGACTGGGTCCCTAGTTTGGACCCAGAGGGCACAGAGGACCTAAAGGTCCGTTAAATAAATGGTGATCGTGGTACACCTTTTGGGACTGAAGTCAGTCACGATTCTTATGTGAATTGACTCCTGTTTTGTATTTACGTGTTTGCCTGAGGTCAGAATTTTGGAAACGGACGGAAGTCGGGGTACGACGGAGGGTAGACAGGGAAACGACCGGGGGGTTGTTTGGTCGTCACCCCGTCGAAGTGTGGAGTCGTCGACTGGTTTTTTGACCTAAGAATTGAGACTCTTCCTTGTGAAGATTAAGCCAAATTCGAAAAGTCATCGACTCCCGTCTCTTGTTGTGGTCTTTATCTCCTCTTTAAGTCCCCTTGGTGTTTTTCCGTCTTAAGTCCACCGTTTTATAATAAGTTAGGTCACTAATTAAGACGTGTGTTTCGACTTAGTTTAGCATGAAGAAGTGTCTTTTCTGTGTTCTCGAGTTCTGTTTTACAAGTTACCAAAGAACTAGTGTCTCGTTATGTCTCGTTTTGTTTACAATTATGTCGGTCGAGATTGATACGCTAACTTAAGGTTCAAATAAAGTTCTGTAAATGCTTCTTAACACTAGTGAATTAGATTTTACTTTGTCAAGATGAGTACTATCGACTCACTCCACTTTATCAGGCGCAGAGAAAAACATTGACACAAACTTTACGATACACGGGGGGCGGATTCTTGTGTAGGTAGTAAGGAAACACCCTTTTGGGAATGCAAGGTCGATGTCACCAGTACTTGAGTAAAAGTTCGACCTCTTTCGCGTAGAGTCTCACCACGACCCCGGCCTCATGACGCGATGGGCGGCAGTGTCAAGAGAACTTCCACGAGACTTGGCCCTACGTCCCGTCCCAGTGTCCCAAGAATGTCCCGAAGAGACTGTGGATAACTTGTGTACAACCAGAAAGTAACTTAAGTTACGACCATTTCGCGACTTTTGACCGTCCCGTCTCACACCCTGTGAGGGATGAGGACTGATTTAAAAAGAGACAATAGTAGTGTAGGCTTCGGAATCGGATCAAGTAGATGGACGGGTAACGGATGCTGCAAGACGTAGGGTACCCTTTGAAACTAAAGAATCGTAAAATCCACGAGATTTGTCTGTAACGACCCCCTCCGTACGGATCATACAGTACCACTTTTTTTTAGACCAATAACGGTCTCAGTACCTTTGATCTCTATTCCTATGGACAAAAGTTTTCTCGTTCCTGAAATCCTGTCCTTTCTGATCCCAGGCTTAGGAGAGACGTGCGGCTCTGACTCTTAATGGACGTGCAGGTCAAAGGAGTGAAGGATCTACCTCTACTATTGTGGATGGAGAGTCCTGAAGTACCGTTAACTGTAATATTCTATTAAATATATATATTATTCGGTTATATTTTACTTCTAAAGGAGAATTTTTCGACTGATTTTGTGTCAACTTTCTCACGGATAATAAAATTACGATTCCTCTGTACATAAGGAACGTTCGACTGGAAGGTTTATTGGAACCGTCCGTCCCAGAAATGGTGACCCGGTGTTTCCTTCGGAACTTCAAATATAATAAATATTGATTTTCAAGTAATTGACCGGATTTTTCTTCGTGTGTCGGTCTTATGGGGACACGATTGCTTTCTCCTTTGTGTCTTTAGAGTAAAGTTCCTAAATAGAGGGTGCGTCAGACGGTCCCCACTCGTCTGGATTATAAGAGAGTTGTCTTTCGTTTAGTTTATGTGACTGTTCTCTGGGACGACACTGTTATCGGTCGTCTGTTCTAGTTCAGTCCTCTCTACGGGTCACGACGTCTACCGTGTTAGCGGCCCCTCTTGGGTCCTCCACTTTTGTAGTCCTCACTAGTTTCCGTACTTCTCCTCCAAGTTGTTCCCTCCCGATACTTCCTATGTTGGTTTATGGTGTGTCTATACTTTATGTGGTTTATTGACTTTACTTTTTCTTTACTTACTTACTCCCTTACTCTTCAGAAGTGTTTCGTCTTATCTGTACGTCATTTGAGATTCTAAAGAGATCCCTAAATGTGTTATAATAGAGTTCCCGACGAAATTCCTGATTTACTTTACCACAAATACTTTACGAGTACTTTTATATTCGTGACTTATTGTGCGATGTAAATAAAAAATTTTTGTGTATTTTATATACATATATGTATATATGTATATAAAACACATATAGATATATACATCTTTACTTCCCTTTTAATAATAAACTGTATCTTAATTACCACTAAGATTTTTCCCTTTTACTCTTCCTACTCTCTCTTCTTTATAGATCTCATATTTCCGGTCTTTTAAAAGTCTCAAATTTTTTTTAGAGTTAAAAAGATTCGTCTTTATAGTTCCTTAGGTTGACTTATTTATTTTCTGTATATTCGTGTAGTATTTCTTCGAGGTTTCAGGTTTTTCTTTTATTTAGAGAATTTAAACATACGACCTTTCTGGGTCTAAATGAAGACACAAATGTCTTTTTCAAACGGACTTTTTTCTAAAGAACTATAATTATTGTCTTCAATACACTATTACCTTGTTATCAGTTTTGCAATCTTCTATTAAGGGAAGACGAACCTTAAAATGTAGACTGACTTGATAATAAATTACTACTTAAAATTTATTACTACAAAAGTTTCGTTCCGAACTCCTTAAAGTAGTTATTGATTTCGAAATATTTTCTAATTCTCCCCAATGAGATGTCCTTTCTTTTGACCTCGATCTTGTTTTGAAGTTCTTTCTTATCGACCTGGGTTTCTTTGTTTTTCTTCACTCTCTCTTTCCATTGATGTCCATAGTGTCTCCATGTTTTTTTAGTAATCTCATGATGTTTGTCAATATATAGTTGTTTGACCCTATGGGACTTTCTTTACATGTGTAAAGATCTTTGTATGTTGGAAGGTTTTTGCTGAGTCCTTCTTTGTCTGTTAGACTTGTGTGTTTAGTGATTATTACTTTAACTTAAACATTAAATTTTTCAGGGTCGTGTGTTTCAGATCCTGTAGTGTGTCGTTAAGACGGGTTGTATATTCCTTCTCGATTACGGACAGGAAGAGTTTGAGAATTTTTTTGAACTTCTCCTTTCTTGTAAGGGTTTAAGTAAGATACTCTGGTGGTTATGGGTCTGCGGTTTCGGTTTCTGTGATTTTTTTTTTTTTTTTTTTGACGTACGTTTATAGAGACTATTTGTCTCTACGTTTTTAGGAGTTCTTTTATAATCATTTGTTTTAAGTTATTATATACTTTTGATAGTATATGACACTAGTTTACTCTAAATAAGGACCCCACATTACTACGAAGTTATACATGTTTAGTTCTTTATACCGTATGGTGTGATCGTTGTCCTTCCTATTTTTAGTGTGCTAGTAGAGTTATCTGTCTCTTTTTTGTGAACAGTTTTAAGGTGTAGGTAAGTAACACTTTTGAGAGTAGGTTCAGTCACATTTCCCTTATAAACAACAAGTCAACGATTGAGGACAGACTGAGAAACACTGGGGTACCTGTCGTCGTAAGGTCCGAAGGGACAGGAAGTGGTAGAGGGGCTCAAACGAGTTTGAGTACAGGTAGCTCAAACGAGTTTGAGTATAGGTAGTTCAAACGTTACAGTAGTTGGTAGAGTAGGAGAGAAAGACGGGGGAAGAGAAAGACGGGAGTTAGAAAGGGTCGTAGTCCCAGAAAAGGTCACTCAGTCAAGAAGTGTAGTCCACCGGTTTCCTAACCTCGAAGTCGAAGTCGTAGTTAGGAACGAAGGTGAAGTCCCCTGTACCCAAGGAAGGGACAACCCCCTTGATTCTAAGGTGTACGGTACGTCGCGGTAATTGTTTTTCTCTCTCTCTGTTTAGAGGTTTCAGTAAAGGTCTCCGGCTATGGGTCACAACGGACGTCGGCGCTCTCCTCACCGGACGCCGCTTGGCCTCTTCCTGAACGTCCTGTCGCAGTGAGTGGTGGGTAGAGAGAATGGTCAAGAGAAGGAGGTCCCGAGGAAAATTGTAAGTACTACTTTCACAGTCAAAGACCTTGGGTCAAATGGGACACTGTGAGACAGAGAGGACCTAAGGGACGTAGTGTGTAGAGAGGAAATCGTTGAGGGGCAGGACTGTCGCTCGAATGGAACGGACTTGGGTTTATGGCAGTACCTTGTTACAGTACGATTGGAACGAAAAGTCTGAACTTACTTTTTTTATGTATATATACATATATATACATACATAAGTCGCCTTAAAAGGGTCAAGGTTTCCGTTGATTTCTGAAAATAAGGATATTCCTTATTAGTATCTTCGATTACTGACTGTCATTTTTGCTGTTAAAACTGTACTTGACCTTTCAATCTTTTACGGTATACAATCCTCATTCCACCCCTCGAACCCTCGACCGACTTCTCCACACATCCACCGACGGTGAAAGAGAAGTAGAAAAGACAAATACAAACGAAAGATACTACGGTACCCCTTTAAAGACGAACCTACGTGTGGGTGTGAGTGTGATATGACTGTCACTCTTTTTCTTTTACGTGAACATATTACATTCAAATTGACCGAGTGTTTACGTCGTTGCAGACCAGTAATGCGATTAAATACAAAACTAATAAGTCGTCCTAATTAGATCCGTGACGGTCCTTTCTTTCTATAACGATTGTTTTATTGACACGTATATTTAAACGTCCGGACTCTATTGTTAAAAAAAGTGTAAGGGAGTTCACATAAGTTTAATCGGTTAACGAACAGTTGTTAACTATATACGATCAATTTTCTTATTCGGTTTCTGGAAACAACTACATAGTTGGCTACATTAAATACAAAGAAATTTTTTACGTTATTAAGTTTGAGAGGTAATTAAAGAGATTACTCTAGGACGACGACTACTACTGACTGTGTGTACGTGTGTCAGAGTGTGGATCTGTGTGTACATATTAGATGGACTTCCTACTGAAGAGATTGAACACCAGGAATTCACTAGAGTTGAACTTGGTAGACAAGTAGTGTTGATATAAATAAAGAAAAGTGAGAATAAGACTTTAAGGAGACGAAAGACTGGAATTCGTCTTACAGGATGTAGATAATAAACCAATATCCTATACGTACGAGAAATTGAAGCTAAAAAACTATGTGGTCCTCCGTTTAGAGACGAAATGAGATAGAATCACACACACAATCGATGAGTCAGTACAGATTGAGAAACGCTAGGGTACCTGAGTTCGGTCGGTCCGAGAAGACAGGAACCTTAAGAGGTCCGTTCTTATAACCTTACCCATCGGTAAGGGAAGAGGTCCCCTAGAAGGACTGGACCCCTTGTTTAGGGACAGAGGACGTGACGTCTGTCGAAAAAAAAAAAAAAAAATTGGTAGACTCGGTGGTCCCTTCGAAATGAGATATACAGTTGAAATGAGATATAAAGATCTGAACCCAAACTACGTCACTATCTTAAGTCCTTATAATAAGTTTTTTACGTTTATTCTCTGTCTGTCTTAGTGTCCTTGTCCACATAGTAACCGATCAGGTAGACATCAAAGGTTAATTACATCCACTCGAGAGGTACATTGTTCCCTTAGGTAGTTTATTGTGTATGAGTCTACCGAATTGCCTACACCGAACCTCGTTTAAGGTCCTCTGTCACTTCCTGTCTCCTCGGACCGTACGACGTCAGCTACCCTAGCGTTTGTCAGCCTGCACTGAATCGCTGACTCGTTGTTGTCGTTGTGAGTCCTCCATTCTTCGGTCGAAGTGTTTCCGTCGAAAAGGAGGGCGAGTTAAGTACCCCTCGGTCAAGGGATTGGAAGTCGACCTAACAACTCGTTAGAAGGTTACCGACCTTTACTGAGAGGACGGAAACGGAGACCGGGAAATTTTCATGGAGAGACCAAAACTCCTAAAAGTTACAATTCCTTCGGGTGACTCAGTACTAGAAGTATCTTTCCTCTTTCGGTCCTTCGAGGGGGAATACATTTATCTCTTCACTCAAAGCCCCTCTGTGACTGATCACTAAACTTCTGACTGACACTGAGACTACTAATTCCGGTTCTCTTCAAATTTGTGGTTCATACGTGTCGTAACTGTGTCTCTCGGCTTCTCTCGACCGCTAACCTGGATCTCTCTGTGTACGATATCGGTTTCCCCTCTGAAGGGGATGACTTACGCGAAGGTCCTCGTCGACCGACGAATTTTTCTCTTCCTACTTGGGGACTCTCTCTCTCGTCACGGCTGGTCTCCCTTGCAGATACCTGTTTAACGTGAGCTTCCACTGTGAAAAGAGTTCTCTGGGAGTCTGTGTCTGTGTGTTTGTGTACACGTGTTTGTGTCTGTATCTATGTGTGTGCGTATACGTGTGTATGTATGTATGTGTACCTGATAGTCACTCTAAAAGACGTTTTGGTGAAAGACGAAAACAAACCTTCGTACTGTGGGTGGGTGAAGAGATGTAAACCACCAGTTCGCGTCCTTACTGAAGTTGTCAATTAGACTACAACCTCCTTCTTAGTTCTGTGGTCACTTCCTTCCTTCGATTGATTCTACCACACTACCTGTTCTTGAGGTGAACCCTCAGTTTCTCAGTTCTAAATAGACGGACAATATGGTAAATGATCGATTCGTCGATTTAATTGGTTGTGTTAAGTCATCAATGATTACCTCGTGTGGTTCATAGTTAGTGGTATCACTTCACGAGTCGCCCCACTGTCAAATCGACCCTCGGACCCTTTTAATTTATCGGAGAACCTTGGAGTCACAGAAGTAGATTTATTATTTTTATTTCGATACCTGAAGAAGTCCATCGATCTTATTCCTATTTGAAACGTCGACCCGACTTTATTATTAATACCATCTATTACTTTTTAAGAAGATACGGTCAGTGACTCACTTTACGGAATAACTAGGATAGTATAAACTAAGATTTCAGTGGCATACCTTCGTTATACTGGACCCTCGAAGGAGACTTTCAAGAGCGAGAAGAGGGTTGTCCTACACCACACGGGTGTGAGGAAGGACGTCCTGGACGGGGAACTCTTCCCCTCTATCCCCACGTGTCACGGGACCGGGGAGGTGAACCGGGACCGGTCGAACGGAGGAACCCCGTGCTGTCTCGCCTCCTCGGGGGTAGGTCGTAGGGCACCGTCCACTCGGCGCAAGTAGGGTCCGGAAAAGTCGTCCTCCATGTCTCCCCACTACTGACTGCCGGAACAGACCCACTCCCGGGGCTCCGTGTCTCCTGACCTCGTGGAGTGGGTTCCCGCACGTCGGGGCGACGTCTCACCCGGGGGGACGGGAGGCGGAACTGAAGACAGGAGAGTGCGAGACCGAGAAGGAGGGAAGGGAAGTCTAGAGGTACGACACGGACCCCATATTCGGACAGGTGTCGGAAGTACGGCAGATCTCAGGGGGAGGTGCAAGGAGGAATGCCCGTTGAACCGATACGTGAGTGTATGTGTCTCTGTGTGCGTGCGTGTGTCTGTGTACGTGTCTTTGTGTTTACGTCTGTGTTTGTATGTGTGTCTGTGTGTGTCTGTGTGTGTCTGTGTATGTGTGTTTATGAGTCTGTGTGTGTGTCTATATGTGTCTGTGTGTGTCTGTGTATGTGTGTTTATGAGTCTGTATGTGTGCGTGTATGTGTCTATATGTGTTTGTGTGTCTGTGTCTGTGTGTGTCTGTGGATGTGTGTTTGTGTGTCTGTGTGTGTGCGTGTATGTGTCTATATGTGTTTGTGTGTTTGTGTCTGTGTGTGTCTGTGGATGTGTGTTTGTGTGTCTGTGTCTGTGTGTGTCTATATGTGTCTGTGTGTGTCTGTGTATGTGTGTTTGTGTGTGTATGTGTGTGCATGTATCTGTATGTGTGTATCTGTGTCTGTGTGTCTGTACGTGTGTTTGTGTGTCTGTGTCTGTGTGTGTCTGTGGATGTGTGTTTATGTGTCTGTGTGTGTCTCTATATGTGTCTGTGTGTGTCTGTGTATGTGTGTTTATGAGTCTGTATGTGTGTGTGTATGTGTCTATATGTGTTTGTGTGTCTGTGTCTGTGTGTGTCTGTGGATGTGTGTTTGTGTGTCTGTGTGTGTGTCTATATGTGTCTGTGTGTGTCTGTGTGTGTCTGTGTATGTGTGCTGGTGTCTGTGTGTGTCTGTGTATGTGTGTTTGTGTGTGTATGTGTGTGTCTGTGTCTGTATGTGTGTATCTGTGTCTGTGTATCTGTGTGTATCTGTGTGTGTGTGTTTGTGTGTCTACGTGTGTCTGTGTATATGTGTTTATGAGTCTGTATTTGTCTGTGTATGTGTCTATATGTGACTGTGTGTGTCTGTGTATGTGTGTCTGTGTGTGTCTATATGTGTCTGTGTGTGTCTGTGCGTGTGTCTTTGTGTGTCTGCGTGTGTCTGTGTATGTGTGTTTATGAGTCTGTATGTGTCTGTGTCTGTGTGTGTCTGTGTATGTGTGTTTGTGTGTGTATGTGTGTGTGCATGTGTCTGTATGTGTGTATCTGTGTCTGTGTGTCTGTATGTGTGTTTGTGTGTCTGTGTGTGTGTGTTTATGTGTCTGTATGTGTATACTGTGTCCGTGTGTCTGTACGTGTGTTTGTGTGTCTGTGTATGTGTGTCTGTGTCTGTGTGTCTGTGTCTGTGTCTGTGTGTGTCTGTGTATGTATTCTTGTGTGTCTGTGTGTGTGTCTATATGTGTCTGTGTGTGTCTGTGTATGTGTGTTTGTGTGTGTATGTGTCTGTATGTGTGTATCTGTGTCCGTGTGTCTGTATGTGTGTTTGTGTGTCTGTGTGTGTCTGTGTATTTATGTGTGTCTATGTCTGTGTGTGTATGTGTGTATCTGTGTCTTTGTGTGTGTCTATATACGTCTGTGTGTTTCTGTGTATCTGTGTCTATGTCTCCGAGTGTCTATGTCTGTGTGTGCGCGGCGTCTTACCTTATCTGTAGTCAGCGGTCGCCTCGGGACACCGACCTGGGGAGTCGAGTGGAATGACGGGACAACGGTACAGGACGGGTCACCAGGGAAGTCGTGAACAGAGGTGCCGGGAGGACCCGGTCCTCGTTTTACTCCCCCGTCCACTCGGACTGTCCGACAGTAGGGACCCTACACCAAAATAATACAGAACGTTATATTAAAGGGATAAACGGAAAAGTGTTATTGAAACACTCCTCATACCAGAAGTAGGAAAAACTTTAATCAAAATAAAATTAGACTTTAATCAAAAAGACTTAATAATCTCCCTCTCCTTTAAGTCCTTATTAATTAAGTAGACCACAGTATCTCCCCTTTCACTACTTGTGAGTGACCTCTCTAATCTTTTCGAAGTCTCTTTCCCGAGTCTTTGACTCGAACCTTAACATACACTTACAGTCGTAGGTTCCTCAGTTCAGGTCGTCTTTCTCTCCGGCCCCTACCCCCCAGGACTCACAGGTCAGACCCGGGAGTACTGCATTGTCCGTCCACCTTCGGGGCACCTCACTGCCTCACGCCTGACTGGGGACTCTTCGCCACGAGTGGAAGGTCGAAGTACTCTGACCTCACGAGAGTAGGGTCTCGGTCGGTACGACCAAGTGTCCGGTCGCCGGTCCCTTCCCACGTGCGGTACATAGGCCCCCCGAAATCTTAGGAATCTCACCAATCTTCGAAGGTCCAGTCGAAACGGTGAAACATTATGTAAAGGTAAGATCTAGAATGTGGACTCGATGTCGAACACACACTGTTCGTTCCCTCTATGTGTGCAGTCGACCTCTGCTTGGACGGAGACAAAGACGAACGACGGCTGGAGCTCCTTCCACCCAACCTGAACTACGAAGTCACTACCCGACAGTACGGGAGTTTGGGGAGACTTAAGAGTGAAAATTCTGAAACGTCCCCTGGTTTCGGACGGTCCTAAAAGACGGAACATAACTTGGGTCCTCGGTTCGATGGACGGAGTCTCGTCCCTACTCTACCTCTTTGACCCACTGGTGTCTCTGTTTCTTCACCCCAACCGTCGACACCTGGCACCAGTAGGTGACTCTGAAGGAGGTTCAACCCGAGGTCCAGTCTGAACAAAGGTGAATTTTCTCGGGGGTCCTCCGAGAAGTTTCGTGACGGGCCGGGAAAGTACCACCTCTGACCGACATCCACCCTACAATATGGACACCCGACGAACCTTTGTCTTGACCTTAGTTTCTGTTCCGGACACCGGAACCCCTCAAAGACCCACTTGGTCCGTCGACAGGAGAAACAAAGTCGGTGCGTCAAATGAAGGGACGTGGTCAGAGACGATAACTTAATATTTGTCACCGTAACGATCGTGTCGGACGCGAAGTCTAGACCTCGTCTCCGAAAGGACTCCTCGGTGTACGAGGACCCTTAACATAGAAAATACAAAAGGTAGGATGGGGATAGGGGACCTCCCGAAGGTATCGAAAGGGTCTATGAGTCTCCCCAGACACTTGGGTTTTTCTACTTCTTGGTGACTAAATCTTTTTTTTTTACCGTAACGAATTAGACTCGTACTGGAGTTAAAAGAGGATTAACCTAAAGTCCTCCTTTACACTACTGTAAATAAGACGACAGTTAGACGGACATACACTCACACACATACGTAAATAATCAAACACAATATACATTATTAATGATTAATAATGATGTATTTTCTTTCTGATTAAAAGACCTTTGACTCTTCTGTTCTCGGGGGAACCTGAACACAGACGGTTAAGTGACTGCAGTTTTCTGTGAATAATTACTGAAGGGACCTGCCGGTGACAAAATAGAGCAGGGGCCATCCTTAAATCGACTCCCAACGTCTCTGTTGGGACCGGGTGACTAGGATTTTAATCACCTTTCCCGATCTTTTGTGTTAAAGGATCACATTGACTCGTTAGTTGTTCTCATTCAGTGTTTCTTTACTTGAACCACCCTTCTACTTCTTTGGTTCTTTGATCTTAGTGTTCCTCTCTGAGACACCCCAAGACATACTCTCGTTCGACCCTCCGGGTCCTAAACGACGGCTTACTGTGTCCCCTCTTTTTGCGTCCACTGAAAAATGTTTTTAAATAACCTCAAATAAACTAAATGTCACAATCAAAGACGAGATGCCGTTTCACTTGGTCGATGTACATATGTATATAGGGGTAAACCCCTAAGGGATGTGTCGTGATTCATCTCGACGGACTCGGCACGTCATCGAGGAGTAAGCGATACTTGCAATACATATCGTAGTTATCACACATGTACAGTTAGGGTTAGAGGTTTAAGTAGAGTGGGGAAGAAATAAGGAATCACAGGTATGTGATCTGTAGATCATTGACGAATCACTTACTAATAAATTTTTTTATAAAAAAGAACAGATTTATATTTTTGTTTCTAAATCTGAATAAGGACGTCACTCAGTTGAATGATCTTAAAGATTTTAGTTGTTCGAGTCCTTCTGTTCTTTCAGGGGCTAAGTTCACAGGAAAGGGGAAATAATCATCTTTACAAAGGTGGCCACCGTGTCGTAGGAAACACCAGTCCAGCGGTTCGGGTGCGCTCACCTACAAGCTGGGGGTAGGGAGGGGAGGGGGCTCCAGCACACGCCGTAGTGTATCAGTGGCGTCGTCCGACACTTACTAAATACTTCTTTTGTCCGGTCCCGTGAGTCGGTCTGAGGCACAAGTGCCGACAAAAACGAAGACGTCGAGTCTTCACTGGCCCCTTCGTTTCGGATGTGTGTGTGTGTGTGTGTGTGTGTGTGTGTGTGTGTGTGTGTGTGTGCGTGGTCCCTGTCATTTGCTACGAAAAAATTTTTTTAGTTACAACGAGAAGAAGGAAAGAGAAGGAAAAGGTACACATCCTCAGTTCGTTTCATAAATTTGTCCTTGTTTGTACGACTTTATTTAGTCGGGAAAGTAGGAAGTTCGGTTCAAGGGTCCGTAATAGACTCCTTCGGCCAGAGATGGAGGGACTTCACTCCCCCTGGGAAGCAGGGCGTCAACCGGCACTGGATCCGGTCACCAGACAGAGTGACAGTTAGTTTGCACGAACTGACACACAGGACGCACACAGGAATGGACGATTCTCAAATGTCAGGTAATGGAGTAGTACTCAGTCATAGAGTTCCGTTATGTATGAAACTCGTTCCAGTAATTAATTGCTATCACCTACATGTGGGTAAAAATTTTTTATCTGCAGAACTATGTAAGTCTACAAACGTCGGCGTATATACTACTAAATAAGGTAAGTTGTTTATACATAAAATAAAAACAGACAGAAGGGAGTTATTTTGAACTCAAGATATTCCCGTCCCCTGGTGTAAACAAACCGTTTAACAAGAATTAATTGTCTACACATTTCATATTTTCCTACCCTACTGAAAAGTCAATCAACAAAGTCCTTTCCCAAGTCCTTTTTCCATTATAAACAAACCTTAGAACTTCTTACACCCTCTTTCTTGATACGTCTGGCCCCCACTTTTCACAAAGTCCGTTTCTTTTTTGTCGCATACGTACTGTAAAGATTTTCACATGAATAAAAAATTAACCTCAAATTAACGAGATTTTATAACACAACCGAAGACGTACATGGTTGTACTTAGTTGGTGTCCATATGTATGCAGGGGAGGCAGAACTTGGAGGAAGGGCGGAGGGTGGGGTGGGGTGGCGTGGGGAGAGTCGACAGTGTCCCGAGACCCAAACTCGAGGCTCGTGGTATATCGTTTAAGGGAGGAGAGAGACAAAATGTATACCATTACATATATAAAGTCCTGATGAGAGAGATATGAATGTCTTCTTAAACGAACTGGTTTAGAATGAGTTTTTTTTTTTTTTTTTCAAGACGATTAAGACACCAAGTGAATACGAAAGTAAAGAAACCCCCTTGATCCTTACCTTATCGATCTAGACACTCTCACGAATTGAGCACAAAAGGCTCACAAAGACGTAAAGAGGATTACTTGTTACTACAACTTGTTGAAACGACCACGAATGAACGGTAGTCGCCTAGAAGGAATCTCTTCATGGATTAGTTTGTCTACACATGTAGAAAGGGGTGAAAAACACTCAAACACATGGACAATTAACGACTCCAGACTTGCAAACACAGAGGGGATTTTTAGAACACACATCTTTAGACCTGTGGTTGCCACTACCATAATCATCCACCTCTAAAAGGTACCATGAACACCAGTACTCCCACCTAAGGCGAAACAGCTTCTAATACTCGTAAAAGGAGATAGCAAAAGAGATTTTCTAGAGTACGAAAGTACACACTTACGAGCCATCGACTCAGCACATGTCGAGACACTGGGGCACCTGAAGTCGGACGAACCGAGGAGACACGTACCCTAAAGGGTTCGTTCTTCTGACCTCACGTGTCTGTAAAGAAGGAGGTCCCCTAGAAGGGTTGGGCCCCTAGTTTGGGTGAAGAAGACGTAGATAGAGGACTTGACCGTCCCCCTCAGAAATAGTGACCTGGTGGACCCGTCGGGTACAAAATGCAAAATGTGAATTCAGATAACACGTTCCACATGAAACTTAAAGAAAAAACAAAAAATGGTATATTTATAGGTTATACGGTGGTGATAAACGTTGTTTTTTTTTTTCTGATAAGAATTAGGTAACTTAACGGAAACATTATAAAAGTTTAGTTAACATACATACAAACAAGTACACACACACACACACGCACGTATATATATTAAAATTCGATTTATTTTCTGGTTTATAATTTTTTTTTTTTTTTTCATTCTAGTACCGTAGGTCGGGGTAATGATGTATCGTTTATCTTCCCCTTTTACACCTTTACCCCTGTCTAAAGGAGAAGAACCCGAGGTTTTAGTGACGTCTGTGGCTGACATCGGTTCTTTCGTTACTGTTTGCATCTGTCACACAACTTTGCATCTGTGTCATGAGACGGTTGTTTCCAGGTAATAGTCGAGTCAAGTCAACGAGTCAACACAGATTGAGAAACACTGAGGTACCTGACGTCGTACGGTCCGGAGGGACAGGTAGTGGTTGAGGATCTCGAACGAGTTTAGTGTAGGTAGGTCAGTCACTACGGTAGATTGGTAGAGTAGGAGACAACAGGGGAAGAGGGTGGAAGTCAGAAAGGGTCGTAGTCCCGGAAAAGATTCCTCAGTCAAGAAACGTAGTTCACCGGTTTTATAACCTCGAAGTCGAAGTCGTAGTCAGAAAGGTTAATTGTGAGTCCTGACTAAAGGAAATCTTACCTGACCAACCTAGAGGAACGTCAGGTTCCCTGAGAGTTCTTTTACCTAATTTCTAGATTTACATTCTGGTCTTTGATATTTTGAGGATCTCCTCTTGTATCCGTTTTGTGAGAGTCTGTATTTAGTGTCGTCCTAGGAGATACTAGGTGGAGGGTCTTAAGACCTTTATTTTCGTTTTTATTTGTTTACCCTAGATTAATTTTAATTTTCGAAGACGTGTTGTTTCCTTTTATATTCGTTCCACTTTTCTGTCGGAAGACTTACCCTCTTTTATTATCGTTTACTTCGTTGACTGTTTGTTGATTAGAGTTTTTATATGTTCGTTGAAGACGTCGAGTTAAGGTCTTTTTATTTGCTGGGTTAGTTTTTTACCCGGTTTCTTGATTTATCTGTAAAGAGGTTTCTTCTGTATGCCTACCGATTGTTTGTGTACTTTTCTACGAGTTGTAGTGAGTAATAATCTCTTTACGTTTAGTTTTGGTGTTACTCCATGGTGAAGTGTGGTCAGTCTTACCGACGCTAGGTTTTTAGACGTTCGTTATTTACGACCTCTCCCACACCTCTTTTCCCTTGGGAGGATGTGACAACCACCCTTACGTTTGATCATGTCGGTGATACCTCTTGTCACACCTCTAAGGAATTTTTTAACGTTTATCTTGATGGAATACTGGGTCGTTAGGGTGACGACCCGTATGTGTGGCTCCTTTGGTCTTAACTTTCTCTGTGTACATGGGGTTACAAGTAGCGTCGTGACAAATATTATCGATCCTGTACCTTTGTTGGATCTACAGGTAGTCGTCTACTTACCTATTCTTTCGACACCATGTATATGTGTTACCTCATAATGAGTCGGCATTTTTTCTTAAGTAAACTTAGTCAAGACTACTCTACCTACTTTGACCTCGGCTAATATGTCTCACTTCATTCGGTCTTTCTTTTTGTGGTTATGTCATATGATTGTGTATATATACCTTAAATCCTTCTACCGTTACTGCTGGGACATACGTTCTGTCCCTTTCTCTGTGTCTACACATATTACCTGAAAACCTGAGTCTCCCTCCCTCTCCCACCCTACTAAACCCTCTTACTGTAAGATTGTACATATGATAGTACATTCTTAATTTAGAGGTCAGATACAGACTGCGTCCTATGTCGTACGAACCTCGACCACGTACCCCTACTGGGTCTCCCTACAATACCCCTCCCTCCACCCTCCCCCCAAGTACAAACGCTTGCGTACATTCTTAATTTCTAAAATTTTAAATTTTTTATTTTTTTTTAATTTAATTTTTTTAAAATTTTTTATTTTTTAATTATTTTGTGAATTTTTTTTTTTTTTTCTCAGAAGAGGTTGTGGTGTCAAGTTTTCGTAGTCAAGAAGCCGCGAGTCGAAAGAAATATCAGGTTGAGAGTGTAGGTATGTACTGGTGACCTTTTTGGTATCGGAACTGATCTGTCTGGAAACAACCGTTTCATTACAGAGACGAAAAATCATGCGACAGATCCAACCAGTATCGAAAAGAAGGTTCCTCGTCCCCAGAAAATTCCAGACACATCAGTCCCGATACCAGAAGGGTCGCCAGACACTTCTTCCGTCTTACGGTTCTTTAACTAGGGAAACTTGACACTACGACCTCTTCTGAGGACTTTAAGGGAACCTGTCGTTCCTCTAGTTTGGTCAGTTAGAAATCCCTCTAGTTGGGACTTATAAGTGACCTTCCTGACTACGACATCGACTTCGAGGTCATAAAACCAGTAGACAATGCTTCTCTACTGAGTAACCTTTTCTGGGACTGCGACCCTTTCTAGTTCGTGTCTTCCTCTTCTCCCACGGTCTTCTACTCTACCGATCCACTGTAGTGGCTACGTTACTTGTACTTGAACCCGTTTGAGACCCTCTACCACTTCCTGTCCCTCCGGACCGTACGACATAGTCCAGCCTGACCCACTGACTTACTGTTATTGTTCTGTGTGTGTGTGTTTGTGTGTGTGTGTGCATACATATACCCCCAGATGAAGATAAAATAAGGTAGGCAGAGATATTATGATGTGAGAGAATCATAGGCATCGAAATATCTTTGAGTACTTTGTTCCAGCATGATTAAGAGCTCTAAACGAAAAGAGGAAGTGATAAAAGAGATGAAAATCGGTAAACATAAAGGTATCCTCAAAATCTTAGTTAAGTAGTCAAAGATAGTTTTTTTTTACAGTCGATCCTAAAACTACCCCTAACGAAACCAAGTGAAAGTCCGTTTGACTGTAGAATTGTTCTGACTCAAAAGACTGGGAACAAGCCCCGGACCGAGATACAAATAAATCAAGAGGCGATTGAAGAGAGTCGTCATAAAACAATGAAAGTCACAAGTCCAGAAAGTATAGTAACCTATCTAAATAGGTGTTAATAAATTTAACACCACGATAACGGTTACCATAACAACGAAATTAAAATTAAAAATTAATAAACGACGTTTATACATTTTCGTACCGACTAAAATCATATAACGAAATATACGAAATCTGAATAATTTGATGATAACCAAGGTCCTCCTTGAAAAGGGGACGTCTAAGTAATGTTACCTACGAAAAAAGGAACGGATGAGCATGACCGATCTTGGAGGTCATATTTCAATTTGTCACCACTCTATGGGAACAGAACAAGTGCTAGAAACGACCCTTACTAAGTCAGAAAATTCATACTACAATCGATATCGAAAAGTACCCACTGAAAATAGTCAAACTCCTCCAAGCGAAATAAGGATGACACAACCCTCGAAAATAATCTCTTGACCTAAAACAATTTGCAAAAGGATATAGATAAATCTATTAGTATACTAACCTAGGAGTAAAAATCAAACAATTATGTCACTTAATGTAACTAATTAAAAACTTACAGTTCGGTAGAAATGTAAGAAGTATATTTGAATCGGATCAGTACTACTTAAAAATTATACATCAAACCTAAGGTAAACGATTTGAAGACAATTCTTAAAGCGTAGACACAAGTCCTCACTAATGACGAGACATCAAAAGAACATTACAGAAACAGACCAAAACCATAGTCCCATTACGACCGGAGTCTTTTGCTTGACCTTTGGTAGGAGAGTAAAAGTTAAAGGCTTTGTCAAATATACCTTAATCATAAGAAAGAAAGAATGTAAAAACCACCTTAAGTGGTTATTTTGGTAAGTAAGTCCGGATCTTAAAAGAAACAACTTTTTAAATATTATTTACTTTTTTATATTACCTATATATCTCGATAAGTCTGATACATAAAAAAAGGAACTACTCGAAACTATCCAACACAAAAGGTTCCTTAGACAGGTAAAGTAGACAAAAATTTACATAACCGTATTTGAGTAAGTAACATGAGGGTATAATAGGAACATTGTAGACACCTTGGTCATTACTATGACGGGGAAAGAAAAAACCATAATTACTTTACGTAGAAGTGAATGAGATATTAGTCAGACCGATAACCAAATAGTGAAAATAACGATAAAAGTTTCTTGATCGACAATTAAAGTAACTAAAACAGAAAAAATCTCGAAAGATAAAGGAACTAAAAACAAGACTACAATAAAGAAAAGAAGATGAAACTTGAAGTAAATGGGAACAAAAAGATTAAAGAGATCAACCTCTGAATCCCCTGAATAAACTCTAAAAAGAGGTATTATAATTGTATATCTCGATTATTGGGTAGAAGGTTCATGACGAGAACGTCGTAAGGTGTTCAAAATAATATATTACAAAATAAAATTAGAACAAGTTTTACAATATGTTAGAAAAAAGACTACAAAATAAACTACGTAAGTGAAGGGTTTATAGGTACTTAGGAGGTCTCTGGACAGACCAAGAACAAAGATTAAATTAAGTGACATGAAGTTCTTAGATAAAACATCTTTAAATTAAAAAAATTTAACTTACTATGAACGAAATACCATAATCTATATTATATATAACAATTTTTAAGACACCTATAAACTTTACTTGTACATAAGACGACAAATAACCTACCCAAAAAGGTATTTGCAGTAACTTCAGTTCAACCAACTATTAGAACAAATTTAGAAAATATGAGATTGATTAACAGACAGTTAAAATAGTTAATAACTTTCTCTCTAACGTCACAACTCATATTATGACCTAAAGAGAAAGAGAGGATGAAAAACTATTTCACGATAAAGGGACCAAGTAACCGTACGGTCCATTAGGAAGTCTAAAACTAAAACTTAGGATGGAACGACCAAGGACCTATAAAAACGTAAGGATATTCACAAGAACTCGAGACAAGACTCCGGTGTCAATTCGGTGGACGTTTGTCGCACTAGGAAAACCCAGAACGAGAATTCTACACAGCCCACCCCAACCCGGTCACGAGTCAAGTGCCTCCGTTCTCACGTGGTTTGCGGGACGGGTCGTACGGAAGGCAACACCCTGAGAGGCCGGACCGACCACCGTTGTCCGTGGTAAGACCGGGGAAGACCCATGACCCGTGAGGATGTCCCACCAAGAAAGGAGTCTGTGTACTCAAACAGGTACATATCGGGTCATAAAACTAGGGACCGTGTCCTTATTGGGGACCTCTTCTCTTACCGATGCGTGAGGTCATAAAAACGGACCCTTCAGGGTACCTGTCTCCTCGGACCTTCCGATGGCAGGTACCCCAGTGTTTCTCGACCTGTACTGACTCGTTGATTGTGAAGGAGAAAAAAGACGTCCAGAGAGGTGTGTCGAGACGGGGTAAGACAGTACGGGGGACTACCGGAACGAGAGGTCCGAGACCCAAGGTGAACAGTGAAGTCCGTTAAGCGAGACGAGGTGGACAAAGAGGGGGGTGCATTGCTTGCCACCGACAACATTCAGAGAGAAGTGAGGAAAGGAGGGATGGTTCCTAGTGACTGAGGGTCACAGAACTTTTTCTAATAAAAGGATGTAAGACAGGTGAAAAGTAACAAAGGTCCCTTTCCCACATAAGTCAGGGACACTAACTAAGGCGCAACCGGTCTTCGTCTCCACTCGGAGACACAGGAGTACGCCCACACCTACACTCACAGACGTCCAGGTGACCCGGAGGACAAACAGGTGACTCGCGACGATCCCTTAGTGACCTGTTAGGACGAGAAACCTGTTCGTCGGTGACTCTATGTTGACGAGAGACAGACAGATATAATCTTCGGTTAACAAAATAAAACACTTCCTATCAATTCTCTTTAATCCGTCTCATATTTACACCAAATATGGTTGTACTAAAAATTCAGACGAACAAAACCGGGGAAATTTGACGTTGCGTACCGTTATTTCGGTCCTTGACTCGCTCCACAGAGACGGTTGCAAAGGAGAAACCTCTGGGTAGGTAGTCGTCACTGTACGTCTGTCTAGGTCCCGAGCTAATCTCCGGACAAGAACTTGTAGTCCCTACCGATGAAGGAAAGATTAATATTAAATTATGTTTCTCCTCAAGAATTTAAAGGAAAAGTGTCGGGTCACCGAGTAGAACAAATGGGTGGGACCCGGGGTCTGAGTCTGACTCCCGAAAACGTGCATAACCACGGGAATAAGTCTAGAGGACTGACTATTTCGGTGACCTTTACTTTATTCTCCTGAGTGACCGTGGGGAAGTTATAAGGTCGACCATAAAACGGGTGTAAATATGAGACTCTGTACCTCTCGGTCCCCAAGACAAAAATTTAGACTAACCTGTGTCCCTCCACCTCCACTGTAAACAAATCGTAGAGGGCCCTCGGGACGTGTTTGTAAAGAGGTGAAATAGTCCGTCTCTGTACTGAACGGAACTACGTTTTGGAAAAGAAATAATAAGTATTAAAAGTTTCTAGTCCTACTGTCTGAGGTCCTAAGTAAAAGTGAGTCCTAAGAGGGAACCTGACTTATATTTGAGGGGTGTTGATATTTTGATTCTATAATAAAGACAAAGAAGTAATAAATCTTGACCAGAAACTTACGTTCAATAGTCAGCAAAATGATATTGAGAAGAAGATGGTTTTAATAAATGGTGTTAAACAGTCTTCGTCATTATTCAGGTAACGGAGACGATTAAAGGAGAATTATTTAAGTACACTCTTGTAATTATCGTCCTCACAGGTTAAATTAGAAGTAGAGGATCTTTAAAATTACGAACCCAAGGATAGGAGTCTGGGGTAAAAAGTGGTTCATCAACCGAAATAAACAACAGTAAAAGACCGGAGTGCAACCTACCTACTTTGGGGATAGTACCTTTTGCTGGAAGTTATTTATACCAAAGAGTAAAGGGTAAGAGATTATCAAATTATCTTTCACAGAAGACACTACTATAATTTACACGTATCAACCTACCTCTTTCGTTTTCATAAAATCTTCTACCAACGTCCAAAATTTGCAACTCTACATTAACGACATTTTATTATTCTATGAGCATAAAATTTACAAGACGAACCACTTATTATTGTCAATATGTGTGGACACAGTGGTGTGGGTGTCGTTCTGTATTTTATCAAACTAGGAGGGTCTTTTAAGGTGACATAAGGAAAAGTCCGTTGGGGGACTGAGGAACGCCGGGGTATTGGTGTTCCACGAGAATAGTGGTATAAAACCAAAGTTGACGTATACCGGTAACCGCATGACTACGGGAGGACCCCGGTAAGTCAGGGAGGACAGAGGTGACTGGGATGGATCCCGACGTGACGCATCATTTAGGGAAGAGACAGTAGTTCCCGAACAATGACAACAAGTCAACAATTCAGTGCAGGTTAGGAAACATTTGGATACCTGACGTCGTGATTCCGAGGGGACAGGAAGTGGTAGAAGACCTCGAACGAGTTTGATTACAGACAACTCAGTCACTACGGTAGTTCGGTAGGGTAAGAGACTACGGGAGAAGAGGACGACAGTTAGAAAGGGTCGTACTCCCAGAAAAGGTCACTCAACTGAGAAGGGTAGTCCACCGGTTTCATAACCGGAAAGTCGAAGTCGTAGTCAGGAAGGTTACTTATAAGTCCCAAAGAAAGGAAATCCTAACTGACCAAAAAATGGAGGAACGACAGGTTCCCTGAGAGTCCTCAGAAGAGGTCGTGGTATTAAGTTTTCGCAGAGACAGAAGTTCCTGAAACAATTAGTCAAGTCAAGTCAGCGAGTCAACACAGGCTGACAAACGCTGGGGTACTTAGCGTCGTGCGGTCCGGAGGGACAGGTAGTGGTTGAGGACCTCAAGTGAGTCTGAGTACAGGTAGGTCAGTCACTACCGTAGGTCGGTAGAGTAGGAGACAGTAGGGGAAGAGGAGGACGGGGGTTAGGGAGGGTCGTAGTCTCAGAAAAGGTCACTCAGTTGAGAAGCGTAGTCCACCGGTTTCATGACCTCAAAGTCGAAGTCGTACTAAGGAAGGTTTCTTTAGGGTCCCAACTAGAGGAAGTCTTACCGGACCAACCTAGAGGAACGTCAGGTTCCCTGAGAGTTCTCAGAAGAGGTTGTGGTGTGTCAAGTTTTCGTAGTTAAGAAACCACGAGTCGGAAGAAGTGTCAGGTTGAGAGTGTAGGTATGTACTGGTGTCCTTTTTGGTAGCGGAACTGTTCTGCCTGGAATCAGCCGTTTCATTACAGAGACGAAAACTTATACGATAGATCCAACCAGTATTGAAAAGAAGGTTCCTCATTCGCAGAAAATTAAAGTACCGACGTCAGTGGTAGACGTCACTAAGACCTCGGGTTTTCCTATTTCAGACTGTGAGAAAGGTGACAAAGGGGTAGATAAAGGTACTTCACTACCCTGGCCTACGGTACTAGAAGCAAAAGACTTACAACTCGAAATTCGGTTGAAAAAGTGAGAGGTGAAAGTGAAAGTAGTTCTCCGGAAAATCAAGGAGAAGTGAAAGACGGTATTCCCACCACAATAGACGTATAGACTCCAATAACTATAAAGAGGACCGTTAGAACTAAGGTCGAATACAAAGAAGGTCAGGTCGTAAGAGTACTACATGAGACGTATCTTCAATTTATTCGTCCCACTGTTATATATCGGAACTACATGAGGAAAAGGATAAACCTTGGTCAGACAACAAGGTACAGGTCAAGATTGACAGTGAAGGACTGGACGTATGTCTAAAGAGTTGTCCATCCAGTCCACCAGACCATAAGGGTAGAGAACTTCTTAAAAGGTGTCAAATAACACTAGGTGTATCAGTTTCCTAAACCGTATCAGCTATTTCTTGTTTATCTACAAAAAGACCTTGAGAGAACGAAAAAGGTACTAGGTCGCCTACAACCGTTAAACTAGAGACCAAGGAGACGGAAAGGATTTTGGTCGAACTTGTAGTCCTTCAAGTACCAAGTGTATAACGACTTCGGACCGAACCTCTTAAAACTCGTACTGAAATGATCGTACACTCTACTCACGTTAACACGCCATCAAACTCGTAAGAAACCGTAACGAAAGAAACCCTAACCTTACTTTTGACTGGAAAAGGTCAGGACACCGGTGACGACTCAGAAGGTTTGAACGATCGTATAACTCACGTCGTGAAAGTGTCGTTTTAGAAGGTTCTAAACTTTGTCGAGTCGACCTTAAGGTAGTGGAGGTGATCGAAACAAGTATCGTTACGAAAGATTCCGGGTGAACTCAAGTGTAAGATCCTACAGACCGAGGTCTACTCACTAGTGTGGTAGTACTAATAGACCCAGAACTTCTAGAAAAAACATGTCAAGAAGGTACATAAGAACGGTGGAAAAGAATTATAGAAGACGAAGACAATCCAGGTACGGTAAAGATAGGAAATGGCTCGGGTAGAAACGTACTTTACAAGGGAACCATAGAGATTAAAAGAGTTTCTCTAGAGATCAGAAAGGGTAAGACAAGATAAGGAGATAAAGAAACGTAATTAGTGACTTCTTCCGAAAGAATAGAGAAGAACGACAAGAGACCTTGAGACGTAAGTCTATAACGACTTACTGGGAATCCAGGTCCACCGGAGGTACGAGACAATCAGGGGTTTGTAACTACTCCTGAAAGAGACTACATGTGGACCGTAAGTCGTTTGGACAATGAGTAAGTATTTGGAACTGAACCCTCACGTGTAGGACACAGGTTCGTGCGTGGGGGTCTGGGATCTAAATGAGAGGTCAACAGGGTGACCGGGGAGCCGTCACGTTCGTGTCGACGTTTAGAACTGTCTAACAACAAACGGGTTAGGATGTAACACTCATTCAACGACAAATCAACGATTCAACGTAGGTTGATAACACGTCAGGGTACCTGACGTCGGGTGGTCCGAGGAGACAGGTACCTAAAGGGTCCGTTCTTATGACCCTTACCCAACGGTAAGGGAAGAGGTCCCCTAGAAGGACTTAACCCCTACATTGAGTACAGAGGCCGTGACCGTCCACCTGAGAAAGGGTGTTTCGGTGGTCCCTTCGGGTACATGCAAAGGACTATTGTTTGACTAGGTGACAACGTAAATCGACGGACGGAGTAAAGACCAGAGTTCTATAGAGGAGTCAAGTCACCTCGAAAAAGTAAGTGAGACCGGAGGTTGTTTGTCATAATCGTCGAGTACGTTCCTTTAGTACGTCATATATGACAAAGTACTCTAAATAGTTACAACAACACACAGATTCACCAAACGAGTAAAGATAGTAACGTAGAGGTAAAATACTCACATCGTGTTGACAAATAGACAAAAGACAGTTACCTGTATACTTAACAAGGTTCAAAAACCAGCAATAGGTGACAGAATCTACTAGAAAGTAACCGCAACCAAAAGTGAAAGGAACCCAGTTATACAACCTTAGATTAATGGTCAGACAATAGAACGAGTGCTTAGACATTAAACCTGACGCAAAGTACCCATCGAGTAGAGACGAGGTACGTTCCAGTTGACCTCGTAGAACTTGAGACCTCACGGGACGCAGGCTCAAATAGTCCTCCGAGTGACTGAAAGATGGACCACCAACTACTGGGCCACCAGTCCTGGCGGAGACCCCGACTGTGTGTGTTGTGGATGCACACCAGAGAAACTCCCGTTAACCGAAGAAACTTCGTACCATCGACCAAGGTTCTTCTCCACAAGGTCCTCCTGTTGCATCTCTCGGCACTGTAAAAACAGTGGATGAGTCTTCAATATCTTAGACGGACGTTACGTCTTCTGATCCGAGTAAGGGACTCAACTCTTCTAGGGAACCTCCTCCCGTACCGTTGGATGAGGTTATAAGAACGGACCCTTTAGAGTACCTGTCTCCTCGGACCACCCGATGTTAGGTACCCCAGTGTTTCTCAGACTGTGTTAACTTCACTGATTCGTGTGTGTGTACGTCATCTATCGTCTAATACTATGTAAAATACTGAAAGGTGAGTTATCTTACGGTACCCCGATAACTTTTGTTATAAAGTATTCTAATTAGATACTACACCTCTATCTTAGTTATCACAATCGTTGTGTTCGACTGGTTAAGTTATACACATCATATTAGAGTTAAAGAAAAGTCTAAATTTTTGGATATGTTTCTTGTACTCGTAAATTATGAACCATTAGTCTAATAATGTTAACATTTTTCTGCACAAGAAACATTGAGCCAGACTCTAGCTCAAGGTGAATGATCGGCATGTTAGTATGACAACACAGTCAACGAGTCAGCACAGGTTGAGAAACACTGGGGTACTTGATCCCGGGTGGTCCGAGGAGACAGGTACCTGAAGAGGTCCGTGCTTATGACCTCACCCAACGGTAAAAGAAGAGGTCCCCCTAGAAGGGTTGGATCCCTAACGTAACGGCCACTTCAGAATTGGTAGACTCGGTGGTCCCTTCGATAGTATAATACTAACACAGTCATTACTAACAAAGATTAGGAGTAAATGAACACAGATATTATAGTGATTATATTAAAATGGATAAAGTACTCCGAACCTCTTTTTGTTTCATATGTTTCATAAACCAAGGGTCTAACATCACTCATGAATTGGTTTACAGTTTGTCAAAATTGATAATAATGTTTCGAAAAAAAGACATTAAGTGTTTAAAGGATTTTGCATACGCAACAGAAATACTCATAACTTTCATGAGACATCTTCCCTAAAGAGACTATCAAAGGACATAGAACACAAACACTAAGAGATCGAGAAACGAACGTCTCGTCCTCCTAGACTTCGTCCTCGTCTCGAGTCTGTTAATGTCAACCTACCTAGAATCGACACAAAATTGGGTTCAGGACCCACATGTACACTCTGTGACCACTTGGTCAGAGTGTCGGACACTCGTCACCGTCGAACCCCTCTTCATTCGCACATGTGTGGTAGACGTAAGGAGCCCATTGTTCTGGGTCGTCGATAAAGACCCTTCACTTCTGTCGTGTCAGTTACTTTGAAGAATCTCACTTAGAGGATCCAACCGCCCCTGTAAAAATGTGCTCTTTCCGTAGAGGTACTCGAGAGGTCCAGATCACCGGAGATATACCTATAAGCACATTGGAACGTACTCAAAAATAGACTGAAAATTTTAAGAAGGTACACATTCCCATGGGTATAGGAGACGTAACATATTTTTCCTGTATCACAATTGGGAAGGTGAAATAGAAAATTAAACTCGATTCTCTGAGTTACCTGTACTCAAACTCACTTGAGGCCCTCAACCACTACCGGGTCCTCCGGACCACACGACACTAAGTACCCCAGTGTTTCTCAGCCTGTGCTGACTCGCTGACTTGACTTGACTTGACTTCTCTAGCACTTACACACCTAGTGTAAATGAGAAATCGAAGATGTTTATGTTGAAAATTACCAATAAAAATTTTCATTTTTAACGTTTGTCTTTTCCTCAGAGAATAATGTATACACTTCTATGAGATAAATGTAAAGGTGACCTTTATGTTAATATCTCCACCTGAAAATTTTCGTTCTTATTTACTCGTTCCTTATACGTGTAACAAATAGCTAATAGTAAAAAGATGAGTTTTCGTTACTGCTGTTTTGTGTAAATTTTGTAGAAGGGGACGCATGAGTCCGAGGTGTACTCATGAACCCTTACTGCGAATTAGGTGAAAAGTCGTTTTTAGTCTTGTACGATCTCGACGAAGAACAGCGGTCTCTTCTCGTGTCGTGATGTCTGTCTAAGAAGAACCACGTATGTGTAAGTTTAAATGAGGACGAAGTGGTCAAAGAAAATAAAAAAAATTAGGTGACTCAATTTTTACGGCGGGACTTCATTTCTAGAAGATATTCCTGGACACATGTGTCGCCCCCTTACTCTCCCACCCTGCCTAACTCTCTCGTCGTAACTTCGTACATGTAATGGTACGCACTTTGTCTGTCGATTACCCCTCGACGACCTATTGTGTCCCTCGACTTGGGTCCCGAGACACTGTTGGATCTCGCCACCCCGCCCCATCGCCCACCCTCCCCTCAAGGTCCCCCTCCCCTGCATACAAATGATGTCGACTAAGTACAATGACATACCGTTTTTGGTTGTGTCGTAACATTTCGTTAATAGGAGTCAATTTTATATATAAACTTTTATTTTTACTCACTTACTTTATCCTTGTTTTTACTAGTTATAAGACATACCTGTCGTTTTTGGGTTTTGGATTTTTAGGTCGAACACTCAAACGAGAAGACTTAAAATTACCGATGATCAATAATTTTGATCACTAATGATAATGATCAGCAATTTCGATCACTAATGATCATGATCGAAATTCATGTCAAAGAGGAATAATGATAAGAGAACCAAACGGAAGTAAAGAAATAATCGAGGAGATCTTTAAAAGTTCCTTAGTCAATATTAAAATTTTTGAACAATTCGATCGTTAATTTGAAAAGATGTATTTTACATGAATAGAAGTCGTTTCAAAGTCTCTACTGAATAAAACTAAACGCAGTATAATATTTGGAGAAAGGCACCTGGTCTAACGTCGACTAGAAAGAGTCTGTAGACGGACGATAGAATCGTATACGAGTAGACAGGCGTCGCAGGGACATCACTATAAACAAGATGAAAAAGATACACTTCATTTTATAAACTTACACCTAAAGCGATTTACACCGAAAGAAGTGGGTTTTCAGTTTAGGGGAGATCAATACGGTTGAAAGATCAAAGAAAGATCACGCAGGTTTTTACAAATAGGAGAAAGTATGCTTCAAATGTTCATAATAGCCAACCTCTCAAGTATGTCATGGTCTTTAAGGAGACTCTACCTTAAGATTCTCCCACAATTTTCCACATCGAAGAATTATATAAAAGATGAAATATTATAAAGACGTAAATTTCACATCGTTAACATAATTGTCCCCTTTACGTCAGTTAAGAGCAATATGAGTCATCAGGACAAGATATTTCACCGGTATTTATGACTCGATCACTCGTCACTTGGAGTAAGGTTCCCCCTCATTATCTCGATCCAAGGAGACTCGGATGAAAAAGTTGTTAGTTAGTTATGTATGAACAAACACAAAGACAATTTCTATAGAACAAACTATACATTACAACTAAGTAATTGTCATTTTGTGTAGTGTCGAAAAAACACGAATCCTTGTCTCTCTTCAAGACTTACTACGGACTCACAGTGAAATTTGTAGAATCAATTAGTGGTTGTTTTTCGTGGTTTTTTACGTCTTTATACTGTGCTTCACCTAGTGTTTTTCCTTCGAACAACTGTCTTCTTCTCGATTTTGTTCTTCCACTTACAACAGAACAGGCTGGTACTTTCTTTATGCTCATAACTAAACCCCCAATATTTATCTAATAGCGACACACACACACACACACACACACACACACACACACACACACCACACGGACGAGCCAGTACAGACTGAGAAAGACTAGAGGACCCGACATCGAGTAGACCGAGGAAACAGGTACCTTAAAGGTCCGTTCTTATGACCTCACCTAACGACAGAGGAAGAGGTCCCCTGGAAGACCCGGGTCCCTACTTTGAGCCCAGAGGACGTTGAGGACGCGACCGTCCGTCTGAGGAATGGCGACACGGTGGACCCTTCAGTATTTATTTAAAATCACTCAAGTCAAAAAAGGTCAGCTAAAAAGAAAACACGAAATATAACGCCTCGACAATATCGGTACAAGTTTAAGTGATAAAATAAAAAAATGTTATAGATGAAAAAACAAGTATGATAGGTCACTTTAAAAAGGTTCTTTCCTCTCCTAAAAAACTCATGAACCTTGAACGGTATGTATATTGTACTAAAGTAGAGACATTCAATGTACCCCAAGGATAAATATAGAAATAAAGAGTAGCAGTACAAAAGACTGGAATAATATTTACGATAAAATTTCAAAAACACACTATCAAATATTGAAAAGGGTAAAGATCCAGACAAAGTCAGAAAAAAAAAAAAAAAGGAACTATTACCCATATTGTGTCTAAAGACGGAGATGACCAAATCATTAAAACCCAACCTAAGGTCTGTAACAGATGAAGACTAAAACTCAACACTTCCACAACATAACAAACTTTCGTAAGACCTGAACCCGTCCATGAATGTGTTGAACACACAGTCGAACCTGTGAAACGTCGAACCGAAATCCGTGAAAACCCCCCCCATACATCTCATCGGAAATGAGGTCCCCATAAAATAGGGTGAAGACAAACCCACTGGATGAATTTTGGGAGTCACTAAAAGACCCTAGAGATGGATTACGGGGCACATAAGTTGTTCTATGGAGGTATAACCGACCACCCTCGACTTTACTGAGAGTGGAAGCACACCCCTAAAAAAATCGAATGGACGATCAACAAGACTTAAACCATCGTCAAGAGAAGGGTCGGAGTGCCTCGAGGTAGAGAACGTTTTCTTAAGTCGGTCTCTGAGTCCCCCGTGAAAAAGGGAAGTGAAACTATGAAGTAGGACATTTAAGGTCGGTGAAGACGGAGGAAGTTCATGTTAGTAACAGAGAAATTTGAGACGAACTCAAAAGGGAGGAACTGAGTTTGAGATCTTTACTGGATCTCAGTCTTTCACTACCATCCCCAGTGAACAAACGAAGAAAGACAATGTCTATTCTTAAGACAAGACGAACAATGTTGAAAAATTTTACTAAAGTTGTAAAACAGATTAAGAATGTAGATCAACAAATACCACTCACCCATGTAGGGTATGACCAATAAAAGTACACCCAAATTTGTATGAGAGGAATCATTTAAAAAATTGAGAATAAAGAGTAGAAATCTAAAATAGGGTTAATCGTGACCAAAAATAACATGTCATATTACATCATAAATGTAAATTATTTATTTATTTATACAGATATGTATATTTATACATACCACCACTACCAAAACAACTATTCAGCACAGACTGAGAACACTAGGGTACTTGACATCGGGTGGTCTGAGGAGACAGGTACCCTAAGAGGTCCATTCTTATGACCTCACCCAACGGTAAATGAAGAGGTCTCATAGAAGGACTGGGTCCCTAGTTTGAGCCCAGAGGACGTAACGTCCGTCTAAGAAATGACTGACTCGATACTCCCTTCGGGAAGTTTATACATATGTACAAATATACATATGTTTATACATATGTGTACAAATATACATGTGTTTACAGATATGTATACAAAAATACAAAGGTATACAAGTACATATCCCGAAGGGTGCACCGTGATCACCATTTCTTGGGTGGACGGTTATGTTCTCTGTATCTCTCCACTCAGACTAGGGACCCAGCCCTTCTAGGACACCTCCTCCCGTATCGTCGGGTGAGGTCATAAGAACGGACCTCTTAGGGTACCTGTCTCTTCGGACCACCCGATATCAGGTATTACAGTGTGAAGTACTGACTTCACTGAATCGATCGTACGTACGTGTGTACACATACATATGGATATATACATTCATACATACTTTTCAGTTTCACATCAGTGGGCCAGTACAGGTGAGACACACTGGGGAAACCTATTAATCGAAATCGAAAGGGGTATGAGGAATGATTCGTACGGTCGTAAAGACGTCACCGAACGTTTTGAAGGAAACAGTACAGGTCAAGAGACTTAGATACATACACCCCGACAAAGATACAAGTATTGGTACGAGATAAGTACGAAAAGATAGGGTCTCGATCGTAATGTGAGAGTCCAGGAAAATAAAATAAAGTAAAAAAAGTAAGAACAAAGAGTAAAATAAAGTAAAAAGTAGGGAACTCATGTTGTCTGAAAACATAACAAGTAGGGATTACTGATCATAATATAGAAAAAATTTTTAATTAAATAAATAAAATGAACCTCCGATTAATGAAATACCCAGGAAAATAAAATATTCTGTAGACTATAGACTCAGAAGGATCGATACTACACAATAGAGAGAAGTAAATGAATCGAGAATAAAATATGGAAAATTATTACGAAGTATAAAAATGGGTATTTCAATAACGTGTAGAAAACAAGTTAAATTAGAAGTTATTATATCGATAACAAAACATTCGCTAGAAGAATATTAATCTAAAAGGTGGACAAACAACTACCAATAACTTTATGTTAGGTAAACAAAGATGTAACTAAAATGTAGATCGTTGGAAAGCTCAAAGGAATAATTAAGGTTATTAAATCGATATCCAAGAGATCCCAAAAGATACGTGTGTTTGCATAGCTGGTAAGATGGCAATTATAAATGAAGAAATAAGAACGAATTATCCCAACAGAACCTGTGGGTCCTTTTTTACCTTGTCGTCACCATTCTCATCTGTACAGTGAGAACAAGGATTGTAATTTATTTCACAAAACAGTAAAGTGTTAATTTATGACCTAAGTAACGTCAAAAATCATTTATAGAGTAATATTATTCCTTGTAAAGAAAGACCAAAAATCTTGAGAACTTATACAAACTTAAATCTATTACGTTAATGACATTCACAACTTGACTAATAAAAGTCGGATGTAAAACTTAGTGTTATCATCAAAATATTACAAATAACAAAGACACAAGTCCCATCTTTCGGTGACACAAAAGGACTACATAAAAATAAAATCACACAGTGACCTAAATCAAACGATTACATCAATTATAAAAACGAAGATACTAGTCGTCACTCTAATCATATATAGTAGGGAGAGAACATTACAGGAACAGAGACGAGACGCTTGAGTACTAGTCCAAACTCTGGTTGTAAACATAAGGATCAAGAACTTTGGTAAAGATTTTTCCATCTTAAAGACAAGAGACTTAAGACCATCTTAAAAGGTGATTTTGACAAACCCGGACTCCTCGAGGAAGAAGACAAGACAAACGAAATCAAAAAATCATTCTAAAATTTATGTTTATCAAAGATCAAAGCCGTGTTTAACAAGGTGAAGGAAAACTCAGTGAAAATTATATTAATAAAGGGGTGTGCCCTGTAACAGATGAATTGAAAAGAGAGTTTGAAAATAAGATATGACGTAGAACATTAAATAGTCAATTTTTTTGTAATACCCAAATACTAAAAACTTTATAAAATAAAATGGTCAAAGACATTTTCAAAAAGAGCCGGTCATTTACAAAAAATTTTTTTCTCATAGAAGAACTCAAAAACAGAGAATTTTTTTTTTTGAAGGATGAGCAAAACAGTTGAAGACGAACATAGAACGTTGTGAAAAAAGAATCAACTACGAATAAGAAAACGAAAAAAGATTGTAAACCTTAATTACGATTATGGTACATACAAGGAAAGGAGAAGAAACGATTACAATCATATTAAGATTTATAAGAGTGCCAAGAAAAGTACTCTCCAACATAATAATAATAATAAGTAAAAATACACATCAGTCAGATCAAAAATAATATGAAAGAAGAGACTTAATACCCGACATGTCTTCACACAAAACTTTAAAGGGCTGTGCTTATAAAAAAGATTCTTTAATATTAAACGCACATGAGACTAGTCTACTTTATCAGACACCTTAAATATCATTAAACAAAATACCAGAAGTATTATGTTAGTTATGTTTCCGAAGTTATATTCGGTCACAAAACCCCACTTTTCGACACACACGTGAAAACTGAGTCTCACAAGACACAGTGTCGTAATTCGACGAGACACACGACGAGGATGAGGTACGTAGCGACAGAGGCGACGACCGTCTCCGACAGAGTTATCAGAGGGTGTCATCACTGCGGACAAAGTAGAAGGTGAACATTAAGACCGTGAATTAAAGGAATGTGCGGGACATCGAAACTCTGTCCGTGTACGTACAACCTAAAATATACACGTAAAAGTCTTTGAAGGACCCCTTTCACTGGCTAACAGTAATACGACTGAACAAAACAAGCGACCACAGAGTTTCAGAGAAATTTCAGAATTTCGGATGAAACACAATTTTAATTGTGTCGAAAAGAAACGAATTATTAAGGAGACCCGAAGGTATCACCGAGTCTGATATTTCTTAGACGGACGTTACGTCCTCTGACCTCAACTTAGGGACCCAACCCTTCTAGGGGATCTCCTCCCGTACCGTTGGGTGAGGTCATAAGAACGGACCTTTTAGGGTACCTGTCTCTTCGGACCTCCCGATGTCGGGTACCCCAGTGTTTGTCAGTCTGTACTGACTTACTGACTATGAAAGTTAAAGTGAAAAGAAACCAAACCAATTTGAACCAAATTATAAAAAATAAGGACACGAAGGTTGAAGAGACAAAACGGACTAAGTTTAGTCTATTCATAAACATATCTATAAAGAGGTTTAATTTATTTGTTTATGGATTATTCGTGTACTTTTTTATGAACTTTGGTGATTAGTAAGTCAAGTCAAGTCAAGTAAAGTCAGCGAGTCAGCACAGGCTGAGAGACACTGGGGTACTTAGTGTCGTGCGGTCCGGAGGAACAGGTAGTGGTAGAGGACCTCAAGTGAGTCTGAATCCAGGTAGTTCAGTCACTACGGTTGATCGGTAGAGTAGGAGAGTAGGGGAAAAAGAGGACGGGGATTAGGGAGGGTCGTAGTCTCAGAAAAGGTTACTCAGTTGAGAAGCGTACTCCACCGGTTTCATGACCTCAAAGTCGAAATCGTGGTAAGGAAGGTTTCTTGAGGGTCCCGACTAGAGGAAATCCTACCTGACCAACCTAGAGGAACGTCAGGTTTCCTGAGAATTCTCAGAAGAGGTTGTGGTGTCAAGTTTTCGTAGTTAAGAAGCCGTGAGTCGGAAGAAGTGTCAGGTTGAGAGTGTAGGTATGTACTGGTGTCCTTTTTGGTATTGGAACTGATCTGCCTGGAAACAACCGTTTCATTACAGAGACGAAAACTTATAAGATAGATCCAACCAGTATTGAAAAGAAGGTTCCTCATTCGCAGAAATCCTTTTACGTTGAGGTTTGGTACGACTGTCGAAATCCTACCGATGACAGATTCGTTGTACTTTGTCACGACCACTCGTACACCTGGTCGTCCATACGAGCACGTGACGACTGTCCTTGTCTTTTACTATGTCACCGACGTCTTTTGTCATACCGTAAAGGATTTTTATATTCAATCGGTCCGTCGGGCGGTTGGGGAGAAGACAAAGATACGGGTTTTATTACTTTGATCCCAGAGTCTCTAAATACACAACAAATCCGTGTTTCAGGACAGACTGGGAAACCCTGGGGACCTGACACTAGGCGTAACCGTCCCCCCGAAGGGACCACTGTGTCTTCCCCTTCCAAGACGGATTTCACGTCCTCTGGACCCAAACTAGGAACCCAGTCCTTCTAGGAGACCTCTTCCCTTACCGAGGGATGAGGTCGTAAGAACGGACCTCTTAAGGTACCTGTCTCCTCGGACCACCCGATGTCAGGTATCCCAGCGTTTTTCACCTGTGTTGACTCACTGACTTGACGTAACCGTCCACCCAAGAAATGGTGACTCTGTGGACCCTTATGTAGATAAAATGTCGTTATGATAAATATTATCGGTTTTGTATTCGTTCGGTTCACCAGTAGCTACTTATTTATTATTCGTTTTACATTATATATGTCAACTGGGGACTTTTTTGTGTCCAAACTTAAGTGAATATACACTTAAAAAAAAGTGGTTTATGTATGATGTAATGGTGTGTTGGACGTACATCAACCAACTTAAGTGTCCGTGTTGGAGTCTATGACTCCCGACTGACGTTCTCTAAAAGTTAACGTAACCCCAACCCGAGTGTCCCCGACACCTCCCTTCCTTACCCTTAAATAACAAAGAACCCATATGTCAAAGTCAAAATGTTCTATTTTCCTCAAGATCTCTACCTACCACCACTACCAACATATAATACTTACACAAATTATAGTGACTCGACTTGTGAATTTTATGAATTATGAACGTAAAACACATAATATAGTGTTTTTTGTCCCTTTTACATTATAAAGAGTTTAACTAAGTTAGGGTCTTCAGGGAGTCCACTGGTCGAAACGTTCGTCTAGACAATGGTGGTACGTTTTCGGAGAGTCCCAAACCTTCACCTCAAACCTACGTCTGAGCTAGAGGACTAAGACTATTGTTGGAGAGGAGTCCCGAGTATTGAGTACAGAAAGCAAGAAGATCTCTCGCTGTGACACCTCACAGGGTGTGAGGTGGGAGACACCCTGGTCCCACTACAGGAGGGCCGAGTGGGGTCATTTGTGTCTCAGGTCTGAGGAAACCCCAATCGATGAACGGGAAGTTAGAAAGTCAGGAAAGACAGAGGGTACAGACGACGCGACCGTCCGTCTTAGAAATGATGACTCGGTGGGTCCTTCGGGGGTAGTGCAGACATCCCTTCTGTCAGGAAGGGTCTCAGGTCTCTCTACCAGACCTCTTCGGTCAGGGAGGAGTCCTGGAGGTAGAGGAGGTAAACTCCGAGGTGTTTATCTGTAAAGGTGAACGAGAACGTGCTGGTCCTGGGTAGGGGGACTTCTCGGGGATTCCCGGGTCTATTAGAACGAAACGACTGGACCTTACGACTGAGAAATGCAATAAGATTTCCTTTGTAGACCCATGAACGAACTCATTTTAACAGAACCTAAACATCATAGGAAACCAAACGGTATGTTTCCTGTAGAAGGACGTAACTCCCATCTACCTGTAAGGACTGTTTACTTCGGAGCTTCCGAGGTCCGTCTAGACGAACAGTAAAGAAGGAGGAGTGGAAGCAGGAGAAATGGAAGTGTGTGACCGCCCCCCCCCTCGAGACTCCCTTCAGGGTGTCGTTCACTCCGGTTCCAAGAAGGAGTTTCCCTAGACTTATGTGCCTTTTGACTCGTCCATTGTTGGGTTCACTATCCGCCTCAGACCCCCTCTTTACGTAGTCGATGAGTGTAAAGGGGCTTCTGTTGTTTCCTCCTTGTCTGGCACCCACTCAAACCCTCGGTGAATCTCGCTATCCCTACCTTAAGTCTTATTAACATTACTGAGATGTTCCATCTGAACTTGGAAAACTTTCTTAGAAAAAAAAAAAATTTCTCCTCCTCGATCCAAGTCACGGTTGGGATAATGCCTTAGGGGCTTTTCTACGGATACATAAGACGTCTACTCTGTCTCTGTTGAGGTTTGTCTACTAGTGTGTCACCGAAAGGTACAGTCTCCCGAAAGGTCCACCGAGTCACCATTTCTTGGGTGGACGTTTACGTCCTCAGTCTCCAAGGTAGGGACCGAACTCTTGTAGGGGACCTGATCCTTTACCGTTGGGTGAGGTCATAAGAACGGATCCTTTAGGGTACTTGTCACCTCAGACCACCCCGATGTCAAGGACCTGAGTGTTTCTCAGTCTGTACTGACTCATACGCACGCGTGTGTGTGTGTGTGACACACAACCTTAGTTTAATGAAATTAACGTATATTATCTTCTCAGACCGAGTCCATTGGCTCCCAGTCAATCATTTTGTTGAATCTCGGTTCTGAACCTAAAATAATCTAAAATCTCCGTCATGACTCTGTGAGACTTTAGGGTAGGTTTATTTAGTTCTAGTTTTACTCCGGACAACTTACATTACGAAAAACAGAAGACGGTACAACTGACTCGACGTACTTATAATCTTTGTCCTTTACAAAGATTTTGGTGCTATCATCGACTATCCTCGACTCTCAACCCCTCTTTTGGGTCGACTGGTATTTTTACCTGTGTCTACTTTCTACGAATTTTTATTTGTTGGTTTGTCAGTTTGTCTCGGTTCACGGCACTCGATTCCTGTCTTTCTCTCGCGCGTTTCCGGGTTCCCAAACCTTTCTTTTGTCGTTGAAAGATACCTCTGTTGTTTCTGACATCCAGAGACCGAGGTTCCGACCTCGGACACCTACCTGGGACATCGGGACAGAAGTAAGGGAGTAAGTGGAAAATAACTCGTGGTTCGTAACGTGACTCGAGATTCTATGTCGAGGAATAATACTTTTAGTCGGATACGAGACGGTCACAGGGTCACGTCTCCTTATGGACCTGTCCACTCACCTGTCCATGTGGTCTACAGAAGTCTCAGAGTCTACAGAAGTCCCGTGTGTTGTGACTTACGTCCCAGGGTCCCTCGCAAATCCTGGTCCGGATTGTCCAGTCCTTATTACCACCTTAAGCACCGAACAGACCGACAATTCTTGTTCAATGTATGGTCCAGAGGGAAGAAACCTCACCGACTAGCTACAGACTCCAAAAAGGAACGTGAACCCCGAGGCTCCGACTATAGGTTCTTCCAGTGTGAAATGGAATAATCATTACGGGTCCAGTCATGTTTACCGTACTTGACTGTAAAAGAAGTCCTACACAAAACTGTTTACTTATGGTAGTCTCTCTTACTCTTACTCCGGCAGCCCGGGACTTCCCGCTCGTACCACACAATTCTCTTTCTCGTACTTGAGTTTGTGTCCCGTCGCCCCCGGACAACGACGTCAATTTCCAATTATGGCCCAGAATTCCTCCGAAACGCGGTAGCGGGTTGTTTGTGCTACAGTAACAGTCGGACCCCTTGGACGTTCGTGAGACCGAAGAGGAAAGGAGAACACGACTCTAAAGATAAGTGATTCACCTGTGCGGGTCGAGGTGTCCCAGACCCTAGGGAGGGACCCTAGACTTCCGGCGAGCGTGTGGGACCTCGACGACGAAGACGACTACAACACCGGAGACGTGGTCTTATTTTGTGCTTATCTTTGGACGGGTCTTGAGGCTGTACGAGTGGGACGGTCGCGTGCCACCCCGAAGGGAAGGTCTAGGAGGACGGTCGAAACAGAAGTCAGGTTTCCAGAGTAGGACAGAGGACCCTAAATAATCACATCAAAGGGTTGACGATTTAGAGGAAAGTCTTTTGGTCGGGAAGTAATGAAAAAACGAGGGGTTGAGTACTACTAAAGGAACTTTTTACCGGGCTTAAAGAGAAGAACGAGAAAATCGACCGAGAAAGACTAAGTTGAGAAATGACGGAAACGTTCGTAAACAGTCACTGACAACGTCCCTAATGTATTTTCCTTCCTCGACATTTGACTTTCCGTATAAGTCTGGGTGGAACTCTGGTCACGACATTCCTCGACCCCGACGGGACCACGGAGTCGCCACTCCTTAGACGGACGTTCCGTCCTCGACGTCCCTCTGCGCCCAAGTCAGGAACCCACCCCTTCTAGGGGACCTCCTCCCGCACCTTTGAGTAAGGTCATAAGAACGGACCTATTAAAGTACCTGTTCCCTCGAACCACCCGATGTCAGTGTCTCAGTCCGTGTCGACTGAGTTGTCGTCCGTACGTACGCGATATTCCTCGATGTACCATTCTTTCTTAACCATGAGCAGTGACTTTACCTACGACGGGTAGTGCCGATACGACCTATTTTATCAGATCTTCTACGAACACTGACTAGATGAAAATCGAGAGACCTCCATCTCGAACCCAGTCCCTGAGTCCCTCCTCACATAAACCTTCCTCGTCGTTACACGGTCCCCGAAGTCCGTTTAATGGGTCCGCAGGTCCGGGTGTCGAAAGAGAACCCCTTTGGTGACACAGAAAGGTGGAGACTTTAAATCACTTTTAAGTAAATTGAATTTTGGGTGTTTGTCAAGAGGAGATTTCCGTGAGGTATTTAACGTGGGAATCTTACGCAAAGAAGGACCAGGAGACTCAAAGGAGAGACCTAGAGGAAGAGGTACAGAAGGTGTGAGAGTCTGACCTCGTAAACGTGAGGTGAGAATCTCTTAATTTTGTAAAAATTTTATATCGTTTTTTATGATCTTTCAGTGAAAACACCGTCTCGTAATGGAGTGAAGAGGTCTTTGCAAACGTGTAGGTGTCACTAAAGGTCCGATAGGGGGCTGGGGACGTGTTCCCACAAGATGTAGTCGAGGGAGGATGTGGACGAGGGGATGTCCGCTTGGTTCTGTTTTCACGCCACAAACATCTTAGTGTTGCAGAAACGACGATCGAACCATATCTTGGGACGGAGGTAGAAATCTGTGGGTCGAATAAAAAATAAAAAAAAAGATAAAATAAAGAAAAAAAAAAAAAAACAATGAAAGCCGACATGGTACGTCGTGCACTGGTCCCTAGTTTGAACGCGGTGGGACGTCACCTGCGTGTCTCAGAATTGGGGACCTGGCGGTCGTTTCAGGGGTGGGTAGGATTTTGGACGAGACGACTTACTTTCGTCTCGGTATTTGTCTATAACTGGTAACGTCGTCTGTAACAAAACGTGACTAATTTACATAGATTTCAAACGTTTCTACCGTTTCCAACGGATCAAAGGGGGTTCGGGTAGAAGAAAGGAGGTTCCGTGGTCAATCTGGTACAAAGGTCGGAGGAACGTAAATCCATACTAGACCACTGTTTCAGTCCCAGTTGTCTTACGTCCTTTGACTATCTACGGCGAAGGTCTCGACTAAGCATTTTAGAGGTAGGGACCTGCTGTCTGAAGTAAGAACCCGAGGTATTAATGACGTCTACCACTGACGTCGGTACTTTAATTTTCTGCGAACGAAGAACCTTCTTTTCGATACTGGTAGGATCTGTCACATAATTTTTCGTCTCTGTAGTGAAACGGGTGTTCACAGACATATCAGTTTCGATACCAAAAAGACTATCAGTACATACCTATACTCTCAACCCGACTTTTCTTCCGACTCGCGACTTCTTAACTATGAAAACTTAACACCACAACCTCTTCTGAGAACCCTTAGGGAACCTGTCGTTCCTCTAGTTTAGTCAGGTAGGATTTCCTTTAGTTGGGACTTATAAGTAACCTTCCTGACTACGACTTCAACTTCGAGGTCATGAAACTGCTGGACTACACTTCTCGACTGAGTGACCTTTTCTTGGATTACGACCCTTTCTAGCTTCTGTTCTCCTCTTCCCCTACTGTCTCCTACTCTACAAACTTACCGCAGTGACTGAGCTGCCCGTACTCAAAATCGTTTGAGGTCCTCTATCACCTCCCGTCCATTCGGACCGCACGACGTCAAGTGCCTCGACGTTTCTTAACCTGTATCGAATCGTTGACTTGTTGTCTAGGGGGTTCCTCCCATCTCGAGGGTCCACCTCCTCGATCCCATGTTCAAGTGTCTTTGTAGATCAACTTAACGTGTGCTTTTCCTCGGTTAAAGAGAACACAAGTGGGTAGTTCTAAACCCTTAGCAGTGTCGATGACGTACCCACTCCCAGACGTCCTTTGTCTGCCGTGAGAATTTTGGGATTTGTTTCTCTCGAGCTATGTTCCATAAATGTTCCATTCTGTCCCAACTCCCTTTGACCCCCAAAGTCCGACGAAGAACCCCGAGTGTTGGGGACCTTAGACAGTAGAGGGGAACGACACTTCCCGTCCCGTGTTCTAACAATGACCTCGGACCTCTCTAGGACCGACGTTCTACTTCGGGGGTCCCCCGTCGTCCCCATTCGACCGTCGTCCTCGGGGAGTGGGAGAGGGGGGTGGATACCTACGGTGACTGTCTAGGTGAACTTCGACCTCCTGGTCCTTGGGAAGACTACGTTCAACATCCCGAATCGGGCCCACTGTGTCTCACCCAACGTCCACCCCTCTCTTTTAGACCTCCCTCTTTCTTGTGGAAGAGTCGTGTCAATAAAATTTGCTCAGTCTCCTCATCTCCAAACGGTCCCCCAGTAGTGTTCGAACTCCATTAGGTGTCAGAACACAAAATTAGGGAGCAAAGAAGAGATCTTAGTAAAGGGCCCATCTCCGACGTCAAGCAAACGGTGATTCTCCAGGGCCGACAAGACACTCAGATGCCGTCGACAAGTCGGGAAATGGGGTGACGGTCAAAGGAATTCCGGTCCTCTCAGACTTTAACGGTCGCCCAAAAGTGAAAAGAATTTAGTAAAGGTCGAGAAAGAGAAGTCAAAGGAAAGTCAATTTCAGTTGGGAGTAGATGACAAGACAGGAGATCAGGACCCGGTACGTCACTCTACCGGACAAATTAGGCGTCTGTGAATCACTTGTAGACACGTATCCACACTCTGTTGTATTAATTGTCGGACAGATACGGTTCACGACACGATTCGTAGCCCGACCCATGAACGTTAATGTTGAGTTTACTTTCCAGTAGAGGGTGGAAGTCCTTCAACGTCCTCTGTCACACGTGACTCTCCGACAGGTCTGGAAATCTCAGTGACCGGGACCGAAATTTGGACTGGGACGAAGAGAAGGTCAAGTCAAGTCAGCGAGTCAACACAGGCTGAGAAACGTTGGGGCACTTGGCGTCGTGCGGTCCGGAGGGACAGGTAGTGGACGAGGAGAGTCACACACTAGTTTTCCCTCAACGTGCGTGAGGATCCTCTGAAGGGACCACCGAGTCTGCCATTTCGCAGACGGATGTTACGCCCTGTGGGCCCAAGTTAGGGACCCAGCCCTTCTAGAGGACTTCTCCCTTTACCGTTGAGTGAGGTCATAAGAACGGACCTCTTAGGGTACCTGTCGCTTCGGACCACCCGACGTTTCTCAGTCTGTACTGACTCGTCGAAGTGAAGTGGAGTGATCCCAAGAGTCGAGACTTCCTTACTTATCAACCGTCCTATCTTATAGAGTCAGTTACTTAACCAACATCTTGGTCGACTCTACTTCCCCTGTATACAGGAGGGTGCTCCTCCCGTGCCGTTGGGTGAGGTTACAAGAACGGACCTCTTGGTACCCCTCGGACCACCCGATGTCAGTAAACCCGCCGTCTCGTAGTCTGTGCCGACTTCTCTGAATCGTACGTCGGTACTTACAGTCGGGTGACGTCCCGTTCACAATAGAAGTCGCAAACCCTCCGTTACCCTGGTTTGTTCGTCTCAGTTGAAAGTCAGGTTTCTGGTCCTTTCCGGGTCCTTCTCCCCGAGCCCCAAATGGACCTTAAGGTCGTCGGGACGGTCACCTCGGTCGGATCCTCTTCCCCCTGACATTAGTTTTTACCTGGGGGATCATGTCCTCCTGTCTTATCCCGATCTCCGACCTCCTCTTTCAGTTCTGTGTGAACCTCCTTCCCCGTCTTCAGTGGACCTGTTCCTTTCCCTCCAGTCCCATTTTAGTCGGACTGTAGCTCCGTCCGCACCTCGTGACCACACACTGTCTTGGTGACCGACTTTGACGGGCGAGACCGGTCCGCGTCGTCACTGGGCACCCACTGAACAGAGTGTTGTCCTACAGGACCACTCCTTACACCGCTACGGCGACTTGTGATTGACCCTCTTAAGTCCTCCCCGGCTTTCTTCCCTCCTCTAACCTAACCCTTCTTCCTGGAGTTTGACCCGGTTTATACTCGGTTCGTTCCATAACCGGTCTCTGTCGGACCTTTGACCGAGGTAGTCGTGTCTGAGACTCCAACGTTCAGTGCACCACCCCGCCGGAGGGCCCGAGGGACTGTGGAGACGAGAGGTGGACCCGTGGAGAAGGATCTTCTCAGAGAACGAAACAGCCGCACACACAATGGAGCCTGTTAAGTAAAGACTCACAAGCTGGTCTCGACTGAGAACCTGGGACCTTCCCGTTGTGAACACAGCTCCAACTCGAACGAGACTTTTAGAACGATAACAAATCAGTGAGTCCACACAGACTGAGAAAAACGCTGGGGTCCCTGACATCGGACGGTCCGAGGAGACAGGTGCCCTAAAAAGTCCGTTTTTTACGACCTTACACAACACTAAAAGAGGAGGTTCCTTAGAAGGGCTGGGTCCTTTATTTGGGAACCGAGGGCAGTGTAGAGGACGTAACGTCCGTCTAAGAAATGGCGACTTGGTGGTCCCTTAGACCGTTGTCTTTTATTTCTCTTTAAGGTACTCTCTGAATAGAAGAGTAGTAAAACTTGAACCCCTGAAATACGGACTACCCTTTAGGTAGACAAATAGGGAACGGACACGAAGGAACGAATAATCGAATCCTCAATTATTATTATTTCCGGTCCTCGTTCTCCAACGTGAACGAGGACCGAAAACGAAACCGTACAAACGGTGTCTCTACCCTTTTGGGCACCGACCAACGGAGATCGAGAACGGTTCGTGGACGTCGACTTCCTGACTCGTCTTGGCGTCGGAAAAGTCTGCGCACGGGAAAGAAAGGACTTTGGACGTCAGGTCCTTGCTCGGGAGAAGGGACACTCGTCTACGGTGTGTGCACGAAGTCTTGGACAGAGGTGTCAACAACCTTTCGTCAAAGGTCTTTTTGATCAGAAAAAAAAAAAAATTTTCGTTAATGAAAAAGGGATCTCAGAGAGACAATAAACCTTTTATATACAAACTTTACACTGTGACCAAAAGCGTAGAGAGTCAGGCAAGAGGACGACGAAGGGCCCCTAGGCTCGTCTGTCGTGTGTTCTCCGTTAATGTACGAACGACACTCGTCACTCCCGTGTGTGGCTCCCGAGTCTGCGCTTCCCCAGACGCACGGAAAAGACTACGAAAGAAGACTAAGTCAAGACGTGTCTTCGTCTAGGACCTCCGAGACGAGGTCTCTCTGACGTCGAAGTTGGAATGACAAATAAATCGAGTAGAGGGGTGGTTAAGTAAAGTCGTTGAGTAGGTAGCGGAGACGCCGTGTCGGTGGAGAGGCACACAAAGGTTCATGTCGATCTACACCATGCTCCGGTAGACCGTCCTTTGTGCGGCTGGAGAGAGTGGTCCCCGTGACCGCCGAGACGTCCGGGCGTACGGTCCCCTCGGAGGGTCCCAGATTCAACCTTCGCAAAGTATACTCTTCCCTGAACTCTCCCCCTCAATACCACTTTTGGCAAGTGAAAGAGGAGACTTGTCTCCCCCTTTTACTCCTCCTTCGATATAGTCCTGTTTCGTCACAACTAGAGTCTCCGTCCTAGATTTCCTTTCAAACTCCTACTACTTAGTCTTACACTGGACGTGACGTTTGATCGACGTTACGGGGTTCCTTGAGGAGATAGACACCCTAAGAGTTCCGTTCTGATGACCTCACCTATCGGTAAAGGAGGAGGTCCCCTAGAAGGATCGGGTCCCTAACTTTGGCCCGAGAGGACGTAACGTCCGTCTAAGAAATGACGGACTCGGTGGCCCCTTCCATTCCTTGAGTCTACATTTAAAACTATGTTTACAAATTCACTTATTAGACTAACGTATTACCTCGAGATTGGAACAATTATCGTGAGATTGTTATCATTGTAGTTATTGATTTTTTATTTTATCTCAACTATTATTTTTAGTAATAGTCTTATAAATTCTGTAAGCTCTGAGTCGTATTACATCGTCCGAAGGGGGGCTGGGGTACATGAAAAGTTCACCAGTGACGCCGGAGAGGGTCGTAGGCCTGGGCGTCCGGATGTCGTCCCTAAAACTTAAGGTCCCTGTGTTACGGTGAACGACCGACACACTAAGTCGGCACCGAAGGGACGACGTGTCACTCCCACTCCGATCACGTAGAGAGTACCCAAACGTTCGGAGAACCCTACTATGCGTAGTTCGTCCCTCGGTACTATGTGTCGTCCGCAGACCGTCCCCCCAGAAGTGAGAAGGAAGAGAGAAGCAGGATGAAGGGTCTCGTGAAGGGTCCTAGGACGAGTCTGGTTTTCCGACTGAGGGACAGAAGGGACGAGACGGACGGTAGACGGGTTTCACGACACGTACGACTGACTACGACTGTACCCTCGGTGTAAGAGATTGGGTAGGGCTCTCACGACAGTGACCCTAACCTGGTCCGAGAACCGACGACTCTACGACCTTTACAAGGTCTCACCCCTGACGAACCTCGCGGTACACCGGGGCACAGTGGATCCTCTGGTGAGCCCTAAAGTGATCCACATCTAAAGACCGTATCGAGGAAGGATACTTTCGCTGAAAGTCAAGTCAAGTAAAGTCAGCGAGTCAACACAGGCTGAGAAACACTGGGGTACTTGGCGTAGTACGGTCCGGAGAGACAGGTAGTGGTCGAGGACCTCAAGTGAGTTTGAGTACAGGTAACACAGCTACTGCGGTAGGTCGGTAGAGTAGGAGACAGTAGGGGAAGAGGACGGGAGTTAGAAAGGGTCGTAGTCCCAGAAAAGGTTACTCAATTGAGAAACGTAGTCTACTGGTTTCATAACTTCAAAGTCCAAGTCGTAGTTAGGAAGGTTACTTATAAGTCCCAACTAAAGAAAATCTTAACTGACCAAACTAGAGGAACGACAGGTTCCCTGAGAGTTCTCAGAAGGGGTCGTGATATCAAGTTTCCGCAGACAAGAGACCGAGAGTCGGAAGAAATACCAGGTTAACATAGGATGACGGATAGTCTTCTCGAACCTAGGTTTCCTGTTAGTCCCCGTCAAAGACGATACTCTAGTCTATGTGTGAGAACAGAATTTCTTGTTAAAACTTTAGACACTTCTAAACACAGTTGGATTGTGGACGTCCCATCAGACGGAAGTTAACATCTCCTTAGGTTTCTACTCAAAGAGGTATAAGAACGAAGGTGAGTAGTAAATAAAGGTAAAGAAATTTCGTACACCATCGAGACACGAAGTTAACTCGAAAGTCGACTTACTCTTCTTCTTGTCCCGACTCTCAACCTTGGGACCCCGGCCGTTACACCGTGCCGGGGAAGGACTGACACTAAAGACCACTTGAGAACACTAAAGGGTAACTAGTGAATGGCTAGACATTTATATATTATGTATACTATTATAAACGGAATTTCAAAAACATAACTTTTAATAAATGGTACCATAAACACTTTTGTTCCAGATTAAGGTGTCACTAAGTCACGATCGTTATTAGTCATAAGGGTAAAATGAAAAAGTGTACTAAAAAGTTGAAAGTATGCGTTGGTAAGGGGTTTACGTTTATTTTTACGGTAGACAAAAATACTGACATCTTAAGAAACGATTCTTTTTACATTGGAGTGTCTCTGAAAATCTACTTCTGTATGAAATTAAAGAGGGGGTCTAAAACTAATTTACGATTCCCGACAACTTAGAAGGGATTTAGGTGGAAATAAAAACATTATATAGATCACTCGCCTCTCGAGAAGAGACAAACTACTGAAAGAGACAGGTAAGAAGTGAAATTATCCGTCTTTTTGAACCGATAATCTGTCTTCTTAAAATTGTGTATCCCAAAAAAGGTAATTTTTAATAACATTTACTCCAATACGTGGATACTACCAATTATCATACGTAACTAAACCTACCCTGCACCTTTCGGGTATATAAACTAGTTTATAATAAGACCCTCATAGACTCTCCCACACACCTACTCTTATTGCAACCTTAGTCACTTGAAAGTCATTTCGTTCAACCCGAGGCATTACATCAACCCACAACAGGTTAGTCCCAAAGAGAGGTCTGCTGGAAACCTGAAGGGTACCGTGTCGCCGAGAAAGACCAAGATGTCTTCTTTCTGACGGGAACCGGAACTTGCCCTTGAGACCGAGAGACCTGAGGTCCGATCTCCGGAAGGTTGTCCTCCACGTCATGGAGAAAGGAACTCAGAGGTCAGACGACCGACCTGAACGGTCAGAGGTATTAGGGTGCCCGAAGGGACCACCGCATCAACCATTTCTTAGGTGTACCTTCCGTCCTCTGGGTCCGGACTAGGGACCCAGTCCTTCTAGGGGACCTCGTCCTTTACTGTTGGGTGTATCAGGTACCCCAGCGTCTCAACCTGTGCTAAACATTTGATTCGGTCGGTGGTGGGGTCATTAGGGTACTCGGTTAACGAACACTAATTAATGATATATACGTGTGTCTGTGTGTGGTATCAGGGCAAAGAGACCGTTTGTGACTGATTATGTCGTCGACTTGAGTCCCCTTTCCTCTAGTATTCTACGACAAACAGACAAAGAACAGGAAGTCGTCAAAACTTCTTGGAGGATGAGACACACTGACTTCCTGGGATGTTTTGCGTCGCTGTCCGGATCACGTCAGTGGCGACACTTCACTGCGTCTCGTCCCGGCCCTCCACTCGAGACGCTTGTCCTCGTTCTACCGTCACGGCACATAAAGACTCGAGTCCCTCACGGGACCTTCATGCGGTAACTGGTACGTCTAAAATGTCTAGAGTCACCCTAAGATGTGCACAAAAGAAATTTTTATTTTTCGTACCTAAATATTTTCTTTCAACCATAAAAAACTGAAGAATTTGTAGAATTCGTTACTCTAAAGACTACGATTCGTAAATTTTGTTTGTTTGTTGATATTCTTGTCTTTGTTTTGGGGTGCTTGTATCGGAGTCAAACTTACAAAGTTCTCCGAGGACCGTCTGGTCGAATTTACTCCTGAGATACAAGTCACTGTTTTAGGACTACGTCTTGATGTTTTTATCTTAGCAAGTCCTGCCCCCTGTGCACGAGGGGGTACCGACTAAGTACGGTTACACTCCGTTTTTAGTGATTTTTTGTGTCTTATGCGATTTATTACGCTGTTATATATTTGTAGTCGTAAGTGATAATATATACATATATATGTACGAATACATACACGGAGAATGTATCTGTACCCTATACATATACTTTGTTTACGGGGTCCAATGAGAGGTACGTCTTGCACGGACTAAGTCGTAGATTAGACGGTATCGGCGGGTCTCGAACGTGCCCCTCCACGAGTCATTGAAAAGTAGTTCTCGTCATAGATACAAAGGGTTCAAAAGATGGTAATTCGCTTAATTTTTATAAATTGTACACATAACACTCTTATGCAATTTTACAATAGTTTGGATAGAACCTAAACAAGTCATGTTAACCTAAACTTTTCTATGGTTTGTGTGCGTGTCTAAATCTTTTGTTTGAATGGCAACGACCCACCCCCTCCCTCCCTCCCCTTCTCCTACCCTCCTTCCCTATCAAGCCCTCAAACCCTATCTGACAAAACAAACACAAGTCAACGAGTCAGTACAGGTCGAGTAACGCTAGGTACCGGACGTCGTGCGGTCCGAAAGGACAGGAAGTGATTGAGGGCCTCAAATGGGTTTGAGTACAGGCAACTCAGTCACTGCGGTAAGTTGGTAGAGTAGCAGACAGCAAGGGAACAGGAGAACGGAAGTTAGAAATTGTCGTAGTCCCAGAAAAGACTACTTAGTCGAAAAACGTAGTCCACCGGTTTCATAACCTCGAAGTCGAAGTCGTACATGTGTGACGATATAAATTTTACCTATTAGTTGTTCCTGGATGAAATATCGTGTTCCTTGAGACGCGTCACACTATACCGTCGGACCTACCCTCCCCTCAAACCCCCTCTTACCTACATCCGTGTACACGACGACTCAGGAAAGCGAGAAGTGGACTTTCATGGTGCTGCAACAACTGACGGATACGGAGTTATGTTTTCTTTTAAATTTTTTTTTTTTTTTTCATGATCTAAGTTAGACACCTCACAGGAACTAGGGTTCACCACGAGGACCGAGACCGATGTGTTGGTTCGTCTCTCTATGCCGGTCTTTAGAGTCTCCCTCCGACCGTGGTCCTACCCTCCCGGGGAGGGGTGAGGGACGGAGAGACTTCCCGTGTGTCGGTGTGACGGGGGTACTAGACTTCGTCCCCTCAACGACGTCCCAACCTTATCTCCACCATGTCCTGTGATCTCTCATGTCGAACTCGGACCGTTTAAGAGGAGCGGGTCCCGTTGGTTTGGGGTACAAGTGTCCTCTGTAAATCTTCCCCGACCGTTCCCTGTTCTTCCGTAACCTAAATAACGGTTCACGTAAAGAAAAGGTAATTACATTTGGTTCCCGGACAGAGACAACCTCTGGTGGGTCCCTCAGGACGGTCCCTGGGGGTCTCTGGGTGACCCCGTCATCGACAAAGATCCGATCAGGAGCCACGGTGAAGTCGACGACCCAATGTTTCTTACACAGCTAAATGTGTGTTTTTGAGAACATGTCAAAACTGACCCTTTTATAATACAAATTTCTAGTTAACTCCCTTTAACGGTAAAATGACTGTGACTTAAAAATTTACGTAATCAGAATACATAGAGACCTCTTTCGTTACTGTGGGGTGAGGTGAGAACGGACCTTATAGGGTACCCGCCTCCTCGGACCATCCGACGTCAGGCACCCCAGCGATTCGCAGCTTGTACTGACTCCCTGAAGTGAAAGTGAAAAGTGAAAGTACGTAACCTCTTCCGTTACCGTTGGGTGAGGTCACAAAAACGGACCTCTTAGGGTCCCTACCCCCTCGGACCATCCGACGGCAGGTACCCCAGCGTGTCTCAGCCTGTGCTGGTTTCACTGAATCGTCGTCGTCTACATAAAGATAATCGATCAATTATAAAATAAATCCCGAAGGGAAATACGAATACTCTGTTAACGGAAACTATCAAAAGGGAAGAACGGTATAGGAAACGTCCAAAACCATGGTTCAAATCCGATCAGAGGATCTGACTGACTCTTAACAAAGGAGAAGAAGAAAAGAGACCCTCTAAAACACGTTTCAACCATAAAAACGAGACTTACGAAAGTCTTGTGTGGTCACTGGAGTCATCCCGTGTCTCAAGAAAATCTCTTCCAAAATTAATACCTAGTTTACTATATTCTGATAAGAATAAAGATAAATAATAACACAATTAAAAACATTCAACACACAGAAAAATTTTTATTAATATGGTAATAAGAACTTTTAAACCACGAAGGGTCCACCGTGATCACCATTTCTTGGGCGGACGAATACATCCTCTACGTTCCCTGTACCAAAGTTAGGGACCCAGTTCTTCTAGGGGATCTCCTCCCGTACCGTTGGGAGAGGTCATAAGAACGGACCTCTTAGGGTACCTGTCTCCTCGAACCACCCGACGTCAGGTACCCCAATGTTTCTTGACCTGTACTGACTCAATGACTCCTCCGTACGTCTCGACCCGTACCCAGAAACCTTTGTAACTAGACGAACCGAAACGGGGGTAGGACTGATCTCTAGTCGTCGTAGACGGTTCGTGTGAGGAAAACTGTTCGGGAGTCGAGACTGAACCCAAAGAGATCCGGTCACCCCGACGGACTTGAGACGAATGGAACCTCGGAGAGACGAGAAAGATGGTAAACCGAAGAAACAAGGAACTCGAGGCCTAGTGACCAGGGGGAATGATTAGTCGGTTGCAGAACTACGTTTTGATCTGCAATTCACGACCCGAAGGAGGACGTAAAAGGAAGAAAGAGACTAGAGTAGACGATTACAGGAGGTTCAGGTCCTTTGAGAGGTCACTGAAAATCCTCTGAGATTTAATAGGAGTCAAATGATTACTCTTATTCTTTTTTCGAGACTTACTACGTTGAGAGAGTGGGACATTCACTGCATGGTAGACTCGGCAAATAGTAGAAACCGTAGTCAGATATGGTGGTGGCATCACGGTAAAAAGATAAGGGAGTCATTCTTTTTTATTTATACAACTTTATTTATAAAAGACGACTTTTTATTTATTTATATTTATAAAAGACGATGATTCTTTAAATTCCGTTTCATATAAAAAATAAGTAAAGTTTAAGTAAGTAATTAAAAATAAGTGAAATTTATACATGTAAATCACGTCAGACTTGTCCATCTCAGATCCTTTTTAAACCTTATGTCAACCCTCCGTTTTCAATTTTCTAGTAGAAATGCATTTTGTAAGACACCAAACCTCGGACCTCAACCCTAATCCGTTTCAGATATAAGCAACCCTCACACAAAAGGAGAGTAAACATAAACCGTCCCGATTACTAGACTTTTCACAAAGTTATTAATATTTTCGTTCTTTCTTCCTCCGTATTGTCTACGTTTAACGGAATAAGTGTGTCATGAATGGTCTGAGTGTTAACTGTCAATAAGTGTAAAAATATGAAAACGGACAAAAAGCACTAAGATTCACCGTTAAATGAAGAGACCGTTCTGCTCACAAAACCAATCACATTTACCATTGCCTCCTACCCTTATTTATTCTCGACGGTCAGTACGAGAGACTTGAATCGTATATTTCCGGCGGGGAATGAACCCACTGTTCCGAAGACTTCCGCAAAGGTTATGTATTAACAAAACTACCTTATTCTACCACTTAGTGGTTGCTGGGTACCTTGCGTGAGAACAATATGACTCCTCTTGATTGTTCTCAAAAAAGTTGAGGACCAGTGAGGATGGGTAAAGTGTTAAGTTCCAGTTGTTACTAAAGGTACAGTGTCTCGGGTAGGGATAATAGACTGGGGCATTGTGACTCGTTCTCACTGGCCACAGAGGAAGAGTCGGTGCGTGAGGATTAAACAGAGGAAGGAGTCACCGTCGTAGATTTGGAAGAGAAAAGGAGAGGACGGTCCGAAGATTTACGAAGACCCCAATCAGGATTCGAGAACAGAAAAGAGAAGAAAAAGAGATGTCAAAAACGGATTTACTCAAGTAGGGAAGACGAATAAACTTTATGGTGAATTGACAGTGAGTACGGGTACTAAGACTCAGATCAGAATTGGAGCAGAGTTGACGTCTGAGTAAGTAGACCGACCCCTATTCACTTTCGTCAACCTGCACATTATCAGTGGACCATGAATCTCCAAAAGTCTATGCTACGGGGACTCAGGGAAGTCTTCCTGGACCTTCAACTTCAACAGAAAAATCCTGAGCGTTACTAAAATATGACTGGAAAGTTAGAAGCGGACTGGGATTTATGTTGAAGTGTACCTGCTGACACCGCCACTGACGAACGACAAGTGTCTTAACTGGAGGAAACAAAAACCGTGTATAGTTTAGGTGCCACGGATCGGAGGTCATAATCCCAATCGGTAGATACCCCAGTGTGTCTCAACCTGTGCTGACTTCGCTGAATCGTCGTCGTCGTCGTATCAGGTACTGACTCGAAAGGTCCACCGAGTCACCATTTCTCAGACGGACAGTTACGTCCTCTACCTCCTCCACGCCCAAGTTAGGGACCCAACCCTTCTAGAGGACCTCATCCTTTACCGTCGGGTGAGGTCATAAGAACGGACCTCTTAGGATACCTGTCTTCTCGGACCACCCGTCGACAAGTACCCGAACGTTTCTCAACCTGTGTGGACTCGTTTACTTGTCAGTGAGTGAGTATCGGGTCCTCACCCAAGAGAGGGAGTCTTACTGTCGGGTCTATAAGAATGTGTACATTCTGAACTGTTGACAGAGGGGGTAAGTTATTTGTCAATAACCGTTACGTCCTTTATTGAGTCGATCGACATTAAAAAATTACCTTGTAACTCTCGATTTTACGTTGTTAAATAAAGAACTTTCGTTGAGTAAACGATCCTACTAGTTAAACTACTGTTCAATAGGGACTTCGATGATTCGTCTTATTTCCTGGGTACATTATTTTTATTCCATCTTATAATACAATCACAAAGCAATAAAACAGACCATTAAAACATCTCTTTTAGTACCACCACACCAGTCTTTTCGTCTTTACTGTCCCCAGGACAGACTGCCATTCTTAGAACCAAGACAATGAAGCCTGAGACATTGGGTCAATTCAAAACTAGGAGAGACTCAAGGGGTAGAGAGGTGACGTTTAGTCCCATTATTATGGGTGGATCTTCTGGAGGAGACCATAAAAATTCCTTTTGATGATCAAAGGAGAGAGTGTACGAGACTTACGATCTTGGTGGGTGAGGTGATGGGGACCGATAAGCCGGTAAGTCTCATTGTTAATCCGACTTTAAAGTTTATAAGTCAGGACCTAACCTATGAGGACTTACATTGAAAATCGTTTGTGTCTTAAAAGTTATAACAAAGTAACATGTTATACTCTCAATACGTAATTAAAGAAGGGATTTTGTTTTATCGTAATAAACTCTTCCTCCCGAGGCTTTCAACAGGAGAAAGGACTGTGTGCACAATATTAACTTTCAACTCAACAAAACAGGTTTTAATGTGTCCGTCCGTTCCGGTTCTCGGGAACTGTGTGTTTTTAACGTACGAGGACAAAACAATGTACTAAGTTCCTGGACTTTTGGTGACCACGTCGTCTATTCGCGGAGTTCGTGCTTGTCTCCAAGATCCGCCACGTGGGTCCGACGCCAACAGATACTAGTACGACGGAGAGACGGACCGTCCAGTGTCGGTGCAACGACCCCCCTGCACTCGTCCCGCCTTCCCCAACCCCCGTCGTAAATACCACGGAACTTTCCTATGCTCGACAACCTGGGTCGCTCCCTGTGTACACCACCTACAAACGCAACCGTAGTGATGGCACAAATGAAAGACGTGGAAGGAGCAGTGGACCACAAGTGAGTGAAGAGTGTCCGTCTTCCTAGTACAAATAACCGTAATAAAAGTGGGTCTACCTACGGAGTAAAATCAAAAATATTTCCCAGTCACCCGAGCGCCTACGTCTCCTCGACATCCTCTGTCTTTCTCACAGGGGAGACACTACCTTTCTTTTACAGTTTGTGAGTGCCTCTGCTTCCACTCCCGTGGGGTGGGGTGGGGTCGGGGACCCCGGAAGCCAGCCTACACCCCTGTTTCACGTCTGTATCACCCTGGTGGTCGGTAGGACTATGGGACTCGGACCGTCTTCGTTCCTGACTGAGGTGTTTGGGTGTGTTCCGGTCCCTCTGTTCGCACTTCGTCTCTTCGTGACGGTAAGACCCCTCCGTAGGACAATTCTATTCACGGGCCCGGACCCGGGGAAGTCGGACCGAGATATTACCGGTGCAGAGACGTCACTTTAACACCTGTTTAATGACTTGTAGAGACTCGAGTGAGATGGGCAGGAGTTTTACGCCTACTGTTCCGACGGGGGCCTCCCAACACTCCAGTGGACCTTTCGTCTAATGACTCCGTTCAGGATGGTACACTACACTGACTCGAAAGAAGTTGGTGTAGTGTTTACTGGTGTGGGACTCTCCGAGTTTGTCTATGGGTACGCAAGCGAGTGGTAAATAGACTGGTCCTCCGGTCCGTGCCGAATACGTCTAGGAGACAATCCAGTGTATCCGACGTCAATTCCACAGGCATCAATATGAGAGCAGGCTCCAGAACTGACCCCTTCTGACGAAGGGTCTCGGGAGGCCACCCACCTTCTTAAACCAAGGAACGTCGACGTCCTGAACTCTCGCAATCCGAACCGACTCGTAACCGGCCTCGGGTGGCGGTCGAGGAGCCCTGTGGACGTCGAAGAACGTAACAGGGGATGGTTCCGTCAAATGACACGCAGGTAGACGAAGAAGTTCCGATAGTTCCCGCACTCCTGTTCGTATACACCGCATTAGTGTCTTCTTCGGAGGCAGACACCAATCTTCGTTGTGGTCGAGCGTACGTGTCCGCGCCCGTCCCCTGAAGTGTTTCGTAGTCGTCCTCCACCCCGAGTGCCCCCGGTGGGACCTCACACAGGTGGTGGTGTACGTGGGTCATTACTCGTCGGTACCGACAAGTACAAACGTGACATTAAAGTTTACGGACTCGACTATACCTGGGTAAAAAGTTCGTGGTCTTTTAGGATATGTAACCGTTCAAGATAGTCTACGTCCGATATGCTCACTCTCACTTATCCTCAAGTTATTTGGATGTATCAAATATGTAAATAATATCTGATAAACCGGTATTGTAAAAGTTCGTAACAAATTTATTTTACATAGGACTTCCAGTTCTATACAGAGGTCACATCCCTAAGTACTTTTAATAAAAAAATATATCGGATATAAACGGAATATATATAAATATATATATTAATGAGACACTTAAAGTATTGACAGTGTGTAGTTCCTTTACTTGTAGGTCACATGAGTCTGTGCTACTCACTCTTTGTCCCCATTGAGGTAGGGGAAACAGTCGTGACCCTTCCCCCAGGTGACTGGATCGCTTCCCCTGAATGGTTCTACTGGAAAGAGATTTGGTAGTTTAAGAAAAGTGGCGAGTCTCGACACCCCTCCGTGTCGACGGACTTCCTCTCACACCAAATACAAAGGTCTTGACGTCGTTCTGCCACCACCCCCACCACATACGACACCGAAGAGACGGAGACCGAAAAGGGACACTCTCCGTCCAGAATGGGAGAGTCCCTGTAGGAGGACTCCTTTCTGACTAGTCAGTCTACCGAGGAAGGTCGTGGCCTTTTCGTCCTTGCGAGTGCCGTCAAAGTCGTAGACCAACGTCGTTTGGCCACGTGGGGTGGTAGACTCCTACACATTTGTGAGGGTGCCCGATGGTTCGGTGTAAGTATGACTTCACAGCAGGCCTCGGACCTGCTTCCACCAGGACTTCGTCCTGCCCCGCCGTCCTCGTCGTCTCCCCACCCGTGTCGCCTTCATACGTCAGGACTCCGACCGAAGTGGAGAGTCCCCGACGTCCTGGTCTCCGACAGGGAATAGGGCGAGTCGAAGTCAGACGAACGGACCTTTTTCCGGTTATTGCGGGTGTATGTTGTACAAATGTTCATACTTTACTGGTGTGCTTAGATTCACTATGGAAGCAAACGTCCTTATATTACAGTGCATACACACATATATCCCCGTATCTATACACTTAAATACCACTATACACCTACACATACATACCCCTATACCCCTATGTGTATATATATTACACACATTATGTACCCTTATCTTCAGACACACGTTCCTATATACGGGTATGTACCTACCCCAATACATAAACACATGTATCCCTTTATATAGACTTATATGTTCCTGTATACAGAGGTATATATTTATACACACACACACATATTGATGCCCATATATACCCCGAAGAGACCACCGAGTCTGTCATTCCTTAGACGGACGTCACATTCTCTGGACCCAAGTTGAGAATTCAGTCCTTCTAGGGAACCTCTTCCCGTACCGTTGGGTGAGGTCATAAGAACGGACCTCTTAGGGGCACCTGTCTCCTCGGAACACCCGATGTCAGGTACCCCAGCGTTTCTCAGTCTGTACTGACTCACTGATTTGTGTACACATATACTCCCATACACAGACACAAATACATCACTACAAACGGATACATATTTATTAGATACGTCTATATCTGTACACATACGTATATAACCCTAAAACACAGAGGGACGTCTGTCTGTAAATTGATACACGTGTTACCCTACATACACAAATATACTTCCGCACACATTCACGTATTTACCCCATGTACAGACACATATACACGTTTGTATACGGACTCCCACATGTCTCCACATCCACACACGCATATGCTCTACATCCATACACAAATCTACTCTATGTACATACACGTATATCGACCCTTAGTACGAGTGTACCCCTCCACACGTACAGGAGTACACCCAGAGCATATACTTCAAGTAAGTCTACAAGGTATCTTCGATAATGATCACAATAACTTGAACCCGGACGGAAGATCTTTCACCAAGACACAATCTGCTCACTGATGCACTTTAAGTGTGACTCAGTCGAGTCCCACCCGACACCCCGACAAACCTTCACTTTCATTCTGGTGTTTTCACTTTCACTTTCAGCGAGTCAGCACAGATTGAGAAACGTTGGGGTACCTGACATATCAGGTGTCTTAAGAGGTCCCGTCTTGTGAAACCACACATCGGAATAAAAGAGGTCCCCTAGAAGGGTTGGGTCCCTAGTTTGGGTCCAGAGGGTGTAACGTCCGCCTAAGAAATGGTCGACTCAGTGTCCCTTCGGGTTCTTATGACCTCACCCCTCGGATAGGGAAGAGGTCGCCTAGAAGGGCTGGGTCCTGAGTTTGTCCCCAGAGGACGTAGCGTCCGTCCAAGAAGTGGTTGATTCGATAGCCCCTTCGTTCTGGTGCTTTCCACCTTGTTCAGTCACCCGACTACTTCGACAACCACTACCCTGTCTGCATTCTAACCTGATTTCGGTGTCCGCACATTTGCCTTCCCTCGCGTGTAGGACCACTAGGCGTGGTGGGGGGTGTGTGTGTGTTTTTGTGGAGGTTGACACTCTAGGTACTCGGAACCGGTCACGACCTACGTCCACACCTCCACCCGCACAAACCTCGTCCAGGTCCGCGACTCGACCGTAGTCCCCCGTCTCACACACACAGGCCTCGAGCACGAGACACTACGTCTCGGGGCGACCCAAGGGACACCTCTGAGTCCTGGCGGACGACCAGTGCTGTGCCCGGGGTCCCAGACGCTGACGTCGAGACATTGGGACGAAGAGGTGCACGAGGACTACCCCTGAATCGTACGAAACAAGGAGAGAGAAAGGGTTCGAAGACCACACGCTTCACTACTTTTGTCACCTTAGTAGTACTTCCGACTAAACACTCGACTCGGTCCACACGTCCTGGTCCTGGTGGTCCTCCTTCCCGAGTCAATGCAAGTCACTGTCGGTTGTAGTGCCTCACAGGAAGTGTGTTAAGATGGGCTTTGGTCGGGAGTTCACTTGCACACCCTCAAATTCCGCGTCTGTTCTTCTTAAACGGGACCCTTTCTTTTCACACACTCGTATTACTTTCCTTTTCCTCCCCTCTCCTCTATCCTATCCTTTGCAAGTCCCACTTTGCTCCGAATTGTCCCTTCCCTATTCTTCTCTCGTCCGTATGCGTCGCCGACCTCCCCCTGTGGCAGTCTCCCCGACCGGACAGAGGTCCCTGGGAGTAGAGTCGGAGTCTTCAAGAAACTGGAAACTTCTTCGCAAGGAGTTTGAAATTATGTGTACCTTTAGTGACCTCGTAGAATACCTTTACGTCTGAGGTTAAGTCAATCAGATCCGACACCAGACTCTCAAAGATGCAGAGATTGTTCGAGGGTCCTCTCCGACGACCAGACGTGTGGAGGGAACCTCGTCGTTTCTAGACTATGACGAACAACGAAACACAAGCCGAAACAAAATGGAATTATTTCTTCTCACGGGGTTAGTGAGTTTATTATGTAGAATAAAGACACCTCCGACGAGTAGAAAGAGGTGGTCATCCATCCTAGGGGTCCCCTGTCCTGGATTTTGGTGCCTTGAGGGGACACCCGTACAACGGGAGAGCCCCTGTCAGTCGAGCCAGAATTCTGTGTATCTTATACGATTTGTACGAGACTCTTTGATAAAATTTGACTCAGTAATGGTCCGAAGTCACCAATTAGTGACTCAGACTCTAAGAACCAGAGTCCTTTACATTTGACTTAAAATTGTAGGGTTCCCGAAGTCTCCTTTCAGTTCGCACACGTCCCGTGAAAAATTAAGGCAAGGGTTCCAGAGATGTGACACGTGGTCGATGTACCGGTCCATGATCTAAGAACCGTCCTTTATTTGATACATCTTAAGTATTTCCCTTTAAATATCTACCAAAGAGAACGTGAATTTGAATCGTAAACCTTTAACGTAGCCGAAAGATTAAGACGGAACTCCAGCTAGTCAACGTAGGACCTAATTAAACGAGAGGACACCCAACATTAGACAACTAAAGTCCCGTTCGAATACATCTCAACGGTGACGGAGAAAGTTTCTCTCTGGGTTCAAAAGCTACAGACTATATAGGAGTGTTGTCTACCCTCCGATCCTCACCTGAACCTCTCCTTACCGTCAGTTGTTCGTTAATGAACAGGGACCCCGAGACACCACAACCTCTTCAGAGAACTCTCAGGGAACCTGACGTTCCTCTAGGTTGGTCACGTAGGATTTCCTTTAGTCACGACTTATAAGTAACCTTTCTGACTGTGACTTCGACTTCGAGGTTAGGAAACAGGTGGACTACACTTCTCGACTGAGCAACCTTATCTGGGACTTCGACCCTTTCTAATTTCCGCCCTCCTCTTCCCCTACTGTCTCCTACTCTACCAACCTACCGTAGTGACTGGTCTACCTGTACTCAAACGCACATGAGGCCCTCGACCACTATCTGTCCCTCCGGACCGTACGATATCAGGTACCCCAGCGTTTCTCAGTCTGTGCTGACTCACTGACTTGACTTGACCCAGAGATCTCTTCCTGGTGCAACCTGAAACTGTTGATAGTAGTACTTTGGGAGGTCCCCTTCCTGTTACCCAGGTCCTGTGGGAACGAGGGAGTAAAACAGTCCATACACTAATTAGTACAGGATTCCTTTTGTTTTGACCTAGGGTGAATAAGATTAAACTTCATTAATTTCAGATGCGTGTCCCCGAAGGGAATGAGTAGAGAAAATGTGTGCTATCGCATCTATACACAGTCCCGATGAAAGATTTGTGAGCAGGACGGCAGAGGAGAGGGACGAGACCGGTGTCCAGGTCCGAGATACACGTAAAGGTAAAGAAGGAACACTGACTAAAAGGATCTAAGGTCTATATACTCAATTGTATACTATAAAGTCTGTACGAAATGAGATATAAAATTTTATAGGTGTATTTAGGATTATGATGTTTGAATTTAACCTAAGGTCACCGTATGTATACTTCACGACACTTTATATAACAGAAGATGTCGTTCTAGAGGAGTTCGTAAGAGTAAAACATAAGAGGCCACCATGCTAGTGAGTGATAAGGAGGAAACTGAAAAGTGTAGACAAGAAAAACGACCTTTAGTACAGATGAAACAGGATCGAGCTCGTTGACCTCTTTACTTTGTGTCCGTCTATGGACTTATTTTTTATTTTTCTGGTATTCTTGACTTAAGTTCGACGTTCCAACACTGGTACTCAATACAGTAAAAGTGAGGGTTCCGACTACACATTCCCGTCCTCTCCCCTCCACGCGGTCCTTGTACGTCGATTGTCAGTGAGCAGGTTTTACGAGAGTTGAACCCACCTCTACTTTAGTGAAGACCACGACGAAGACAGAGAGATCCCTGGACATCTGAAGGGAAGAGTAGGTGTGTCAAGGGGTCCAAGAAAGACGGAGTGGACTGAAGACCCCAGTACGTACCCTGGGACGGAACATTCTTTCACGATCGAGACGTCAGCACAGACTGAGGACACTGGGGTACCTGACACCAGGTAGTCCGAGGAGACGGGTGCCCTAAGAGGTCCGTTCTTAAGACCTCACCCAACGGTAAAGGAAGAGATCCCCTAGAAGGGTTCGGTCCATAATTTGGACCCAGAGGACGTGACGTCTGTCTAAGAAATGATAGACTCGGATGGTCCTTTCTGGGACATTCTATTTCTTTCGTTTCCACTCGAAGAAAAGTGACAGTTGACACACGATACACTATCTTTGCAATGCAGTACGTCCGTTGTAACTTTTCGTCGAGTGGAAAGACAGAAAGGAGGACCACAGGTGGACGAGAGGTAGTGCTCGGAAGACGGAGGTCAGGGCAGAGGAACCAAAGGAAGAGTCAGGTGTCGACCGAATTGGGGTAGTACCGAGACTTTACTGAGGGTCGTTTCAGTGACAAGGGACCTCTTCCCTTACCGTTGAGTGAGGTCATAAGAACGGACCTCTTAAGGTACCTGTCCCCTCGGACCGTCCGATATCAGGGACCCCAACGTCTCAGCCTGTGTTGGCTCACTGACTGTGTGTTCCAGTGACTACGAAACATCAACACTTGGGATTCCCACCGTTTGTCGGGAACAGAACGAGGCAGAACCCATGTCAACCACGACGGGTGGTGGGGGACGGACAACCTCAGAGACGATGTAAGAGGAGACTCTATGTAGTAGGAGGTGAGCAGAAACACACATGATTAGTAAAATAGAACCAAAGGTAATCTCGAAGAGAAGACGAACACTTTAATTTACAATCATAGGAGTTCCAAGACGGAAGGGAAGAGACAAGAGTTGTACGAGTGAGACACATTAAGGTGGTAGATGAGTTTAGAGTTTAGATTTTGGGTGTCTGGGTTACGGACATAGACGTCAACTCTGAGGGAAGACCCAAAGTCTGAGGAAATAGGTCAACCAACTACCACGAACGAGGTGAACCTATTTCGTGTCCGAAGACGTTGACCTTTACAGATGAACAGTTGTTGACTCGGTTATAAGAGGAATACAAATTTTGTTACTTAGATAAACCGACGAACATCACCATCAACACTACGTAGCCGAGTCAACAGGCCGACGTACGTCCTGGACTCAAGGGACTGGTCCCTAGTTTGGACGCAGGGGACGTGACGTTCCACCTAAGAATTGGTAACCTGGTGGTCCCTCCAGGGGTGCTCACGTAGAGGAAAGAGAAGGACTAAAGAGGTGGATGACACTGAGAGGGAGTCACTCGCTGATGGTCAATCGCCAACCGTCTCGTAGGACCTGATTGGAAAAGTGGAATGAGGTATAGGTCTTTTGTTCATTTCGGACGGTCAACGTGGAGAGTATATGACTAACGTATAAGGGGAGGTGTGAGGGTTGAGAAGGTGCCGAACCGGAGACGTCCGTGGACGAGTGGACCCAAGAGGACAGTGAGTCCTAACAGGGTAGGTTGACAGAAGACGTGACTCCAGTTGACGGACCGTCTACGTTGGCCTCAGACACGACCGGTGGAATATTTCATACTAGATCGTTACTGGACAACGAGTGATTTCCCTTCTATTTCGAGAAATTTGGATCAGTCCCCGACGTAAAGGTCGTGGTGGGTATTTCCTGGGAGTTAAAAGACGAGTGTGTATGACAAGTGGTATAACGGTTTGGGTCACAAGTTTCACGACCAATGAGTCGGCATAGACTGAGAAACGCTGGGGCACCTGACATCGGGGGTTCTAGGAGACAGGTACCCCAAAGGGTCCGTTCTAATGACCTCACCCGACGGTAAAGGAGGAGGTCCCCTAGGAGAGATGGTCTCCCTAGTTTGGGTCCAGAGGGTGTAATTTCCGTCTAAGAAATGACGGGCTCGGTGGTCCCTTCGGGTCGGTTTGGGTCCCAGTACAAGTTTCGTAAGATGTCGGTCGGTACAGCCCTCTGATTAATCAGTTTATCTACGACCGGTGTCCGACCACGTTCCAGTGTCTCCGTGGTGGGGTTCGGTCTATAGTTGGAAGGTCTGACGTGCCACCCTTCTCGCCAGGACCCCTCCCATTACCCCAGTAGTTCCCGGGTCTGGTCTCCCATAAACGATGGACATGAATCTATAAAGTAATAGAACCACATCGGTCTCAACATGTATAATCGACTCCGAGTGGGGTGAGGGAGTGGAAGAGTTCGACGAGGAAGTTGTGAGTACACTGAGAACCTTTAGAAGTGTAAGGTCGAGTCGACGTGGTTGGGGGAACCAGAGTCTAACATACAGTAAAAGAGTCTTCCCGCAGGGTGGAGGAGGACAGTGGTGGTTTATACACCACGCCGGAGGAACGACCAAAGAGTCTCGTCATCGAGAAAGGTAAACAGAAATGACATTAAATTAATAGGAAATTTATGTTAAAATTAAAAAGACAGAGGGTGACGTGGTACTAAAACTAACCTCGTCCCGCACGTGTCGGTAGACAGTACTCTACATGAGGACTACCCACTTGTATTGAACATTTTGTCAGTTCGTGATGAGTACAAAGGTCTTACTTTCTATCAGGAACTTCCCAGACCCTACGACCTTTGGAACGTCCGACGTAGAACAGGTCCGGACCCTGTACGACGTATACACTAGAATTTTATTAAGGAGTTTTGAAGGTCTAGATGTCATTTTTACGGAGGGGAGACTCCCCTAAAATCCCCTCTTACCTCTGCACATATACCTACCGACTCAGTGAAGTGACAAGTGGTCTCTGATAGTGTTGTAATAAACAACTAGTCGATAGGGGACTATGTTTTATTTTCCAACTCTAAAATTTTTACGGAGGGAAAGGACGGAGTGTCCTAACTACCCTTATACTTTACCTTAAGTCTGAGATTTTCACTAAACATTTTACGTTTCACTCTGGATTAAAATTCTGTAGTAGTAATTCTATGTAACTTCCTATAATCTGAAGATTATCTTTACACGATAACTCTCAAAGTAATTGACATGAAACTTCTTACACCGAAAACCTTATTGCCTCCGTGCTGAGTTGGTCCTCTTTATAGCCCGGACGACAGCTGAAGGGTAGCGGGACAATAAGAGGTAGGGGGGAGGGAAAGACGAAGGAGGAGAAGGAGGAGGACGAACAGAGAAAGGGAAGGAGCGGCGAAGAAGAGGAGGAGGAGAGAAGAGGAGGAAGGAGGAGAAGAAGTATAGTGCAAGGAAATACTAAAAGTGTCACCCGATAGAACTCTGTAGGAGTGATGTTGTCTCGCACGGGACCCCTATTTTACGTAGGATCTCCCCGGTCCCAAGTGTAAAGGGGGTCTACGGTGTCGACCACTGTGCATATACACATACGTACACAGTCGACATGGAGGTCGGAGGTGTGACGTGTGTGGAGGCCCGACCTTCCCTGCAACTAGACGTGTGTGAGTCCTCGGTGTCGTGCACCATGTTCTTACTTCGACCCCTTTCTCTGAGACGACCCGGAATGACAGAGTGGCCCCTCCCAAGAGACCCACTGTTTCTCTGTCACATTCTACTCCTAGGTGTCCTGACAAACTAGGTAGTCGGACCCTACGACTTCTAAGAACCCTCCAAGACCATCTAACCGACCACGGACCTTCTATGACGTTTATTTAAGTTCTCGATCTAACTTATAAGGGACGAGAGAGATTGACTTTTGTCTTAGACAAAATGTCTACAATTGTCACGTAAGGAGTTACCGGGTTCCCCATTTCTTAGGTGGAAGTAAAGTCTTCTTATTCCAAGTTAGGGACCCAGTCCTTCAAACGGACCTCCACCTTTATCGTCGAGTAAGATCATAAGAACGGACCTTTTAGGGTACCTGTCTCCTCGGATCTCCCGACGTCAGGTACCCAACATTACTCAACCTGGATTGACTCGTTGACTCGTGCACACTTCTCTCTGTTCAGACACATGTCCAGTGAAGTCAAGTCAACTCAGCGAGTCAGTACAGCCTGAGATGCGATGGGCACCTGACGTCGTGTGGTCCGAATGCACCGGAAATGTTTGAGACCGTCGAACAAGTTTAAGTACAGGTAACTCAACGACTATAGTAGGTTGGTAGACTAGGAGACAGTAGGGGTAGAGGAGGACGAAAGTTAGAAAGGGTCGTAGTTCCAGAAAAGGTTACTCAGACAAGAAGGGCAGTGCACCGGGTTCATAACCTCGAAGTCGGAGTCGAAGTCAGGAAGGTTACTTATAGGTCCTGGTGAGAGGAATTCTAACTAACCAAACTAGAGGAACGATAGGTTCCATGCGTTCTCAGAAGAGGATGTGGTGTCAAGTTTCCGTAGTCCAGGAACCACGAGTTGAAAGAAATACCAGGTTGAGAGTGTAGGTATGTACTGATGATCTTTTCGGTATCGAAACTAATCTACCTGGAAACAGACGTTTCATTACAGAGACGAAAAATTACACGACAGAACGAACCAGTATCGAAAAGGAGGTTCCTCGTTAATAGAAAATTAAAGTGTCGCCGTCAGTGGTAGACGTCACTAAAACCTCGGTTTCTTTTGGTTCAGACTGTAACAAAGGACAAACGACTAAATAAACGGTACCTCACTACCCTGGTCTTCGGTACTAGAAGTGAAAAACTTACAACTCCGAATTCAGTTGAAAAAGTGACAGAAGAGAGTGAAAGTAGTTCTCCGAGGAATCACGGAGAAGTGAAAGACGGTATTTCCACAACAGGAGACGTATAGACTCCAATAACCATAAAGAGGGCCGTTAGAACTAAAGTTGTAAACGAAGTAGGTCGGACCGTAAAGAGTACTACATGAGACGTATCTTCAATTTATTCGTTCCACTGTCATATGTCGGAACTGTATGAGGAAAACGTCAAATCTTAGTCAGGTAACTAGGTACAGACCAAGATTACCAACGAAAAACTGGACTTATGTCTAAAGAGTCCTCCGTCCATTCCACCAGACGATAAGGGTAAAGAACTTCGTAAAAGGTGTCAAAAAAAAAAACACACACACACACACACACTAGGTGTGTCAGTTTCCGAAATCGTATCAGTTACTTCATTTTCATCCGGGAAAAAGACCTTAAGAGAACGAAAAAATACTAGGTTGTCTACAACCGTTAAACTAGAGACTAAGGAGACGGAAAAGATTTAGGCCGAATTTGTAGACCTTCAAGAGTCAAGTGTATGACAACTTCGGACCGAACCTCTTAAAACTCGTAATGAAACGATCGTACACTTTACTCACGTTAACACACCATCAAACTCGTAAGAAACCGTAACGGAAAGAAACCCTAACCTTACTTTTGACTGGAAAAGGTCAGGACACCGGTGACGACTCAAAAGGTTAAACGACCGTATAACTCATATCGTGAAAGTGTCGTAGTAGAAAATCCTAAACTTCATCGAGTCGACATTAAAGGTAGTGGAGGTGATCCAAACAAGTATCCCTACGAAGGATTCCGGGTGGACTGAAACGTAAGGTCCCACAGACCGAGATCCACTCACTAGTGTCGTAGTGCCAATAGACCCCGTATTTCTGGAAAAAACGTATCAAGAAGACACACAAGAACGGTGGAGAAGAATTATAGAAGACGAAGACAATCCAGGTACGGTAAAGATAGTAAAAAACACGGAGAAACGAACTTTACAAGGGAGCCATAGAGATTAAAAGAACTTCTATAGAGATTAAAAAAAAAAGGGTAAGACAACAAAAGGAGATAAAGAAACGTAACTAGTGACTCCTTCCGAAATAATAGAAAGGAATGATAAGAAACCTTGAGACGTAAGTCTACGAATATAGAAAGGAAAAGAAGAAACGGAAATCGAACAGAAGAAAAGAGTCAATAAACATTCTGGAGGAGTCTGTCTGTAAAACAAAAAAAACGTAAAGAAAGAGAACCCTTACCAAAACTAGTAGTGGAGGATATGTTACAAAACTTGGAGGTAGAAGTCCGTGAGACAGATAGTCTATATTAAGGAAATTAGATAAACAGTGAAGGTGACATATTAGGATTCCCTAAACTAAATTCAGTATGGACTTACCAGATCTCTAAAAGGGATGAAAGAAGGTAAATTCAGACTTAAAACGCTATTTAAGTACTAGACTCGGTGTCAATCGAGGGCCAGAACGAAAACGACTGACATATCTCGAAGAGGTAGAAGTCGACGTTTCTTACATTAGTCAGACTAAAGCCACAACTGGTAGACCACTACAGGTACACATCTCAACAGAGAACACAACAACCTTCTCCCACGAACGATACTGGTCGTGTAAGTTCACCGTTTTGAGACAATCCGACACCAGACAAAGAACGGTTTGAACGGATAAAGAGGTCCATAGAGAACTGAAACATGAAAACGTAAGGTCAGGGGATACTACTTTTCCTGTAGAAGTCACAAGTAAGATCTTCCAGAACATCCAGAAGTGTTTGACAGTTGAAGTCGAAGTAGTCGTAATCACCAACCCCGTATGTGAATATAAGACACATGTGTATTTTATAAAGTTGGGAGATAATTTCCTTTTGACTGTAAAGGACCGACCTTCTACCCACTCCCTACTTGGTATACACACAGTGCTACGATTTCGAGTCACAGAAACGAGTCGGAGGACTTCTCTACGACTCACGTCGACCCTTTCAAGGTCCACTGGACTTCAGGTGAAAGTAGGACACGAACCACCTCACAGGTCATAAGTAATAGATTGTGACCGGTTATTAAAAGATAACGAAATACGTAGTATAGTCTCCGAAACGATAGAAGGGTCATCTTCTTCTGTCATACGATATTTTACAATTATTTTGTTAAGTTTTTATTTCATTTTACATTAAGTTGTTTGAGTAATAAGTAAATAAAAACCTATTCTATAATAAAGTAAAAGATGACTCAATATTAATTGTGTCCTTTAATTTTCTACGAACGACGAACCTTCTTTTCAATACTGGTTGGATCTGTCGTATAATTTTTCGTCTCTGTAATGAGACGGTTGTTCAAACATATCAGTTTCGATGCCAAAAAGGTCATCAGGACACACCTATACTCTCAACCTGATACTTCTGTCGACTCGTGGCTTCTTAATTACGAAAACTTGACACCACAACGTCTTCTGAGAATTCTTAGGGAACCTGATATTCCTCTAGGTTGGTCAGGTAGGATTTTCTTTAGTCATGACTTATAAGTAACCTTCCTGACTACGACTTCGACTTCAAGGTCATAAAACCTGTGGACTACACTTCTTGACTGAGAAACCTTTTCTGGGACTACGACCCTTTCTAACTTCCGTCCTCCTCTTCCCCTGCTGTCTCCAACTCTACCAACTTACCGTAGTGACTGAGCTACTTATGTTCAAACTCATTTGAGACCCTCAACCACTACCTGTCCCTTCGGACCGTACGACGTCAGGAACCCTAGCCATTCTCAGTCTGTGTTGACTCCCTAACTTGACTGACTAATATAATCGAAGTCCACATGTTGTACCACTAATCTAGAAAATATATAATACTTTACTAATAGTGTTACGTTCATTCTTCTTTTGCAAAACAATGACCAGAACATAAAGTGAACATCGAAATGTCGATTAAATGAAAGTAACAAAAACAAATCAGCGATTTAGTACAGGTTAAGAAACTTTGGAACCACCTGACATCGGGCGGTCCGAGGAGACGGGTACCCTTAAAAGGTCCGTTCTTATGACGTCATCCAACGATAAAGGAGGAGGTCCCCTAGAAGGACTGGGTTCCTAGTTTGGACATCCGTCTAAGAAATGGAAACTCGGTGATCCCTTTGGGATTAAGTGACAATGATAAATGAAATAGACTCCCCTTTTTACCACGTAGGATACTTTTGTACTATATACTTCTGTCAGAGTTTTTTGAACAAGATGTATTTATATTCCATACATACATACACATATATATATATATATATATATATAAAAAAAAAAAAAAAAAAAAGGAATTCTTCTCTCGAACACTTGTTCCTTATCGAACCAACCACTTCAAAACTGGGCGAAAAAAGTAGATCCTACCATTGATTTTGAAAGTCCTTAACTCCTTCTAGTAATTCACTCATACAATAGACCTCTTCCTTTACCGTTGGGTGAGGTCATGAGAACGGACCTTTTAGGGTACCTACCTCCTGGGACTATCCGATGTCATGTACCCCCAGTGTTTCTCGACCTGTCCTGAGTCGTTGAAGTGAAAGTGAAAGTGATAGACACGGCACCTCGGACTTGGACTACAATTGATCCGTACACTGGAACCCGTCTACTTACTTAAAATGGACCTACCTGACACACCGGGAACAGAGACTGCAGTTAACCCCTCCCCCGGTGGACCTCCTTCGGGTGGGGCGGAGCCACAACCAGAGGACAACAACGGTAAGTCAGGGATTCAGGACAGGTCGAGAGACACTGGGGCACCTGACGTCGTGTGTCCGGAGGGACAGGAAGGGATAGAGGGTCTTAAACGAGTTTGAGTACAGGTAGACCAGTCACTACGGTAGGTTAGTAGAGTAGGAGACAGCAGGAGAAGAGGAGGACGGGAGTTAGAAAGGGTCGTAGTCCCAGAAAAGGTCACTCAGCCGAGAAGCGTAGTCTACCGGTCTCATAACCTCGAAGTCGAAGTCGTAGTCAAGAGGGTCACTTATAAGGAAATAAGGTCCCGACCAAAGGGAATCCTAATTGACCAAACTAGAAGAACGACAGTGAGAGGACCCCGAGGGGATTGGCAACTGGAATCGACCCGGTCCTTAAACAACAAAGTGTCAGGGTCCCCGATCGTCCGGTGTCAGTCCCACAACCGTGCCGACACAACAGGGACTTCGGAGGTCCCCTCTCAAGAGGGAAAGGAGAGTCGGAGACCACAAACGACCGGCCGGACCGGAGGGAACCGAACATCTGTGTAGGAGGGACAGAGACGGACGTAGTAGTGAACTCCCAGGGGACATCCATAGACACAAAGACACGTAGGACAAGTTAATCTTTCTATGGTCGGTGACCCGACCATGGTGCCTGTGTCACACGGGAGTTGGTTTGGACTGAGACAGACGTTTCTTGGATAAAGGTTCCTTTGAGGGTCGGTGTCCATGATTCCTACTCCTGGGTCTTACAGAAAGCCCCTGTATTAAGGTAGGTGTCGTCGTAGAGTCGACAGGGGTTGCACTCCAACTCCTTAGTCCCGAGTAGGTCGACCCCGAATAGAATAGAATACTCCCGAATAGAAAGAGGGACAGAGGGAAGGACCGTTGTGCGAAACACACAAGATTCGTCGTAAAGTACGACGTGAAGATGTCCACTGAGATGGGTTGGGGCAGACTTCCCGAACTTATCTCTTTGATAAACTTTAAGTCCAAACCTGTTTTGGAGGAGACATCCTTCGTCCTAATTTTTTTTTGTAAAAGAAGACGGTATAAAGGTACGGAGTGTTACTTCTACTTTTATATCAGATAAAGTTCATTTCGGTTAGTTTGGTTCGTTCTACATTCGTCGAGTGTTTATAATTTGTCAGTGGATTAATACGTAAACTGACGACACTAACAAGTCAAAAGAATTTACTATGAACGTTACGGGGTGATTCAATCTTTACCAGGAAAAAGAGTATCCTTATCAATTAGTAAATTTTTTATATATATATAATTTGAAATCGAGGGTTGCATCTTTAGATACACTTGTCCTTTTCCGCTTTAAACTTAGGTGTTTCTTATTATTTCCTATCGTACAGTCGTCGCTCAATCTTTTTCAGTCTCAGCTCTCGAGACGAAGTGTCGGAAGGGACTCCAGACGACGACGATTCAGCGAAGTCAACACAGGCTGAGACACGCTGGGGTATCTACCGTCGGGTGGTCCGAGGGGGTAGGGACCCTAAGAGGTCCGTTCTTGTGACCTCACCCAACGGTAAAGGAAGAGGTTACATACTTTCACTTTTCACTTTCACTTCAACGAGTCAGAACAGGCTGGGAGTCACTGGGGTACCTGTCGTCGGAAGGTCCGAGGAGGCAGGTACCCTAAAAGGTCCGTTCTCATGACCTCACCCCACGGTAATGGAAGAGGTATGACTCCAGATCCGGTGGAGTAAAATGAAGTCGTCGTCACTCACAAAAGGTCGTCTCAAAGGAACTTAACATTTCTGAAGTCTGGAGATCGGTAACCGACGGTGGTCCTTCTCGGTAGCAATTAATCGTTTTTAACCACGAACACATCGTCAAAAAGAGGTTCCTAGACTTTTGTCATACGCACCGACGGAGCAATTGGTTATTATCCTCCGACCACCAGAGTCATGTTAACTGGAGACACCCTCCACTATTGTTTACGTCTAATTCAAAGGAAAACACTTAGATGTAGACCATCTGTAACGAGATATTAGGGGGAGCCTACAGGAGTACTGTCTATTGTACACGTGGCACCGGCCGGACCGTTTATCGAAAGACATAGGGATAAAATGGTGTCGTAGGAACCTAATGATAAAACTGTAGTAACGACTTTAAGATTAAGTTTGGAGTAGAAGAGTAAAACGGAACCGTTTAATACAGTTAACCCTGTACGGAGACCTTTTAATTTCGACGAAAAGTTCTTGTCCTTCTTTTCTTTTTGTATTTACCGTGAGAAATTATTTACTTTGTCCACTTTTCCTATGTCAAACTGTAAGAAATTTTAACTATAATTATTATTGGGGATTTAGAGATTTCCCTGTAATACCTTAACTATGTAGAATTTTTTATGGATGCCCGTGTTTACCTTCTCTGTTAAATAAGAGAGAAGGGTATAGAAGGATCCGTATTTCTTTGATAAATATGTCAAATATACTTAATAACATCCTTAGGTCCGTAGAGTCTTTTGTCAACGATTCGTAAGTCGCAATACGACTTAGTAGATTATATAAACAATCCTGCCAAAAACAAAAGATTTTGGTACCTTTACCCAGTACCTGGTTCGTCAAGACTTTTTATTTACATGAACATTCTTTTTCATGTATAATTTCCTGTAATTAGGTAGTCTTAAGACCATACAACTTACTCAGGTTCTTTTCCTATTGAGTACTCTTTTAGATTGACGATATTGAAGTTTCTCTCAAAACGAGATTTTAAAGAAATCGTTTACAACTGATAAGCTGATTTCAATCTTAGTGTGGAAACCCTTACTCTCTTTACAAAAAAGTCTCGAACACTTACACACAAAGACACACCCCCTGTGTCAGGGTCGAACAGGGTTTTGGGGAGACAACACCTAGAACGGGAGCCGGGTCTCGTCAGAGTGTTGTTGTAACAAGAGGTGAGGTATAGGACGGACGGACCCAAGGTCGTGTCAAAACTAAATTTAGTGAATTGTGACAAGACACTACCTACCTCGAAGATGAAGGTTGTACGGAAAGGAAGGAATTAAAAACACAGAACGATTACTGGACGACTGAGGACTCTATGGTGCACTGGACCAGGTGTAAGGTAAAGATACAGTCTTGTCATTCGTCTTATAAGGTTTAGAGGGATTAGACCGTAGTCTAGTCGTTGCGAAGTAAAGTGTGAACTTTAGAAAATGAAAAAAAAAATTCTAAGGTGTATATTCGTTATAGTGTATAAACAGAAAGAACCAAACTAAATAAAAAGATATCAATGGTCTCCCATTCCCCCCTCCCTACTTAACCCTCTGACACTAACTGTATATATGTGACCCACACACGAGTCGGTGAAGTCAGTACAGGCTGAGAAACGTCGGGGTACCTGACATCGGGTGGTCCGAGGAGACAGGTACACCAAGAACCGTTCTTATGACCTCACCCAACGGTACGGGAAGAGGTCCCCTAGAAGGGGTGAGTCTCTAGTTTGGGTGTAGATACAGAGGACGTAACGTCCGCCTAAGATATAGGTGACTCGGGGAACACTTCGGAGTATATACATGACGATACATATTTTAACAATTGATTATTCCTGGATGACGTAGGGTGTTCCTTGTGACGAGTCTAGAGACATTACTGGGTGTACCCTTTTCTTAGATTTCGTCTCATCTGTATTCACACACATCGGCCGAGTGAAACGACACGCGGACTTTGATTGTGTCGTGACGCTCAGTTGACACTGAGATCATCTTTAGTTAAAATTTTCGATTCACACTTTTCGTTATGAAATGTTTTGACTATATTATTTATAAAGAATATTTATACTTTTTTTGGGAAAACGAAGTATCTGTAAATTTTACTCCTTTTGGGGTGTTTCCTTCTGTGACCCACAAAATATAAAGTGACACTCTCTTCGGGCATATGAGTGGGGGTCCGAGTCCAATGTCGTTGTCACTTATCCGACTCTGGTACGAGTGATCGAAATCAACTCGGGACCGAAAGACTTGTTCTCGGGTGGGGGGCGGGGGTCGAGAAGAGCACTAGAGAAATACCGTATCTGTGTACGTCTTCGTAGAGTGTGTACGACTTGGCGAAGGGTACAGAGAATTAATTTCGGTGCACACCGTTCAAGTAACACCTTGCGTAATAGTTGTACAGGGGTGACCAATGTCTCCGTTCTGGCTGTTTACGTCCGTCGTAGTCCAGTGGACGGTCCGTGGACGAGCAGTCTGCGGAGTCCGGGTCGTGTGAACGATCACATTTGTGTGGTGTGTCTCATTTGAGAGTAATCTACCCTCCTACCGAGTTGTTTCTAAAGTCAGTCTCTAGGACTTCATCTGACCTTCTCTTTCGTGGCAAGGGGACTGTGGCAATTCACGGTTAACGTCGCTGTACTTATCTGTATCTCTAACAGTATGATTCACCTCAGTCTGTCTCTTTCTATTTATAGTATACTATAACGAATATACACCTTAGATCTTATTTCCCATGTTTGCTTGAATACGTGTTCTGTCTTTATCTCAACACCTACATCTTTCGCTTGAATGTCAATGGTTCTCCCCCTTCCACCTACCTATTTGACCCTCTGACCCTAACTGCACAGGTGCGATCACATATATTCTGACTTTTGATGCTGTTCCCGAAGGGGTTGTAGATGAAGACGGAATACCTGATGTGATTTCGGAAACACACCTAGTGTTGCTTGACGCCTTTTAAGACGTTCTCTACCCTTATGGTTTGGTGGACTGGATGGAGAACTCTTTAGACATACGTCCAGTCCTTCGTTGTCAATCTTGGTCTGCACCTTGTTACCTGACCAACGTTTGACCTTTTCCTCATACAGTTCCGACATATAACACTGGGACGAATAAATTGAAGATACGTCTCATGTAGTACGTTTTACGGTCCGTCCTACTTCGTGTCTGACCTTAGTTCTAACGGTCCTCTTTATAGTTATTGGAGTCTGTTCGTTTACTGTGGTAGGACCACCGTCTTTAACTCCTCCTTAATTTCTCGGAGAACTACTTTCACTTTCTCCTCTCACTTTTTCAACCGAATTTTAAGTCGTAAGCTTTTTACTTCTAGTACCGTAGACCAGGGTAGTGAAGTACCGTTTATCTACCACTTTGTTACCTTTGTCACTGTCTAAAATAAAAGAACCCGAGGTTTCAGTGAAGTCTACCACTGACGTCGGTACTTGAATTTTCTGCGAACGAGGAACCTTCTTTACGATACTGGTTGGATCTGTCGTATAATTTTTAGACTCTGTAATGAAACGGTTGTCTCCAGACATATCAGTTTCGAATACCAAAAAGGTCCTCAGTACATACCCACACTCTAAACCTACTATTTTTTCCGACTCTCGACTTCTTAACTACGAAAACTTCTATTCCACAGGTATCCACACACCTAAATAGAGACCCGAAAGATAACACAAGGTGACTAGATATAAAGACAGAAACAGGGCCATGGTATGACAGAACTACTGACACCGAAACATCATCTCGGACTTCAGTCCGTCCAACTAAGGAGGTCAAGGTAAGAAGAAAGAGTTCTAACGAAACCCATAAGCTCCAAAAAACATAAAGGTATGTTTAACACTTTAATAAACAAGATCGAGACACTTTTTATGGCGACCATCGAACTATCCCTAACGTAACTTAGACATTTAACGAAACCCATCATATGAGTAAAAGTGATGTCACTAAGAAGGTTAGGTACTTGTACCATATAAAGAGGTAGATAATGGTATGACCTATATTTTCGTTTTTATTTGTTTACCCTAGATTAATTTTAATTTTCGAAGACGTGTTGTTTCCTTTGATATTCGTTCTACTTTTCTGTCGGAAGCCTTACCCTCTTTTATTATCGTTTACTTCGTTGACTGTTTGTTGATTAGAGTTTTTATGTGTTCGTTGAATACGTCGAGTTAAGGTCTTTTTATTTACTGGGTTAGTTTGTTACCCGGTTTCTTTATTTATCTGTAAAGAGGTTTCTTCTGAATGTCTACCGATTGTTTGTGTACTTTTCTACGAGTTGTAGTGAGTAATAGTCTCTTTACGTTTAGTTCTGGTGTTACTCTATGGTAAAGTGTGGTCAGTCTTACCGACACTAGGTTTTCAGATGTTCGTTATTTACGACCTCTCCCATACCTCTTTTCCCTTGGGAGAATATGACAACCACCCTTACGTTTGATCATGTCGGTGATACCTCTTCTCACACCGCTAAGGAATTTTTTGACGTTTATCTTGACGGAATACTGGGTCGTTAGGGTGACGACCCGTGTGTGTGGCTCCTTTGGTCTTAACTTTCTCTGTGTACATGGGGTTACAAGTAGCGTCACGACAAACGTTATCGGCCCTGTACCTTCGTTGGATCTACAGGTAGTCGTCTGCTTACCTATTCTTTCGACACCATGTATATGTGTTACCTCATAATGAGTCGGTAATTTATATTATGTAAACTTAGGCAAGATTACTCCACCTACTTTGACCTCGGTTAATATGTCGCACTTCATTCGATCTTTCTTTTTGTGGTTATGTCATATGATTGTGTATATATACCTTAAATCTTTCTACCATTACTATTGGTACATTCACTCTGTCGTTTTCTCTGTCTCTACATATCTTGTCTGAAACCTGAGACACCCTCTCCCTCTCCCACCCTACTAAACCCCCTTACCATAACTTTGTACATATGATAGTACATTCTTTGCTTAACGGTCAGATCCAAGTTATGTCCTATGTCCTACGAAACCCGACCACGTGACCCTACTGGGTCTCTCTACTATACCCCTCTCTCCGCCCTCCCCCCAAGTCCTAACCCTTGAGTACATGTGGGTACCGCCTAAGTACAGTCACATACCGTTTTGGTTATGTCATAACATTTCAGTTTTTTTTTTTCCGACTCTCGACTTCTTAACTACGAAAACTCGACACCATAACCTCTTCTGAGAACTCTTAGGGAACCTGATGTTCCTCTAGGTTGGTCAGATAGGATTTCCTTTAGTCAGGACTTATAAGTAACCTTCCTGACTACGACTTCGACTTCGAGGTTATCAAACCGGTACACTACACTTCTCGGGAAAGTAATCTTTTCTGGGACTACGAACCTTTCTAACTTTCGTCTTCCACTGTTGTCTCCTACTCTACCAACCTCCCGTAGTGACTGAGTTACCTGTTCTTAAACTCGTTCGAGACAACTAACGAATACCACTTACTACAACATAAACACTAGAGACTTCTTCTAAATCGAAACCCTGGTCCCTGGTCCGAACTAATGAGTTCTCGAAAACACATCGTCTCAAAATAATTTCATACTCTCCCTGTCCCTTTCGAAGACTGTGTCTGTAGTCTTCCCTCAGTCTCTCGTGGGGGGAACGATCAGAATCGTTCCCTCAATATGTGAAAGATTTACAGAGTGTCAACATTTCTAGAATGGTCTGGGTGAGGGTATTATAAGTAAAATTACATTGTCCTAATCACTCTTCCAAAAGTCCTTCCTCTTTGACAGGAGTTCGACCTATGTGACAACAATATATTAGGAATCATATCCCAAATTTGACTCAACACAACACATTAGTAGGTCAAGACCCGAATTTCTTTTCTTTATTGTAAAATACACTGATTCTGACTCCCTACATCTCTTTTTTTTCTTTTTTACAAACAGGAAAGGGGGAAGAACTCTTAAGGTCTGAGGACAAAGGAGAAGTTCTCGGGGTCTGGGGAAAGAGGAGGAGTCCTTGGGGCCCCAAGAGTAGTGGGACGGATCCCTAACTGAGTGACCCTCCACCACTTCCTGTCCCTTCGGACCGCACGATGTCAGGTACCGTAACGTTTCTTATCCTGTGTTGACTCGTTGACTTGTTGTTGTTCTCGAAGGGGTCACTGAGTCGTCCATTTCTTAGGTGGACGTTACGTCCTTTGGTCCTCTGTACCTAAGCTAAGGATCTAATCCTTCTAGGGGACTTCTTCCTCTACCGTCGGGTGAGGTCATAAGAACGGATCCTTTAGGAGACCTGTCTCCTCGGATCACCTCATGTCAGGTACCCCAACGTTTCTAAACCTGTGTTTACTCGTGCATTCGTACGGGTGTGCGGATTTCTGGTTGACGTATCGTGTTCCTTGAGACAAGTCATGAGACATTGTTGAATGAACCCTTTTATTAGATTTTGTCTTATCTATGTTCATATACATAGTTACTAAGTCAAACGACGTGTCTTCTTTGATTGTGTCGTAACATTTATTTGATATTCGGTTATTTTCGATTAAAAATTTTTTAAGTTACTACTTTTGGATTAACTTTGTCGAAGAACTTAATTGGGAGATCCGAAAGAGATGACGTTTTGGGTTGGGTTTAAGGTCTCTCTCCATAAAGTGTTGGAAGGACGAAGGATATAAAAACCTCCAACACACTGTAAACTTACACGGTACTGAAAAACCCCAAATCAAAGGATACTTACTTCCGTCTAGACACACAGTATACTGTCAAAACTTTCAATTCAGTCTCTTCCACGCCCCTTACGAAGTAGATTTCATTCCGCTTTCTAGTGAGACGGGAACAGAAAAAAAATTAAGACGAGATAATTTTAAGAGGTAGAGATTGGTGTCCAACTCAATAGGAGTCTCTCTCACAATCAGCTGGACAGCACTGCCTGAGAAACGATCAGGTACTTGACCCCGGGTGGTCAGAAAGGGGTACCCTAAAAGGTCCGTTCTTATGACCTCACCCAACAGTAAAGGAAGAGGTCCCCTAGAAGGGTTGGGTCCCTAGCTTGGGTCCAGAGCACGTAACGTCAGTCTAAGAGGACGTAACGTCTGTCTGGGAGTCTCCCCACAGTCAACTTTTCGAACCGTAAGGAAGGTGAAAGGAGTTCAAGGATACTCTATAAGAGTACGGAGGGAAGTCAAGACTGTGAAGACGACTCGCAACGACCACAGGCACAAATCAAGTCAAGGTAAGTCAACGATTCAGGACAGCCTTGGAGACACTGGGGTGCCTGACGTCGTGTGGTCCGAAGGGACAGGAAGTGATAGAAGGTCTCAAACGAGCTTGAGTACAGGTGACTCAGTCACTACGGTAGGTTGGTAGAGTAGGAGACAGTAGGGGAAGAGAAGGACGGAAGTTAGAAAGAGTCCCAGTCTCAAAAAAGGTTGTCCACTCGAGAAGCGTAGTGTACCGGTTTCATAACCTCGAAGTCGAAGTCGTAGTCAGGAAGGTTACTTTTAAGTTCCAACTAAAGGAAATCCTACCTGACAAACCTGAGAAACCACAGGTCACAAAGTGTTTTCATGGGACTGCTTACAAACCTATTGGTGGATCCCGAGGTGGTTGTGGTGGGAGAGAAGAGGTGTTGTCGGACGACCAGTCTTTTACCCTCCAATTCCCGGTTCGGGCCTCCGTCTCGGGCGACCGGACATGGAAGTGACCCTCCTCGTGGAGGGGAGGTCTGCACAGGATCTCCCTAAACGCACAGATCCTTAGTCACTTGAGTAGATAGAGGTAACATACCTTTGAGGATTACTGTGGGCGTGGGCAGGGGTTTGTTGGGGATAAGGTACTTTCGGTGAGTTCAAGCTCCCAGTCCTCTCACCCCACCCGATCGTGGATCTACGTTCGAAACCGGAGTGGAATCCCCAGACCCAGGAGACACCGGCGCACGGCTCTCGCGGCTGTAGGACCGGTCCCTCGTGGGCGACGCACACGTCTCACACATGTTCACTCGACTACCTGGGCGCGTGGGCGTAGGTCCGTTGTCCTGTGAACGACCCGGTCGGAGACGGCCACCGTCCCGCACTCCCTTAGAGACGTGGTGAGAGGTGAGACTCCAGGTGTCAGAAAGAAGAACCGTCTCAAAGGTTCGACACCCCCACTGGGTGGACAACTACCTCAAACCCCGGTAAAATTTGTTGATTTAATATCTCGTCTCACCTCGTCTTCGGTCGTGTCTATTGTTTCCATCCTACCAAACGTCTCGGAAGATAACCACCGGGTGTATGTGTCTCACACACGCACACACACGTACACACGGGGACACACACAGACACACCCACGTACACACACCACACAGAGACACACACCGTGTACACGTACGTACACACTTACACACACACGCACACACACGGACACACACACACGGGGACACACACAGACACACCCACGTACACACACACACAGAGACACACACCGTGTACACGTACGTACACACTTACACACACACGCACACACACGGACACGTATACACACACACGCTCGGACACACACACGTACACACGGGGACACACCCATGTACACACACACACAGAGACACACACCGTGTACACGTACACGCGGACACGCACACACACACGGACACATACACGTACACGTACACGTTNCGTACACACACACACAGAGACACACACCGTGTACACGTACGTACACACTTACACACACACGCACACACACGGACACGTATACACACACACGCTCGGACACACACACGTACACACGGGGACACACACAGACACACCCATGTACACACACGCACAGAGACACACACCGTGTACACGGACACGCGGACACGCACACACACACGGACACATACACGTACACGTACACGTTCACACCGTACACAGACACACACGTGCGTGCACATGTACACAGACACACGTTCCCATACGTGTACACGTACACACACGTGTGCACGCGTACATACACGCATACACACGGACACACACACGTACACACGGGGACACACACAGATACACGCACGTACACACACACACACAGAGACACACACCGTGTACACGTACACACGGACACGGACACATACACACACATGTACGTACACGCACACGTTCACACACGCACACACGGACACACACGGACACACCCGGACACACACACGTACACACATACACACACACGTACGTACACGCACACGTTCACACACGCACACACGGACACACATGTACACGGACACACACACGGACACACACGGACACACACACGGACACACACGGACACACCCGGACACACACACGGACACACACGGACACACACACGTGCACACACGGACACACACACGTACACACGAACACACACACAAGGACACACAAACACACGCGGAGACACACACACACACACACAGACACAGACACACACACACGGGCGGAAACTCCTACGCGACCTGGCTGAAGTGGAACTGCCGAGGACGGAGACCTCAGTCGGCTGTGTGTCGCTACCGCGTCCGGACCCACTCTCCAGACCTCGTCTGGCGCAAGAGGCGGACCTCCGAGTCGGAGATATGACACAGAGACGGAGTTTCTTCGTGTTGACATAAGTAGAATTGTAAAATCTTTCGTTCTACGCAAACTTTCGACTAAACACGCGAATCGTATCAAGAAAGAACAAACTTAAGACCCTTTGATAAGAATCCAACTATTTTACGCAGTCTTAATAACGGGAGACTTTTCAGTTGTTTTAACACACACAAGAGGGTTCATAACTCACACCTCTATTTTACTTAGACTTGTACTGTCTTTAGGGTGAATAGTTTACCCCTCTGCACGGCGGAGTACGAGACCCCCGTGTCCGAAGTCACTGAAGTCTCTACACCCGTGGTGGTTGGGACAGTCAGTTATTCCTCCCTGACGCCGCCTCCCAGCCCCAGGCCGTTTGGGTCGAGAGGACGGGGACAAGGAGTTTGTGCACTGAGTTCACGTTAAGGTAAAGTCGTAGAAGGAAAATTTACTGCACTCCTGGTGCGTTCCCTCGTCAAAACCGACCCTTACGTGAAACAACGGAAATGTGAATTACTGTGTTACCTCTTGAACCGTACGTGGTCAACAAAAGGATCAAGACAAGATAAAATTCACTAAAGTAATCTTAGTCAGGAGTCCCCGACGACTTAGTTCGACTTTTAGGAAAGAAGTACAACGGTTCGATCGAAACTTTTTACCATACGATTAATAGTTATAATCGTCCCATACTGCAAAGATTCTGTAATAGCAGAGTCTTAGCTGAGTAGCCGTAATAAATAAGGAAATCCTTCCCCGAAGGGACCACTGAGACTACCATTTCTTAGACGGACGTTACGCCCTCTGGACCCAAGTCAGGGACCCAGACCTTCTAGAGTACCTCTTCCTTTACCGTTGGGCGAGGTCAAGGACGGACCTCTTCGGGTACCTGTCTCTTCGGACCACCCGATGTCAGGTACCCCAACGTTTCTCGACCTGTGTTAACTTCTTCACTGATTGTGAATTGCGAGACTCTTTGTTCTATAATGTTACAGCAAAAGGAGACGTGCAAAGCGACAAGTAACCAAATTTATATGAAATATGGACAACGAAATGATTAGTATTCACTCTCAAACATGAAGACTCCGTGATCCTCATGTCATTCAGGGGACGTATGTATGTTTACTCAAGGTAAGGTTCTCGTTTAAGTGCTGAGGTTGAACAAACAATTAGGTTGTTTCAATCGGTTCCCCGGGTCGATCGTGGTGGTCCATATGGCGTAATATGACACTGTCCGAAGATTATGAAAAGTGTGTTTACTCCAGGTAGATCAGTTTCGACACCGAAAAGGTCATCAGTACACACCTACACTCTCAACCTGGTATTTCTTTCGACTCGCGGTTTCTTAACTACGAAAACTTGACGCCGCAACCTCTTCTGAGAACTGTCAGGGAACTCGACGTTCCTCTAGGTTTGTCAGGTAGGATTTCCTCTAGTCAGGACCTACAAGTAACCTTCCTGACTACGACTTCGACTTTGAGAGTATGAAACCGGTGGATTACGTTTCTTGATTGAGTAAACATTTCTGGGACTACGAACCTTTCTAACTCCCGTCCTCGTCTTCCCCTGCTGTCTCCTACTCTACCAACCTACCGTAGTGACTGAGTTACCTGTACTCAAATTCATTAGAGGTCCTCAACCACTACCTGTCCCTTCGGACCGTACGACGTCAGGTACCCCAGTGTTTCTCAACCTGTGCTGACTCGTTGACTTGACTTGACCTGACTTATATATTATGGTTTCTACTTTGTAAAAATTGGAACGTTTCATGTCACCATGTCATGCGGTCGACCGTGAGTCCCCGACCGTAGGTACTTGTCCGTTCTTGTCACTGACCGACCTCCTCCCTCTCCTCGGCCCTCCACCGTCTCGACTTCCCGGCAGTCGTTGCCCTCTGTGTCCCGGTCGACCCCGCAGTGAGTACAGACTGCAACTACCTGGCGTGTAAACGTGGAAACTTTCAAGTGTTGAACTTCCGAATATACATCCCCTGAAGGACATGTTAACTTGCCATCTCTGGTATACAAATGAAAGGTCTAGGAGACCTGTCGTCTCAGTTCTACCTAAACCTCCAGTTCCTGGTGTGTCTCTTGGAGGCGTTCTTACTCCACCTCTCCCTCGTCCCTCGACCTTCCGTAAGTCTAGTGTTACTCCAGACCTGGGACCCTCTCCTCTCCGCACCTCGGAGTCTGGCGTCCGTAGGACTCCTGGAGGACCGGTCGGGTCACCCCTCTGGAAGTCCCGTCTGGGACCACACACGCAACCCTGATGCCATCCTTACAGGGTAACGGTGACAGGAGGGACGAGGCAGGACTCTCGTCGGATTTCCTCCTCCGAGGACCGTACTCGTTCCAGGGCTGTACGGTCGATTGACGGAAATCGTCGAGGGAGACTCCCCTGGTTCCCCACTACGGGGAGGAGGGTCTCGAGTGTCAAATGAGGTTCTCTGTCTTTCATTCGTTTACTCTGTTTGCGAGACGCACGGCCTATTAATCACGACGTCTCCCTTCGGATCCTCTCTTCCTGTACAGAGTGCCGTCCTTCCCAATGTCAAAAGTACGGGACAATTGAAACGAGAGTGAAGTGATACCTTTTGTCGACCGTAACCTCGTCTATAGACTCCTTCTTCTCTCCCTTCCGTGCACCCGTAGACCCCTTTTAACAGCCCCGTTTTCCTTACCGTCCACGTTTCCGGGTCACGACCTCCTAAGGGACCGTGCAAGCACCTCGTCAGTCCACCGGTCACGTCTATTTACTTTCCCCGACGTCCTCCTCTCACTTCCCCGACCTTCCAGAGGTGAGACCAGACCTTTACCCCCTCCCCTCCGGAGACTACCCTTTTCAGAGAGTAGGGGGGTGGAGAGACTGCGCCCACCTCCTCTCTGACGTGTCCCCGTACGCACTCGACCCTCTCGGTCCGGTCGGGACTCCGGTGCACCCGTCCCGGTCCCGCCCTCCGTCGTCTCTCCCCCAGGACCCGTGAGAAGTTCCCTCGTAGGTGGCTCTAAACACCAACACTCTTTTATTGTTGTCAGATCCGACTGAGGACCGACAACCCACTCTCAACAACATGTCGAACAAACAGAGGAAAATTCTCTCAACAGTCCGAGGAGGTAGGTACCCCAAAAGGTCATGAGAACGGACCTTTTGGGGTACCTACCTCCTCGGAACATCCGACGTCAGGTACTCCAGCGATTCTTAGCCTGTGCTGACTCGTTGAAGGGAAAGTGAAAAGTGAAAGTACGTAACCTCTCCCTTTACCGTTGGGTGAGGTCACAAGAACGGACCTCTTAGGGCCCCTACCCCATCGGACCACCCGACGGCAGAGACACCAGTGTGTCTCAGTCTGTGTTGACTTCACTGAATTGTCGTCGTCGTCGTCGTTCTCTCAAAAGGTCATTAGTACACACCTACACTCTCAACCCGATATTTCTTTCGACTGTCGGCTTCTTAACTACGAAAACTTGACACCACAACCTCTTCTGAGAACTGTCAGGGAACCTGACGTTCCTCCAGGTTGGTCAGGTAGGATTTGTTCTAGTCAGGACCCACAAGTAACCTTCCTGACTACAACTTCGACTTTGAGGTTATGAAACCGGTAGACTACTCTTCTCGACTGAGTAAACTTTTCTGGGACTACGACCTTCCCTAACCCCCACCCTCCTCTTCCCCTACCGTCTCTTACTCTACCAACCTACCGTAGTGGCTGAGCTACCTGTACTCAAACTCACTTGAGGTCCTTAACCACTACCTGTTCCTCCGGACCACACGAAGCCAAGTACCCCAGCGTTTCTCAACCTGTACTGACTCGTCGACTCGACTTGACTCCTCTGTCAAGTTAATTTTAAGTACACTGCACCTGAACCAGTACAAATGGACATGCCGGGTCTTCGTCAAACATGTAGGTGTCACGCGGTATTGTGATTGCTCAAGGTGTTTACAGGTATGGGGGTTTCCGTCGGTCGTGGGGGGAATCCGTCAGTGACGGGTAGACGAGAGAGGTAGAGGTCCAGGTCAGATGTGAGACAAAGTCACTTAAATTGTCAAACCCTATAAAGTAAATTTGTCTAAGTAAGTTAGGCACTGGAAAACACAGACCGAAAGAAGAGAGTCGTATTAAAAAAGTTCCAAGCAGGTACAACAAGGACTCACTCATGAAGTGAGGAAAACTACTGACCCATGTTTCTGTAGTTTGGTCAGGTAGGATTTCCTGTAGTTGAGGTTTATAAACAACCTTCCTGACCACGACTTCGACTTCGACTTCGAGGTTATGAAACCGGTGGACGACGCTTCTCGACTGAGTGACTTTTCTGGGACTACTACCCTTTATAACTTCCGGCTCCTTCTTCGTCCGTCGTCCCCCACTCTACTAACCTATAGTAGTCACTACGTTACCTGGACCTGTTTGAGACCCTCTATCACTCCCTGTCTCTCCGGACCGTACGACGACAGGTACACCAGTGTCTCTCAACCTATACTGAATTACTGACCTGTCGTTGTCGTCAAGATACTTAATGTGGGAAACAAATAAATAGTCAATTTCCTGTAAACCCCAATAACACTACTTTCGTCTTTACTTGTGTAGTCCTGAAAACTCGATATTTACGGGTCCATAGAAGTCGACGGAGGTATACGTCCTCTGTGCGAAATCCCTAAGGGTTCCCGTCCATAATTATTGTACCTAAGTTCCCGTACATGAGTTCAAACGAGTTTAATGACTTAAATAAAAGATAAGATAATTTAAAACATTTCACTCTGAAAAAGATTCTCCGGACTAATAAAGATGACCATTGTCGAGAATCAATTTAGAAGAGAGAACAACGAAGTAAACAAAAAAGAACACAAACCAGTAGTATGAATTTTTATTGTCGCGTGCAAAGATGCCAGAAACGAAAGTGAACACACGGTAGGATAAAGACTCGAATCTATTCGTACCTCTGGGGTGGACGAAGGAAAGTGTTGGACCGAGGCTCGTGAAAGACTATTTTCTGTCCGGTATCTTTCACGACCTTATTACTCCTAGGGTTTTATTACACCCAAACGGTAAAAAGGGACCTCTGATAAAATTTCAACGAAAACAGGTCTGACTGAAGTAATTCAAAAAACACTGTACCAACTTTGATTAAAAATGTATAATTAATTGAAACATATGTAAAATTGACATGTACTTGATACGATCACATAATTAAATCTTACAATTGAAAGGGGTGATAACTGCGTTTTGTTAAAATAAAGTCTAGAAGTATAACTTTGCAACAAAAGTCGTTGTCTTCATTGTGGACGACACAATGACAGTCTCTGTCTAAAGGTCTTGTGTGACATAAGTCGAGACGTCACCTCCTTCTTCCCTCACCCTGCTTAAGTCTCTTCTCGAACCTTTGTACATATAGGGGTATACTTTTTGTCTCTCGACTACCCTTAAACGACACACTGCGTCCCTCGAGTCGGGTCACGGGACCCTGTCGGATCTCCCCACCCCACCCACCCTCTGCCCTCCCTCCCGGTTGACTAAGTACGACTACGTTCCAACTTTGGTCGTGTTATAACATTTCATTAATAGGAGGTTGTTTTTTAAATTTTTATATAAGTCACTATGAATTTATGCAGTATGAGTCACAACCGTACGGAGTAAAATCTTTACATTGATCGCAGGGAACTCCCCCGTATCGAACGGGTCCCACGTCGAGGTTGTTGTAACTGAACGGAAGTTAACACCAGTGTAGGAGTTAGTAGGGCAATTCACAAAGAGATGAAGAATTAGAAGAAAGACAGTTTTACGAGAAATCAAAATGGAAGAACTGCCTAAAATTTTAGAAAGGGATTACAAGGTACTTCTTTAGTATGGGTTTTGATTCACCTTAAGTAGTTAATTACACGATTTTGGACTACATGGTATTAGTCCAAAGGGTACGACTTTCACTCTATGACTAGAGACATAGGTTCCGAAGGGCCATTTGAAGTCAGTAAAAGTCCTATTTCCAGTACACACAGAAGAATTTAAACAAAGATTTATAAAATACCAAAACAAAGATATCATTTATCTTTAAGGAATATTTACTAAATAAGGTCCATGAGGACCATACCTTCTTTTATTAACTAAAATCCATATAAATAAAATACAGAACGGTTAGGTATTTTTAAAATAATCCAGATTTCAAAGGATGGTCTTTATAAATTTGACAAACTCCTACGTTAATGTAAATGGTGTTTTGAAAAAAAAGGATGAAGTTAAAAATTAGAATAAAAACAAATAACGTTGGTTTCCTCATGTTTGTTTCGTCTTTTTATCTGGTATTATATGAGGTCCAGTAAGTTCACAGGTACAGTATAGTTCCCTAAGTTCCTACAACGTCCTTAGAGTGTGACTATGACCTCAACTCCGGAGTACCCTTAGTCTTAGTCTCAGGGTCATACCATCCCCATTTTGCGAGTAGTTTATAAAGCACCAGACTTTGGGGTCTTGGACGCTTCCAATGGAATGCGCCCCCTTTTGCAGAAACATTTACACTAATTTAACTTCTAAACCCCCACCCCTCCAATAGGTCGTAACACACTCGCCTACCGCTTACAGTAGTACCCCGTATATTCTCTCCTTTTCGCTCTTCACTGTCCTCCCTTCTCCTGCCGTCCTCCCTTCGTCTCCCTTCCCCTGAGTCTGTCTCTTCTCGATGTGACCAGAGCTGGCGCCTCGTCTGCACTTGGTCCCGTTCGTCCCTTCCGTCGAGGTCTGAGGTCCTTTCCGTCCTTTTACCCGAAAGGGAGTCTCGGAGGTCTGTCGTGCGTGTCGGTCAATTTCGTTCTTCTTCTTTTGTCCCTTTGTTATATGGACGAGGGTTCCTTTTGCCTTCGAGGTTTAGGACCTCGGGGTCTCACGCGAAGAAGTGTTAGGACCATTGTCTTTGACCTAGCGTCGACGACACCCTTCCCCGACTCACCCCACTCCCCAGAGGAAAGGACTGGAGACGGAAGTCAAGTCTACAGAAGAAAGGGTAAAGAAGTCTTGACCTTTTTACTACGACTCTTTCACGTACACACTCGAGAGGGTCGGGTCTCCATTGGCTTCACCAGACAGATCGTGGGTCGGATCTCTCTCCGGTCAGAGAGAGTAGAGTCATTTCTTCCCGGTTCCTCTCCCGTGGGTTTGAGAGAGAGACGAGTCTTTGTGACGCAAAATGGTCACCAGGGGTCCTCCTTCCCCATGGTCGGGGTTCCGTGGGTCAAGACTGTAAAGGTCTTCCTAGAAGAACTCCGTCCACGAAATGGTCTCACGACACCTGACTTCCAAGGGTAGAGTTTTGAGAACGACTTAGGATTGGGGTTACACTGTCATAGACCTCCGTCCCAGGGACCCTCCACTAATACATCTCTTCTACCTCGGGAATGCTATCCTAATCACGAGAATACTTCTGGGGTCTAGCGAAGTAGGGAAGGTGGTCCACTCCAATAACCCAACAGATACTTAGTCCTTCACCCAAGAGTGGTCCGAACTTTAAACGGTCATGGTCGGAGGTCTTGGCACTCTTTACTTGAAGAGCGAATACTCGGTGATGGACCAAATACCACAAAAACAACGACAGTGCGACTCCGTCCGTCTCCGGGATTCCCGTAATTAGGAGGGAGCAAAGAACTTTTCAGCCTAGTTGGAGACACTTCAGTGCGAAGGGAGGGTAAAGAAGGGGAAGGTAGGGGACGGTCTAAGTTAAGTCATTGTAGAAGACAACAAAGGAGAAGATAAAGGGGTCTGTGGTCTAAAGGTCTTCGAAGTCTGGGGTCTCCTTGGGAGTCTCGAAGAGACAGAGTGGTGAGAGTACTCCTTGTTAAAACGGACTGCAGTAGACCCTGAACGTAACAGGGCAGCATATAAAGAACAGACCTTACAAGTGCATAAGTCCGTCCATTTTTCTTTTCACTCACTTTATTCTTTCCCACCCGTAAAATCGACAACAGAAAAGAGACACCGCAAACTTATCGATCCGGTGCGAAAATCTCCACTCTTACTGCGACACTGTGATAAAATGTGTCAATCCCGGGATCGTAAATTGCAACTATGACGCTTTGGGGTTATTGGGTTCGAGTCTCCAACTGTTCGTTGTTTATTCAATGTATAAAACGTAAAGGGAGAAAAGTCCTTCGCGTAATTGCCTGAGTAGGTTTGCGTAGGACTTGAGAAACGGGAGCCTGCCAGTTTTCCGCCATCCAGACCAACTAGAGGCCCGAAGGCGTCAAAAGCCGAGACACGAGAAAGCGACAGTAACAGCCGTAGCGTCAACTCAGTGTCGACTACTGTCCGAACTTACCTCTACGTGACTATTCACAAGGTAGTATTTACTCTTGTCTGTTATTGTGTAATCGAGTAAGACGACGAATTGCGACACCCGTTGAAATTCGCGAACCAACAATTATTTAGTGTCATTCCCGTCGTGAGCCCTCTTGTGTCTCCGTCTCCCTTTTCCGATACCCTACGACCACACTAACGACGACCTACATCTCCTACTCCCCGGGGTTGCAATCCCTTCCCGACCCTCTCTGCTCTCTTCCACCTGCTACGCGGTACCAGACCTACTTCCACGAAGTCGAGTCGCACTCGGTGAGAGGAAGGTCTTTTCGGATCCAGTGTAGAGTCCCGAGAGACAGGCACCGGTCAAACAATGGTTTCACCTTTTCTTGACTCACAGGGCATACTCTCCTTGCACACGAGTGTAGGTCGCTCTTTGGGACCTCCGTGGTCTTCCGTGGACTTCCGGGTCAGAAGTGCCGGAGAAGGTCGTGTCGAACTTTAGGAACACTTTTCCGTATGGCTGCGACGAATGTGGTTTACAAGAATTACGGAGAAACGACAGAAAAATTTTTTAACATAAACAAAGTGACGGAACCCAGAATCAACACCGTGCACCTTAGGCGTAACATCGGGAGTCCGAGATCCTGTGAGCCCCAGTCATAGACACCGTTCACCCTAGAAAGACTGGTCCCTAGTTTGCGCACAGGGGGCGCAACGTTCCGTCTAACAATCGGTGACCTGTCGGTTCCTCGAGCGGAAAAAACAAATACGTAAAATAGAAACTTCCACTAAATACACATAACGTAAATCCTCTACCCCCTGTGTAAAACCTTCTGGGTCCTCGAGTCACTTTACAACGTATGAATTCCTTACGACAACCCTATGTTCGGTACGTAAATTCTTTCCGGGACAGACAAGGTTGTGCCCTGGCTCCGCACCCAACTTGTACAGAGGTCGTGCTTCCAGACTCGCCTCGTGACGACAGAGTACGGGTGTGTGTGGGCGACTGAGCGTAGGAAGTCACCGAGTCGGCACACAGACCCGTTGAAACAATTGGACAGTCGCGTGGGTAGACGAGAACTTCACTACACACCCCCTCAAGAGGGCTACGATTTATTCTGGGGAAAACGGTAATAATTATGATAGTCTCCCTAGGTCTTATACTTCGGTAATCTTGTCTTTATTTTTCTCTCTGACAGTAATAAAGTTGGTGTCTCGTCTTTTGCTCTCCTAGAGGACTTTAACACCCGCAAACATCGACGGTCTGAGGTCGACCCTCCCTTTTGCGTCTGGTCTCGGTAGGGTCGTCCCTTTTCCGTCCGGTCGCCTCGGGTTTGCGGCCCGGAAACGAGACAGGACGAACGGGTCTCTTCGTCCTCACTCGAACCAGAAGGAGAGCACCAAGACGGAACTGGAGAGAGTCGACCAACCTCCTCTGTCAAAACGACTATAAATCTCTCTAAAGTAAGCCTAGAGAACGAAGGCAACAGAAAACTCGGACATCAAAGAACCAGTCCAAATAAAAATCGACCTCCTATTACCGAAACGTCACAACACCATCGAAGACGACACGTTGTTGTGCTTAGTTGGGACTCATTTGTGCAGAGGAGGGAGAACTTGGAGGAAGGGAAGGGGGGTAAGTGGGGGAGATCCAGTAGTGTCTCGACGCGCAACTTGAGAGACACGTCATGTCGTTGAAGTGGTCGACGGACAAAGTGTAAGTTTTTATATACACAAAGTATCGGCAGAAAGATAACGTAGCACGTACGATTCAGTGAAATCAGACGGCGAAACTCTGTGGTACCTGCGTCCGTTCTTATGACCTCACCCAAAGGTACGGAAGGAGGTCCCCTAGAAGGGCTGAGTCCCCAGCTTGGGAGCAGAGAATACAGAGGACGTGACCGTCCACCGAAGAAACGGTGACGTGGTGGGCCCTTCGGAGAGACAGCATAATGATAAGCAGTTTGGCGGGTCCGATACTGACACAGAGATAAGTGGTACTGTTTGGTACCCAGGAAGTTTTACACGGAAATGCTAGTGACAAAATCATTGATTGTCGACAATAGTGAGAACGAATTCCGAGATAGATGGAAAGATAATAGTTTTACGATGAACTAAGTCCTCTTGACGAGAAAAAAGTCGTTTAGGTAAGGACCGGAAACCGTCGAAAAACTGAATTCGTACAACAGACTTTAGGTCGAAACGGGGCGTTATAAGTGGATTACAGTCCGAAAATTACGTAAAAAAATTAGCCTCCTATTAACGAGATTCATGACTCAACCGAAGACGGCGCGCAGCTGTACTTAGTCGACGTCCATATGGACACAGGGGAGAGAGAACCTGGAAGGGAGGCGGAGGGTGGGGAAGGGTGGGGACATCCAACAGTGTCTCGGGCCAAACTCGAGGGACTCAGCACGTTGATTAAGGCTGACCAACAAAATGTATGCCATCACGCATACAGAGGTGCGATGAGAGAGGTAAGCAGGGTGGGTGAAGAAGGGAGGGACCCGGTGTTCAGACAAGAGACACAGACACAGAGGTAGTGACGGGACGTCTTCCCGAGTAGTCCTGGCAGAAAGATCTAAGGCATATATATGTGATTATACGTTATAAACGAAAAGAGAAGGACTGAATGAAGTGAGACATATTGTCCGAGACCAAAGCAGATGGAGTAATCTTAGCTGAATCTACGTAAACAAAAATACCGGCTTATGATAAGGTAACATATATACGTGGTGTCGAATAAATAGGTAAGTAAACAGATACCTGTAGATCCAACGAAGGTACAGGATCGATAACATTTAGGACCACGTTACTTGTAACCCCATGTACACAGAAATAGTTGAAATCAAAGGAGTCCTGTATACGGTTCGTCACCCTAAAGACCCAGCATACAATCAAAAAAAGGACGAAAAATTGCCTTAGAGGTGTGACAGAAGGCAACACCGACGTAGTTAAATGTAGGGGTGGTTGTCGCGTCCTTCCAAGGGAAAAGAAGTGTAAGAAAAGTCGTAAATGATGCACAGTTAAAAAACTACTACCGGTAAGTCTATATAAAAAAGTTGAAGATTTTCCTTAAGTGTGGTTAAGAAGTGTCACAGAATTTTTTTAACTTCTACCCTATTAGATTGAGTAAAATACTCCAAATATAATGGGACTATAGTTTTAGTATGTTTTTGTATTTTCTTTGATATCTGGAAATAAAGAATACTTACCGCTACGTTTTTAACAGTCGTTTTGTGACCGTTTGGTTTAGGTCACTATATGATGTATCTAATGTGTGGTACCAGTCATTCTAACTTGGATCTTTTACTCCAACCAAATTGTGGACTTTTAGTTAATTACAACAGTTAGTAGAGTTATCTACGTCTTTTAATGACTATTTTCAGTTGTTTAGTTTTCGAAAAGTACCATTTTTTTTTTTTGAAGTTTTCTGATTTTTAACTTCCTTTGAAAGAGTTGAACCATTTCCCGTTGATACTTTGAGTGTATACGGTAATACAAATTGTCACTCTGTCACTTTCGAAAAGGAGATTCTAATCCTTGTTCTGTTCCTATAGGCAGGAGTAGGGAAGATACGTTGTGGTAGGACCTCCAAGATAGGTGGGACCTATCTTCATACAGTCTCTTAATGTATATTAAATGTAACAATCTTCGCCTTTTTACATAGAGATAGACTTCTACAGTATTAGAACATATGTGACTTCCTTAGGTGGTATTTAATATTCTTATTCACTCAAATCCTTCCAAAGTCCTCTGTTTCAGTCGTATGTTATTGGTTAAAATACACATATGTAAATGTGCTTGTTGGGCTTTTACTTTAATTCCTTTGTTAAGGTAAATATGATCGTAGCCTTTCTTATTTTATGAATCCTTTTTAAATGGTTTTCTTCAGGTTCCGAATGTGAGACTTTTGATGTTATGCAATAACTTTCCTTAATTTCTTCTGGATTGATTTAACTTTCAATAAGGTACAAGTGACCAGTATTCTAAATTATAACAATTCTACCACTATGAAGGACTTGACTAGTTATCTAAGTTGTGTTAAGGATAATGTTAGAATCACCCTAAAAACGTCTTTAACTGTTCGATTACGATATTAAGTATACCTTTAAGTTCCGTGGGTCCTATTGGTTTTGTTAGAATTTTTTTTTTTTTCTTTTGGTGAAAGGTTAAAGTTTTGAATGACGTTTCGATTTCATTAGTTATATCATGTCATGACCTCACTACGATCCGAACATCCAGTTACTTTGTTTTGGACACCACAACCTCTTCTGAGAACTCTCAGGGAACCAGACTTTCCTCTAGTTTGGTCAGTTAGGACTTCCTTTAATCAAGACTTATAAGTAACCTTCCTGACTACGACTTCGACTTTGAGGTTACGAAACCGGTGGACTACACTTCTTGACTGAATAACCTTTTCTGAGACTACGACCCTTTCTAACTTCCGTCCTCCTCTTCCCCTGTTGTCTCCTACTCTACCAACCTACCGTAGTGGCTGAGCTACCTGTACCCAAACTCGTTCGAGACCTTCACCACTACCTGTTCCTCCGGACCGCACGACGTCAGGTACCCCAACGTTTCTCAGCCTGTGCTGACTCGCTGACTTGACTGACTGACTTAGTCTTTACTCTCAGCGAATGATTTGGGTTGTAAAAACCGGTTAACTGAAAACTTATTTCTATGATTCTTTCGAGTTACTCCTTGCTTATCAGAGGTAGTTTACCGGGGCTCTGTTGACCTATAAATGTGCTTTTTCTTGCTTAAACCTAGTAATGGAATGTTTACATATTTTCCATCGAGTCTTACTTAGTTCAAGATTACATTCTCGGTTTCTACTTTCGTTACGGTCTTTGTCTTCGTTGTTTTCTATGTGTAACCTGAGGTAATATTATTGTGACGACACGAAACTTTCCACGGTAGTTATTTCATTTTTTTTTTTTTTGGACGTTTTACATTTTTTTTCTACAAACGTTTAGTATAAAGACTATTCCTTAAACACATATATTACATATTTTTTAGACATTTAGTTTTTCTCTTTTATTTCATTCGTTCGGTTAATTTTTACCTGTTTCATAGGTTCATTTGTAAAGAAGTCTCCTCTACATGTTTACTGGGTACTCGTGTATATTTCTACGAGTTGTAGTAATCGGTGGTCTCTTTACGTTCATGTTTTGTGTCACTCTGTAGGGTAGTGAAGTATACGCTGTCTTCTCGACATTGGCTTTTCCTACCGTTCTTATAGGGTTTCAGCACCACTGTCCGTGTGGTACGACATATATGTGTTATTACCTAACAGGAGAAGTACCCAGGGAACATGATATACTCAACATAGAGTTGTTTCGTGAGTAATCCTTCGTCTCATTTATAACCCCCTAACGTGGGCGCAAAGTAAAGGAAAATGAAAATAGAGGGGAGGTAGGAGACTCAAAGAACGTTTAACATTGGGTAAATAAAATCCTGAATTTACGATAATAAGTTGAGAGTCTTTACTGACTGATTGGTTTCAAATACTCCAATATGAAAAGGTCTCGTCAATGTAAAATTCTCGTCCAAAAATTTCTTTATTTTTTCCGAATTGTTTGGTCGAAGACGGTAAATTAACCACCGTCCAGTCAGTGAGTGTCTTATTAACATTTCTGTGACCCTACCTTTCTATCAAGGAGTTACGTAGGTGAACTAGACATTCCAGTCAAGACAGGGTCTTTCTTTCTTTAGGCTCACACAAACGTTCTTGGTACTCAGCAAAACTTGATTCAGGATCACCCACAAACCCCTACAACCGAGTAAAGAAACAATGGATGTCGTAGATGGGGAGATCTAGAACCAACTGAACAGAGGACCCTCCTGAGAAACACAACAAGACCAGAAAGAAGGGTCGGGCACAAGGTCTTCCTGTTCTAGGTGCACACACATAAACCCTAGTCTTGTCTGGACCCCGACTTGGGTCTCGACTAGGATCGTGGCCCCTTCCGTTGGAAAAGGGACGTCCGACGAGACAGAAACTTTTCTGAACCTTGTCGGACGCCAGGATTTTCTTGTACTTTTCTGTGATTTTAAATATAGACACAACGAAAAAACAGAAAACTCATGAATTTACAAAGTTACCTGAAAATAAATAAAAAATTCAAATAAATAAAATTTACCTCCAATTGATGAAATGTTATAACATCACCAAAAACGGTATGTGACTGTACTTAGTCGGTACCCACATACCTGAAAATTTGGGTCGACAGAACGTAGTAGTCGGAGATAAGTGACGGGACGGACGCCCCGATGTAGGGCACGAAGCCCTCTCGACTACGGGGGACCACCTGTGGGTAGACAGGACGCTGAGACTCCTCGGTCAACGACAGAGTGGGACTCACCCGTAAGGACCCTGGGACCGAATCCCACGGACACTCGGATAGTGAAGTAACGTTCATCCGTCCCTTTGTTACCTTTGTCACTGTCTGAAATAAAAGAACCCGAGGTTTTAGTGACGTCTACCACTGACGTGGGTATTTTAATTTCCTGTGAACGAGGAACCTTCTTTTCGATGCTGGTTGGACCATCATCATCATCAAACAACGAGTCAGCACAGGCTGAGAAACGCTGGGGTACCTGACATCGGGTGGTCCGAGGACGGAGGTACCCTAAGAGGTCCGTTCTCATGACCTCGCCCAACGGTAAACGAAGAGGTCGCCTAGAAGGGCTGGGTCCCTAGTTTTGGTCCAGAGGGCGTAAGGTTCGTCTACGGAATTGGAGACTCGGTGGTCCCTTCGGGTTGGTCGTATAATTTTTCGTCTCCGTAGTGAAACGGTTGTTTCCAGGTAGATCAATTTCCATACCAAAAAGGTCACAGTACATACCTACACTCTCAACCTGGTATTTCTTTCGACTCACGGCTTCTTAACTACGAAAACTCGACACTTCAACCTCTTCTGAGAACTCTCAGGGAACTTGACGTTCCTCTAGGTTGGTCACGAAGGATTTCCTTTAGTCAGGACTTACAAGTAACCTTCCTGGCTACGACTTCGACTTCGAGGTTATGAAACCGGTGGACTACGTTTCTCGACTGAGAAACCTTTTCTGGGACTACGACCCTTTCTAGCTTCCGTCCTCCTCTTCCCCTACTGTCTCCTACTCTATCAACCTACCGTAGTGGCTGAGATACTTGTACTCAAACCCGTTCAAGGTCCTTAACCACTACCTGTCTCTCCGGACCACACGACGTCAGGTGCCCCAGCGTTTCTCAGCCTGTGCTGACTCGTTGACTTGACTTGACTTGACTCGGGTCTCTCGTCTCCTTTCTTTACGACTCTGGAGGAAAGGAAAGAGTAAAGGTAGACGTGTCGTTTGCTGTCGTTGTTGTTTTTGTGCGTCGTTTCTGGATTTAAGGGAACTACGGAATGTTTATCGCTTCTTTCTTAAAAAAATTTTTCGTAGTCTCTTGACTTCTAGTCATAAACTGAAGATGGACCCGAATGTCTTTCGGACTAGAGAAGGGTTTCTCTTCCAGACCTTGAAAGATCCTGACACCCCACCATCGGACAGGGGGTAGAGACCAGTTCGAACGAGAAGTGACTGGCAAAAACGAGTTACGTCTAAAGAACCCTATAAAGTTTCCCTTTGAGTGTACTTTGTTAACTCCTGTGCTTTACAAGTCTCGAAATACCCCCGAAGAGTGCATCGCACGTACGAGTCAGCACAGGCTGAGATCCGTTGGGATGCCTGACATAGGGTGATCCGAGGAGGTAGGTACCCTAAGAGGTCCGTTCTCTTGACCTCGCCCAATGGTAAAGGAAGAGGTCCCCTAGAAGGGTAGGGTCCCTACCTCGGGCGTAAGAGCATAGAGGACGTGACCGACCGTTTAAGAAGTGGTCACACGGTGGACCCTTGGGGACGTAGTAAATCTTCGAAACGGTCTACCACTTACCAATGGAACATTGTTTAGTTTGTATCTTTGTGTAGGACCGTTGCGACCCTTCTTTGATCGTTCCGACTCGCGACTCCGTGTCGTCAACAATTCCTCAGAGTAAAAGACGGAAACATCACTACCTCTCACACCGTCTCCTCGGGTAAACGGACCGTCTTACTCTGACGTAAACATATATGATACACGTCACATCCGTTCACATTTAGATCGAAATCCCTCCTCGCAGAACTCTCGTCCTCCGAACGACTTTGACCGTGACAGAGAAGTGAAAAGAACCCTTCCTTAATCTGCAAACTATGTGTAACATAGAAGGAGTCAGTGTCGACGACGACTAGAGTCAGTCGAGACGTGTGATACCGGCGGGGAACTTGTGGGGGACGGTATCAGACAACCCCGACAACATTGTTTTTGTAGAGTCTGCTCCCCCGAATATCTGTTGTCCCAAAACAAAGAGGTGTCAAGACCTCTGACCGGCAGGTTCTGCTTCGTGCCCGTCTACGGTACAGACGACTCTACGGTGGGGGAGGGGCGGACCAGACACCCGCCGGTAGGAACGAACGGCACAGGGGTCCCAGCGAGACCCGTGACTACAGTATTCCCGAGACGAAATTGAGTACCCCGGGTAGGAGTGGTAGAGAAGTGCAAGGGTGTCCAAGGCGAAGGAATTTGGAAGTAAACCCCGTCATTTCACTTCCAGAGACGGCACAGACTCAGAAACTCTGGGGTACCTGATATGTCAGGTACCTTAAGAGGTCCGGTCTTATGACCTCACCCCTCGGAAAGGGAGGAGGTCCCCTAGAAGGGTTGGGTCCCTAACTCGAGTCCAGAGGGTGTGACGTCCACCTAAGAAATGGTCGACTCGGTGTTCCCTTTGGATTCTTATGACCTCACCCATCGGATACGAAAGAGGTCCCCTAGAAGGGTTGGGTCCCTAGTTTGGACCCAGAGGACGTAACGTCCGCCTAAGAAATGGTTGACTCGATAGTCCCTTCGGAAGTTGTATACTTACAACTCCCCTGTGTCCTTAAGTCAGATAACAAAGGGAAGCGGAGACGAACGACAGCCCACTCCCAAGGTGAGTGGATTCCCTTGTTGTAGTCCGATTACCAGCACGCGACACACTAGTTCTGAGGACGTCGGCCGGACCCCAGAAATTCCTTAATTTGACTTCAGGTCAAGTAGAGCTAGGAGAAACCGGGGAGATGTCAACACAAAGACTTTCGAGTGTATTATAACGACGATAACGGTTTAACTTTTAACCTAAAAGATATTATGAGGAATCAAAAGTGTAACTAGAAAAAGTAGTGACGATTATGGTCTAATTGTTTATAGTTATCGTACTTATTTTTTATTATGTACACGTCGCAAGAAATTTTATAAGTTTCATCACATCACAAATAGACTGTTATTAAAATAGAGTAGAGAGTAAAAGAGTGATCGTCTGGGGTCGTCGTAGAACTAGGGAACTGTTTTCGATGAAAGTGCCCTTTATGTGAGCCTTTACCTAGGACGTAAATCATCTCGTCTTCCCATCCAAAACTCAGTTCAAGTTTCAAAGTCACTGGGGGTTCGGACGTAGAACCTCCTACCAGACTTTTTTTGGAGAGACCAAACCTTGTAAAGATCAATAATGAAAAGAACTGTCTCATCTATACGGTTCGTAAATTTTTAATCATCAAGGTGTTGACATTCTAAAAGTACCCCGTCTGTGAGTATCAAAGAAACAGAAGAGACGTAACTTTGTTAAAGGAAAGGGACGTCCGTAGACAGGTGGTCCGAAGGTGGAGGGTGCCGGGTGGGAGACCAACTTTTCTGTCGTGAACTTAGACATGAAGTATTTTGAGACATTAATATAGTCGGAGTAAAAATATAATAATGTTAACGGGTGTTGTTAGGAAGGTTACACGAAGAAAAGATTGATTCAATAATACTTAGACAGTTTTACACTTAACTCAATATAGAACGTTGTGTCGACAGTAGCGTGGAAATTTTCGACAAGAGACGATAACAAAAACGGGCCTTTCGTGTTCGCATTCTCTTTTCTCACCTCTGACCTAATACACTAGTACGTCAGTACAACTACAAGTCTGATACGGAGGTTCGGTCTCCGGAACACAGGTCTGATCACGAACGACAACTTTGCACCTGGAGTGTCAGACTACTGAGACACTTTGTGGCGTCAAAGTGTAGAGTCCTCCGTGACCCCAGTCTCATCGACTACACTAGGTCCTGTGTGCTACGACACCCACCTTGGATTGCCTTCCACCCAGGTCTAGAGGACTCAGGTATGCATGTGGGGAGTGGTGACGGTACCCGAAGGGACCACCGAGTCTACCATTTCTTAGACGGACGTTACGTCCTCTGGACCCAAACTAGGGACTCAGCCCTTCTAGGGGACCTCCTCCCGTACCGTTGGGTGAGGTCACAAGAGCGGACCTCTTAGGGTAGCCGTCTCCTCGGACCGTCTGATATCAGGTATCCCAGTGTTTCCAGTCTATACTGACTCGTTGAGTCGTGTGTAAGGGGTAACGGCACCACCCTTTACAGTTTCAGAGAACTTTTGAACACAACTTTGACGGTAGACCCTTTGAACTCACGGGGACAAATGAGTTCGGACCCATCAGTCATCTCCCTAAAGAAGGGAGGGGTCCATATAAAGGTCTCTCTAGGTTTGGTAAAGGGTCTGTGGATCCTATACATACCCAACGACAAAGGATTAGGTCCCCTAGAAGGGTTGGGTCCCTAACTTGGGTACAAAGAGAGTGGAGGACGTGACTGTCCGTTTGAGGAATGGTGCCACGGTGGGTCCTTCGGGACCCACCCAGATAGTTTCGTCTTAGAAACTAAACATTAACTTGGGTCCTCAGGCTATAGGTTACACGGGGAGAAAAGAACTTACTTCGAAGACCTGTGGACCACTGGGGCGAAGACGAACTTGTAAGACGAAAATTTCTGGTTAGTCGAAGACTATTGCAATTTAATTGGGGGTGTATACCTCGTGAGGTGACGGGACCCGTGAGCGAAGATCTTAGGATGAATCAAACTGTTCCCGGGAGGACATGTCACCTCGGTTCTTACTGGGTCCCGGGACCCTCACGGTAGGCGGGGTGGTCTCAGACCAGGGGTGCGACGCGGGTGGTCAGTGCCAGACCAGAACACGGGTGTTCAGTTGGGGAAGCTCTCGACGGGGAAGGCAACGAAACGGAAGGTACCCCAGTAGTGCAGACGACGGGGACTGGGTCGTCAGACGGAGGTGAGACCTGAATCACTGACTGTGGGTCGAGTCGACGGGACCCAGAGAGGAACCAAAGAGAGTAAACCGGTCTAAGGGAACAAACTGAGAGAAATCCGACAACGTTGTTTTTGCGATATCAGTCCTACCGAATATTCGTTGTCTTCAAAGAGAGAGTGACAGACCCTCGACCTTCAGGCGCTAGTTCCGCGATCGTCTACACCTCAGACCACTCTTGGCGAAGGACCGACTGTGGACGACAGAGGAGTGACCCAGAAGGCTCCTGTCTCCCCCACTCCCTCGAGGGACAGGAGGCAGTATTCCCACGATTAGGGTGAACCTCTCGGTTGAGTGACCTTTCTTGGGTCTACGACCTTTTCTAACTCCCGTCTCCTCTTCCCCCTTTGTCTCCTACGCTACCTACCTTAATCTCATATCTGGAATAGGGAAGATACCACGAATCCCCAGGGCACTCCTCCTGTGTTACAAGAGGTCTTTGTTATGATAGGAGGGACTTGTGCTGTCACATCAGTCAACTACCCTATTTAGTAGAATACAAGAGAACGTACAGATTAAGGTGGAATCGTAGACGAAGAGTCTCTTCAGTGTCCGCAAGTCTATCGTGAACTTCGGTGTCTTTCTCTTCCATAAGCACCGGGAACCACACTTTCATCTCTTCTCCCGAGTTCGGAATCGACTCTTCTGCTCCTCGTTCGCGCTTTGGTCTCTACGAGGAATCCCACCCGTCAGTTGGTTCTTCTTCCGACCGGACACGACACCTTAGGGGCTTCTGATACCCTAACCTCCGTCCGTGACCATGAGAACGTCTACCCCGACCCCCCACAGACCTGTGTCTTTCACACAACTCTTTAGACGGAGTCTTCGTGAATCTGGGTATCTCCGGGAGGGGAAAGGACGAGTCGTCTTCTGACCTTAAAAGGTAGACGTGACTTCCCGAAGTCTGTATTCAGTCTTCCTTCGGTGTGACTTTTGTCTTAGTTCACTTACAGGTGAGGGACTCGTCTCTTCGGTCTGGGAGGGCGTAGGGTACCAGTCGTGCGACCACCGACTGAAGTACGTGGGTCGGTCGTCTGACCTTCTAGAAACGTCCCCTTGAACTGATACCGCTGAGGAACTTCATTGATCGGACTCCAGTTCGGGTCGTGAGACGTTCGGTACGAGTGTGTCCCAAGGTCCGGGCCAAAATTACAGAGTACGAGGTTTTGTGAGTCTGTAGGTACGTAGTCCTGTGTACCCGTTTCCTGGATAGTGCTTCGTGTCTCTCGTTTGTCTTGTTCGTTTGTTTTTTCTTCCTTGAACCTCCTTTGTCTACTACGGTTTTACTCCCCTTTCAGAATATTATTTTAGGTAGACACGCACGTACGAATCATTGAGTTAACACAGGTTGAGAAAGCGTCGGGGTACCTGACATCGGACGGTCCGAGGAGACAGGTACCTTAAGAGGTCCGTTCTTAGGACCTCACCTATCGGTAAAGGAACCATAGACAGATATAAGAATTTTTATATCGACACAAGACCGGAATCTTATGGTAAAGAGTATCTGTTCGGTTCCCAGGGGTCTCTTTATCGTTAGACTCCCGAGTTCGTACTCCGTACGTTGTGTTGTACTTTATCAGTGCAGTGTGGTCTCTCACTCTATCGACGACATCTACCCGTCCTGGTGTCAATTTACTGAGTCTCCGTCTTAAATTGAGTCCCCGGGAGTGATCCGGTCTACCCTTTTGGACTCATAGTTGACTGATTATTAACGTTACCTAACTTTGTGTAGGGTTCGCGAAACACTCGTAAATTTTTCTTTTACGAGTGATTAGTGTCAACCCCCCACGATCCCTTGGTCGAGTAAGAAAATTTTTGACCATTTATGTCCGTCTCAGTTCACAGGTAGGACTGAGATATACATGTGACATAACAACCAGAAGGTTTGTCCTCCTTCCTTTTGACAGGTACATCTTTATGAGGTCGATTATTTACTTCCGTCTTATTATCTGAATCTTGTAGAGATAAAACAGTTGAGACTACCGTCTTTCACTTTTTCTTGATTTCTTGGAGAACTACTTTCACTTTCTTCTCTCACTTTTTCAACCGAATTTCGAGTTGTAAGTCTTTTGATTCTAGTACCGTAAACCAAGGTAGTGAAGTACCGTTTACCTACCCCTTTGTCACCTTTGTCACCGACTGAAATAAAAACCCCCCGAGGTTTTAGTGACGTCTACCACTGACGTCGGTGCTTTAATTTTCTACGGACGAGGAATCTTCCTTTCAATACTGGTTGGATCTGTCGTATAATTTTTCGTCTCTGGAATGAAATGGTTGTTTCCAAGCAGATCAGTTCCGATACCAAAAAGGTCATCAGTACATGCCTATACTCTCAACCTGGTATTTCTTTCGACTCCCGACTTCTTAACTACGAAAACTTGACACCACAACCTCTTCTGAGAACTCTCAGGGAACCTGACGTTCCTCTAGGTTGGTCAGGTAAGACTTCTAGTCTGGACTCACAAGTAACCTTCCTGACTACAACTTCGACTTTGAGGTTATGAAACCGGTCGACTACACTTCTTGACTGAGGAACCTCTTCTGGGACTACGACCCTTTCTAACTTTCGTCCTCCTCTTCCCCTACTGTCTCCTACTCTACCAACCTACCGTAGTAACTGAGATACCCGGACTCAAACTCATTTGAGGCCCTCAACCATTACCTGTCCCTCCGGACCGCACGACGTCAGGTACCCCAGTGTTCCTCAGTCTGTCCTGACTGACTGGCTTGATTTGACTAATACAGTTGGGTTCTCTACTTTTCTAGTTCACTGAATAGTGATTAGGTTCGGACTCTGTACCGTGTCATCCATTTCTTAGATGGACAGTCACGTTCTCTACGATCTCTGCACCCAAGCTAGGGACTCAGTCCTGCTAGAGGACCTCTTACGTTACGTGGGGTGAGGTCATAAGAACGGACCTTTTAGGGTACCTGTCCCCTTGGACCGTCCGATGTCAGGTACGTCCCCAGTGTTTCTTAGTCTATACTGACCCGTGTGTGTGTGTGTGTGTGTGTCTGTGTGTGTGTGTATTAGGTACGGGTGTGGAGTTCTACTTTGTGTTGGTCTATTAGGTATAACTTCTGGTGTCTGTATAAACTTCGCTAGAACACCCCTCTTTTTTCGTTTAAACTTGAACTAGTTTAGAGACGAATAGTCACCCGTTGTCGCGGACCGATTTACTGTGGTGTTCCAAAGTTGGTTGTTTTGGGTCTCGGACCCTTTGAGGTGTCGCCTCCGGGGGTCGGAGGTCCTAGATTACGGACCACTAGACTCCATCCCGACTACACTATACTTGTCTTCGTTTCACGTGTCTCCTACAGGACGCGGACGCAGAAAGGCTTGGTGGTGGGGGAGGGGCACGCACCCTTTTGACCGAAAGTACTTTGGTCAAGAACCACGGCTTTTCCAACCCCTGGCGACGAGATATCCTGCGTACGGTAAAAGAAACTGTTTGACTCTCCTTTGTTTGTTTGTCTCTACTTCCCTTTTAAATGGTTAATTTCTTTAGAACTCTCTGTAAAGTTTAGGGAGGGGCAAATCAGCTTCCAGAGCTAAAGAGACTGACGTTCCACCTTTACCTCCAGAGACCGTCCTGCACATACTAGAGACGAGAGTTCAGGTGGTTATAGGACCAGTGTCGTAGTGGACTCTCGAACCTGACGTCGGAGCTTACACCAGAGCTCGTGGACACCGACGACCGACTGAAGAGGACCTAGGAGTAGTGAAGGCACAGGAGCGGAGGATGGACGGGGCCCTCGTCCACACGTCTCGTTGAGTGTCGCTGGGGGAAAGGAAGAGAAGAAGGAGTAAGACCAAAGAGAAATTATATAAAAAAAAGAGAGAGACGGAGGCACGGTCGAGACAGAGGTGAGTGTATAACGAGACGATGGTAAAAGATTATTAGTCTGGAGGTCTTTGTACCTAAGACGAAAGTAACACTTGTCTGATAGTCTATTCTGTTCGACGGACGGAAATATCCAGATCACTAAACCGTTACTGTCCTTTACTTTTACCCCCTTATTTCTGAGTCGACTGCAACCTCAGCCCTGTACACCAGACAGACATAGAGAGACAATGTGGGTAGTTGTGTGTAATACTTTTTTTTATTTCGTTCGAAGTACGGGTATTTACTGTACTATGAATAAGTCAACATTTGTCTGTGATAGTTCGGTTCATGATTGCCTCATTGTCGTCGTTTCTGGACTCGTATCCTTTTTATAAGAAATTATGTGTAAATGGACTAACGAATGGAGGTGTATTATGTCCTTGTTTTTCTAAGGGAGTTCCTATGATCTGGAGGGTCTAGGACCTCAAGTTTGGTTTTAGTCCAATTATTTTTCGAGGAAAACTTTTTCTTTCTTTCTTTTTTTCGTAAAAGTTGTTTTCCCTACGACTAACATAAAGTAAAGCTTGAGAGTTTATGACGTCCTTATTCCTTTACTCCATAAATATCTTGTCTTAAGTTTAGAGTACGAAAATTATAACGTATGTAAATTTAACTAATACCATGAAGAACCCTTTGAAGGAAGAAGTCTTATAAATTGGGGTAGGTTTCATTCGCACCCACACTTGAGGGTCGCGTTAGTCGCTCCCGTCGTCGTCCTCCCCTTTAAGTGCGGGCACCAATATACTCCCCCTTAGAGATTCCCTTCCCTACTCTCTCGTCTACGGCCCTTCGACCTCTGGTCACTCTGGTCTCTCGAGAGTCCTGAAATCTCCTTCCACACGGGGACCTCAGGTACTCGTGGGGTGTACGTTCTCTTTCCCGGACGACCGTAGTGGCTACCCCCCTCCGTCGCTAACGGGCTCTGCGTCTTGACTTTGGACCTCCATTTTCCCGTCTTTGTGGAGACAGAGATGTCGAAACGAGACGAAGGACGACCGACTCGGGTTGGTCCTGGGATCAGACCCCGGGTTCAGTACTGACCACGTGTTCGCTCAGCGGACCCTGGTGTCGGCCCGTCTCTGCCCGTCCTTCAGGTGACCTCTCACCTGTGTCGACCCGACCTCTCGCCGGTCGTGGGTCCCGACGAGCAGAGAAGGACTCGCTACACAGGCACAAAGAGAGACCTGCATCGACGGGCTTCGCAGGCCGTGGTCCCACGCTATACACAAAGGAGGAAGAGACTGACAGTGACAAGAACGATGAGCTCGAATTACTGGATCGACCTTTACGGGTCTCAGTGGGCACAAAGTCTAAGTCACAGGTCTGAACCGTCACAAGTCCAATTTAAAGATCAACGGCTAATGATAAAGGTGGACTGTCCTTTAATTTAGGTCTATTGGAACCACGTTGTCCTTGTCCAGATGCACCGTTTTTACATAGTCAACAGGACCAACTAATAGTGACTTGTCTCACTAAAATCTATGTTGTGAGTCCTTGAGTCAGGGAACTGGTAGTCGATGGAGTAGACAGTTCAAATGCAGGTAACGTGGGGGTATCCCGTGTGTACCCAGTGCTTGGTTGGGTCTAAGTTTCTCAACCGCCACCACTCGGTTGGTTCCTAAGTCTCTATCCCTTTATTCCCCCAACGAGGAAAGGGGTCCCTCTGGATCTAACAATGCTCTAGACCCATCATCCTTCCAAATAGCACTCCAAGTTTCAATTATGTAAGGAATTGAAGGTTTACGTTTTGGATGACGCGAAATAGTATTTTCATTTGTCCCTCGAAAGGACCACCGAGTCACCATTGCTTAGACGGACGGTTCTATCCTCTGTGTCCAAACGAGGGACTAGGCCCCTCTAGGGTGCGTGGTACCTCGTTGATTCGGGCGTGCGGTGTTGATGACTCGGACCTCGGGCCCTTGACTCGAGTGGTCGACGTTGAGGACTTCGGACACGAGGTAGTGTCCCCTTCGGTGGCGTACCTCTGCGGTGCCTCATCGGGGGCGAGTACCGTTGATCTCTTTTCGGGCGGGCAGTTGCTTCTGGAGCATGTCGGTTTTGGTTTAGTCATTTTTTAAATTGTTCATTTGTCCTTTCTTACTGGGAATCCTTTACACGGAGTCCCGATCCAAGATTGGTATTGGAGCGGGGGACGAAGGACAAAATATCAACTTTTCTATTAGTTGAGCCACCTCCTACACTTGACTGGTGTAACGCTACAGAGGAGAGGGAGAGCCAAGACACGACTAATTGCGTTCTCGGACAGAGTGGCGTCGATTACATGCAGGGAGAACTGTGGTGTAGGAGAAGTCACTAGGGAAACGAGCTCGGTGGAAAATAACCAACTCTACTCTGACTACTGCGAAAATTTTACACGAAAAAGAAAACAAAATTTCCCCTATCTTTCTGTGACCTCCCAAAACTTTGTCTTTTTTTTTTTTTTTCGACCTTGTTAGATTATATACCAAAGTTGTTTAGTGAGACCGAAAGAGTACTATTTAACGGATTCTACAATAGTCGGATTCTGTGACGTAATCCCGTCTGTATCCACGACCACCCGACCGGAGCAAACCCAGGTCCCCTTCACCATTCATCGTCAGTATAAACCATATACAAAAGTTCTGTTTCCGTCGTTTTGGGTGACTACCGAACTTACACCGCGAAGGCCTCAGTTTCGATAGGGGGTTATGCACGAGTGACCATTTACTCGTATAACAACCGATTTCACCCCCGGTCCCCTGTGGTCGTCCTTTTTAGTCCTCAATCAAGAAGAAGGCCTGTAAAATTTACTTTATAAAGAAAATCTGTAGGTTCACACTACAGTTCCACGGACTCAGATGTCGAGTCCTTCCTGTGTTCGTAGAATACTTCGTTAATTCCTGGTCTACTCCGGTGGCTCCCTCTTCTGCTCCCGAACTCAATCTCGTTTGAGGTCCTCTACCACTTCCTGTCCCTTCGGACCGCACGACGTCAGGCACCCCAGTGTCTCGTAGCCTGTGCCGAATCGTTGCCTTGTCGCTCTTGTCGTTCCCTCTTTTACGTGTCCTCTCTCAAGAATTCCGTCTCGGGTGTCCTAGGGTTTCGAATCTTTGACCCTTTTTTCTCTTGTTCTCCTGTTCTGCCAAAGATCAATCATTCTGTCTTTCCTTGGGTCCTTGGGTACACTCAAAGTAAAATGAAAAGAAAAGGAGGATTTAACCCCATGACACATCTTTTCGTCTACGACGTTCTGCGAACACTGAGTACGTTTAACATATTTTGTTCAGGTTCCCTCGTAGGTCGGTCGTGTAGGAGTGCCGTCCTCGAGTCGCGAGTCCCACACACGCACGTACGCGGTGTTTCTGTGTTCCTGGACTGGCGTGTCTGCGCCTCAAGTTGGAGGGACCCGTGCAAAAAGGTGGAGGTCAGTGTGTCTTTACTTTTGTGTGCTAGGGACCGTTGGGTAAGATTTCTATTGGTCCGACAAATTGAAGGGACGTTCTAGTTAAACTGTAAAATTAATACACATTTTCAAGTTGGTTTATATAATGATAGCTTATAAAACTGTTCCAAAAAGTAGGATACAAGAGTGACTCTAAGGTCCTTGGGTGACGAGCTGACATTAATGTATTTTACTCTTTTGTTTTTCTCTTACTTACCCGGTAGACGGGTAACTTATTAACCTGTCTTCGGAACCCAAAGACTCGAGGACGGAGAAACCTCTTACCCTAGCAATAGATACCGACGTATTTCTTGACGGGCTACGAATTTTGTCGCAAATAGCGGGTTACTGGGGTGTCACAGGCACTCGGTTCCTAGCCTTACACATAGTCAAACCACGGAGACTGAGGTCCAGGGAGTCTTCGGACGTCGGTTCCAGGTCGGGCCCCTCCTAGGTGAACGTTCGAGAGAGTGTCCCTACAACCACCGGAGTTGGGACTGAGACTCGGTCTCTGTGCCTAAGGAGTGTAGACCTGGAGGGACATCCCGTCGAGCGTCGGACCCTCGACCGAAGGGAGGTTCGTTTTCTCTCGGTCACAGGAACGTCGGACTAGAGCCTTTACTGTGGGGTAACGAAGGTAGAAGACATAAACAGTCTTCGGGCGACATTTCTGGTCGGGTGTGAGTCCTCACCCTTGCGATGTTTCGCCCGTGCTACGCAGGGGGCCTCTCCGACGAAGGTCGGGTGTCGGGCCCCTCGACGCGAAGGACTGTGTCTCGACCTTCTGACGCAGATCCTGCACCTACAAGCCGATAAGGCACTGGTGGACACCCGAGGCGCGACGCGTGCAGACCTTGGCCCGTCTGTTGCCCCTTAGGCGCCGCGACGCAAAGGGCGACGGCCCCGACGGCCCTAGGAAGGAGGAAGAGTAGACACGCGTTGCGGAAAGTTGGTCGGCGGCGCATCGTCCCTGCCCTTGAACCGTCACATCCAATAGAATTACTTGTGAAATTTGCCTCAGAAGTGGTAGACAAGAGAGAGGATTAATGTTTGGATGTGAGTAGACGTCAACGTAGTAATTTTCACTTCAAGACCGCTTCACGAGATTTACGGACGGCTCGAACAGGAGAACCGAGATACGATTAAAAGAGTCACCACTATAGGACTTCAGGTTCCGAAGAGTAAACTCCGTTCGTGTGTCTTTTGTTATAAAGACATATATGTCATAAGTCTACATACCTAAGGACAGAACTAAAAGAAGAGAGCTAGAGACTTTGAGAGACTAACGTTTGTCCTTAAAAGAAATTCTTCCTAAAATGTAAAGTTTAAGGGGTTTACAGAAACCATTAAAATCGAGCGAAATCCCTATTCCCTTCCTAAATTTGTCTGCGGGAAATTTGTCCTTAATTTGAGTAAACGTGTTAAATCTGGAGGTCTAAAGAGGACACTCACCTACTCCGTAAAACGTCTCAAATTGAGACGTTTGTAACAAAAGGAAGAAACGTAGGGGGGGTGGGGGCGGTTCCTTAATAAGTAGTTCTACTTGAGAGTCCGTTTAGTTCTCTATGGTTCTCTATACTATACATCGAAAATTTTATTAGACGAGTATAAGTTTTCTATCATCCACCAAAACGTAGAGTGTCCCCCGACTTAAATTCTTTCCTGCCTACGATTAGTAATTCTAGTGACCACAATGACGTAACATTCGTCCGTCCGTAACGTCTGGAAGACTTATACGTACTGGACGTTTTCTCGTCAGGGGGAGGTGTGTGTGTATGTGTGTGTGACTTTATGAGAGTCTGTCGGGAGACGGAAGCGACTTACGTCCCTTCGTGTCGATTGTGGACGGGGTTGGTGATCCACGACCACTACCCACAGGAGACGGTCAACCGTGTCAAAACGACGTCTTTACCACGTACATAGTCAAGTCGAGTCAGAGAGTCAGCACAGGCTGAGAAGCGCTGGGGTACCCGACGTCGTGTGGTCCGAAGGGACAGGTAGTGGTTGAGGACCTCGAATGAGTATAAGTACAGGTAACTCAGCCACTACGGTAGGTTCGTGGAGTGGGAGACAGTAGGGGAGGATGAGGAGGGTGGAAGTTAGAAAGGGTCGTAGTCCCGGAAAAGTTTACTCAGCCGAGAAACGTAGTCCACCGGTTTCATGACCGCGAAGTCGAAGTCGTAGTCAGGAAGGGTACTTGTGAGTCCTGACTAGAAATCCTACCTGACCAACCTAGAGGAACGTCAGGTTCCCTGAGAGTTCTCAGAAGAGGTTGTGGTGTCAAGTTTTCGTAGATAAGAAGACGCGAGTCGAAAGAAATACCAGGTTGAGAGTATAGGTATGTACTGGTGACCTTTTTGGTTCGTACATATCAACACGGATCTTTGGAGTTAGTGCACCAGGTAACGGAAGAAATTTTAATTACACAAACAAACACCGGCGGGACCCAGAAACAACGACACGAGCCCCAAAAAGATCAACGTCGCTCGTCCCCGGTGAGAGCCGACGTTACGTGTCCGAAGAGTGCGACCACCGAAGAGAACAACGTCCCGTGTCCCAGATCATAAACGTCCTACGACCGAGATCTCGTCTCCGAGTCGTCGACACCGTGTACCCGAATCGACGGGGTGTCGGATACCCTAGAAGGGTCTACTCCTACCTTGAGTACAGGGAACGTAACCGTCCGTCTAAGAATTGGTGACCTGGTGGTCCTTTCAGGTCCATGTTACGGAAACCAGTTCAGTCGTCTGCAAAGGTTAGTCATCTTACCATCCGTGTACCCGTGTCCAGTCGTGGACCAACCGACTCTGACACGAATTCCGACAAGTCCGACAAAGGAACCTAAGAAGTGGAACCCCTGACATCCCCGGTATTCTAAGGGCCTCGTCACTAATAGGGACAGGATGTCTTAACGTGGTCTGGGGTTTTCGTCCCCACTGTTCACTGTTTCTGAGAACCCCTCTTACTACCACCTCTTTCTCCAGAACCTAAGGTACGTATTGGTTCCGAGACTCCTAAAGGGAAAGTCGGACTAAACGGGTTTAGGGGGTGAAAATTACTACAGTGGGGTAATGTCTTTTGGTATAACAGGAATATAAGAGTCGGGTCCGGGAAACGGACGAGGTTTTTGGTGGAGGACAGGACGACTTGAGACGTTCCTCTTGCTCAGGGCGTGTTAAAGTCGTCGTAGACTAAAACGATTTCAGACAGATCTTTTATCAAAGTGTTTTTGACGACCAATTCCCGAGGATTTAAAGGACGGTAAGATTCTAAGACCCAAAAATTTTACACTCAGAAGTTTACATCGTGTCATCACTCACGTCCATATCGGCCTCTTACAAAGTCACCTTCTTGGAAGGTCTTTCTCGTAAACGACTTCTACGATTGATCTCCACTTCAGGAGAATTTCGTCCCCTTCCAGCCACTCAGAGGGTCTTAAACATGAGCTGAAGAGAAATGAGACCCACGACACTCTCCGAGGGTCTGGGACCCCACGAACGTAAGAACACACCTTAGACCCGGAAGTATGGACTTTGTAATACTTCTACCACGAGGTTTCGGATCTTGGACTCCTGTCTCTCTTCATGATTCCCACCGTTTTTAAGTCCTCCTCCTGTGTGGACTCGTATCCAAGGTTTTGTCCTCAACAGTCACCTTTTATTCGACTTCTCTCACCTTCTTTAACGTGCACTTTTACATACCTTTGTTGGTCGATGTAAGAGAAACCTAGTCTATAATAATAATATTACTCAATTGTTAATTAAATACATAAAATTAACCTCCTATTAATGAAATACTGTGACACCACCAAAGACGGTATGAAACTGTACTTGGTCGGTGCCCTCATGTAGCAGGGTGTAGGACTTGAGGGGACGGGTGGAGGGAGGGGTGGGATAGGGAGACCATACGTTCTGCCGTTTTCTCTGTGTCTACATTTCTTGTCTGAAAACCTAATACATTACTCAAAAAAAATTCGGATAAACAAACCAATAACGATCTCTCATTATTAATGAGAACCAAGGGGTAGGTCCCTAGCTTGGACACGGGGACGTAGCCTCCCACTTAAGAATTGGTGACCTGGTGGTCCTTTCGGGGTTCCTACCGAGAAACTCCAAGATGGACATCGGGATAGATGGAGACATAACTGTCAGATGTACCGAAAGACCCGGCGGTCCGGCCTCTTCCTAGTCACACCACCTGTGGTGGACACGAGTCTGAGCGGGACCGGGGTGGACTAGGACCCAGGGTCCAGACTCCTACCCGGGGGGAGAGTCACTTAACTACCGGTCCTTCGGGGTTTCAAGAAATACGTCTACGACGGGAGGTTCGTCGGGAGTCACAGAGGTCGTAGATGTTGTGGGCGGTCCAGGGTCGCGAGCATCTACGCCCGTGGGTTCCTTCTCTGCCGGAGAGGGTCCTCGACCCCTCAGAGTCACAGACGACAAGGTGTTACTTCACAGGGAGGGTCCCGACAAGGCTCACGAAAGGAATATACGTGTGTTTAATAACGTGATGACTCGAAAAGGTAAATGGAAGTAGACCCGTACGAGGGGAGGGGGGTCTGTTCCTTTGTTTTAAACTTTATTAATGGAGGTATTATTACTCCGAATACTCTGGGCATAAGGAATCTCTCTCCTCTTGTGAAAATTCTGCGTTTGTTTTTTCTAATGTCACTTAGTAGATTGTAAATATACTGTTCAGTCGGGAGTAAAAGACGCACTGACGGGAGGAGAAACGTTATTTGGTAAGTGAGTCATTTTCTATTGGTAGACTAATAATATTGTACATTCCAGGTATGTCTCGTATGAAGGATGTTTACCGACTTTATACTTTCGACACCGACGTCGTCTGACTGGAAAGTCAAGAGGTTCATAGTTTTTATTTACATTTATAACTCTTCGAAATTTTAAACGAGTGTATTTGGTATTAATGTCTAAAAAAAATTTCAATGTAGTCGAGACGTTTTGGTCGTTATGTTCTGAACCCCACACAAACCCTCTGACACCTTGGACACAAGAAACAATACTTAACGTCTCTGTAATGAAGGTGGACCCTAGTACCCTTCTTTCCCCCTTCCAAACCTCTTCGACTGTGACGGTTATCGACAAGTTTGGGTCCGATAAAACAAGGAAACGAGAGTAAAACACGGTCCCTTCCGTCGGACCCTTCGTAAGTCTAACTGTCCCTGGACCATCTTCTCCCATCTTCTGATAAATCCTCGGTTAAACTTTATCGTCCATAGTGGTTAAAGACATTCAGTCCGTACGTACGTCACTTTATTAAGAAAGACTTGAGAGGAATCTTCTAAACTTTTCATAACGATTTTCGGTCTCCTTAAGTATCGTTATACATTTAACTGCACTAAAGTTGGTGAGAAAAGTATTGTCTCTTCTTCTGGTAAAGTCTTCTGGTCACTTACCTCTGGTGAATAGACCACTCTCTTTCGCTTCTCCCAAACTTAGGGAGGTCCCAAGTGTGACTTTAAGAATTCACAAGAAACAACGTAGTTTATACTTTTATTCTCTCGAACTTACCTTCCATTACTCATTGTTAGGGTAGTGCCCCTACGATGACAGGACCCTTTTCTAGTGTGTCCGTTTCCTCTCTGTCACTCCTCCACGTCACCGGGTAACACCGAGATAAACGTGAAAAGAATAGTTCTGATAACACATTAACACACACGACCAGCAAGTTATCACAGACTGAGAAACGCTAGGGTACCCGACAGGGACCTTAAGAGGCCCGTTCTTATGACCTCACCCAAGGGTAAGGGAAGAGATCTCCTGGAAGGGGTGGGTCCCCAGCTTGGGTCCAGAGGGCGTAACGTCCGCCTAAGGAATGGCAGACTCGGTCGTCCTTTCGGGACCCTATTCGTCTAGGGGGTAAGTACGTATGAAAGACTTAATCCGAACTGTAGCGAGGACGTACGACGGTACAGAATGTGCAGAAGACAAAGAAAATAATGGGGGTTAGCGAACTTTCGGTGTTGTTTCTCTTTGAAATATTTATGAATAACCGATTCGTTTGCTTACCAGATACGGCTTTCCAGTTAAAATTAATGTGTAGAACGTTAAACGAGGCTTGAGAACAAAAATGAGTCTTGAGAACAATACCACTGTTCGTTCTTTAGAAATTTACTTTATTTTTTCTCCTTAAGAATACCCATTTCTTACTACCTTTATGAAGGGTCCTTCTTTTTTAAAGGTACAATTATAATCTTCGTCTGAAGTAACATTGGAGACTTTGTTCTCCAAACTTATTTCTCTACAACTATGCATGCAGTCAAGACACCAAAGAAACGAAGACACATGAGAATGTCCAATCAAGTTATTGGTCGAACCTAAAATTTATGGATTCTTTAGTGGACACAGACATCGTAGGAGGACTATCAAGTATCTCCATAAATTCAGACGAAAATGTCTCAAACACACTTCTACTTGCCTTCTTTGATAGACCCCAAAATTAATACTCCTTGTGTAAGATATTAAATTGTACTTCAAGTCTCTATGCCATCAGAATAAATGTCAACATCCACAAAATGCCGCAAGTAAATACTAATCTCAAAAACCTAGCGATTAACCCGAATGGGACGCCAATAATTATCGAGTCGGTCCTGTTTTGGGACCCTACAGGGACGGTTGACATGTGGACACTGTGTGCTTATCTCTTACTCCAGTAAATCAGAATCGAACGACAGACCTCAACCAAGGACCCCCAACTCATTTTTAACAAAGATTTGACAGTCGAATATCTTACTTTGAAAACGTAAAGTTATTCAACTAAGTCTCTCGACGGGTCTGGAACAAAATGACTCCGGGTACATAGTGAGGATACTCGTTAATAGTAGTGTCTCCCCGTTAAACTGTCTTAAATTTGAAACCCTACTCTGGTAGGCACAAACTTTCTCAAGAGTGACTCGGTAGAGCGGGGCGACTCGTCACGGCCGGTGCAGGCCCTACGTGGGCCGTCAATTGTCGGCGAGGCAGGGGACTCAAGACATGTTATTACGATGGGTCTTGTGAGTTTTATGGTAGACCGGTAAAGATACAGGAAACATTGTGTTACACGAGACCCATCTCCTAACAAGGTGTATTACTTTCATCAATCTCCATTAAAGCACCGAATGAAAGACTTCCTAAAAGTGTCCGTGTCTGGGAAAACTTAATATCTGTTTTATGGGGTCTAGACGGTCTCTAAGTACGGTCTCTCAACAGTAGGAATGTGTAGAGTCTCGTAAACAAGAACGGTCGTTACTTAATTACTCTACTAAGGTGAGTATTAGCAACTGATGATACTTTATTTGTGTCCTTTTTTTTTACTTACTACTCACTCCCTGAAGTAATATCTTCTTTTTTGTTAAAGACACCAAAGTTTCGTTCCGGCAGAATCGTCTACTCTGGCTTTCTCTCGAGACCAAACCGGTCGGAAGTACTTGTCCCACCTCCCACTTTTCCGGTCGGGACTTGATCTGTCCTGCCAGCCTAGGTAATCGGCCATGAGTACCAGGAAATCATGGCTGAGGTAGAGGGACGACGCGACGTGACACTCGAGGTGAATTCAGTTTCGAGAACGGGAAAAGGACACGAAGAAGACCGGTGGAATAACCCTGGTACTTGAACTCCTTGTTAAACTTTGGAAGGGGTCCATTAGGTGCGCCGAAGTACGTTTCGAACAATTTTATCATTTAGTAAGAGAATAGGATCTTCTCACTACAAAGTCCTTGAAATTGAAGGAGGCCACTCGCAACGTGGTGACTTTATTTATATCCGTTCTACAAGTTCCATTTTCCGTGAGCTCAAGGTCGACCGAAAATTCTTCGTGACAAAGTCTTTCAAGAAAGTGAAGAGGGCTGAAGAGACAAGAGCAAGAGGGCTAGTGTCTCCTGGAAGACTGAGGTCCTTGGACAGTACGAGACTTACAGTCCTCCATTTCTGTATATGATTGTTTATGTATATACCTCACATCTTTCTGCCAGGACCACTTTAATAAACGTGCCGTCGTCACCTCTTCGTCTGTGTCTCTTGTCTGAATTCCTGTGCCTCTCCGCCCTCCATCCTCTCACACCCTACATACCTCTCTCATTGCACCTTTGAAGGTAATGGTATACGTTTTGTCTCTCGGTCACACTTAAACGACATACTGAGTCCCTTGAGTTCGGCCCCGAGACATTGGTGGATCTCCCCACCCTACCCTTTCCACGATCTCCTCCGAGTTCTCCCTTCCCTGTAAAGGTATGGACACCGACTAAGTACAACTACAAACCGTCTTTGGTTGTGTTATGATATTTATTTACTAAGGAGTTAATTTTTTTTAAAAAATTCTTTTGACCCGTTAGATGAAAAATAAAATAATATAATACCTCCTGTACACTAGAAATACAAAAGTGACTCATAAGTAGATGAATAATAAAAATCAACGTTGATCTACCTATGAAGCCCCGAAGGGTCCACCGAGTCACCATTTCTTAGGTGGACGGTTACGTCGTCTGTGTCCAGGCTAGGAACCCAACCCTTCTAGAGGACCTCTTCCTTTACCGTTGGGAGAGGTTGTAAGAACGGACCCTTTAGGGTGCCTGTGTCCTCGGGCCGCCCGATGTCGAGTACCTCAGCGTTCACAGCCCGTATTGCATCTCTCATTCGGTGATGGCGTCTGCCTTTGGACCCATCCATCCACCTACGTGTCTTTCTTCCCATCTCCCTACCTACTCGGCTCTCCGTCTGTCTGTCTACCTGCGATCCACAGTGTCCATTGCTTCTGACCTGAACCGTTTCAAGGATAAAACTCCTAGGGTCTCTACCTTGTTCTCCGAAAGTCCGATAGTACGCCGGTAGACCGACCGTCGTGACCAGTTACGCCTTCGTTCAGACACCCACAGGTCAGGTCCGGTATACACACGTGAAACCCTTAAGCTCCACTCCCCCTCCTTACACGTGAATGTGTCCACTTGAAAGGTGAAAGGTGACCACACGAAGAACCGACTCGGTGAAGAGGAGACTTTTTTTCTCTTTTGAGAAAGAATGTACTAAAGTCTCATTTATTCAATAAAAGACTTAAATAGTTTGATAGGTTAATATATAATTAATAATTTTTTAGTATTTTCGAACTTCTCAGATTTTACCGTTAAATCACACAAATGGACGGAGGTCCGCCCTGAATGTGTTTGGTTGTCTCTATGAACCATAGGACGGTTTACGGATAAAAAACCAGGTTCGTTAATTAAAAAAGGATTAATCACCACAATCGGATTCTGAGCAAAGACTATTAATTACTCCTGTCAACGGTCACTCCGACAAGATCATAGTGTGAGTCGTGTACCTTAGGTAGTCCTGCCGAGTGGTAGAATAGGACTCGACACGGTAGAGATTCATTGGTGAACGTTGTCGAGACTCGGACCGCTCGTAGACAATGTCACCCCTTTTTCTTTAGTAGAATTTATACGTCTTAAGTCGAAGTGACAACGAGAATTAACGACAGTAAATCTTTTGGATAGGACACGGATATGGTACTTACCATATTCAGTTAATACGGGTCTCTTCGTTTCTATTCCTTAACATAGGATCTTTAGACTAGGTGCTCTCTCGTGTTCCATTCCATATATATATATATATATTTTTCGTCATGGTTAGGAACAACATCCTACGGAAGTTACACAGAAAATATTTTGATACATGTAGTCATAAGATCAGACTATAGTCGACAAATACGTAGAATGAAATGATTCTAGAGAACCACTTGTAACTATGTAGCTCTACTATAAATTTTAGTACTACACGAGTTAGTCGGGTCGGTTTACGTTCAATGAATCAAGGGTACATTTAATCTATACCCATCCAAAGAGACAACCGTTCTCGGTAATAAATTCGTGTCGTCGAGGTGTGAGGACTCGTATTCGTAGGTCCCGAGAGCGTACACACAAACGTCTCTTGTGTCTGTACCTTCTCGAGAAAAGGTTTACACTTACGATGTACCTCGGGAATTTACGTTCTGGATGAATTCCTTTTCAAAGATGTTTAGATAAGTCTTATCTAACCACATGGTATTGCAAAGAGGTTCCTTCGAGAACGATTCTCTTTGAACTTTATTTGATTCAACCGACCTTCTGGTTCGTCTTTACATTTTACAGACGAAGGGAGGAGGAGAAGAGGAGGAGAAAGGAGAGGAAGAAACGACAGAGGAAAAGGAAGGAATTTATATGATTTTTGTTGGAGATTACTAATAAAGACCCGTTCTACGTTTTGCTTCTAAACCGGTTATACGTAGTGGTCCTCCAAAGCCACCTTTGTGAAATAGAATCAATTGTTAGGGATTGTCGGTCCAAGCAAGATCTTCCGTTTGTGACTTTATTATTGTTGTTCTTTTATTTGTGTAAGGTTGTGGGAACTCATCCTAGTCTCTTCTAAATACAGTCGTGACGAGGAGACTCCCCGACCAAATATAAGGACACTACGTGCAAAGGACACTTTCCTGACAGTATTCGAAGAGACGAGGAGACGATCGTCGAACCTCTGTGAATTTAGACTACTGTGTCTTGTTTAACAGAGGTTTTCTCCAAGTTTAGTACATTTAATTGATGCCACGTCTGTCTTATGTCTTGGAGGCAGAGAACTGTTTGGTTCGACTTGAGTAGGTCCAAGATATTTTGTGCGATCATAATTGGTCTCTTTCTCTCACACTACCCACTTCCGTCGAGAGACAGTGACCCACCCTTCCCTCCGCAAAGTCGTAGAATAACCTCTCCTTCCTACTTCCGACAAAAGGACGTTGTCCCGTTTGTTTCAGAAGAACGTTTACCCTCGTAAATCACCAACACAAATTCTGAGGATCCACCTGCATAAAATTGAGACATCCTTTATCTCTTTTTTTTTTTTTGGGTTTTGTTTGTGTTTCGTCTCATTACCTCAGTCCCGGAGTGGTTCTCCCGAAAGTCCCGTTCGTTCGTTACACTACCAGTGTTGGGGACCACGACTGACGTTTAAAGTCGTTACAGAATAACAGGGAGAGAGATTACACGTGGGTCTACACCCTAGGTGTCGAAGAGCATCCTACGGTCTCTAGATGACCCTAGGACTTCTGACCGGGACTTATACAGCCTTGAAATCAAAATCTGAGATTTACAAAATCTCTAGACGTCCAGGGACTATGTCCAGAAAATCTGTGCAATAGAACGAGATTAGAACTTTTATGTCATATCAATGACTCAGGTCTGAGTAAGACGACGTGTTGTCCGACTACCTACCTCTCTCCTCCACAACCCCGTCTTTTGTCACCGAAATAAGTCTTCAGGTCGTGTGGGTTTTCTACTCCCTGGTCACAGGATTTCTTGTAGGACGGACTGAAACCTACGATCAAAGAGAATACAATGTTTCTCCCTCTCGACTCCTCCATGTCTCTTTTCCACTGTTCAATGGTGCGTAAAGAACCACGACCTATGCAATTAAAGAAAAAAAGACGTCGGCAAATTCCACGCAGGTCAGTCCTACAAAGGATACTCGATTTGTTTCGAATTGTAAGTCCATATTCTCCGTTCCAGGGACCTCTACAAGGCAATATATATGAAATTATATCTTGTTTTCCATAACCTAACCTTTAATCCTCAAGTCTTAAGACAAGAAAGAAAGTTTGTGACGGAAAATACAGAGTCAAAGAATTTTTAATTTGACTCATACCATACGTAAGGTCGATACAGTCAAGTTAAGTCAAGTCAGTGAGTTGGTACAGACAGAGAAACACTGGGGTGCCTGACTGGGTGCGGTCCGAAGGGACAGGTAGTGGTTGAGGGTCTCACACGAGTTTGAGAGTCAATACAATCATCACAGCTGATTTGTTTTATAAGTGTCAGATTTTCAACTCCTAATACAAAATAAGTCACCCTTCAAAATCCCGACTTCGGGTCCTCCGTCGTAGCGTTCATTAGGACTCTCTTGACGAGACTCCTCCGGACCACCCTCGCTCCTATGTATCCTTAAAACGTTGTTTCCCGTGCATCGGACTTGTAGTTTTCTAATAACAATTAAAATTTTCCGTCTATTCCATTCCTTAAATCGCGAAAAAGTACATACTCTTCCACGTTCTCAGGCCCGAGTAACAGTCAGGAAACTAGATGTGGAGTCGACGGACCCCGGTCGTAGGACGCGAAAGAGTAGGACTCACAGGAGTCCCGAGTGGCACCCCTCACCAACGTGTGACCACCGACGATCTGCCGTCCATGAAAAAGGAAGGACTCAAGGACGTCCCGGGTGGTTGAGTGGTATCCGGCTCCGACGTTATAAACAATTACTGATACTGTGGGTGACAAATGACTGTACCGTCCCTTATAAGGTAAATAGTGTAGGTAGGTGATCAGACCTCTTCCTTTACCGTTGGGTGACGTCGTAAAAAACGGACCTCTTAGGGTACCTGTTTCCTCGGACCGTCCGGTGTCGGGTGCCCCAACGTTCTTAGTGTGTGTTAAATCGCTGGTTTGGTGTTGGTTGTGGTAGGTGATTAGATAGGTGGGTGTATGGGTGAGCTAGTAAGTCTTTATGCGGGGATACGCCGTCGACAAAGAATTTGACGAAAACAGGTCAGTGTTACGTGATCCGAACACGAGAGGGACTCTTTCCCAGGTACTAGGGACGTTAAAGTTCGTTTCTACCGTCTATTGTTTGTCCTTGTAGCTTCTTTTCTCTAACTCTTATTCCCGTCGTAGGTGACACTTTTCAGGACTCGTAGTGTCGTCTTGTCCCGGATCTCTACGGGGTCCGATTACGGGTCTGGAGTCCATGTGTGACCAAATGTCATCAAAGATTGATGAGAGACAACAGTCACTTGTCTCTCCAGTTAGTCTCAATCCTTCTTCTTGTCTGATTATGTAAAATCTTTGTTAAGTTCCAATTATTAAATTTGATTTAAGATTACTAAGATGGTCCATTCAAGAAATCTTCTACACGTTTATTTCTATAGAAGTTAATCGTATTCTAATGAACGAAGGCCATACGTCACATAGATAATCGGAACGTTAGAATAAAGACAATATTTTAAAGGTCATGTTGTCCCCCTTATTCTCGGTGCTGGGGACTTTCTACAGGTGTGTGATTAGGGTCCTTGGATATACCTATACAATCCTATGCAACGGTTTTCATTGTTTTCTTAGAAACGTCTACTCTAACTCTAATACCCAAAACTCTCCACCCCCTAATAAGATCTAATCTACTCTCCTACCCTAGGTTCGGGTTGTTGGGAGGTTTCGTTCCTTCAGTCCCTCTACGTAGTACTCCCCGTGAGCTGGTCGTGACTACAGAATCTCTACCTCCTCCACCTCTACTCGGCTTCCTACTTCTGTCGGAGTGTCTCGACTCTTACCAGAGGCGACTACCACTCGCCCTTTCGTTCTGGAGTCAGGCTGTTGGAGTCCCTTGACTTAAGACGTCGGTCAGTCTTATCTGTTCAGGGGTCCACGATGCTCTCTACCCTCCCCCCACCTCTTTCGTCGGACAACTGTGGAACTAAAATCGGGGGTTCTAGTAACAACCTCAGGAGCGTTGTCTTCGTGTTCTACCATCTAAATCCTACGAAATTCGATGACTTAGGCGTCAGTAAATAATGACGTCACTATCTCCAACTTAGTCGGACCTTTACGTCACTCACTAAAAGAGACACTATAAAGGTGAGGATGGTGACCATTTCTTAGGCGGACGGTTACGTCCTCTGGGTCCTCTGGACCCAAACTAGCGACGCAACTCTTCTAGGGGACCTCTTCCTTTACCGTTGGGTGAGGACATAAGAACGGACCTCTTAGGGTACCTGTCTCGTCGGACCGTCCGATGTCAGGTACCCCAGTGTTTCTCAGTCTGTGCTGAATTACTGTCTTTTTGTTATGTGTGTCTCGAGATCCAGGAATCCAGTGTCGACGACGACGACGACGATTGAACGAAGTCAGCACAGGCTGAGACACGCTGGGGTATCTACCGTCGGGTTGTCTGAGGAGGCAGGGACCCTAAGAGGTCCGTTCTCATGACCTCCCCCAATGGTAAAGGAAGAGGTTACGTACTTTTACTTTTCTCTTTCACTTCAACGAGTCGACACAGGCTGAGAAGCGCTGGGGTACCTGACGTCGGGTGGTCCGAGGAGGCAGGTACCCTAAAAGGTCCGTTCTCATGACCTCACCCCACGGTAACGGAAGAAGAGGTGTCGACGGAAGACGGTTCGTAAAGGAGGTACTGAGTCCTCTTTCCCCGGGGTAGTGATCAGTGAGGGACGTGTACTAAGACGATCAAGTTCACTGTAGAATTTTCCTCGGTTTCAGTGGTGGTTAAGATGGTGCATGTACTAAAGAAGAAACGTCTTTTGTTATCTTTAAACGACTCCCTGAGGGTACGTTAGGTCTTGGAGAATCGAAACCTTAAACAGAAAATGATAATCGAAGGTCTGAAGGTCAAAAAGGTTTTCATTTACAATATTTATCTATTTTCTTCTGTCTAAAGTTGGATTGGGAGTCTTTCTTAGAATTTGACACAAAAGTCTTTGTCCATTTGAGTCCTGTAGCGTCGTCGCTATATTTCAGGTCAACGGACGTAAAGTCCCAGTGTATCCCGAAGTGTCCACCGCGATCACCATTTCTTGGGAGGACGGTTACGTTCTCTACGCCCAAGGACTTGGAGCCTAGTCCGTCTAAAGGACGTCCTCCTGTACCGTTGGGCGAGGTTATAAGAACGGACCCTTTAGAGTACCTGTCACCTCGGACCACCCAATGTCAGGTCCCCCAACGTTTCTCGACCTGTACTGACTCACTGAATTGTTGTCGTTTATACATGTGTATATATAGATATAAGACCTTTCCGGTTCTCTCTCCGACTAAGTCCCTCCTCTGCTCCCAATTCTTCCTTCATCTACGAGTCGAGTACGTGCACAGGTGTGTGGACGAGACCCGTCGCTACGTGGTCGAGGTTCGGACCGGAGGTCAGACTTTCCGACACCCGGACCCGTGGAAGGAAGGGGTCGGACCGTCCACTCGATGTTTGAAACCGTCGAGGTTGGACGATGGTTGTACGATTACTAGAACTTCGGTGTGGACAGACAAAGATTAATGAGTCGAGGGCGGGACGGGAGGTGGACACACAAATATTTGGAGGACGTAAAGGAGATCCCTCCCCGTCTCACGTTTGTAAGATAAAAACGTTAGGTCTATAAGTGACAAAATGTATTAACTCAAATATTTTGTAGGGAAAAATGGAGAAGGTTTGGACCCTCTCCTACCTAGATACACAAATATAAAATCTTTAGTGGGACCATTCTCCGTTTCTCGACAGTGAAGAATTTAAAGTAATGTAAACTAATACGTTTAGTAGATTAGAGTAATCATTCGAATTATTAAGAAGGGGGAGGGAAGTGACAAGTGAGGTATTCCGTTCGTTTAGTACACGAATATTAAAATTACATTACAGTTACTAAAGTTAAAGTTATTTTAATGGTAAAGTTAACATAAGAGTCAATTTTGTTAACGGTATCGGTCAAGACACTTCGTACGTTTCTAAAGTTTGAAGTCGTAGTTATCAATCCCTACTACTTATCCAGAGTATTTGGGAGTAGGAGACAGACCACTAAGCTCCAAGAAGACCCTACACGGAAGTACTCCTTCCGTCCTTTCCTCTACTTTACCCGTAGTTGTGGGAAGGTAAGATGGTCGAGAGATGGGGAGGAGGAGTCCCACATTGGGTCCGTCGTTTAACTACTGGAGTCACTACAAGAGACCTCGTGGAACGTCGACAGTTCTACGCAGACTCGACTTCCCAAGGGATTCCTTTGCGACTTTACGTTTTGGTATGGTAACGACCGGTGACATGGTCAGTGAACCCCTATTACCTATTTGGTGGAAGATGAGTTTTTCTTTTATTTTTCTTTTACGTAAGTTCGAGCTTAACTCTTTCGGCGATACCTCTGTAAAAGATGGGAAAAGCCTCGTGTGACTACATGCGGTTGTCAGGTCCTTAGTATTAAATAGTTTTTCTCGGTCCTTATATATACCGGTCAGACGTCTGGGGTTTAACGATACTTTTGGATGTCGGTACTTCTTGTCTCTCCTTACCTAGTTTCATAAGTCTAAAAGGAAAGGTATCGTTTCGGTTATTACACGCCAAAATGTATTTTACGGGGTTCAAGTGGTTCCAGTAATCATGAGTAATTATTTGTCGTACCACACCTTTACAGATATCGGGTAAAACTTAAAGTGTAGTCTAAATCCAAGTTATTATTTACTTGTAAACCGGAGACGAAACTTCCATGTCTTTCACTATACTCGTAGGTAGAGGTTCTTATGTAATTTTTAACTAGGGGTAAAGTTTTGTAATAAAAGATATTACTTACAACAGTCTACGACACAAAAAAACGACAATCTAAAGTGTGTATTTACAGTATTTCAAAGTCTTTAACGAGAAAACTTACAATGAGGAGGAATCCGTTGGTTTATGAAAAAAAAATTCATCTAAAAAATAACCTTTTTATAAGTATAAAAATTCGACAAGGTTTAGACGACCTTAAAGACTCAAAATGAAACATTCGATACTAACTATAAATCTTTAGAAACGACCCAAAAGTCCTATGTAAACCGGAAGTAGTGGTCCGTAAGACGAAGTGTTAATTGGATTTACTCTTCTACACTTCGATTAAACCATGTAGTCGTAAGGTCGGACTTTTACCAAGGACCTAGAGAGTAGAAGGTTCATAGGTAGGACTTCGGTCTCTTTGTGCGACCGGGATAAACATGTTGTGACAACGAAAGATTTGGTTTGACCTCGGAATTCCAGACTCTTTGTATTTACAAGGGTACCGTTGACCCTACCTACCAAACTCTTTGTGTCCTGACTACTCTTTCGGGTCCTACTTCCCGCGACCTTCTCGTAGGTGGTAGGTTGTGCTGCCCAGACCCCGGGGTCCACACACGTGTGAAAGGGGACGAGGATAAGTAGGGGAGAACGAAAATAGGGATGAGGACTTACAAAGAATTCAGACTTAAATACGTTTAGTAAGATTGCACTAGGTAAAAAAGTTGCTATGTCCTTCCTTATACCTGTCGGGTGGGGGTGGGGGTAGGGGTCCTCACCAAGTCAATAAGAAAGAAGTAAGTCGACAAGTAGGTTTGTGTGTTGAATGAACAAGTGAGGGACGGATAAATGACTCGTAGACGACACACTCACACCGCAACAGAATCTACGACCCCTTTGTCGTCACGGGTTCCGCCCAAGTGTAAGGACGACGAATAATCGAGCACACGAATCCGTCACTCACAATGTCTTTGATTATTTCGCACTTTCTGTCTTTACCGATCCTTCCCACACCCCAGTTGAAGGTTTCCCCATCCGACCCTGTCCGTCATGGGTGTCCACTCCTTCTTTATACTCTCCCCCGCACTTTAGTGGGATTTCCCAGCCTTCTGGTCACGAACCACAAGTGTGTCTCGATCCTTACCGTGAATAAAGGTGGTTCATCTGAGTTCTCGGTGTACCGTAATCACTATCTTGAAGGTGTCGTGTCCTCCTCCCCACCGGTCTTTCTCATAAACTTTCTTATTACGGGTTTTCAAAAGTTTTAAATTATTTTTGGCATTTAAGTGTCTAAGCTCTCCAAGCTACTGAGAGTTCGTTCAATGTGTTTCCGTGCATTATGGGATGAACGAGTTTTCGCCGTTACTTCCCTTGTAAAATTTTCGTTGGTCTCTTCCTTATTCAGTGCTATTTATTTTTCGATGTCAATGCTTACAGTCACTCGAAGAATAGTCTTTGTTGCACTCACTCTTCTGTCACCTTGTTAGAAGTTGCAAGACTTTCCTTTGTTCCTCGATACGTGAAAAGATCCCCGTCATGGTGTGTTTTGTATAAAGTCTTTGTCTCCTCCCGAAAGACAAAAGGTGGTTTCGAAGCTCTTAAGTACTGTTCGTCTATGTGTGATGTTCTTCTCGAGTTGTGTAAAAAGTCCTTCTTGTCGCTATTTCGGTCTATCTTTATACTTACGCGTTCTTCCTTTTTATTTTCACTATTGAAGGACATACGCACATATGACATAAAAGGGGAATAATAAATTCAGAGATATTTTCTACTAACTAAGAAAGTTATTCTCATCATCGTTACATCACACCTCAAACATGGCACCCTTTCATTTTGTATACCGCCAGTATCGTGGCCACAACCCCCCGTCTTTACTGTCGTCCTTGACAACTCTCCAAGAACGTCCTGTGCACAATCTTGTGATCGACTTCCTTCAATTTACTACTCGATTTCACATATGACACCGGTGGATTACTCTTCTCGACTGAGTGACGTCTTCTGGGACTACGACCCTTTCTGACTTCCGCCCTCCTCTCTTCTTACTGGCTCCCACTCTACCGACCTACCGTAGTGACTGAGCTACCTGTACTCAGACCCATTTGAGGCCCTCAACCACTACCTGTCCCTCCGGGTCGCATGACGTCAGGCACCCCAACGTTTCTCAGTCTGTGCTGACTCACTGACTTAACTTGACTTTTCACATATGATGATCGGACTAATCAATATCGATTATTCCTTTATGTCACGTTAGGTGTTTTTCATGGTCCATAAAGTTTTCTACCGTCTTTTACTCTCCTTTCTCTTGTTTCTTGTCTACCCTCTTTACTTTTCGTTTATCGTTCTATTGTCTAAAGTAGACTTGATATAGTCACTAGAGTAGTTTATGCTTACCAGATTTGTAGAATAAAGTTTCTATCTAACAGTGTCACTTAAATTTTTCGTTCTGAGTTGATATGCAATAGATGTTCTTTTTTCGAAATTCTTCTGTGTTCTCCCATTTTTCATTTTTATACCTTTATACATATGTTACGATTGTGGTTAAAAATTTTTTACCCCCACCGATATGACTATGGTCTTCTTCGTCTAAAATCTCATTTCTTACAGTGTTACACATTTATTTTAGTAAAGTGTTTATATTTTTCCCAGACAACTAATTCTACCGTACAATTAAGATTTACAAATACGTAGATTATCGTCATAAAGTTTTCTGTACTTTATTTTAGATTATCCTAATATTCTTTTTATCTCTTTATGTGTTAATATCAGTATCTGAAATTATCGTCAAAGAGTCAAGTATGTTTGTTACCCGAAGGGACTACCGAGTTGACCATTTCTTAGACGGACGTTACTGCCTCTGGACCCAAGTTAGGGACTCAACCTTTCTATGGGACCTCTTCCCCTACCGATAGGTGAGGTACCTGACATATCTGGTACCCCAGTCTTTCTCAGCCTGTACTGACTCCTTGAAAGTGAAAGTATGTTTGTTATCTGTATTTTAGTCGATACTATCTTTTAAACTTGTTTCAATAGTTGGTTATTCGTATTGACTGGAAATGTCTGGTAAGGTCAGACGTTATCGTCTTGTACCTTGAAATGGTTCTATCTAGTGTAAGACCCGGTATTTTGTTCAGAGTTAGTTAACCTTTTATAAATTCAGGAAGGTCTCAACAAGAGACCGGTGACACCTTAATTAGAACTTTGGGTATTACCTTTCTGGATTTCCTACACTCGTGCGAACCTATGAATCACCTGTTTGTGCGCCCTGACTTCTACATTCTCGGTTTCGACGGTTGATCTTCGGACACACGGCACAGGTACGCCCTGGTTCGCCCCTGTGCGCCGAGCATGTACCCCTCTTCCCTCCATTTCTGCAGTAGACTCTGCATCACTTCACTTCAAAAGGTCCACCGTGATCGCCATTTCTGAGGTGGACGGTTACATTCTCTACGTCCAAACTAGGGACCCAGCCCTTCGAGGGGACCTCCTCTCGTACCGTTGAGTGAGGTCATAAGAACGGACCTTTTAGGAACGTCCGACGTCAGGTACCCCAGTGTTTCTCGACCTGTACTGACTCGTGCGTCACTCTCGCCTCCACCCACACACTCCGAAGGACTTTGATTCTATCACACTCGAATGAGACTAACTCTGCCTTCGAGGATGTCCCAAAATGCATCTTCCCAATTTCCTAGGGAGGTCGATGATGTGCCTACTATCTTTATCCTTTCGTGACTCACCTGTTCTCTTGTCTACGTCCTTTTGTTCAGTCCTTCGAAAGTGTTATTGGGTCTACCGTCCTTGTTTCTGGTTCCGTAGTTATCCTTTCCCAGCGGAAGATCCACATAGCTCCTCCGTCTCAAGTGTTCCGAAAAGATCTAATTGTTATTCCTCACTCATTTCGGTTTTGACTGAAGTTATAGGAACTGGACTCGTTGGAGTGCCCGTCTTAACAGTGAAAGGTTCCGTCCCTTCTACCACCACCCTCAGACCGCTCCACCCTCGTTTCTCCAAACCCACGAACTACAACAAGTGGAGTTCTCCTTACCAGTCCAGATTCCAAAATATCTAAAGGATTTCTTCACGGTTTTCACAGAAGTTTAATCTCCACTTTAGAAACTTAACAGACCGATATCTATGTATTCGCATGTCCTCCCAAGATTCTCCACCCCTTTAGTTTGGACGATTAAACTTCCCTATTTCATGGGACCCTCCCTTCCTTCTGATCGTTCACGTCTCGGGTCCCCGGTTCTCTTCCTGCACCTCCCTTCTCGTCTCCCCACCGGTGACACAGTGTGTGACGGTCCAGGTCGACCTACCCGTAGTACACACACCACACGTTTCACGTCTCTCAATCTCTAGACGACATCTCAGGACCATGTGGAGAATCATAGACGCACGTTTCCACTTCCCGTGCGAGGGGGTCTTTTGTCTTTACTAACTATAGGGACCTTGTGTAGTGTTCGTGTAGGTCTATGTATCCATAGGTCAGGGGACAAGGAAGACGAAAGGACGTCTCCGTTCTTACGGGTACACTATATAGAACCGGTTGCGTTATACTGTGCAAAAACCTTTGTTGACTTTCGACAAAGCACCGAAAGGTACAAGAGAGGGGACGAGGTCACTGATCCTTTCGTCTACACGTCTATCGTTGTCTTGTTATGACCTCACCCAGACCTGGAATCAGACTGAGTACCGTCTTCGTCGAAACTGTTCGACTAACCTGGGGACACCTGGGCGGCCCTCGTTCTCAACTGGACTCCGAACGACGACGAATAATGAAATCGTTTTAGGACGGCAAAGGGTTTCCCACGCTAACGAGTGTCCCAATTTATTTCTTCCCGAACCTTTTACGGCTCGTACCTGGGTACCTACCCTTAGAGTAGGGAGTCTTATAAAATTTCCTGAGTATAAAAATAAATTATTGAGGGTCCCGAAAAGGTCCTGAAGACTAAGTAACTTAGTTACACGCATATACTTGACCTACCCATCACGAGGTTCTTACGGGGAGCAAAAGGGGGTCTCCAGTCGTGACACGACCGTACGAGTCATCGATTCAGTCCAGGAAGAGACTCACTGAGGTACCTGGAGTCGGGCGGTCCGACGAGACAGGGACCCTAAAGGGTCCGTTCTTATGACCTTACCCAACGGTAAAGGAGGGAGTCTCCTAGAAGGACTGCGTCCCTACTGTGGGTGAAGAGAACGTAGAGGACGTAACGGTCCGTCTCAGAAGTGGTGTCGTGGTGGACCCTTCGGGGAGCCAGTCTCGATCGTCTGTGGTTTGAAGTCTGGTGAGGTACGACTCATCACGTCACACTGTCCTACTCGCCGGTGAGTCTGGACGGGACGACCGGGGGGCGCAGAGGGGGTGGTGCCCCCGAAGACCCCGTCTACCACCCACACAGAGGGAGTAGGAGGAGAGACCTAGAGTGGTGGGTGTTGACTTGTGATGACTTGTGTGTGTGTGTGTGTGTGGCGTATGTGTGTGTGGGGTGTGTTAATGTGTGTGTGTGTGTGGTGTATGAGAATGTATATGTGTGAGTGTGTGTGGTGTATGGGATTGTATGTGTATGGGGGGTGTATGAGAATGTATATGTGAGTGTGTGGTGTATGAGAATGTATATGTGTGAGTGTGTGTGGTGTATGGGAATGTATATGTGTGTGTGTGTGTGGTGTATGTGTGTGTGGGGGGTGTGAGAATGTGTGTGTGTGTGTGGGGTGTATGAGAATGTGTGTGTGGTGTATGAGAATGTATGTGTGTGTGTGTGTGTGTACGTGGGTGTATGTGTGTGGGGTGTGTGAGAATGTGTGTGTGGGGGTGTATGTGTGTGGGGTGTGTGAGAATGTGTGTGTGTGTGGGGTATGTGTGTGTGTGGGGTGTGAGAATGTGTGTGTGTGGGGTATGTGTGTGTGAGGGGTGTATGAGAATGTGTGTGTGTGTGTGAGAATGTATATGTGAGTGTGTGTGGTGTATGAGAATGTATGTGTGTGTGTGAGAATATATATGTGAGTGTGCATGGTGTATAAGAATGTGTGTGTGTGTGTGTGTGGGGTGAATGAGAATGTATATGTGTGTCGGGGCTGTATGAGAATGTATATGTGTGAGAGTGTTTGGTGTATGAGAATGTATATGTGTGAGTGTGTGTGGTGTATGGGAATGTATGTGTGTGTGTGGGTGTGTGTGTGTCAGAATGTATATGTGAGTGTGTGTGGCGTATGAGAATGTATGTGTGTGTGTGTGGGGTGTATGAGAATGTATATGTGTGGGGGGGTGTATGAGAATGTATATGTGTGTGTGGGGTGTATGAGAATATATGTGTGTATGTGTGTGTGTGTGAGAATGTATATGTGTGTGTGTGTGACAATGTATATGTGTGTGTGTGGGGTGTATGAGAATGTATATGTGTGAGTGTGTGTGGTGTATGGGAATGTATGTGTGTGTGGGGTGTATGAGAATATATATGTGTGTGTGGGGGTGTATGAGAATGTATATGTGTGTGTGGGTTGTATGAGAATGTATATGTGTGTGTGGGGTGTATGAGAATATATGTGTGTATGTGTGTGTGTGTGTGAGAATGTATATGTGTGTGTGTGACAATGTATATGTGTGTGTGTGGGGTGTATGAGAATGTATATGTGTGAGTGTGTGTGGTGTATGGGAATGTATGTGTGTGTGGGGTGTATGAGAATATATATGTGTGTGTGGGGGTGTATGAGAATGTATATGTGTGTGTGGGGTGTATGAGAATATATGTGTGTGTGTGTGTGTGTGTGAGAATGTATATGTGTGAGAGTGTTTGGTGTATGAGAATGTATGTGTGTGTGAGTGTGACGAACATTACGGAATTACGGAGTCGTTCGAGAGTCGAGGGGAACCGACTGAACCTACACGGGAAGTCCTTCACTAGACGGGAAGTCCGTCTTCACCGAGCCTCCCGACTGTCGAGGTGGTGGGTCTCCGGGAACGGATCCTCCGGGATACTGTCTCTAAGTCCATACTGAGCGTAGACCTTGGTTTAGAGACTCGACGAGTCAGACTACCGGGACCGACAAACGAGGGGTGATCGTACTTTATCTTCGTCAGTTCCTGAGGAATCGGAGTAACAGAAAAAAGAATTGAAAGACACGTTTGTACGTAAAGAAATGACTTAGATGTAAATTTAGTGTCCACTCAGATAGTCACTTACTCGATTGCACCTCTTTGATCGTTCAAAAAAAAAAAAAATTTCGAATTCCCTTTGGAGGGGATCGAAACATGGTATTTATTTACAGAAAACTTATACAGGTAAAATGATTACACACAAAAAGATTAAAAAAATACGGTACAACCTTATATCAACTCATACCGAAGGGTCCACCGAGTCACCATTTCTTAAACGGACGTTACGTCCTCTACGTCCAAGTTGAGAACCCGGTCCTTCCAGGGGACCTCTTCCTTTGCCTTGGAGTGAGGTCGTAAGAACGGACTCTTTAGGACACCTGTCCTCTTGAACCGTCCGGTGTCAGGTAATCCAACGTGTTCTCAACCTGTGCTGAACCACTGATTTACCGTTTTTATCAACTAATTGCTACAGTATTTCGAAGGGTTCACCGAGTCACCATTTCTTGGAAGGACGGTTACGTCCAAACGACGAACATTCTTTTCGATACTGTTTGGATCTGTCACATAATCTTTCGTCTCTGTAGTGAAACGGTTGTTTCCAGGGATATCAGTTTCGGTACCAAAAAGGCCATCAGTGCATACCTACACTCTCAACTTGGTATTTCTTCCGACTCGTAACTTGTCGACTACGAAAACTTGACACTACAACCTCTTCTGAGAACTCTTACGGAACCTGACTTTCCTCTAGGTTGGTCAGGTAGGATTTTCTTTAGTCAGGACTTATAAGTAATCTTCCTGACTACGACTTCGACTTCGAGACTATGAAACCGGTGGAATTCACGTCTCAACTGAGTAACCTTTTCTGGGATTACGACCCTTTCTAACTCCCGTCCTCCTCTTCCCCTACTGTCTCCTACTCTACCGACTTACCGTGGTAGCTGAGTTCCCTGTACTTAAACTCGTTTGAGACCCTCTGTCACTTCCTGCCCTTCGCACCGCACGACTTCAGGTACCCCACCGTTTCGCAGTCTGTCCTGACTTACTAACTTGTTGTTGTCACAAACGGTCAAAACCCATCATCCCATTGAGTCAATATGTCCATACACATAGATGAGAAAAAGTTTAAGGAAAGGATAAATCCAACAATAATGTGTCATCACTCGTCTCGAGGGACACGATATGTCATCCAAGAACAACCATTAGATAAAACTTACATCGTCACACATGAACAGGTAGGGTTTGAAGGCTAGATAGGAAGGGGTAGGAAATAGAGACCGTTGGTATACAAGTAAGAGATTCAGACACTCGGACAAAGACAAAACGGTTATTCAAGTCGTCGTTGTACCTACCTGGACCTCTACTAGTTTGATACACTTTATTCAGTCTCTTTCCGTTTGCTATAACGAATATACATCTTAGATTTTTATGGTTGTAGCAGAAGTTTGACGGAAACGCTTACAGAAGGTCAAGTGTAGGAAAAACAGTGTTGTTACTTACCTTCTGTGCAGATGAGGATGACCGTTTCAAGGGGAGGTTTCCCTCGCACACCCGAACGTCTGTGTGACACGAATGTAGTGCCTCTCAGATGGAAACCTGCGTGTCCCGGACCGGGAGGTCGGTCCCGCCTCTGAGTACGTCAGACCTCTTATAGTCGCGTTAAGGGCCACAGCCCTACCTAAGGGTGCCGCGACACTAAATGTGAGTCATTTAGTGTTCGTCCTCCTTCGATCACGGTAGAGGTGCACAAAGAAGTTCCGACAAGGACTTATTCGGTAAATTGTCTTCGGTGTGCGAGTGTATACGTCGTGCCCACTCCCCCCACTCTTCATCCTACTCTCGCACTTAGTCCCGGCAATATTTCCAAGTCGTGGGCCCCTGGCAGACAAGTGCACGTACTACAGCTCTGTTCGTACCGACTCGACAGACACCCGGAGCAAGTCGAGACGAGCCACACCAAATGCCGGCCTGCCTACTCTATCCTATTGGGTCTCGAGTTGAGTGGGCCCGAAGGACCCGACAAGGTCACTGCGACACGTAGTCTTACGACGAACGACTAGAGGTCCTGTCGACCGACCGACGAGTCTAAGGGTCCGTTTTACTGAGAGAACCAGGTCTTACCAAACGAATCCAAAACGAAACTCAAAACGGGTCCGACCTATATAGACATATAGACACCGGTCCAAATCTCTGGTAATTTTTTGTGTCGACAATCCCACTCCTTAACCTTTCGTTAGTGACCTACACGCACGTGTGTGTGTGTCTGTGTGTGGTGTGTAGAAGACGTACTTTAATGACCCTTCAACGTCCCTTGTATCAGTAGCCTAATAAACCCGAAAGGTTTGTGAGAAAGTAGTTTATAAATATTTCCTAAGTGAGACACAGATCCCTCCGTGCCCTCTCCGGTCATTCTCCGCCTACTTCGGTGCAGGGTCACATCCAAGAAAGACGTCGGAGGCAGGTTCGGGGCACTCTACGGCTAAGAGACTCTACTGTGTACCGGAAATTGGTTACTGTCCTGCTCCCGTGCATCGGTTCCTTGACGAGAGAGAGAGAAATTGACTTTCCTCCGTCGAGGTTTACTCCTCTAAGTGTCCACACGTGTCTGATAGACAGTAGGACCTGTAGAAGTTTTGTAAAAGTGGTACAGAACAAAGGAGAAGTCGGAAAAGAGTAATGATTGTACTTAGTCACTTGGGAAAGGTCAAACTTTATCTTCAACTTTTTGTTACTACACTCAGAACAAATCCGAGTTTTCATTACTTCCCTACCCTATGAGGATCTAGTGAATGGGTCTGTACGGGACCCCCAAACAAAGGTTGAGATGTCAGACTTTTCACCTTTCTTTCTACCGTATAACCCACGGCACCTCAGGTCAGAACACATGTCAATTAGAAGTACCGTTTAATAACGAAGTAAGTGAGGACCAAGGGTCTACGTGTTTTATCAACAAACCCGGTCTCTAGAATGTGGAGAGACACCGTCGGAAGGATTTCAATATCGTCTAAGACGACGTGGACGTAATGTTTTCCTTTCTACAAAAATAAGGCCCCTTTAAATTACCAGGCCACCTGTTTTGCTTTTTGGTAGTCTCCACCTCTTCAGTAGTATAGTACAACGAGACAACTACTTTGACAATACTATGAAAGACTTTGAATCTTTTATGAGATCTATACTAACGAATTTTTTCTTTTGTTTTGGAATCTTTATTCCCTTTCTTGGTATTTTCTACCCGTACTTTGATACTTAACTCTCTGTAATTCGTACGTATTGACTTTTCCACCTGTACCCCGCTACTTGCCCCTCTCCTCTCAATTGGGTTTAATGTGCCGATGTGCAAGCATATACCACTTCGGCCGTGAAACTAGGACGGCAAAACCCTGCACATCGTAGGTTTAAATAGTCAAACCTAAGAAGGTTTATTGTGATCGGTTGTAGGATCGGAGTTTTCCCTGTATCCCTGGGAACTCGATTGCACAGACTTCTCGAATTATAAGACCCCTACTTTCCTAAAGGATGCTTGTACTCTATAATAGTTTCGATTTGTGTAAAATTTCGGGGCCCTGAGGTTAACTCAAAGGGAAGGAGCGTCCGGACGACTTGTCAGAGTTGCCGAGGTTACACTGAAACTTCAAAATAATTTCTACCGACCTTCTAGTTTCGTCCTTTTGAATTACGTGTCTGTGCACTGACTTCCGGCCCGAATCGGTTCGGTGTGGTTGGACCGTAACAAGATAATCTCTAGGAAGACCTTTAATTAAAATAAAATTTTTTACATTTGTCTCTATTGATGATTCTCTTCCTTTTGACTTAGGTATCAGGATGTAAATATTAATTCATTACCAACATATGACAAACTAATGTCAAACAAATTTCTGTGCTCGATAATTTCGATATCGATGTTAGTAGAGGGGCACTGGGGGTGGTCGTCCTCAGGAGACATGGGGTTGAAGGTGCAATTCTTAGTTCATAGTCTTCCTTTTTTTTCACATGATAGTAAAAAATATAAGTGACGCAAACATATAAAGAACACACTGAATAGTATGGGGATTTTAATGTGTAATAAAGCTTAAACCGGACCTATCAGGTGCTTAAACGTTTCTCAGTTTGCACTGACTCGCTGAAAGTGAAAGTGAAACTTAGACAATTAAACCCTCTGATATTGCGACATGAACGGCCATAGGCAAAAAGAAAAGGCAAGAGGTACAAAAAAACTCCATACAGACGGGAACTACACCTTTGTATGTGCGATAACAACTCGAGGACGTAACGTCGACCGCGGCACAACACACGGGGTCGAGGTCGACTGCCTGGAGACGAAACAGCTGTCTGAAACTCATAGTGTCGGTGCGTCGTCACTCGTAGGAATACGTACGGTGGGCTGACGCGACTCGAGACGATCAGCGAGTCGACACAGGGTGAGAACCGTTGGGGCACCTGACATCGGGTGGTCGGCAGAGACAGGTACCCCTAAGAGGTCCGTTCCTATGACCTCACCCAACGGTACGGAAGGAGGTCCCCTAGAAGGGTTGGGTGTCTAGTTTGGGTCTAGAGGGTGTTACGTCCGTCTAAGAATTCATAGACTCGGTGGTCCTTATAACCTCACCCATTGGATAAGGAAGACGTCCCCTGGAAGGACTTGGTCCTTAACTTGGCCCCAGAGGACTTAAAGTCCGTCTAAGAAATGGTCGACTCGATGGGTCCTTCGGGTATAGTGGACCGTAAGTATATATTTGTAAGTAGACCAAATATGTCAATACATAGGTCTTCACCTTAACGAACGAGTTTCCTATATATACACATATATATATATATATATATATGTGTGTATATATATATATATATATATATATATATATATAAAACGAAAAAGTTCTCCGACTACGTGATAGAGGTGGCATCAGTCTGATCAATCTGGAGTTGCACGACTCATCATTGTCGGTAAAGGGTGAGCCGAAAGTCTGGTTGTGTACGAGATCGTGTAAAATGAGAAAAGCATTTTCGTCTTAAAGGAACGACAAAATTACACATAAAGAGACTTGTAGAAAAGTTTCGATGCTGTCTATAAGTGTCTATGAGTGTAAAGGAGGAAGTAAAGGAGAAGAATAGTCAAGGATTTTCCGGAAGTAAATAATCCGTATAAATAAAGAACGGACAATGTACGTAACTTTAATAGGAAAAAAATTCCGACAATGAACATAAACTTTTTAAATGTCACAGAAAACACTAAAGTCTCAAAATATAAAACTTTATTAGATTAACTTTATATAAAAATTAACGAACTCCAAATTTATTGGTCTTGTTTGATCTTTGCTTATTGAAATATTGTAGGTCCTGTCTCCTCGTAACAGAATCTCGAGAAGAAGTGAAGATCACAGGTGTAAGTTAACCTTAATAAAAACACATGACGCATTTGCTTCTTAGATTAAAATAAAATGACGTAAAAAGGTATGCCCATCAATTACCAGGACTAAGGTGAGTAACTTTGTTCGAAAAGGGTGACCGGGTACCACGTCTAGGGGAATGGACGGGACAGGATACGCACGTGCCGGGGTGACGTCAGAGAGACAAAGCAAAGAAGGGGACGGTCGGAGTGTGTCGAATAATATCAGGAGCCCTGCAGATGTGTAGGTCTGGTTGACACCTGACTTAATTTCGAATTAAGTCTTAGTAGGATAGATGAACGTGTGAAAATTAGAAGGTATATTTAAAGACTTAATTAAACTTTTATAGTGTTTTTATGATGACACACCAAAAACTAACTTTAACAAAATTTAAACGTACTTTTAGACCCCTCTTCACTGCACAAATGGTGAGACCCAAGAGTGGACACTTATCCTGTCAGAAGACGTAAATCAGTTTTTTCCGTACCTACCGAAAAAAGGGGGTATTACTTGTCTGACGTAAATAAAACCCCCCCCCCCCGACCCAAATAAAATTAGAGTCACAAGTCAAACTACCGACACAAAAAGGACATTACTTTATATATAAAAATTATAACGTAAAATTTTTTAAAGTGAAGGTCACATTTCATGTATAATTAAGCACAGGTAGTTAGAATACTATTAACGTAACCAAGATTATCGGATAAGTGACTAAAAGGACCAAAAGGACTCATTTGTTAGTATATTAGAAGTGTATCACCGTTTTGGTGGAGGAAGAAAAGGTAGACAAATTTAAAAAAAAAAGTATGACAAAGGTGATTTTGTCACTCACGGTAGAACGTATGACCACACTCTAACCGTTGGACCACGATAAAGACTAAAAATTTACCTTTTGAAGATTATAAGGTGGTACTACATAGTATAAATAAAATCCAAATAACTTCTAAGAGATGGTTCAGTTCCTTTTCGGGGAGGTAGGACCACATAACTTAAAACAAACAGACTACTGCTTATCGATAACTGAAAACATCTTAATAAAAGGACACAGATGACTCTACTTTCTTATTAGATAAAGAGGAAATTAGACAATTACACCGTTCAACGTAACTTTAAATAGAAAGATACAAGTAAGTATAGTACCAAAAACAAAAATTGAGTCAAAATTTTGACCTTACCTACTCTTAACCGATAATAATACGTTTAAATATGAAATTAACGTATAATATCAGGATGACCTGAGTTCGGTTAGATAAAGATCCCGCGATTCGGTGACCTTTATGATAAAAGGTTTGTCACAATAGTAAAACCTAGTCTAATATTAAATAAAAAATAGGAAGACAAAGAAAACCTCAATCCAGACACAAAACAAAATTATTACGACACCAACAATACGTATTTAACATTCGTGAGACTTTTACATTAAATTAAGTAGGAGGTCTCTCGACACTTACAACCCTTAAAAAAATTTAATGAAATAAAAAAATAAAATAAGTTTTCATCTCGTTCAGGTAAAAATTAAAATTAATGTTTTCTATGTTTTTTAACGTAAAAGGAAAATGGGGTTTTATTATTTAAAATTATAAAACCTATATTGTGATGGAATAAAATATTATATACGGAGGTAAAATATTGTAAATCTGATAAGATATGAAACTTGTGGTAAAACGAAAGAAGTGATTAATAATATGTTAATCATAAACGATACAGATACTTGCAATAAAAATTTAATATTTATTCGTCTTATAAAGTAAGAGAAGTACACGTACGAGTCAGTACAGACTGAGAAACACTGGGGTGTCCTGACATCGGACGGTCCGAGAAGACAGGTACCCTAAGAGGTCCGTTCTATGACCTCACCCATAAGAAAGAGGTCCCCTAGAAGGGTCCTAGTTTGGGGTCCTAGTTTGGCCGTAGAGGACACACAGGACGTAACGTCCGCCTAAGAAATGGTGACTCGATGGCCCCTTCGGGGAAAGTAAGAAATCTATCCTATTTAAAGTAAAAGGTAAGAGGATAAGGATATAAATGGAACATAGGTTGGCTAGTTATATTGTCTATTTTTACACGTAAAACGTACGAAAAACGAACAAATAATTAATATAAAGATTATAAAGAATCCTCTCTTAAAAACTCTCCTTTAACAATACTCTAGAACGTAACCGTGGACAAAACAAAAGGGACTCTGACAATCTAAAGGATTGTGTGTCGTTTAAGTGTTTTAGAAATGGATCACTCATTCCTGTACTTGTCGTCAGTCGGGCTTATAGAGTCTACGGAGTTTCGTAGGAATATATAACGGGTCAACAAAGGTTCTTTCTACGAAGGTTCTTTCCCTCTTATTTAAGAGGGATAACCACCATAGGTGGTCTTGTCCGATTAAATTATTTACGACGACAAAATCCTTGAATTATGAATTTTCTCCAAGAAGAAACAGGTACAGGATGTAGGTGACGTCCGACCGGAAGAAAGAGGTAGTAGTCGGAGTCTCTGGGTCCTACCTTCTCCGACGTATCTTTTACACGAAGATCTGAAACGACCCTTCTTCCATAACGGTATATGACCCCGCCCCCCCCCCCCCCNGTTATTTGACGCCCTTTAAGACTTTCTCTACCCTTATGGTCTGGTGGACTGGACGGAGAACTCTTTGGATATACGTCCAGTCCTTCGTTGTCAATCTTGACCTGTACCTTGTTGTCTGATCAATGTTTATCCTTTTCCTCAACCAGTTCCGACATATAACAGTGGGACGAATAAATTGAATATACGTCTCATATAGTACTCTTTGCGACCCGACCTACTTCGTGTTCGACTTTAGGTCTAACGGTCCTCTTTATAGTTATTGGAGTCTATACGTCTACTGTGGTGGGAATACCGTCTTTCACTTCTTCTTGATTTTTCGGAGAACTACTTTCACCTTCTTCTCTCACTTTTTCAACCGAATTTCGAATTGTAAGTCTTTTACTTCTAGTACCGTAGACCAGGGTAGTGAAGTACCCTTTATCTACCCCTTTGTCACCTTTGTCACCGTCTGAAATAAAAAACCCCAGAGGTTTTAGTGACGTCTACCATTGACGTCGGTATTTTAATTTTCTGTGAATGAGGAACCTTCTTTTCAACACTGGTTGGATCTTTCGTATAACTTTTCGTCTCTGTAATGAGACGGTTGTTTCCAGGCAGATCAGTTCCGATACCAAAAAGGTCGTCAGTACATACCTACACTCTCAACCTGACACTTCTTCAGACTCGTGACTTCTTAACTACGAAAACTTGACACTACAACCTCTTCTGAGAACTCTTAGGGAACATGACGTTCCTCTAGGTTGATCAGGTAAGATCTCCTCTAGTTGGAACCCACAAGAAACCTTCCTTACTACGATTTCGACTTTGAGGTCATGAAACCAGTGGAATACGCTTCTCAACTGAGTAACCTTTTCTGAGACTACGACCCTCCCTAACCCCCGTCCTCCTCTTCCCTTGCTGTCTCCTACTCTACCGACCTACCGTAGTGACTGTGCTATCTACACTCAGACCCACTTGAGGTCCTCTACCACTACCTGTCCCTCCGGACCACACGACGCTAAGCACCCCAGCGTTTCTTAGCCTATGCTGACTCTCTGACTTTACTTGACGTGCCTCACCCCCAGACCTTCGAGGTGGGTGTTCCCTGTGTGGGTGAAGACGGATTCACGGAGACAGGGGTCATTTAATGGACCAGTGTGGGTGGAAGTCCTCGCTTTTTGTCACGGGGTTTCTATTTTAGTTCTTTTGTAAACTATTTGTCACAATTAATAATGGTGTGTGACTTGTCGGAACCGATCACATGTCTATCATGGGAAAAATTATTTTATTATCATTAACACAGACAGTTCTTACATTTCAAGTCCCTGGTGCTTACTCGTACCTGTACAAAATACACAAAATAGAAATAAGAATCATGGAACGTAAAAGAGGGATACAAAATCATTATCACTGTAATTGTCGTTTGCTCATTATTCCTTAAATATAATAAGTCTCGTGACTCTTACGACCTGAGAACGTATCTCTACAGTCACTTAGTGATTATCTACACATACTCAAAGAATGTATAAATTCCGTATTTAAGAGGTAGTTTGAGTAACGTTTATAAATGGGCGCAAAAGAACTAGGAAAGCAAAACGGATACTACAACGGTTATACCACTTTTTACCACAGATTAGTTTAGTTATTTTCCAGTAAGAACGTTAAAGAAGAAAACGATAATACGACTGTTTAGGAAGCGGTACGAATTAAATTTACCTTTGTAAAAATTTTAGTAACTTTTCGAAAGAGTAATATTTATATAAACATAAAATTGTAGTCTTAAATAGAAAAGGTATAGAAACTCTAATATAACTTGACACTACACTCCCCTGTTAGATACCTCTAAAAGCATTTGTCAATTTTTATGTCTGTTTGCTATGTTATACATACGTTTTTATATATGGCGCACCCGAAGTAAAGACGGGTGCTAAACATCACTCGGAAAAAGGTCCATGACCTTAGAGGATGTACGATCCGAGAGGATCACATGACTAGACTACAGATCCGTGACAATAGTCTACTACACATAGTGAAGGTCCGCCTCCGACCTCTATGTCCCTTCCTGGTCAGGCACGTTCGGAAACAGTAGACGTAGTTCCACTAGACAGGAGGAGAGTTCCCGCTGTCTTGTAATGCCCCGAAAAATTCTCTCGACCCACCACAACGTCCCCTCTTACTGTTATTTATCGACACTTTCTCTCTCCACTTAACGTACTTGATTAGTTGTTTAGTTACTCAAAACGACGTCTGTATACATTCTTACGATACCATTGTCTGACGGACCAGAACTTCCTATTCTTTCACAAAGGGTCCGTCACTTTACGGTCCCTCTCGGAAAAACTCGGTTCCTTTGTAAATCCCAAAGTTCACTCTAGAGAGAGAGAGAGAGAGAGAGAGAGAGAGTACGTGTGTGTGTTTACGTTATAAATGTGGTCCTACTAACGAACTAATAAACTAACAGTTTCGAAAATACAGACTCTGTCTCCTTCTCTGTGTCTCTCTCTTGGTCGGTCTCTCACACACAACTCCCTCTCTCACCCCTCCCCAATGGCTATCTTTAGAGAAAGGAGAGAAGGAGGGACCGGGATGGGAAGAAGAGGTCCTGAGTACTGACGAGACACTCGTCCGACAGGAGTGTTAATGTCCACTAAGCTACTCTAAAGTGTAACAGTCCGGACTTGACTAAAACAGTGCCAAACCCACAACCGTAATCTAAAACTTACCCTTCGGTCGTGTTCAATTGTAAGATTTTTGTAGTAGATAGGACAAACCTTCTTCTATGTCAATTCTGCAAATCTCCTTTTCCGTTTTACCTTCTTTAACCATGTTCTAATAAAAAAAGTACAGGGCCCCCGGGCTCCTACCGTTGGTCACCCAATATTCTACCTTCTGTCCTGACCGTTCCCTGTCCCGACCTGTCCGCTCGTCCAGTCTACCACTCCCCGTCCGACGGGCGGCACTCAATCGACTTCCGAACGGCAACTTCCCAGGAGTCGACGTCCCCCGATGTCGGTCCACGCCCATCCTTCCTGTGTGAGCGCCGGTACACCTCTTGCCGGCACTTCCGGTCCCGTCCCCGGTTCCTCTGGCCAGACCCTCTCTGCGCAACGCCACAAGGTCCTCTCTGTCGGCGAATAATCTTGTCCCGTGGCGACCACCCCTGCCTTTCACCTAGACGACCTTCTTGCAAAACCTTTGTCCTGACAGTTCTCACTCGACCACTAGGAACACCCGCTACTTTGTCTCCACCCCCCCCCGCACACACACACACCCCCCTAACCAGAGACAAGTCCTTACTACGAGTCTCGTCCCCACCGGTCTCTCAATCTCCCTTGTCTCTCCTGTCATTATCTCGAGGCCTCTCTCACCCTAACGGTGTGAGTCCGGACCCCAAGGGGTCTAGCCCCGCGAGCCGTCGGGGTCGCCAAGTCCAGGCCACACGCCCGAACAGAGAGTAGATCCGCTCGGGGGTCTCCCCGTGCACCCGTCGAGTGACGAGTCTGAGGTGCTCCGTTCCCCGTTTGGTGGTCCCTAGGACAGGAGCAGAGACAAGGCTCTGTTCCCTTTATTCGTCCTTCTCGATTCTTTGTGTAGGGGTTCCCGTCGTTGAGACCCGCAACTACGTCTCGACACACACGCCTCGACACAGGGTCGTACGACTCGAAGTCAGTGTTCGGTACGTGGACACCAGATCTCTTTTGGGTGGACGGGTAGGTGGGGTGGAGACGACCATGGGTCCTCAGGTGACGAGGCTCTCCGAAGACTTTGTCTTCTTCAACCCTTCGGATACCGATGACTGCAACAGTCAAGTTCCTTTCTCTGCTGGGAAGACGAATTTGTCCTCCTTGGGTCCTTCCTTTGACTTGATTTCCACAGAGTAGGAAGGAACCTGTCGTTCCTCTAGTTTCGTCAGGTAGGATTTTCTTTAGTTGGGACCTATAAGAAACCTTCTTGACTACGACTTCGATTTAGAGGGAGGCCATGAAACTGATGGATTACGTTTCTCGGCTGTAACCTTTTCTGGCACTACGACCCTTTCTAACTTCCGTTCTCCTCTTCCCCTACTGTCCTACCCTACCAACCTACCGTAGTGGGTCAGTTACCTGTACTCAAACTCGGTTGAGACCCTCTATCACTTCCTGTCCCTTAGGACCACACGACGTCAGGTGCCCCAGTGTTTCTCAGCCTGTGTTGTCACTGACTTGTTGTTGTAAGGAAAGAGGTACGGGATTATTAATCCTACAACCGACGTGGGTGAGATTGTGGTTTCCAAGACCGTCAGTCAGAGACGTTTTCTCAGGTCGAGTGTCCACGACCTGGTGGTTCAAATTACTACCCCGACGAACACCTGTATTTCAGTCGAGTCCATTGGGTGCGTGTAGGTCCGGGGAACCCTCCCCTTCCCTCCCCTCCGTCGACCCTCCGTCCCCTCCGTCCCCGTAACGGACTCTGTCCACTCTCTCGATCTCGGTCTCCTCCAAGATCTCGCTACCTCGGCCCGGTGCTGGGGACCCAGACGTCGTCTCTGGAGTGACAGACCGACTCAGAGGTTACTGATAGGAGCTACCCTTCGGGCCCCCTGGTTCTCGATCACTGGTGCACGAAAAAGGGGGGCCCTCGGGTCCCGTCCCCTGTCTCCGACGTTCTCTACCCGGGTCTCCCCGTCTACCTCGTACTGGTCGGGTCCCGAGAGACACGGGTCACCCCGAGCAGACTGGGACGCACGACGGGCACCCAGACGAACTCTGACACCGACGCCCGACGGGTGGAGACCGACGCTCCACAGGTGGCTAGGAGGAGAGGTTTCTCCGCCCTTCTTCCGGTCCCTACTCCTCACCCACTTCCGCCTGTGTCCCACCCTCCCCCACGGGACGTCCTTCCCGCCGACCTCAGAGTGGCGACGAAGGTCCCTGCCAGACTGCCAGGTATACTTCGGACATACGAGCAGTATATCTAGACAGAAGTGCCCCTCGTCACCGACTTCAGAGAAATTTCTTTTCTGACAACAAGTATCAAGACTTGTAGTGTTCTCAGTGTCGAATCGTTCTCCCACCTTTTTCACCGGTTCGGGTAGGGATCGGACCGGGCGGGCAAGGGAGCTGTGAGGCCGGCGTGGGAGACATGGGCGGAGGCCTGCGGTACGGGGGACGGGCGCCCTGGTGTCTGTCCGGTCCCAAGTGCAGGGTCCGGCACGTGCGACCAGGAGGGTAGTGATTTGCACTCTACGGAGGTCCGGTCACAATCGCCTCCTGGTCGAGTCCGTCCGTATCGGGCCTACTAGGCTCCAATAGTTCGGTGGACACCTTGTGTGTGCGGATGTGTGTGAGTGTGTGGGCGCTGGTGTGTGAGGGGGTGTGGGTGCGTATGGGTGTGTGGGTGTGTGTAGGTGTGTGTGGGTGTGTGGGTACTGGTGTCTGTGGGTGTTGGTGTATGTGGGTGGGTGTGGGTGTGTGAAGGGGGTGTGTGGGTGTGTGTGTGAGTGTGGGGGGTGTGTGTGGGTGTGTGTGAGTGTGTGGGTGTGTGTGAGTGTGGGTGTGTATGAGTGTGTGGGTGTGTGTGGGTGTGGGTGTGTGCAAGGGTGTGGGTGTGTATGGGTGTGTGTGAATGTGTATGAGTGTGGGGGTGTGTGTGGGGTGTGTGTGTGGGTGTGGGTGTGTGTGAATGTGTGTGAGTGTGGGTGTGTGTGTGGGGTGTGTATGGGGTGTGTGTGGGTGTGTATGGGTGTGTATGGGTGTGTATGAGTGTGTGGGTGTGTGTGTGGGTGTGTGGGCACTGGTGTAGGGGTGTGTGTTGGTGTGTGTGGGTATGTGGGCCTTGGTGTGGGTGTGTGTGGGTGTGTGTGGGTGTTGGTGTTGGTGTGGGTGTTGGTGTGTGGGTGTGTGGACGTTGGTGTAGGTGGGTGTTGGTGTGGGTGGGTGTGTGGGTGTTGTTGTGTGTAGGTGTGTGGACGCTGGTGTGGGTGGGTGTTGGTGTGTGTGGGTCTGTATAGAAGAGGGTATGTGTGGGAACAGGAGTGTGGTGTGTGTGTGTGTGTGTGTGTGAGTGTGGTGTGTGTGTGTGGTCTGTGTGTGTGTGTATGGGTATGTGTGCACCTGGGTGTATGTTTGTGGGGGTATGTCTACGGGTATTTGGTGTTTATGGGTGGGTGTGTGTGTGTATGGGTGTGTGGGGTGTGTGTGGGTGTGTGTGTGGGTGTTTGGTGTGTGTGAGTGTGTGGGTGTGCATGTACGGGAGGGTGTGGAGTGTGCGTGTGAGTGTGTGGGAGACGGTGTGTGTGTGTAGGTGTGTGTGTGTGTGTGTGTGAACAGGGGGGGGGTGTGTGTCGTGTGTATGAGGGTGTATGTGGTACCTTTGAGACCGTTGGGGAGTACACAATGTAGGAGAACCCTCGGGATGTCGAACAACGGGGTATACCTAGGATCTCTTGATACTTTTAAGAAAGAGAGGGAGTCCGGTAGAGAGGTGGGGTGGGTGTCTGGGAAGTCCATCCTTCGACTACGAGAAACAGTGAGGTCTGTTAAAGATGTAGGGATAATTGGCTCGACTAGAAGGACTGTTTCTAAAATAGAGTCTGAGTTAGAGACTCAATCTAAATTCCCGTAGTGGTACTGACATGTACAAATTACCTTTACCAGATGTCTTGGTTCCTGATTCACAGTGTCTGAGTCTGTGTTTGGTTTCGGCAATTCACTTAGACACACCCGCCCCTACTCAGTGTCAGGGGTCACCTTCCGTCTCACTACTTACGACACAAGGACCTCATTTGCCGAAGTCGGGTGTCCTCTCCTCTCGGTCGGGGGTGTCTTCGATTACTGTGCCGGGGGGGGGGAGGGAGTATCGATCCCGACACGGTCGATCAGGCCTCTACGAGGCGCTAAGGAAAGAGACAGAAGGAAGGAAAAGAAAATTCCCTTTAGTGTAAAAACTCCGCCCCCCACCCCCACGACCCATGTATCTAAGTACAATTCAACAGGAAGGAAGGTTCCTTACCACGTCTTCAACTTATACTTTAGAAATCAATAAATACATTCGTAAATTTCCTATAAATGCCCCAAGGGACTATCGAGTCGACCATTTCTTAGGGGGACGTTACGTCCTCTGGGGCCAAGTAAAGGACCCAACCCTACTAGGGGACGTCTTCCCTATCCGAAGGGTGAGGTCATGAAAACCGAAGGGACCACCGAGTCGACCATTTCTTAGGAGGACGTTACACCCTCTGGACCCAAACTAGGGACCCAACCTTTCTAGGGGACCTCTTCCCTTTCCGATGGGTTAGGTCATAAGACCGGACCTCTTAAGGCACCTGACTTATCAGGTACCCCAACGTTTCTCATCTCGTTCTGACTCACTGAACGTGAAAGTATTAAAAGGGGATTTATATCTTCGTTCGTATATAAACAAAATCTCCTGAACTTGTTGCACGTTTCCGTATGTGTGAGTGTGTGTCTGTGTGTGTCAGTCAAGAGGGAATACGCACAGTGGGTCACTACTGGGTGTGGGCCATATAAACATATAAATGAACATAGGAGATAGGGCTACCTACCTACCTATCTGTCTATCTTTATTTACATTATCTGGTTTACCTATCTACTGACTAGCTAGTTATCCACTGCCTGCCTATTTGTCCATTCGTCTATGTTTCCACCCAACCTCGAGAATATGTCCTTTCCTACTTCACCCTGTTCCTTCACACTACTCTTACTACTCACGGAACCTGAAGGGACCACCGGGTCACCAATTCCTACGCCAAGTCAGGGACCAGGCCCTTTGAAGGTGTCCGGTGTCACGTCGATTCGGGCACTCGGAGTCGCAGACTTGGAACACGCGAGATCCCGGGTTCGAGGTGTCTTCCCTTCGGTAGCGTTACTCTTCGGGAGTGTGGCTTTGTTTCTCGCGGCGGGGGAGGAGGGCGACGAGAGGGGCTGATCTCTTTTCGAGCGCACGTCGTCGTCTCTGGGTGGTGCGGGAGGGGCGAGTGTCTCTGTGTCCTACACAAGAAGAGAAAAAGTGATTTTGTGGACTCAAGAGGACCTTGGTTGGATATCTGGTTCTAATCCCACTTTTATCAATTTGACTTAAGTCCTTCGTGGTCTTTTTCGCTCCTTCCCTCCCATCCTTCCACTCTTCCGGTTCCGCCCCACGGAAGGACTTGCTCAGTGTTGGCGCCTTTGGACCCCGAGGCCCTCTACCGCATCTGACGAGGCACCCTTCCCTTTTGTGCCTGCGTGGTGGGGAGGGTGGGAGGTAGTCGACCCCCGACGAGGGTCCGTGCGACCAAACTCCCGCGAAAACCCGTCAGAGTCTACTAGCGGAGACGGACCTCTTTGTCGGCATCTACCTCGACGTCCACGAAGTCCTCCTTCCATCCCCGAGCCCTGCCGTCTCGCCACAGATCCGTAGCCTCACGACAAGAACAAGCCGGTGATTCAGTACGGACTGAGAAACACTGGGATATCTGACGTCGCACGGTCGGAGGAGACAGGAGGTGACAGAAGGTCTCGAACGAGTTTGAGTACAGGTAACTCAACCACTACGGTAGACTGGTAGAGTACGAAGGTCGGTCTAGGCCGCACAGATTTAAGAGAGGAGGCAGAGTACTCTGACAACAGGACAACCGAGGTGGGGACGTCGTCGAGAGTCTTAGCGAGGAAGGACAGAGGAAAGGTTGGGAGTCTCGGGTCTAGTCTGGGAACGTTCCAGAATAGGTCGTAAAGGGTTTCACAGTGGGTGCGTCGCCCCCAGGATGTTCCAAGGAACCCCCCTTCTTTCTCCAGAGCCCTAGTTTATTGACAAAGTGTAAGACGGAATACAAAGAGGAGGAACCTTTAAGTGTCGATAGTCAAAAAAATTTTTTTTACAAACTGAAACAAATGGCGAACATTATAGGAATAATATTCACTTTATTGTTATATTTTAATTATTGGGAACCTAGAGTCACCTCCTTAACGATCTAATAACGTCACCGAACACACAGTCCAAGGTGCAGGGGAAGGTTCCGTATAATGGTATTAAAAATACGGTGTAAGTTCAAAGAGGTTTGGACGAAGGGTAGCCTATTAAGGGATTAGAGGGAAGTTGATATCACTCGAAATCGATTTAATACGAGTCAAATTAAAGGGTAAACAAAGGGTACTAAAAAGACGTAATCAAGTGTCAAATGATAAATAAGTAGATATGTAATTGTTCAGAAAAAACTGTGTGTTAATAGGGTCACAAAAATTTTTCACTTTCTGTTACAGAGTAGGAACCGATTGTAAAGAAACACTAGACCGATTTACCTGGACCCAAAAGACGTCTGTGAGTACACGAACCAATAGGACGAGAATAAGTAAGTAAGTCGACGACGATAAGTCCACGGTTGTCTCGGATTTACTTACTGGACAGTATAAAAATAAACATTCAGAGCACATAGAAGTAGGAGTCTAGTCAGGGGACCCCCCTAAGACAGAGGACGGTGAAAGGTCCTTGTGGTGTCGGGTTACAGATAATTGGGCTTATCTAGTCCTAGGAATTTCTGTCTTCGTGACCGGTGAACGGTCGGACGTCTGCACCCCAAGTCACAGAGGGTCACCTTCTTTCTCGTATACTAATAGTGAGTGACATCTTCCACGGACGGGTGTGCACGACCACTGGAGGACCAACCGTAAAGTACTTTATATGTTGAGAAATTCAACCCCTATGTTTTCTTTGAAAATTACCCGGGTGATCAGAGTGCTCTTCACCAGTTCTAGACAGTACTCATCCTTCGTACTACTCCTTTTTTTTTTTTTTGATCCGTTTCCAGAGTAAAGGTATAGAAAATGAGTCAACTTTTACTTTTCTTATTTTATATTACATGGGGTGGAAAGTTCTCTCTCTCTCTTTCCATGACTGAGAGACTTAGGGATTTTGCCGAAAGATCGTTTGTACACGGCGAAGACACATATACCATTCTTTACTCTAATTTTCAACTTGTAAAAGAGGAGGGTAGTGTTTCTCCAAGGCAAGATCAGTGTATACAGTCTGAACTATAAGTCAAGGTAGATGAGAGAGACGGGGCGTCCAATTATTACACTTACAATCGTGACCATACGAGTCGTCTCGTCCATCGACCCCTTTCTTTTCTTTAGGGTGTTTGTGTAGCATGGCGTGTACGACCTGGTCCGACTCGCGTCTGCACTCGTCCCAGAGTAGTGAGTGGACAATGCAGTAGAGTCCACCAGTGTACTGGGAACAAGTCACAGGTCTCCCTTTACGCAAGTCACAGGTCTTCAAGGGGGTCATTTCTTCCGTACCCGATCCTTCCAGAGTCCATGTAAGTCAAGTCCCCTTAAACGGGTAGTACTAAAAAATCTCTACGAGGTCTACGTTAATGGAGTCTCGTTTCCGAAGGGAGTGTCGAGTCGACCATTTCTTAGACGGACGTTACGTCCTCTGGGGCCAAGCTAAGGATCCAGCCCTTCTGGGGACCTCTTCCCTATCCGACGGGTGAGGTCATAAGAACCCGAAAGGAACGCCGAGTTTACCATTTCTTAGGTGGACGTTACACCCGCTGGACCCAAACTAGGGATTCAACCTTTCTAGGGGACCTCTTCCCTTTCCGAGGGGTGAGATCGTAAGGCCGGACCTCTTAAGGTACCTGACATATCAGACACCCCAGTGCTTCTCAGCCTGTACTGACTCGCTAAAGGTGAAAGTTTACGATTGACTTTTTACTCAACATCGGTTGTAGAGTATTCCTCCTAGGTATGGCTCGGTGTCTACTTAAGACTCTGAAGGTCGAAACCCGGTCAGGGGTCCTATTAACTCTTCAGTCTTAATGAGTACTCAATGACTGTTTAATGGTTAGACCGATGATAAATCTACAGAGAGTATAGGGAGAGAACTCTCTATTCCTTAGACCGAGAAACATTCTTTACCTACTAACAATGACCGAGTATTACTCTTTCGATTATTTCTTTCTTAAAAATCGTCTTATTCACCGAAGAACTTATTTTCTAGGGAAATAATGAAGTACTTAGTGTCAATTTTCGATTACAGTACTTTGACTTCTTAACAGACGTCACCTTTTTTTCTTCTTTTAAAATTTTGTATCCCTTGAAGAGTTCTATAACCGACAACCACATCAAATAGTCTTGACTTGGCTCTTTGAATGACTCTACCGGTGCAAAAGAATCCCTTACTTGTTGGGGCGCAGGGAATACGCGGTGACTGTAACTACGGGTCTGTGCAAACGCTACAGTACAAACTATAAACGACATACAACAATAACAAGTTAGTGGTTCAACCCATGTTGAGAACGACTGGGGTACCTGATGTCGTGTGGTCCGAAGGAACAGGTAGTGGTAGAGGGCTTCAAACGAGTTTGAGTACAGGCACCTCAACCACTACGGTGGGTTGGTAGAGTAGGAGACGGCGGGAGAAGAGGAAAACGGCAGTTAGAAAGGGTCGTAGTCTCAGAAAAGGTTGCTCAACCGAGAAGCGTAGTCCACCGGTCTAATGATCTTGAAGTCGAAGTCGTAGTCAGGAAGCTCGTTTACCAGTGCCAACTGAAGGAAAACCTGACTGACCTAACAAACGACATACGACCACAATCAGTGAGTCGGCACAGGCTGAGACGTTGGGGTTCCTGACATCGGGTGGTCTAAGGAGACAGACGCCTCAAGAGGTCCGTTCTTATGACCTCACCCAACGGTAGAGGAAGAATGACGACTTTTATCTCCGTCTGTTACGAGCCAAAAAATTCACGTCAAGCAGTGACAAAGGGTCAAGGATCCCTGTGCTCCTATCTCCTCTTTTTTGTTCTGGTCGTCACGACCCTCACCCATTCCTCGACGTCTGAGTGACGACTCCGTGACCAACCCCGGTACCGGGTTCCTACGAAGGCCAACCTGGGTCCAGAGACCTCTCAAGACGTAGGGGGTGCTTCACGGGTCGTCACGTGACGTGCGACGACTCTTCGCCGTACACGGGTCTCCTGGGTCAGAGCGACCGTCCACCTCCTGAGTGAACGTTGGAGAGCCAACAACGACGACAAGTAGGTAGTTGAGGACAGGTTGAGAAACGCTGGGGGACCTGGTGTCGTGTGGTCCGAGGAGACAGGACGCGATAGAGGGACCTCAAACGAGTTTAAGTCCGGGTTGCTCAACCACTACGGTACCCTTGGCGAAGTTTTAGGCCACCAGTCACCTTCGGCCAAGAGGTCTCCCCGCCAGGCGCCCTGAACGAGCCTGGACGTCTGGTGGCACGGGTCCCGTGTCGTGACTGACCGTGCTCGCTTTCCGTCCGGACTGAGGCTTGTCGGCTGCCTACGGTGGCGACCACGCCCCTGGCGTCGAGACCCTCGGGGCCGGGCTGACGGGAGAAGGCCTCCTTGTTCCACCGGCCGCCCGGAGCTCCCCCGCCTGCCTCTCGTCCGACCGCAAGACCCGAGGAGGTGTCGGACACGAGGATCCGTACGTGAACGTTTGACCCAAGACGGCGGAGGAGTCTCTCTTTGGAACCCCTCCCCCGGAGACGTTTGTGACAACTGCAACGTCAGAACTCCCCCGGTGCACTTGGATCTTCTACCCACCTTCCCGGGTCCTGTGCGGGGGTTGGACCCGGGACAGTACCTACTTCGTCAAAGTGGGAGAGGTCCCTCCGCAGTCGTCGCCCTTTAGGTTCAGGCAGTTTACTGGACTTTTAGTCTGACTGACGGTGGGTGTATTGGGCTCAGGGAGGTTTATTTCCCAACAGGAGACGGTAACTTTGCGACCAAGGGTGTTCGCTCGCGACGAGGGGGTTGGGGTGGGTTCTCCTACTGGATCCCTTCGCAAGGGTTCTCCGCAAAAGAGTCCCCTTCGCGGAGGTCGTGTGAGGTCTCCACCGGAACGACGAGGTGGTCGGGGCACAGGTGACGTCGTCGACCGGCGCAGGGGGGCCGAGGACGGGACGGGTTGGCAGTCCAGGGTCCTCGATTTGGTCCCGAAGGTAGGGGACTCGGGTCCGGGAGGACCTGCGTGTAGGTCACTACCTCACCCCACCCCTCGTCTACTTATTTCCCTGTCTACCTGACCTCCTGTCCCGTTCCTGATCCTTTTCCCAGAGGTGTCCTCAGGAGATCTTTAAGGAGGGTCCAGGACTCTGTCTCCGGGGTAGGACCCCTCTGGCGAAACCCCTTCCTTTCTCCGTTCCTTCCTGTCCTCCCTCCACCCCTCCTCCTCCTCCCTCCCTGGGCCCTCCTTCCACGTCCAAGGAACCGAGTCCGTCTCGGGAGTTGAGATCGGAGGAGAGAACCGACAGAGGTCGTAATCACTCGGGTTTCCCTTCGACTCTAGACAGGTAGCACCTCTCGTCCCCAGGGCAGAGGAGAGAAGACGGTGTCGGAGTCAGTAGTGACACCCCGGTGACCCTCCCGCCTCTCCCCTCCTGTGTGGCGGGGGAGGACCCTCCTGGCGATACAGGGTTAAGTGGAAAACCACTTATAGCGTAGAAGGAACCCTTCGTCGGTTCGACGACACGGTAGACCCGAGTCCACGTCCTACCGTTATTTCGTCCTACGGGCGGCCCATGTTCACCTCCCCTGCCCCTGTGCGCCCCGACTCCCGAGACCCCCTTAGGGTGACCGAGGGACCTTTAGAGGTCTCCCGGGATGTTCCCAAGACCACTACCGTCTAGGGACTCCGAGTCCTGACAGGAGGAGACTGCGAGAGTAAAGGTACCACTACCTTCCTTTTCGAGTGGGTCTTCGGACGAGGGAGAGGTGGACCCGGTGTCAGAGTCGTGGTTCTGTAGGAACAGGATCCCTGGGACGGACCTACCGACGTGGGGAAGGGACCGAGACCTCTACGTGTCCCACTCGTGGTCCGAGCCCGCGGACACCAGGCCCCTTCCCCCCGGGACACTTGAGGGGGAGGAGGACTGTGGGGTCGTAGTGGCAGGAGGGGTCGCGGGGTGACGAGGAGGACAAGGGGTAGAAAAACTCCACCATCTTCGGTACTCCTGTCCTGGGCAGTACTGGCAAAGAGGGAGATTATCCGGAACCCTGAATTTGTATTGTCTTACGCTACTAAAAAAAAAAATTACTCATTTATTAATCTTTCCTTCGGTCAAGTCTGTTGAAATGACCTCTTTGGACCTTAAAAAAAAAGAGACGTGTTCCATAATTTTAATTTTGAATAAACCTCTCGTCCTCACACCTGAGCTAATGTACCCCTCCCCCGTTCCACTTCCTTCTCTTGATCCACTTCCCACTCTTTACCCCTCTTTTTGATTGTGCCTGTGAGTCCTTAAATACGTAAATCCCTTCTCACTGGCACGGTGCACCCTCTCTCCTGTCACGTCCCCTGAGCGGAGACGCAGATCCTTGTCGGAGGGGTCTAGTCTTGTTCCCCTCTTCAGGGTCGTCTATGGTCTGCCCGAGTCGTGTGACGGGAAACAACGAGGACGTCTTGAAAGTACGGCACAAATTGAACGGTGCCTATATCGTCACAGGCGAGGGGTGGCAAAGACGAAGGTCCCTTCACCCGTGGTCTCGCTCCGGTTGGGCCTCTCCGTTCGTCCACGGTCCGTCGAAGTCTCGGACCGTAGTTCCTTTCGCGGACCCTTCGACGGACCGGCGACCAGGGGACGGGTGGACGGGACCTCGGCCTTAGTCGGGGGTTCGGACCGACCAGAAGGTACCCGGTCCGACGTCCACTACGGGTCTCGAGGGGGGCCCGGTCGACCCGGACAGACCGACCCTCGTGTTGGGCGAGGACCAGACACTTCGACCTCCACCTGGTCTTCCGTCGACGACGGACGCAGGTCGAAAACTTTTACTACAGGGACGTTGAAAGGGGCACTGTCGTTTTCCGTTGGTCGGAGAAAAAACCTCTCTGGTTCTTGTGTCCTGAATAAGGTTAATTTTGAACAATCATATTCAGAAGTATAATAAAATATAAAATATACTTTTATATAAAGTTTATAAAATACTGTTTAGTAATGTAATAGTGTCTACGTTTACTTCTTTCATGTACGTCGACTAAGAGAGGTCACGATTGCCTCCGGGAAAACTGCTCGTAGTGTCTTCGACCTCCTTTTAAGTTATGCGTGTACGCCAGTGTCACTGGCTGAGAGACGCCCTGGACCCCTGAGACTACCCCTTCAACGGAACAAGAGGAGGTGACGTGCCAGAAACCAAGAAGAGAACGAGAAGAACCAGTCAGTTCTGCTACGAGACTCGGGGAAGTCTCCTCGTGAAACTCTCCTTCTCACATACCCCCTCCTAACATCTCCCTCCCTTCAGCTGCAAAGGATTTTGGTGCCCGTCTAATCCGCACAGAAAACGCGATGCACCCGAAGGGACCACCGAGTCTGTCACTTCTTAGACGGACGTCACGTCTTCTGGACCGAAGTCGGTGACCCCGCCCCTCTAGGGGTCCTCTTCCCTTACCGTCGGGTGAGGACATAAGAGTGGACCTCTTAGGGTACCTGTCTCCTCGGACCGTCCGATACCAGCCAGGTGCCCCAGCATCTTTCAGCCTGTCCTGACTCGCTGATTCGTGTGTGTGACATAGTTGTAGCAATAAATAGGCAGACCGAATGACAGGTGTTCTACCAGTAAGTGGGTGTTCTACCAGTCAGTGAATAAATAAGTCAGTGAGTCAGTTATGTATAACTAATTAGTCGTCCATAAATCACTCCCGGACAATCCCCGTTCCAAGACTCGATGTATTATGTCTCCTACTTTACCATCCGAAGGACTGACACTCCGTACATAAAAGGTCTTCCCCTCTGTCCCATGTAATTGTAGGGGGGCGGGGGCGGTCAAGAGACTGAAACTTTGTGTGTCGTAGGTCCGTCTCATCTGTTCGGTCCGGAGGGTACTTTACTCCCCCGCACCGCTCGTCGGACCACTCCGACCGTCGTCGTACAGTACCCGTTCGGAACGTCGTTCGAACCGGTCCAACGTCACCCATGACTCTCGGTCGACCCTCAGACCTGACCTAGGTACCTTGGGCTGTCCTAGAGGTGCGACTAAATTTCCCAGTCCTCCTCTTGGCCCCTCGATCGGACTTACTCAGATCGTCAAACCCAACATTATTCTGCGTCAGGAGTGAAAATGTCAGGGAGGGGTTTTACTACGGTCTTCTAAGACGTTCTCCAACCGCAAACCCTCGTCACTAACCTGACCTGTATGCAAAAGTCATACAAAGTAAATATTTCTGTCCATCGATGGAGTCGTCACCGGCCTTTATTTTTTATTAATAATGTTATGTGTATGACGAACCGACCTCGGGTATTTACTCTAATAAGTCCCGTGGTCCCAGAGGACCACCTTTTATTAGAAAAGGTCGGCCGCACACTGTGAGCCGACCAAACCTCCCCGAGACCCGTTCGGCACTTCGGTGGACCCGTACACTCCTCGGAGTCCTGCAGGTGCGTCCGTTGAGGATTGCTTACGGAACCGCAGTCACGACTCGCGGCAAGCGTCAAGTTCGTCTTTACACTACAGACCGCGGAAGTTCAGGTCAAAAGACGAGGAATGAACACGAGAGGAGGCAGAGGTAGACGAGAAACCACTTCCAGCACTTCCACCTAGACAGTCGTCGACTTTCTGTGTCTCTCTGGACGACTACCCTGGAGAGAGCCAGGGTGCAGGAAGTTCCCGTTTAGAGTCGGGTCTTTTACCGTCCGCTCCTCGAGGTCGTGGACAGGGCCAGGGGTGCATCTACGACTTGTTTCTCCGGCTCCGCCCCGTCGTCCTCCTCCAACCTTTCCCCTCGAGAGGAACGGGAGTAACATCCCACTTCTAAACCTGGAGGATGGGGCGTTCACAGAGTGTATGGAATCAGACAGGGCACACGGCTCTCAGAGGTCGATTCGGACCTCCTGCCGGGTTCCTCTTTTACCACCGGTCGAGGGGTTGTGTGTACGATGTCTGTTCTCAGACGGGGTGACGGACGTCACTCGGTTTCTCGAAACGAATGTTATTGTTTGTAAAATCGACTATGACGGGAAGCAGTATAAACACCTTTCCCGAAGGGACCACCGAGTTTACCATTTCTTGGACGGACGTTACGTTACACCCTCTGCACCCAAACTAGGGACCGAGCCCTTCTACGGGACCTCTTCCCTTATCGTTGGGTCAGGTCATAAGAACGGACCTCTTAAGGTACGTGTCTCTTAGGACTACCCGATGTCGGGTGTCCCAACGTTTTCTCAGCTAGCACTGACTCACCGGTTGTGAAGTACTTCGAAATAGTCTGTTAACAGATATTCCCTTAAACGTATATACTGAAAATGGCAGTACTAACAAAAAAAGGACTTTCTGTTTAGGACATTTTAAACCCTATATGTCTCTAAAGAGGAGATTTTATTTTGATGACTTATGTGGGTAAAACGTTTTATTAAATAGAGTCGAAAAATTTTAATTGTCGATGGAAATATATGTTTTACACCGACGATAAGTTCTGTCAGACATTGAACAGTTAGTTCATCTGAGGCTAACAATTAAAAAAAAGAAAATAGAAGAACGACAAATTGTAATAGATGTGAAAGATTTGTTTTATGTGTGTGTGTGTGAAACTCGTTAAGTCGTATAATTAGAACTTATTAAAATTACAAAAACCAAAATAGTAGTAATGGATCCAAAGGACACAAATCTAGTTTAAATTGAGGAACAATCTTTCAACGAGACAATGGAGTTAAACTTATGAATTTTATGAGTATTACCTTCTAAAAAAAGAGTGAATAATTTAGTTATTTATGATAGACGATACACGATCAAAGTAAAAAGATCCGTGACTTTATGAGGACTTTTATATTGTCTGTCCCGGAGTACAACTTCTTTGTCTATTATGTATTTTATTTGTTCGTTTAACAAGTCATCAAATCGGTTAACTATAAAACCGTTTTTTATTGACCTCTCTCCTCTCCATATCGACCCCTCCCACCGACGTTTGAATTTCAACGTTAGTCAACACTAGGTGTCTCGGTTTCCGAAACCGTATGAGTCATTTCGTCTTAATCTACAAAAAGACCTTGAGAGAACGAAAAAGTTACTAGGTTGACTACAACCGTTAAACTAGAGACCAAGGAGACTGAAAAGATTTAGGTCGAACTTGAAGACCTTCAAGTGTATGACAACTTTGGACCGAACCTCTTAAAACTCGTAATTAATGAAACGATCACATACTCTACTTACGTTAACACCCCATCAAATTTATGAGAAACCGTAACGGAAAGAAACCCTAACCTTACTCTTGACTGGAAAAGGTCAGGACACCGTTTACGACTTAAAAGGTTAAACGACCGTATAACTCACTTCGTGAATTTGTCGTAGTAGAAAATCCTAAACTTTATCAAGTTGACCTTAAGGTAGTGGAGGGGCTCGAAACAAGTATCACTACGAAAGATTCCGGGCGAACTGAAGAGTAAGGTCCAACAGACCAAGATCCACCCACTAGTGTGGTAGCACCAATAGACCAATAAGAATTTCTCTTAATAAGAATCTCTCTACCCTTATAGTCTGGTGAAATGGGCGGAGGACTCTTTAAACATACGTCCAGTTCTTCGTTCAATCTTGACCTGTACCTTGTTGTCTGACCAAGGTATAACCCTTTCCTCATGTAGTTACGACATATAACAATGGGACGAGTAAATTGAATATACGTCTCAAGTCAAGTCAAGTCAAGTGAACGAGTCAGTACAGGCTGAGAAACGCTGGGATACTTAGCGTCGTGTGGTCCGGAGGGACAGGTAGTAGTTGAGGACCTCAAATGAGTTTGAGTACAGGTAATTCATCCACTACGGTAGGTCGGTAGAGGAGGAGACAACAGGGGAAGAGGAGGACGGGAGTTAGGGAGGGTCGTAGTTCTAGAAAAGGTTACACAGTTGAGAAGCATAGTCCACCGCTTTTATAACTTCAAAGTCGGAATCGTAGTCAGGAAGGTTACTTGTGGGTCCTGACTAGAGGAAATCTTACCTGACCAACCTAGAGTACGTCAGGTTTCCTGAGAGTTCTCAGATGAGCTTGTGGTATCAAGTTTTCGTAGTTAAGAAACCACGAGTCGAAAGAAGTGTCAGGTCGAGAGTGTAGGTACGTACTGGTGATCTTTTTGGTATCGGAATTGATCTGTCTGGAAAAAACCGTTTCACCCCAGAGACGAAAAATTATACGATAGATCCAACCAGTATTGAAAAGAAGGTTCCTCATTCGTAGAAAATTAAAGTGCCGACGTTAGTGGTAGACGTCACTAAAACCTCGAGGGTTTTATTTCAGACTGTGACGAAGGTGATAAAGGGGTAGATAAAGGGTACTTTACTATCCTGGTCTACGGTACTAGAATCAAAAGACTTACAACTCGTAATTCGGTTGAAAAAGTGAGAGGAGACAGTGAAAGTAGTTTTCCGAAAAATCTAGGAGAAGTGAAAACCGGTATTCCCACTACAATAAACGTACAGACTCCAATAACTATAAATAGGACCTTTAGAACTAAGGTCGGATACGAAGAAGATCGGGTCGCAAAGAATATACGTCTCATGTAGTACTTTTTACGGTCCGATCTACTTCGTGTTCGACCTTAGTTCTAAAGGCCCTTTTTATAGTTATTGGAGTCTATACATCTACTGTGGTGAGAATACGTTTTCGTTTCTTCTTGATTTCTCGAAGAACTACTTTCACTTTCTCCTCGCACTTTGTCAACCGAATTTTGAGTTGTAAGTCTTTTGATTCTAGTACCGTAGACCAGGGTAGTGAAGTACCGTTTATCTACTCCTTTGTTACCTTTATCACTCTCTTACATAAAAACCCCCCGAGGTTTTAGTGACGTCTACCACTGACGTCGGTACTTTAATTTTCTGCAAACGAGGAACCTTCTTTTCGATACTGGTTGGATCTGTCGTATAATTTTCCGTCTCTGTAATGAGACGGTTGTTTCCAGGTAGATCAGTTTCGATACCGAAAAGGTCATCAGTACACACCTACACTCTCGACCTGATATTTCTTTCGACTCGTGGCTTCTTAACTACGAAAACTTGATACCACAACTTTATCTGAGAACTCTCAGGGAACCTGACGTTTCTCTAGGTTGGTCAGTTAGCATTTCCTTTAGTCAGGACTTATAAGTGACCTTCCTGACTACGACTTCGACTTTGAAGTCATGAAACCGGTTGACTACCTTCTCAACTGAGTAACCTTTTCTGGGACTACGACCCTTTCTAACTTCCGTCCTCCTCTTCCCTTACTGTCTTCTACTCTACCGACCTACCGTAGTGTCTGAGATACCTGTACTCAAACTCATTCAAGGTCCTCAACCACTACCTGTCCCTCCGGACCGCACGACGTCAGGTACCCCAGTGTTTCTCAGTCTGTGCTGACTCACTGACTTGACCTGACCGGTAGTGTCCGTAGGAGTCTTCCCCTGTGAACCCATTTCTACGCTCCCTCCACTTCTCCCTTAACACCCATGGTCCTTACTCTACGGTCCGGTTCCCTTTCCTTCATCTAGCGTACTGGAAGCGTCCGGTGCAACCCACTGTAGAGTCAGGGAAAGAGGTGGACGAGTAGTGGTTAGGGTCGGTAGTAGGTGGGCACGGCTCAAGTACCAGGACAATACCGGGGTTGGGTCCGACAGTAGTGGACCTCGGGGTCCTAACCTTGGTGGGAGCCACTGAAACGACCACCGAGGAACCTAGTCTAGACCCCAGTTCCGACAAAAAAGGTGAGTGTCACCGATGAAAGTGAGGTTCCCAGTTCCCCGTCGAGGGGTCCTTCCTGTAACTCTGCGGTCTTCCGGAGTAGTCCTGCTCTCAAGAAGGGAGAATACTACCGATTTGACATCTGAAATGAATTAAAGGATGTGTTCTACCTAAATGAAAAAGAGACATATTAAGGTATAAATGTAGTAGCATCTATAACTTTTAATAGGTCAACGAAAGTGAGACTCTACACTCACCCGTCTACCAAGTAGTGCCGACATTAGTGGTGCAAATACGGAATTTCTATACAAGTTTCAACTAAGAGTGAGGTGCTTTTCCTTTAACTCGGATCCTAAGGTAAGATCATATTGTCGAGGGGAGGAGAATTTTTTTGTTTTACTTTATTGACAGTGACTGGGACCCGAATAGGAAACGTTTGGGGACGTAACAATCTCCGAAACACATTGATAATTGGTAAAAGGGGTACTGAATTCTCGTGACAGAATGTAAGAAAAGAGTCACCATATAGAAGGAATATTTTATTGGAAAGTATATCAGTACTGAGGTAGAAGAGTCTTCGTATTTGGATGAGACATGTTGGTGTCGGTCGAAGTACGTTTCGTAAGTTGTTGAGAAACAGGAGAGAACTCAGGGAAATAAGTCGTTGGTTCCTAGCCCGTAATGACTGGACAATTCGGAAGTCTATGTTGACAGTGGCCCATCTCTTCTTACGTGTCTTATAAAATTGACTTCCTCCCGACGGTAAATCTGTCAATTACGTCGTACCGATTCATTCCGGAAAACAAGGGGTCTCGTACGTCAAAAGGTTATTCCTGGTCAGAAAGAGAGGACACCACCGTGCACCACACCCACAGGGTACCTTCAGTGTGTGACAGCGACGAAGTCTGTTTTGCGGTACACAACGGACTGGTTACCTAAATAAACTCATGTCTACCGTCGAAGGGAAGTCACCCCAGGTCCAATCACTTAGCACAGTATAGGTCCGAGGAAAAATGGGTAAGTCAGGTGGGTAATAGGTACTCCCTTCGTGACAGGTCGGAGTGTACACTCGTGCCACCCGGTATGAAGGGTTCAGAGGGTCGCTGGGGCCATCTCTGCGTTCACAACTCTGGACCTTTTCTACCACAGACAGTACAGCAGTTTAGTGTGGTGAATGTCTATACATTTAACGCGGAAGGTCCTCACTTCCTAGAACACGTTTAACCGTTTCGGTCTTAGTTTAAGGTGGTTACTCGTCGTTCACAAGACGCAAATGTTGTCTTATATAACTGTCAGTGCAACTTTTATTTTCTCGTCGCACCAGTACTTGTCTTCGTGTACAGTTCGCCGTTCTCTACCGTCACCCACTTCTCCTCAGTTTCCTCTCCGACGTTGGCCCTCAGTACCCAAACCCCGGTACGTCCCACACCGACGAAGTTAGGGTGCACCCCCTTACTGCAACCACAAGAGGAGAGGAATAAGGTGCCTCCCTTGAGCCGGAGGTCGTTGACGTCTAGTAGGGTGAGTCGGTCGCTCGATAACTAAACAGACAAGTTTGACATAATTCACGGACATAACACGGTCCTTGACTCTACTGACGACCCTTGACTTATACGTTCTGTATGTGACCGACGGAGGGTCTTCGAAGGTTTTATCGATCTTCAAAGGTTTCTGTTTGTCCGTGTATCGGTCCTCCCCGTTTATAGTCTTTCTCTCGAGTGTCCTTGAACCGAAGAATCCCGACTTACTTGTCACACAGGTGCGCTAGGATCTTTTATTGTCCTGGGTGTCTCCCGACCACAGCTCTACCTCGGTTCGTAGTCTCTTTTCGTGCCGCCCACTCCGGCCCTGTCTCTCTCTCTCTCTCTCTTGCGATGTCGGTACACACACGGGTCCGAGGTCTAAGACCACTGAATAATTATGAGGGGTTGTACCGCTTTTTCCTTCAACGGGGCTTTAGTCGGGTGAGTGAGACCCCGCCCACGAGACTGGTGACGTCCCTTAAGTGTCGATTTCCGCGTCGTAGGTGCAGTCAGACTTTTAAATCGTCGTTGGACGGATGCCATTACGCGACGGAAGTTGGAGGGTACAACAACACTGTCTACTAATCGCTCCTTCACGAACCCCTTAACAGGGGAGATGAGTAATACTTAAGTACGTTTCTGTATAGCTTAATGTGTAGACAGTCGCTGATTCAATCTCGGTGGCCTTAGGTCGGAGGATATAGTAGATATACAAGAGGAGACTCTATCTTACCTTTAAGCCAACATTTTGTTTATCCTACGACCACGGAATACGTCTCAACGTATTGATTAAATCCTAATATCACAAGTTTTGGGTGTGTTGTACTTGTCACCATTCACGTCTCGCAACGCCGAAACATTGTACGAGAAAAGGAATCACGTGTGTGGGTGTAGTCTCGAATCACTAGTGTCACTTCGGTCTCATTTTTGTCCCACCGTACATTCGTTCTGTTGGTGTGATCTACGGTCTCGATATTTGGATTGTACTATTTGAGGTGCAACTCTACAGTCGCAACTCAATGTTTTATCCTTCTCTTCTCCTCTAAACCTTTCCTTTTCTAATGCTACTATTACTAGAAAGAAGATTCTTTCGTTTTTAGAGTTGGACCCACAAAAGTTAATATAGAGAGTTCTTCGTTTAGGGACTGTAGACGATAGCCAATTTCTTCTCTGATCTATACGAGTAACTCTCGTTGAACCTTTCGACCCTTTCTATAAAACGAACTTCTGTGACCACGAGACTTTACCACGACTCTTGGTCCGGAATACTTTCACAAGTATCCTGCTCTGTCCTCTCTACTACTCTCGGTCTGTCCACTCGGATCGAAACGCCCAACAGAGCGAGGTCCTTGTGGACGAGTAAACGTCCTAACTCTCTGCCGTTCGATGTCTCTCGAAGACTAGTGAGAACACCCAGATTCTCTTACTTTTGTTGTTCTTTTACCTTAGATCAAAAGTGTGACATAAATCGACGTAACTTGTCGAAGGTGGTCCGAGGAGGTAGGTACCTTAAGAGGTCCGTCCTTATGTCTTCACCCAACGGTAAGGGAAAAGGTCCCCTAGAAGGGTTGGTTCCCTACCTTGGACTCCGAGGACGTAACCGTCCGTCTAAGAAAAAGTGACTCGGTAGTCCCTTCGGAGCCCGTACGTTGTTTAAGACTATTTCAGAGAATAATAAAAATAAGACAACGTTTATAAAAGACTAAAAAGAACAATACCGAAGAACAATTATCTATGTGGAGACAAAGTTTTCACTTGTAAATTAAACGTTCATGTCTCCCAAAAGATTTATGAGAAAATAAAAAACATGAGGACTATAATTAAGGAGTATAACTATAACTAAAGAGAAAATTTATGAAAGAAGAGAAGTTAGTGGGAGACACACAAAAGTCAGAAAATTGAAGTAACCCGGAAAGCTACTTCCGATACAGTTTCTAGAGAGAATCATTTAGAGTGTAACGAGAACTTTTATTCACCCAATAAAAGTTTATAGAAAACTATAACTAAAGATGGTATTATTCTGAAGGGACCACCGAGTCTACCATTTCACAGACGGGACGTTACGCCCTCTGGGTCCAAACTAGAGACCCAACCCTTCTAGAGGACCTCTTCCTTTACCGTTGGGTAAGGACATGAGAACGGACCTTTTAAGGTACCTGTCTCCTCGGACTACCAGATGTCAGGTACCTCTACCTTTCTCAGTCTGTGCTGACTCGCTGAAGTGAAAGTGAAAGAAAAGATGTCACCATTGTCTGAGACATACTAAAGTTGTGGAAATCTAGCACATGTCTTCTCTCTAGGTTGGTCATTTAGGGTTTCCTTTAGTCGGGACTTATAAGTAACGTTCCTGACTACGATTTCGACTTCGAGGTTATGAAACCGGTGGACTACGTTTCTCGGTTGAGTAATCTTTTCTGGGACTACGACCCTTTCTAACTTCCGTCCTCCTCTTCCCCTACTGTCTCCTACTCTACCAACCTACCGTAGTGGCTGAGTTACCTACTCAAACTCCTTTGAGCTCCTCTATCACTTCTTGTCCCTTCGGACTAAACGACGTGAGGTACCTCAGTGTTTCTCAACCTGTGTTGAATCGCTTATTTGACTCAACTCTGGTACTTTAAAAACGTGGAACCAAATGCAGGGACCTATGCAAGGTCACAGAGAACCGAATATCAGATACCCTTGAACTTATCTCAAACATAGAACGACAACACACTTTTAATATGTTGATAATAAATACAACTTAACCGATTTTTACTTTTAACCTGAAGGTCCGGACGACACCTCCACCTCCCACCCTTGCGGGACCCATTCCACCCACACGACCGGGGGAGGAGGTCTAAAGTACTTGGGAGAGTGCGAAACGACGTCGTCTCAGCGCAATGATCCGAACGAGAGACGAGAACAGGGTAGTGGCCAGTATCGTAGTCCCATTTTCGTTAGAGACAGAGGAGTGGACCAGACCGTAGTACAAAAAGGAAGTTGTCGTTCTTATTTATAATTTAAAATTATAGAGGGGGGTTTTAGTTTCTTTAACTTAACCTTTCAGAGTATACTTACGATACCAGAGATGATAAAATGGACGCTAAGGTCTTTTGTAAATTCCTTCGGACTCCCTCAGTGCCCGAAGTGTCCACCGTGACTACCGTTTCTTTCGGTGGACGGCTGCGTCCTCTGAGTTCCCTACACCTAAGTCAGGAACCAAGTCCTTCTACGGGACCTCGTCCTTTGTCGTCGGGCGAGGCCATGAAGACGGACCCTTTTGGGTACCTGTCTCCTCGGACCACCCGATGCCAGGTACCCTGGGGTTTCTCAGCCTATACTGAGTCGTGTGTGCGTGTTCCTTCAGTGTTGCAAGTAAAATACTATAGACTCACGAAGGTTTAGACAAAGGTCTCTACGTCCGAAGGGGACTCGACAACTTCAACTATTTTAGATAAGGTTGAAGAGAGGATCCGTGTTTCCCATAAAATTTCCGTCTCCCAAATTATCTCAACTCACGTACTCACACAATTCAGAGAAGTCAACACAGGTTAGACACACTGAGATACTTGACATCGGGCGGTCCAAGGAGACAAGTACCTTAAGAGGTCCGTTCCCATGACCTCACCCAACGGAAAGAGGAGGTTTCCTAGAAGGGTTGGGTCCCCAGTTTGGGCTCAGAGTACAGAAGACGTAACGGTCCACCCAAGAAATGGTGACCGTAACGGACCCTTCGGGGTCTTCTCCACTAGTGTCTCCGACTAGAAGTACTCCAAAGAGCTACACAAAATTTCGATACACCCAGGATAAACTAACAGAAACCTCAACAGAAGTTGAAGACTCCTTCAATTCAGGTGTAGGCTGGGTTCATTCCTTGGATGAAGTTCTTTTCTTAACGTCACCGGTCTCTTAAACCAAAAAAGTTCTACCGAAACCACGACTGGGTGTCCACACGAACCTCTGACATAGTGTACTTACCTGAGAGAGAGGGGTCATAAACACCTGACGGTGATCCGGTGAAGTCAGTCATTTCTCAACTGTGTATAGACTCAGTAAAAAATAACCGGTTCAAGTTACAATTTTATCGCTTATGACCCACGAACTCAAGACGAAACACATTGTCCGGGGGTCAATACGTACCTGTGGACCCTAATGGGTGTAAGTCAGGAACTTTCTACCTTCCGAGTTGGAAACTATTGACCCGTCTTATATCAAATTACATAACTAAATAGATTTCTTTCAGCTGTAACGAGTCTTCTAAAGTCTCCACGGTCTTCTTGTTGATTATTCAATGTCATTATTACAACCAAGTTTTACAACGTTTCGATGTCTAGTCCACTTACTACCACCTCTTCCCCTTCCATGTCGTTCAGAAAGTTTTATCTTAACTGGGACTATACCCATTCGGTTTCTACTTACTTATTCCCTTTGTTCGGAAGACGGGTCTCCCATCTGTCGCGACTGGGTACCCCGTCTGTAAAAAATTCCCGTGGTCGTATCGGGTCACTTCGGGGTCACTTTCCTTAGTTGTGACCACAGGGGGAGACAGGTCCTCTCTCCCCCGGAGACCGTCCCTTGAATGTTGGAGTTCAGGGGCAGACATCCTGGACGGGAAATTGTCACTGCCGTCGAGGTTCGAGACAACCGGAGAACAGGCTTAAGGTCCGAGTCATTCGAGCGAGTGATTACTTGGGGGACTAAACGAAAGGATGCACCCAGATCGAACGACACTCTTTTAACGACCTTGACGGTTGGCCTTATAAAGTAAGACTTATCGTTAATCTAACAAGTGTAACATCTTCATCGGTAGACCAGTAGACCAAAATACAGTCAGGGTACTCGAACGAAAATTTTTCGTCGGGGGTGGGGGAGTTGTGTGTATGTGTGTTACCTGGAAGAGTCACACTGTTCAAACATAAAGACTCAAATATTACGGTTCCAGTCTGGGATCGGACCTCTTGGTAGGCGTGACCTTAAACCCTGTGTGAAACGTAGTCAAAACACGGAAACTGGTACAAGATTGAACGGGTTAATCTTTGAAGTCGTTAGCACGGACGTCCCTTTTCTCTGAGTAGTTGGGACCTTCTACTTAAGACTCTCCGTGATTTGAGGTCCTACTTCGTTACTTTGTCTTTACTATAGACTATGACCTACATAAGAACTATTTTTAGGTTAGACATTCATAGAGAAATATAGTAATCTTTTTTCTTAAAAGTTTAAAAAGATATTTCGTCGACTATTATATATGTTACATTGGTAATAATAATCGATCTGATGTGTGTTATAGTACTCATTATGGAAATAAAACATGGACAGAACACAACAAAATAAAGTCACTTTTCCTTATATAAATTTTCCGAATACTTTCAAGTAGATTCATCTGAGGTCCGAAGGGAGGACTACGAAGGACGTTCCAGTACTCTTTGACACTTAAGAGAAGGACACCCTGCGAGTCGGAGTACCCACCTTTCCACGTAACCTCTGGTGACCAGGACTGATCTGTACTAACGAAGAAAAGGGTTTACCCTACCGAGGGAGGGTCTAGTACGTCAGACAAGCAAAAATTTTCCGTAAGTTTTAGGATCCGTTATTTGTTCCAACTTAATATTGTACTTTGCAGACCCTTTTGAACTGGAAAGAAAGTAGAGTTGATTTATGAACAGAGAGACTAAAATAATTGAGTAACGATTGTCGAACTATAAGAACAGGGACCTCTCCCCTTTCTGTGTGTGTGTGTGTGTGTGTGTGTGTGTGTGTGTGTGTGTGTGAGTTGACGTGGCTGATAAACTCCTTTCCTGTCCTACTCGTCCACAAATCGAGAGTAGAAAAGATCTGACCGTTGTTTATTTGGGAGTATTTTGTAGGGGCACACTACTTGGCAGGACCCTTTGTGAAACCGGCGACGTGGTACTCGGAATGTTACGAGAATGGGAGTATCCACCGGGTGGGTAGAGTTATAAATAGGGTTTGTTACTGGTTTCTCATTAATACCTAAATCACCGGACACAATTAAGGTTCAGACTATGACCTAAAGGTTTGTGTCTGTCGTAAACAGAGGACGGAAGTGGGAATACTTTTCGAGTGTGAAGTTTCTGTTTCTAGAGAATTATCTATTACTACGGGTTTATACCAAGAGTGACACCGTTGGAACTACCACTTTTCAGTCTCCTTTATTACGGATATCGTATCGTTATCTTCAACGATACATTTAACACCCTCTGTCACATAATCACTCAAAAGATCTCTTTATCTTGGTTATTCCACTATCTATCTCTCTCTCTGTCTACCCCTAAAAAAAGTTCCTTAACCGAGTCCACTAACGGCACCGACCGTTCAGGTTTTAGAAGTCCTGTCGGTCGACCGAGTTCTGTGTCTCCTCAACTGTCGACTACACAATCAACGAGTCAGCACAGACTGAGAAACTCTGGGGTACCTAATGTCGGGCGGTCCGAGACGGGTACCTTAAGAAGTCCGTTCTTATGACCTCACCCATCGGTAAGAGAAGAGGTCCCCAAGAAGGACTGGGTCCTTAGTTTGGGCCCAGAGAACGTAACGTCCGACTAAGGAATGGTAGACTCGGTGGTGCCTTTGGGACTATCAACCACCACGTCAAGTTTATGCTTCCTTCTTTAGGAGAAAGGAACGAACCCCCTTGGAGTTAACAAAAGAGGTTTCCAAAAAACTGACTAACCTACTCAGGGTGGGTGTAAACACCTACCGTTAGACAAAATGAGTCGCAAATGACTGAATGTACAATTAAAGTAATTTTTTTTAATGGAAGTACCTTTATAGATCTTAGTCAGAAACCGGTTTATAGACCCATAACACCGGATCGGACGACGACGACGACGATTCAGTGAAGTCAGTACAGGCTGAGACACGTTGGGGTCTCTGTCGTCGGGTGGTCCGAGGAGTCAGGTACCCTAAACGGTCCGTTCTCATGACCTCACCCAACGGTAACGGAAGAGGCCCGGATCGGACTAACTGTGTATTTTAATTACTCGTGGAAGGGACCACCGAGTCTCCAATTTCACAGACGGACGTTACGCCCTCTGGACCCAAGCTAGGGACCCAGCCCTTCTAGGGGACCTCTTCTTTTACCGTTGGGTGAGGTCATAAGAACGGACCTCTTAGGGTACCTGTCTCCTCGGACCACCCGATGTCAGGTACCCCAGTGTTTCTCAGCCTGTACTGACTCGCTAAAGTGAGTGGTACAAGGAAATGTTTTAGTCTTTTTTTAAAACTTGGTCCAGACCTCGGTGGAATCCCGAACCACGTTCCTGATACCTAAAACAGGTCCACTATTCTCCGATATTGACTGACTTCGATACCTCTTTCTCAGGGAAAAGGATAAATCTCGTTAGTTCAGTGAGGGTTCGTTTCCTACTCCTAAAGTTAAGCCCCCTTTTTTTTTTTGACTAAGTCTCTTTGGAATCTTCACCCCTAAGGTCCTTGTCTTCTCTAGCGTGCACGTCGACTACGACCCCTAGAATCACTTTAGTCTACGTGCCTTCCGGTTATAGGTAAAATGTAGGACGAAAGTGTTTTGGTTATATGTGTCGTTTCGAATTTCTTAGTTCGTCGTCTAGCCTTCCAAACAGGGACTTTGAGCTTCTTGTTCCTCCTTTTCCACAACTACAACAGACCAGGGACATTCTTTAGGACGAAGGATACACTAGTACCTTCTGTCTTCGGTACCCAAATGGTCGACGGGGAGAGGGTAGGACATGTGAGTGACCGTCTCTCGAAGGCGTCCCTACGAAAAAAAAAAAAGGATGGAGTAAATTTTTATATTTGTCCCCTGGTTTCGTCTGTGACTCCTCTCGAGAGTGCACTGTCTCTTTACTTTTCTTGTTTTTTTACCTTGTGTCGTATTCGCTCCGTTCACGTTCTCTCATCTTTATTGTGTCTGTCTCCGTCCGCGTTTAAACGCAGGTATATTTATTTGACCTCTTCTGCACGTGGGGCGAGGTCTCAAGAACGGACCTCTCAGGGTGCCTGTCCCCTTGGGCCGCCCGATGTCAGGTGTCGCAGTGTTTCTCAGCCTGTGCTGACTCACCGACTCGTGTTTATTTGACCTTGTGATAGTTTTTCCTTGGAGTCTCCCTTTTCTTACATGAGGTCTTCAATTTATCCTATCGGTTTGTAATTCTACTTCGTTATCTTGTAATACTCTGGCTTTTTTAACCTCTTTTTATTAGGGGGTCTTCTATCGTTTTCTATTTCCTAACTACATCCCACCCATTTCTTTTCTTTTTATTCTCAGTCCGATAACTGAGTTATAAGTGACAACTTTCTTTCAGGTCTTGTTCTTCCATTTGACTATTGTCGAGGGTTTCTGTTTAGGTCCAGGATTAAGGATCTGGGGTACTCACCATAGAATAAACCTTTTTCCCGGAAACGTTTTCAATAATGCCCAGAACTTCATTTCTCTATTAGGACCTTATAGGTCTAACCGGGACTGACGGTAGTGTTAACCGGCATGTTCCTTCTCCGTCCCTCTCTACCCTTTGTGTGGCTACTCTTCGTACACTTCTACATCTGTCTCTGACCTCGGTAAAGTGTCTCCGTCTCTGAGTCCGAGTCTCTCAACGTCGGTTTGCGAACTACCGTTCGTCGAGGGTACACGGACTGTGTGTCACTTTCAAAGTCTGTCCGACTCCGTAAACACACCGTTTATCAGACCGAGTACCCTTTTAGACTTGGAGGAGGACCCTTACCCTACGTGTCTTCATTTATTCATAAAGTATCCTTGACGAGAATTTTCGTTACGAAACTAATATGTCTTCCTTAATGAACCAAAAACAAACAAACGAACGAAACGAACAGAAAATTTATAAATAATGACGGACCTTTACTGGGACTACGACCGTTTCCAACTTCCGTTTTTATCTTCCCTCACTATCTCCTACTCTACCAGTCTGTCGTAGTCACTGAGTTACCTCTATTTGAACTCGTTTGAGACCCTCTATCACTTCCTGCCCCTTCGGACACACGACGTCAGGTACCCCACCGTTCCTCAGCCTAAACTGAATAGCTGACTTGTCATTGTCGTTGTAAGTAAATAAATACCGAGACCATACACCCTAGAATCAAGGAGTTGGTCCCCAGTCTGGACGTGAGGAACGTAACCTTCCTTTTCAGAATTGGTGACCCGGTGGTCGTTTCAGGGTCTTCCTCAATAAAACCTGGCTATCAAAGACGAACGTACCACTCTTATGAAGGATCTTATCGACTACTAAGGATCTTACTTGTCCTAATGTGTAGACACCAGTAGGCATAGGTCGACTCCTACTCTTCTCTTCCTACACCATGGTGACTCCTTCAGTCGCGAACTACGAGCACGGCCCCTTTCGTCTCCTGTCTTCCGAGACCTGGAGACCAGTTCCTCTGTTCGAGTCTCCGTTTGAGATGGAGAAAGGTCAAGAAGGGTCTTTTTTTGGTTTGGTTTTGTTTTGGTGGATTTCTTTCTTTACTGGTCTCGGGAGACACCGGATCCACCCCCTCTTTTTTCAGTGGACAACAAGTCACCGAGGCAGCACAGACTGAGACGTTGGTGTACCTGACGTCGTGCAGTCCGAAGGGACAGAGAGCGACAGAGGACCTCGAACGAGTTTGAGTACAGGTAAGTCAGCCCCTGCGGTAGGTCGGTAGGATAGGAGACGCTGGGCGAAGAGGAAAACGGAAGTTCTCCGTCCACTTCCCGTACTGGTCTCGACAGACACCGAGTCCCGGGTCCCGGGTCCCGCCACAGACACGAAGATCGAGAGTGGTGAGGTCTGTGCGTCATCCTGACGTACAAAGAAGAGGTCGCTCGTGTCAGTCGGGACACGACACCGTCACCTTTGCGTCTCGGACTGGGCCGGTGAACGTCTGTCCGCGACACACCGGTCGGGACGAGAGAAGGGAGACAACGCCTTCCACCTCCAACGGTGCCTGGGTTCCCTTGTGTACTTGTCTCGGGGGACCTGCACTCCAGATTCGTTTTGTAGGTGGAAACGTCACTATTCCGGGACACCGAACCCCAAGGAATATCCTGTCATTGAAATGACTGACCGTAGTAACGATCAAACAAAGTCGAGGAACATCTACCTAGGTGAGGATACACTTAGAAAGTATTTTTAGATAAAAAGATGTTCCCTTCCCACTCCTATTCGTTAAAAGAGTCATTTTGGCAAATGTCTAATAAGTAATTGACTTAGTTACCTGATGACTACGAGGTAAATTAACGTATGAGTTCTTGACCCTAGAATATTTTGGACTTGGTGACTTCAAGTGAATTGATACACCCATATAGTACGTACCTTTTACTTTCACACCAACGACGACAAGACATCTTGCACATGGCTCATGGAATCCTGAGCTACAGGACGGGCACTCCCGTCCTGGCGTAGTCGATCATAGTCACTTGTCAGACAGTGACGTGGCGGGTTGACGACACACTACGAGACCCTTCTCTATGACCCTTTGCCCCAGAGGACAAATGTACGACCAGAGGGGTCCCTCTGACACAGAAGGACTCTGGTACAGGACAAGAGTCGGACGTCCGAGTTACATATCGTGTCACTTATTTTTTATAGTCCGTTTTTTAACCGTGGAACGTTTATTAGTCACCCAGACTCCTAAGGTCCACTGAGTCACCATTTCTTAGGTGGATGGTTACGTCATCCGAGTTCTCTACACACAAGTTAGGGACCCTATCCTTCTTTTCTAGGGGACGTCTTCCCTTACCGTTGGGTGGGGTCATTAAGAAGGCACCCTTTAGGGCACCTGGTTCTTTGGACCACCCGATGACAAGTACCTCAGAGTCTCAGTCTGTACTGAGTCGTGTGTGTCCGTGTGTTACAAAGGTTTAAACGTAATAAGGGGATGGATAAAATTTTGTAAGTATCGTGCGTGATATGTAACTTTATCTAAAAAATTCAGAAAATCTACCCGTCCGTCTGTATTTCTTTCGATCTACGTACGCACGCAAGGTTCAGTGAAGTCAGCACAGACTGAGAAACGTTGGGGTACCTGACATCCGACGGTCCGAGGACACAGGTACCCTAAGAGGTCCGTTCTTATGACCTCACTCAACGGTACGAGGAGAAGTCTTTCTTTCTATCTAAAAGGTCAGATTTTCATGGAGTGGGGTTTCTTTACCACCTTTCGAAACGACCTAAAGTGCCAAACGGGTCACCGGTAGTACTGTCGACCATTACGTCTACAGAATTTGTCCTGGTTAGAGAGACGATCCTTTGAACCGTACGTTTAACATACCTGTATACCGTATTTAAAAGAATTTAGTTCTTCTCATTATATTTGATGGACTGTGACTTACAAACTTTATCTTGTCTTGAGAATGGCATACGAATATAATCAAAGTCTTCTTACCGAGACTCTATTCTCTAAGGGTTGATAAATTTTAACATTTCAGTTTTCATCTTTACTGTCCTTTCACCTGTTGGACGACCGATAAGCACTCCTTAAAGAACACATAAAAACTTACGGACCTAATACATCTTAATAAAGACCTCTTTCTGAAGTTGGTAAAAAACACTGTAGTCGACGTCAAAATGTGAGACAATAATGGACGAGTAATGTTCAAGGCGCCTCAACAAAGATGTTCGACAACGTCACTTTACGTATCGAGTACACCCCTTCAGAAAAAAAAAAACCGACATGTAATTCTTATAAGTGGGTTACTACTCCTCCTAAATTACAGAGTAGGTGGACCTTGAAATCTCTCCATTCAAAAAAAGATCTAACCAATCTAGTGACTGAGTAAATGGACCATTAAAGGAAACATGATAATAAGGGTCAAATATCTGAAAACGGAACTTATAACTGGAAGATCCTAAAGTTCTTCTTTAGTATCAAGGTCTGTCGTGTACACACACGATTCAGCGAAGTCGACACAGGTCAAGAAACGCTGGGGTACCTGACGTCGGGCGGTCCGAGGAGACCGGTACCCTAAGAGGTTCGTTCTTGTGACCTCACCCAACGGTAAGAGAAGAGGTCCCCTAGAAGGACCGGGTCCCTAGCTTGGACCCAGAGGACGTAAGTGTCCGTCTAAGAAATGTCACACTCGGTGGTCCCGTCGGGTAACGATTGACTAAAAGAAAAACGTTATAAGGTACACCTAACGCAAAGGACGGAACTCGGGACTGACCATGTGTGTCGCTTACCATGGTAGTCTCGGACCTGTTCTCTGAGTCTCAGGTACTCCCATAACGATGGGTTGTGGACCTTTATTTTTCGACTGAAAAACCGTCTTCCTTTTCACCCTCCCCCTGCCAACGACCCACTCGACGATCGTCACTGACGGAGTGTAGGATCCAGGGACTATGGAAACAGAATTGATTGGCACCAAGTCGGGACACACCAACAGACAGGTTCCACAGGTACCTTTGTCGATTGGGGAAAAATTCTCACTCCGCGAGTGCAAGCACAGGGAGGCGTGTAAACAACGGTATAACAAAAGGATACCTCCACTTTGTCTAGCAGAGACGGAACTCGAGCGACGCGCTGATTGAGACGCCCCTAAGTCGACTTCCGGTACTGAGAAAGTTTAAGTAGAGCGGGTACACAGAATCAGAACGCTGACAAGATTATAAGACATGTATACACACATGTCCAAGGGTTTGGACTGTGTATGAAGACAGTCAAATTAAACTTCAAGGGAAAATTTTTATATGAGAATACTGGGTCGTTAGGGTGACGACCCATATGTGTGGCTCCTTTGGTCTTACCTTTCTCTGTGCACATGGGGTTACAAGTAGCGTCGTGACAAATATTATCGGTCCTGTACCTTTATTGGATCTACAGGTAGTCGTCTACTTACCTATTCTTTCGACACCATGTATATGTGTTACCTCATAATGAGTCGGTAATCTTTCTTATGTAAACTTAGTCAAGATTACTCCACCTACTTTGACCTCGGTTAATATGTGTCACTTCAGTCGGTCTTTCTTTTTGTGGTTATGTCATATGATTGTGTATATATACCTTAAATCTTTCTACCATTCCTATTGGGACATACACTCTATTGTTTTCTCTGTGTGTACAAATCTTACCTGAAAACCTGGGACACCCTCTCCCTCTCTAAACCCTCTTACCGTAACTTTGTACATATCATAGTACGTTCTTTGTTTAGTGGTCAGATACAAGCTATGTCCTATGTCCTACGAACCCCGACCACGTGCCCCTACTGGGTCTCTCTACAATACCCCTCCCTCCACCCTCCCCCCAAGTCCTAACCCTTGAGTACATGTGGACACGGACTAAGTACAGTTACATACCGTTTNTACCGTAACTTTGTACATATCATAGTACGTTCTTTGTTTAGTGGTCAGATACAAGCTATGTCCTATGTCCTACGAACCCCGACCACGTGCCCCTACTGGGTCTCTCTACAATACCCCTCCCTCCACCCTCCCCCCAAGTCCTAACCCTTGAGTACATGTGGAAACGGACTAAGTACAGTTACATACCGTTTTGGTTATGTCATAATACTTCGTTTTATTTCATTTTTATTTTTAATTTTTTTATATATATATATGAGACTCTTGAAAAGTACATTATTTTAAGCTGAAACGAACTGTTAATCAGGAGAGGAGTCCGTTTTACATAAAGACATCGAAAATTCTTGTTTTTCTGTAAGAATTTCTTTGTAGAATTTATAGGATTTCTATAAGAATTTGTTCTTCTTTGGTTTTCTATAAGTTCATAGAAAGTGTAGTACCATATAAGATGACCCTTTTCATATTTAAGACTGAACAATGTGACTAAATAAACGGTTCTGCCACCTTGGTCTGTAGAACCTCTGCACGTAATTACATGGAGTCAGAGGAAAGAGACGTATACCTCCACCACCGTCCCGTCGGTCCCGACCGGAAACTGGACAGACCGACGTCTCGATTGGGAGTTTGGAAGGGATACGATTAGACATCGAGTCTTATCATCGAGTTACCCGACGCTCAGGGTGTGAGGGACAGTCGACTACGGACGACCAAACCTGTTGCCCAACCTCCGTGCCAACCCCCTTTCCTCTCCCGACCAACAGGGGGGTGAGATGCGACCCACGGTAGGCGGAAGTGGCAGACCGGACCCACGATAGAGACATTAGAGTGTAAAAAGAGAGTCCGAGTCCGAGAAGAACCTTTTAAGGTGGGAGTCCAAGAAAAGACGTGGTCCTGGGGTCGGGGACGGGACCATCGTGAGGAGTGGGCGTCGGAACTCTTTGACGGATAGCCAAGTAGAGACGATGTAATGACGAGGGCAAATCGAAGAATCGCGACCGAAACGACACATTCGCTACGGGAGCTAATTCGGGGGACATGACACTTGACATCTCACACAAGAAAAAGGTACCAGTCCGGACCGAACGACGGACACAGAGTGGGAGTCTGCGCCTATCTATTTTGACTTCCACGGCAACCACCAAGGAGACCCCGTCGACTTCAGTTATTTTACGTCGACGGAGTTTGTCTAAAGCCCAAAGGGACGTCCGAGTCTACCATTTCTTGGACGGACGTTACGTCCTCTGGGCCCAAGCTAGGGACCCAACCCTTCTAGGGGACCTCTTCCTTTACCGTTGGGTGAGGTCAAAAGGACGGACCCCTTAGGGTACCTGTCTCCTCGGACCGACGTCAGATACCTCAGCGTTTCTTAGCCTGTACTGAACTCGATGACTGTGAAAGTTTGTCTAAAGTGTTCGGTCCTTCTGTACATTAACATTGACGTACTGGGCTTCAACCCTTGGTCTCTAAAAAGTGTGTCGGTCCCTTCTGTTCTCGTTCTCTATAGACAGTTTTGTCCGTCTACTCTTTCACAGACAAACATGTGACCCCGCCCCTACGAACCGTCGATGATCCTGGAACTCTGAGGTTGGTCTGTGTAATGTTGCTCCGTGGGTGAAGGTCGCGTAGTACTCGTTTTAGTGGTTCATAGAAGTCTTATTCTCTGCTCCTGTACCCGAGTCCACCCTAATCCACTCCCAGGGATCTTTCGCCAAAGTGGACAACGGAACAGGAACACAATCTTTTCAGTGGGGAAGTCTTAGTGTTCTGACGACTCGTATAGGGGTCTTTACTGTTACAGTACCGTAGAAAAGACATAAAGGGACTGTTCTCAATCTTTTGGTAAAATATTTTCTTTTTTTTTTTTCCGATTTTTACTCTAAAAGAATGTCTCCTCGGTCCTTACTATACCTTTCTAATACCTCGATTACCCCGTATCAGGGCTCCTCTCTTAATCCCCCTAGAAACACATTTTAATCTTTTTATTTATGTTTTAATACGGAAAAGGTACTACACCGAACACCGATTACTGGGTACGTCCCCTAATAATGCACTTGGGGATCCGACTTAACGGTCCCCTTCCCCTTTTACATCACTTTTCAATGTAAGCCATAACAAGATAAAAAAAAAAAAAATATTTAGAAGATTTTGAAGTCTAAACTGTAAAGAAAAGACTTTCATTTCTTAATAAAACCCCTGAAGAGGTCGCCAGGCCGCCAATTCTGACGGAAGGTCACCAGCTCCTCGATTCTAGTGTGTACGGAGCTCCGGTTTTTCGATATTGCATTTTGTCTGCGTTGTAGAATTTTTTAAGTTATTTCTAAAATTTATTTTACTAGGTGTAGTTTTTTAGAATTTTCTTTTGAAAACTACAATTTGACGGTTATTGTTCGTGAGTCAAGACTTTCTTCACACCGACCTTTGCTTGTAAAACCCCAAGCAACAAGTAAGTCACTTCTACCGATGGTCTGTTTTGGAATATGACCGAAGGGTAACGAAAAAAAATTTGGTCAAAAGAAAAGACTTTGGTGACAGTATTATTAATTTGAGTATCACCAACCTTTGTGTGTGTGTGTGTGTGTGTCGGTGTGTGTCCGTGCGAACGTAGAGTCTGACGAGGATTTATTGAAGTCATCCTACCTCTCCGTCCCACCGCAAACTGGTCTTAGGGTTCAGGGTAAGGAAGTTGATTTTGTCAGGTTTTTTTTCAGGTAAAAGAGACCACCGACGCTCGTGACACCGACGGGTCAAGAATTGTCTCTTGTAGACCGGGTCTGTTAACAAAAGGACGGAATAAACGAATCTCAGGCATCAAAGGCGGAGAGATTTTGTCTTCCTTTCGAACTAAAATGACGTTTAAAAGGAATACCCTTCGTGACCCCTTTGAAGCTAACCGTGTGAAGTAGTAATATGTCTTGTCAACGTTTAGAATTTACTTGTACAGTTAATAAGTACTGAGACTCCAGGACTTACGGTCGATACGTAATAATTAGTCGTCTACATTTATAAAATTTTGGGACCACTCTTTGTGTAAGACACCTTCGTGAAGACGTCGTCTCACCTATTTGTCGTTTAAAATGTCGTTTTCCACCACCGGTGGGTCGTTGTAAATACGTTTTGAGGTGTGTTATCCCAATTCTTGTAACAAGCCTTCGAAAAAAAGTAAGACGGGAAAGGTATTCCCCTGACAAAAGGTGCGGTGTCGGTAATTAAGATACACGAATCGGAAACGTTATTGGTTTAGATATAAACCAAGAAAGATTGGGAGACACGTTAGAGAAAATTAAAATTTAGAACTCAATTTTATTAACATAAAATAAACTGAATTTCTCCCCAAGGTAAGATCAGCTGTAACAAAATAACTTCGTTTTAACAAAAAGGGGGGTAAAGACATGAAATTAAAAGGAAAGGAGAACACCAACCGGTTTTAGAACCAGAAGAGACGGATACCTTCGACTTAATTTTTCATACCTTTGTCTCAAACCTCCTTTATCTTACCACCGAAAGTAAGAGTCGACCGTCTCTCGCCTTGTGTCATCCGCGGGTGAAGTCCTTGGCTCGGGAAGACACACTCGTCAGATCCCCGAATATCTTCCGGGCCCGAACGTCAGTCCTCGACCACTGCTCTCCGTTTCCGTTGTCCTAGAAATAAAGAAGGGGAACGTGACAAAGTTTCTGCCAGTGTGTGACCGTAGTCATTGGGTCGTTGACGCAGACCGCCCAGTCACCGGGAGGCCGGAAGAAAGACTATATTTTGTTGCTCCCTTCCCACAACGTTCCCATTCGTGGTCTGCCCCTACATAAATCGTATCTCAGTCTCCCTTTTTTACACTTAACATCGAGGACGGCTCAATCCCCCGTCTTTTCGTTCGAATTAATGTCTGTACGTCTCAATCCTCTTCAATTTCACTTTTATGGTCCTCACAAGTCCGGACGACTGACAAGAGAAGTAGAAGAGAGAAGAGTCCTTTCCCTTTCCCCTTTTGAGTTGGGAGACAAAAAGAAAAAGTGCCGTTGTGAGAGCTTCCACAACCACTTAGACTCCAAGAAAGAAGTAGCCAGTTCTTAAACCTCCGCTTCGACTTTCCAATTCTTTCCCTTCACTCTTAAATAAATTCGTTCCTGTACACGAGTCTACCTCTCACCCGTCCGCCCACTCCTGGGTGTCCAGGTGGGACCCAAAAAAACTGTTCGGACGTCGTTCCGCGCACGTTTACATCCCCACCCTATAAGCGACCCTTACGGCCTCAAACCCCCAGGAGAAGGGACTAAAAGTGGGGTCAAGGTAGAAGGGTTCCCCTTCCCCCTCAAAACGGGAAGAAATCGAATCTAGTCTTCACGGTGTCCGGAGTCACATCGTACTTATGAAGAGACATTCCACGACGACGACGACGACGGAGCGAAGTCAGCACAGGTTGAGACACGCTGGGGTATCTGCCGTCGGGTGGTCCAAGGGGACAGGGACCCTAAGAGGTCCGTTCTTGTGATCTCAACCAACGGTACAGGAAGAGATTACGTACTTTCACTTTTCACTTTCACTTCGGCGAGTCAGCACAGGTTGAGAGTCGCTGGGGTACCTGACGTCGGGTGGTACAAGGAGGCAGGTACCCTAAAAGGTCCGCTCTCACGACTCATCCCACGGTAGCGGAAGAGGAGACACATTAGAATAGAGTTACTGTCGTGTTCCTCGCTTTCCGGTGTAAAGGGACGTCACGTCTGGGGGAAAGGGGTGGAAAGAAACGAGGAGTCTGGGAAGAGTGGTTTTACACCCCAAAGGACAGTCAGATCTCCGGGGTCGAAAGGAAACAGATGTGAACCTGGGGGTGACAAATGTTCAACACACTAAAGAACGGTGGACCGGGGACGGGGGCAGAGAGACGAAAATGAATCGATGACCAAAAAGGTCCCCAGTACACACCTACACTCTCAACCTGGTATCTCTGTCGACTTACGACTTCTTAACTACGAAAACTTGACACCACAACCTCTTCTGAGACCTCGTAGGGAACCTGACGTTCCTCTAGGTTGGTTAGGTAGGATTTCCTCTAGTCAGGACCCACAAGTAACCTTCCTGACTACGACTTCGACTTCGAGGTCATGAAACCGGTGGAGTACGCTTCTCAACTGAGTAACCTTTTCTGGGACTACGACCCTCCCTAAGCCCCGTCCTCCTTTTCCCCTACTGTCTCCTTCTCTACCAACCGACCGAGCTACCTGTACTCAAACTCGTTCGAGTCCTCTACCACTTCCTGTCTCTGCGGACGACACGACACACGTACCTCAGCGTTTCTGAGTCTGTGTTGACTCGCTGTCTTGGTGTTGTTGGACCGACGAACGGACGACCCTCTTTCTACGACGGGAAGAGGTGGGTAAGAGGAGGAGGTAGAAATTAGGGTTGAAGAACCGAAACGGGAGACGTCTATAAAGGGACGTGGAGAGTCACCCCTGACTGGCGGGAGGGGCCACTAAAGGAAAGTCCAAGGGGTCCGCTTCACATATGTCGATGTCTAACATCGTGTGTGAGGAGTGTCTTCGTGGAGTCACTCATAGTGGACCTCGGACGACTTACTTTCGTGTGTAAGGTGGGTGGGAGTCGAACGTCCTTGGGTGCGAGCTAGGTTCTTCTCGAAGAGAAGGACGGAAAAAGAACCTTTGTCGTATTGGTCTCCTAATCCTCGGAACCGGGACTTCGACCATATGTACGTCCGTCGCAAACCGAGAGGAATCACCCAACGTACTCAAATTTACTTTACTAGATCTCTTTGTGACCCAGGCATCGTCCACGACGACTTCAATATCGCTCACAACCAGTACGGGACGACAATAGTAGTAGCGATACTTTTGTGCAGTCCCGGTGTTGGTATTATCATCTGTAGACGACTCAGTGAACCTAAGGCTTGTAGACCTCTGGGGTTAAGACGATTTAAGGAGTGGATGGAATGGGAGGTAGGTCGTCGTCTTCTCCGGGACTCACTTTGGAAACAATCCCTTTGTTTGTTTTGGGGTCGACCTGAGGAACTTTATCTCGGATTTGTAGGATCGACCGATGGAGACCTTAAAGGTACTACTGAAAGAGTAACAAAGAGCAACAATTTTCTACGTGATAGAATGTCCTTTCTCATTTTTGTGCGACCTGAATTACCATAAATAGTAATAAAATAGTTTTTATTTTTCCGTTTCATGTTTAATTTAAAATATTTAAGACACGACACCACCTCTCACGAGTCAGTACAGGTCGAGAACGCTGGGATCTCTGACGTTGGATGGTCCGAGGAGACAGGTACCCTAAGAGGTCCTTTCTTATGACCTCGCCCAACGGTACGGATGGAGTCCCCCTAGAAGGGCTGGGTCCCTACCTTGGGTGTAAAGGACGTAGAGGAAGTAACGTGTACCCTAGAAAGGACGACTCGGGGACCCTACGGGGTTCCACCTCTCTCCGTAAACACGATGTTAGGTTGGGACAGTGAGTGGTCTTCCCACTGGGATTCTGTAAGACCTTGAAAAAGCACGGAGACGAAGGAGTACCAATTTTTACCTTCGCTTAGACACAGAAATCGAATCCTCTTGTGGGTCTCCTCCTTAACTCATGTCACAGATCCTGTCTAGGATCAGTGGACCGTACAAGATGTGGGTGTAATCGAGACGCTAAAAGTCATTGAGTCTAGTGTCTGTCCTTGACACATGAACAACCGGTGTATGTTATATCTAGGTTCCGAGAAGTCAAGGGAAACTTAGAAATAGTTTTGTGACTCTATAAAACTTTTCGTCCTTTTGGGAAGATTACTCAGTGTAAGGGTCAATCTTTCCCTTTCTCACCCAAATCATTTGGAGGAAGAAATGTCGGACATCCTACACGAGGTTGTGACTACATTTGACTACTTTAGAATATGAGATAGAGTATTTTGTCAACCATATTAAATCATATTTTGTTACGAAAGACAATAAAATAAATCTTGAATTTTAAAGGGTTCTTTAAAAGTTATTTCAACTTCGAGGTGTTTTGATGTCTTCTTCGGTTGTTCGACAAAGGGACATTATGTCTGTACTAGCTTCGGGGAAGTCTGACTTGGACTGAAAGTCGTTTTCCGGTACGTCTTCGTTGGAGATTGTCGTGGGAGACTTAAAGTGTGCTTTGACAATCAAACTATACTCTTGGCGATGTTTACGAGTCGTTAGGTGACTCACGGGGGTTGGGGGAATCTCGCAGTCCAGTTCTTCGACTCGCAGTCAAGGACCTGTCCAACTATTCTTCGACTCCCCAGGGGCTCCTCTCTCCCCAGACCCCAAGAACTCCTCCTCTTTTCCTGTTTTTAAATAAATAAAAAAGAGATGTAAGGAAGTCAAGTCAAATCAAGTCAGCGAGTCAGCACAGGCTGAGAAACGCTGGGGTACTTGGCGTCGTGAGGTCCGGAGGGACAGGTAGTAGTTGAGCGTCTCAAGTGAGTTTGAGTACGGGTAGCTCAGCCACTACGGTAGGTCGGTAGAGTAGGACAGCAGGGGAAGAGGAGGACGGGGGTTAGGGAGAGTCGTAGTCTCAGAAAGGGTTACTCAGTAGAGAAGCGTACTCCACCGGTTTCATGACCTTAAAGTCGAAGTCGTAGTCAGGAAGGTTACTTGTGGGTCCTGACCAGAGGAAATCTTACCTGACCAACCTAAAGGAACGTCAGGTTCCCTGAGAGTTCTCAGAAGAGGTTGTTGTGTCAAGTTTTCGTAGTTAAGAAGTCGTGAGTCGAAAGAAGTGTCAGGTTGAGAGTGTAGGTATGTACTGGTGACCTCTTTGGTATTGGAACTGATCTACCTGTAAACAACCGTTTCATTACAGAGACGAAAAATTACAATAGATCTAACCAGTATTGAAAGGAAGGTTCCTCATTCGCAGAAAATTAAAGTACCGATGTCAGTGGTAGACGTCTCTAAAACCTCGGGTTTTATCATTTCAGTCGGTGACAAAGGATACAAAGGGGTAGATGAAGGGTACTTCACTACCCTGGTTTGTGGTACTAGAAGCAAAAGACTTACAACTCGAAATTCGGTTGAAAAAGTGAGAGGAGAAAGTGAAAGTAGTTCTCCGAAAACTCAAAGAGAAGCGAAAGACGGTATTCCCACCACAGTAGACGTATAGACGCCAATGACTATAAAGACGACCGTTAGAACTAAGGTCGCACACGAAGAAGGTCGGGTCGCAAAGAGTACTACATGAGACGTATCTTCAATTTATTCGTCCCACTGTCATATGTCGGAACTGCATGAGGAAAAGGATAAACCTTGGTCAGACAAAAAAGTACAGGAATCAGAATCAGTAAATTTTATGAAAAAAAAAGAAATTCGGCCTTTGACTACAAGTGTGTTGTTTGTTTAGCCAAATTTGAGACATGATCCCCAACATATTGTTGTTACATAGAACGAACTCCTGTCGAAGAGGAAGGACTTTTGGAAGACTGATTAGGACTATAAAATCTTACATATAACACCCTCACCCAGATGATTCTAGAAATGTTGGAGTTCTGTAAGAAAACTAAATAACATTATTGATTAAATTAAGAAAAAAAAAAATTGTAAATTGAGGGAACGACTGTGATCGTTCCCCGCGTGAGAAGTGGGGGGAAGACTACAGACACAGTCTTCGAGAGGGACAGGGGAAGTATGAAATTGTTTTGAGACGATGTGTTTTCGAGAAGTCGCTAGTTCGGACCAGGGACCAGGGTTTCGATTTAGAAGAAGTCTCTAGTTCTCAGACTGTAGTAAGTGGTGTTTGATAGTTTTGAATTTTTGTTAAAAAATCCATTTGCCCAAAGAAGGACTCTATAAGTCACGGCTAGGACGGGGTAACGACAGTTATACACAGCTTACAGGGGCACCGACAACCAAAGGACGACGACCAGGATAGAGGTAGCGACAGCCCGAAGAGACCACCGAGTCTGCCATTTCTTGGGTGGCCGGTCCTGCGTGCCTAAGGCTACCGACTATGCACAACTGCGAACTGCCTTTTGTTGTTTTGAGACATTTGGTTGATAGGAAGTTAATTTTTGTTATTTATCTAAAATTTTTTAGTTAACCTTTATGTATGCGTTAGATTGTTAAACTCTTAGTAAAATCCTTTCGATCTAAGTTTGTGTAAAACTTACTACAATGATAAAACGCATAATACATGGTCTATAACAAAACACACACCAAAATTTTTGATCGACATAAAAAATTATTTGTTATTGAAAATGAACCTCTTCCTTTACCGTTGGGTGAGGTCATAAGAACGGACCTCTTAGGGTACCTGCCGCCTCGGACCACCTGATGTCAGGTGCCCAGCGTTTCTCGACCTGTGCTGACTCGCTGAAGTGAAAGTGTTGAAATTGGAAACCTAAAGGGTCCACCGAGTCACCCATTTCTCAGACGGACGCTACGTCCCCTGTGTTGTCGACTTAGGGACCCAGCCCTTCTAGGGGACCTTTTCCTGTACCGTCGGGTGACGTCACAAGAACGGTACCTGTTTCCTCGGACCGTCCGATCTCAGGTGTCCCAACGTTTCTCAGCCTGTGCTGATTTTATTGACTCATGTTGAAAATAACAATTTTTTATTTTCCTAGGTGGACGGTTACGTCCTCTGGACCCGAGCTAGGACCCCTTCTTTTACCGTTGGGAGCGGTCATAAGAATGGACCTCTTAAGGTGCTTGTCTCCGGACAACCCGATGTCGGGTGCCCCAGTGGTCCTTAGTCTGCTCTGACTTCACTGATCGGGAGCGGAAAGGCAACGACGCCCCACACGCGAAGGAAGCGAAACACAACCGACTGCAAGTAGGTCAAGAGTCACGTGCACGGTGAGACAGAGAAGAATTATCAATTAGAGAAGTTTATCAGTTTCACGAAACCTTTTATCCGAAATTACCTTCGGTCAAGGTCTGAGACATGTCAAGTCTCTCTTACATAAATTCCTCCTATTGCGCTCCTTGATAAATCCCGGTGTGCCATCCCTCACGACCTGGACGAAGGCCTACGACTACCCTTCTTTCCTGGTCTTACCACTATTTACCGGGACGAGACTGAATTATGTCTCTAAGACCTAAATTCCTATAGCTAGGACCCGATGGTGGACTCTGAGTCGCCTTTTATTGTAGACTATCTAATTCGAAGACGGAGAGATACACCGATTCATCGTCCACCGTCGAAACCTAGTTATGGGGCACACGGGTGACCTTTGAACCTTGTCTGAACCGACCTCCACAATACACTCTGCGTTATGGGAAAACATTAGGGTAAGGAGTAGAAGTGGACCCGACGGTGACTACTGGAACTAGGGTCTTACTACGGTACTAAGTGTCAGACCGATTATGTCTAAAAAAAATTCTTTTAGTTATCTCGTGTACCAGTCCCAAGAGAACCCCAAGCTCCCCTCGTACTCAGGATGTTTCTACCTAAAGTGCAATTCTTACAAAAAACCACCCCCCTTCTTTTTAGTGTTTTATAAACGTTTCCTAAACCGACCTTTACGTCTATCATCTTTGTACGAAAAGAAGTCACACTGTAGTTAGACCTTTTGATGGTCGTGACACCTATTACTTGAAGGGTCCACCACCTCACCATTTCTTAGGTGGACGGCTACCTCCTCTCCGTCCCTGAACCCAAGTGAAGGACCCAGTCCTTCTACGAGACCACGTCCTTTAAAAGTACCCGTCTCCTCGGATCATCCGATGTCAGGTACCCCAGCGTTTCTCAGTCCGTACTGACTGACTCGTTCGTACGTGTGTCTATCATCTTTATATAAAAAGAATTCACACTATAATTAGACCTCTTAATAGTTCCAATGTCTCTTGTCTTCTGGAGTTGGGTGGACGGCGGGAGGTCCAGTCCGACCCTCTTGTCACTTATTCCGTAGGTACATGTCTGTTTAGGACCGTAGTTGTCCCAAAGGTTTTTTATTTTTATTTTATTTCTCTTCCTCACCAATGGGGTAGGGGAGTCCGAATCTGCCGACTGAGGACCGGTAAACGTTCTGACCTCTGTAGTTTTTCGTATAATGATAGATATTCTCTGTAAAAAATCAGTTTTCAGTTCTTTCATCTGTCACTCCTCCTAGGTCCCGTACTGACAAAAGTTTTGCGTGTTTTCCCTAGTGGAATCCATATTTGATATAAGGGAGGTGGTTTGTTTTATCCTACACAATGTAGGGACCTCGTACTTTCACAATCATCGGGTCAGCACGGACTGAGAAACGTTGAGGTACTTCCCATTGGGAGGTCGAAGAGACAGGTACCCTAAGAGGTCCGTTCTTATGACCTCCTCCATTGGTAAGGGAAGAAGTGCCTTGGAAGGGCTGAGGTCCCTAGTTTGGTCTCAGAGGACGTAACGTCCACCTAAGAAATGGTGAACTCCGTGGTCCCTTCTAGAGGAACCTCGTGCAACTGAGTATTAACGTTGTGCCGTGCAGCTCTTAAAGGTTGACGATCTTACCGTGAGTCCGACGCCTCCCTGGACTCTTGTTATAGGTTCTACAGGAAGAGTATTGACGAGATACACTTTTTCATGTTTTACCGGGACCCCCTAATATCTTTCCTGTTCGACGGAGACAGTCAAAAAGTGTACTTCATTCTCAGTGAGAACACAGACTGAAAAACGTTGGGGTACCTGACATATCAAGAACCCGGTCTTGTGGTCTCATCCATCGGAAAGGGAAGACGTTCCCTAGAAGGGTTGGGTCCCCAACTTGGGTCCAGAAGACGTAACGTCCGCCTAAGAAATGGTCGACTCGGTGGTCCCTTTGAGTCCTTATGACCTCACCCACCGGATGGGGAAGAGGTCACCTAGAAGGGCTGGGTCCTTATTTTAATCCCTGAGGCGTAACGTCCAACCGAAAAAATGGTTGACGCCGTAGGACAGTTACGACTTTAAGAAAGGTTATCTTTCTCGGTGTCGTCGTAGTCATAGAGGTTCCGGCGGGTCTACTGACTGAGAGAGGTGCAGACGTCTACCCTTGAGGTGAGAAGTCAACAAGCCCGGTTTACACTGTCTGGTCTGTGGAAACAAAGAGAGTGCGGGTGTGGGTCGGGTAGTCGCTCATCATTACAGGGCCCATGGTTCATGGAGACCTGAGCCCACCACCAGTGGTTCGGAGGGCGACGGGAGACGGGTGTAGAGGTGGTAAGGGTCGTCCAGTGAAGACACCGGGCCGGACGAGGAGACGCAGGTGTGGACGTACTAGTGTCCAAGAGTTGCGCCTCAGTCTTAGTGGGGGCTCTTGACCCCCAGTCTAGTGTGGTAAGGAGAGCTGTGCGGGCCTCCGAAGGGAGGGTGAGTCCCCTTTTGGTTTCGGGACTCCAACCGGGGCTTCCACGCGTGCACCGGACGGGGCGACGGGGAGATATGGGCGGGGGAGGACGTCCGTGCACAAGAGACGGCCCGGGTGGGGACGGGGTCTCGACAACGTGGACGAAGAAACGTGGACGACACGCGGGGCGGGGTGTATACACATACGTGGACAATCTCCCGTGGACCGGAGAGAAATGAGAAGGACCGCAGAGAGTTGTGGACTGTGTTGTCGACCCACAGTAAACAACAACAACTCACTGTACAAAGGTCACGGACCGTGTGTCCTCCGTCGACCCTTTGTACCCAAGACCCTTATTTGTCTTAATATTTATCATATAAAAGAATTCTCGGACATCCAGTCAATCTTTTCGCTAGTAAGACACTCGTTGAGACGTTACACTGTTATAACACACCAATAACGAACGTGCACAGATATATATCCATATGAGTACATTCCCGAGGGGGGCACCACGATCCCCATTTGTTGCACGAACGGTCACGTCCACTACATTCTCTGAGCCAAAGGTGAAGACTCATCGTTTCTGGGGGACCTCCTCCCGTACCGTTGGGTGAGGTCACAAGAACGGACCTCTTAGGGTACCCGTCTCCTCGGACCACTCCATGTCAGGTACCGTAGTTTTTCTCAGTCCCTGTTCACTCTGCTGGATCGCACGTGTGTGCGTAAGAGTACTTACAAACATGTACACGTACATACTTACTAAAACACTATTGATGGACTTTCTTACTAGTGAATTACTAAAAGGACAAAACGCGTATACAAACTTAGAAAACTACTGGCGTGAACTAATGTGTGTTCCCTGTCTCTTGTGGTGTCTAGATTTTATAACAGAAACATGAACGGATGAGTAGAAAACGACTTACGATACGAGACGAAAGACCCACAGAACTACATTTAAGTCCATGTTACTGTTGTTAGGAAGAGCAAGAGACTACCGGATAGGATAGTAGTAACAAGTTAACGAGTCACCACAGGCTGAGACGTTAGGGTGGTTGATCTCGGCCGGTCCGAGGAGACAGGTACCCTAAGAGGTCCATTCTTATGACCTCACCTGACGGTAAGGGAAGAGGTCCCCTAGAAGGACTGGGTCCCTAACTTGGACCCAGAGGACGTGACGTCCGTCTAAGAAATGGTAAATTCGAAGTCCCTTCTGTAAGGGTTAAACTTTGGTCAGGTAACAAGGTTGTTCGGAGAATAAGAGAACCTAAAGTAAAACAGGATGTTCTGGTCACTCGGGTTCCCTCTTGTATTGTCCACTCTAGGGGAGTACTTGACCTCCTTCTCCGTCCGAACCTTGGTCAACACAATTCACACTCTTACTCTTAAGCTTAGTTTATCCCCATAAGAGATTCCCTTTCCCCGACCCTTCTGAAAAAACTCCTTTGATGAAAATTCACCCCTGAACTCCTTATCATTCCTTTATCGTTAAGTTTTCTATTTCATCCCCGACACACCTCAAGGACCTCTGTGTTGTCATCCGACACCCAGTTCGTCCTTGTGTTCTTCTTGACCCTTGACTCTTCTCTACTCGTCCTACACTCTGTTACTCCCTCCTCCTCCCTTTTACTTTATCCTCTCCGTCACTTTCAGCGGGTCAGTACAGACTCAGAAACTCTGGGGTACCTGATACGTCAGGTACCTTAAGAGGTCCGGTCTTATGATCTCACCCATCGGAAAGGGAAGAGGTCCCCTAGAAGGGTTGGGTTCCTGGTTTGGGTCCAGAGGGCGTGACGTCCTCCTAAGAAAGGGTCGACTCGGTCTTCCCTTCGGGTTCTTACGACCTCACTCATCGAATAGGGAAGAGGTCGCCTAGAAGGACTGGATCCCTAACTTGGTCTCAGGGGACGTAACGTCCACCTAAGAAATAACTGACTCGACAGTACCTTCGGGTATCCTTCCTGTCCATCCCTAGTTAAGTGGGTTTAAGGAAGTCCCTCCAATAAAATAAGATTCCGTGTGAGACTTCGGAAACTTTTCGGAATTCGTCCACTCACTTTACTAGACTACATATAAAGTCTTTCGAACAGACCATACACTTTTTATATAACTTCCCTCTTTTTCTTTCGGTGTCTTCTATGTCCTCTAAAACAGTTATTGGTTCACACTTTCGCCTTCTAAGTCTCTTCACCCTTCTAAACTCTATGTCATACTCTCCTTTGACTACCGTAAACCACTGGTAACATCTTCCCTTTGACTCCCCCTTCCCCTAGGCTTTATTCGTTACCAAACGTCAACGCACTAAAGGTCTTTGCACCTTTAAACCTCTCTTTTGTACCCCCCTTACTCTATGGACCCTCTTTAAGTGTTCCTCCACAGTTTTTGTACTCTCCTTTCCCGATCTTACCTCTCAATTTTTAACTTTCGTAGGTGGATGTTTATTATAAATTTAGGTACCCTTATTTGTTATATTACGTTCCGTTCATGGACCGTCCCGTTTCCGGCCTTTTATGTTTTTTCCGTTTCACCTTCTACCCATACTCCGTTCCTCTGTACCTGTCCCACCGAAACTTCGTCTTCCCTGGGGTCCCTCACTGGAATGACGCCAGTTCTCTCGTGACTTAGTTACAGACCAGAAATCGCTAGAGATCGTTATGACTCTGTAGGGTATTCAACTCCTGTTCCGGCAGGCACCCAGATCGTCTCTTGAACGTTTACCGGAACTTGTGACGTCAGACCCATATCACCCTGTTCGTCTTCGAGGAAACCCACATCTTACTCCCAGAATAACTCCAACCCTCGTCTACGGAGAAATTTTTCACATCCGTATGTGTGTGTGTGATACCTCCATGAATCAGCGAGTCAGCACAGGCTGAGAAACGTCGGGGCACCTGACATCGGGTGGTCCGAGGAGACAGGTACCCCTAAGAGGTAGTTTTTAAGACCTCGCCCAACGGTTCGGAAGGAGGTCACCCAGAAGGGTTGGGTCCCTAACTTGCGTCCAGACGACACAACGTCCGCCTAAGAAATGGCAGACTCCGGTGGTCCATATACCTGTGATTCATATTGTATCTATTGATGACTCTTGTATGACATATGGGTCCCTCGAGGTGAACTACGTGACACCATAAGATTTACCCTCCCTTTAGGGTTCACCTTCGTTATATACACGTGGACACCGACTAGGTGAAACGACATGTCGTCTTTGATTGTGTTGCAGCGTTTCGTTGATTTGAGGTCTTTTTAACTAAATTCTCTTACAAACCCGTATTTCCCTTCGACTTTATACCCTGTTGTCAACTTTTGTCCGTATTCTAGTTTCCCCTTCTCTCTTCTCCCTTTTGTTATGGCGCGTTGTCCTCACTAATCCCCTCTTGGCTACTGTACCTTTCTCACCCCAAGTGACCTCTTCGTTACCGAAACTCTTAAGTTCCACTTCACCCGTTCACTTCTCTGACCGGAAATTTTTCTCCCAACTGTTCTACCTGGTTTACGTCCATCTTGTCACGTCGTCCCTTTAGTCTTTCGCACTTACATTTCAATAGTTAAAAACCACTTCGAGCGAGATTCTTTGGGTGTCCAAACACGGGTAGAGTCTCAGTCGAAGGGCCCCTTGGTTTGACCGTTCTCGGTTGAACTTCGTGGTCAGTTGTGTAGTTTCCGAGGTTGCATACGGAGGTGCAGGGGGACTTCAAGGTCCGAGAGGTAGAGAGGGGAGTCGTGGGAAAGATCTTACGCTAATGTAGAGTTTACATCTTTCTTTACACGGTAAAAGGGACACCTTGAGACCTAGAGGAGTAGGGATACTGAGTCAGGAACGGTTTGACGAAATAGTGGCGGAAAGTCAGGGAAACCGGGGCGGAAAGTTTGTCTGGAGTCCATTCAAAAGAGACTGGAGACGACACGACACGAATCAACGAGTCAGTACAGTCTGAGAAACGTTGGGGTATCTAACATCGGGAGGTCCGAGAAGACAGGTACCCTAAGAGGTCCGTTCTTATGACCTCACCCAACGGCACGGGAGGAGGTCCTCCAGAAAGGGTGGGTCCCTAGCTTGGGTCCAGAGGGCGTAACGTCCGCCTAAGAAATGATAGACTCGGTGGTCCCTTCGGACGGCTCAAGGTCGACGGAACCTAAGGGCGGACCTGAACTGTCGGGACATTGAGGAGAGAGGACGAACACGAGCAGGCAGGACAAGAGGTCCGTCGTAGGGCTGAGGTCGACATTCTTAGTCCTGCATGCCAAGGAGACGAGGCTTGGTGAGCCATCGGAGAGTGAATGGGGTGGTCCAGACTCCCAGATTCTCTTGGTCGACGGGGACTGGGGCCGCAGAGAGGGGTGGGGGCGAAGGGAGTCGAGGTCGGTGTGACCGAACGTTGACGTGAACTTGTGTGAGAGGGACGAAGAGTGTCGGAGTCCCTGTGACGTCCACGACAAAGGAGAAGACTCTACGAAAGGAAGGCCAGACACGTACTGGGAGATCAAAAGACCTAGAAGCGGGGGACCAGTAAGACGTGTCTTCGACGGGTCCTCGTAGACGGATTCTAGCGGAGGCACTAGCCGGTGAGCGAAGGAACGAAGGAAGAAGTAATATCAGTATACCACTGGTAACGTTCCACAAAAAAAAAAATTAACGAAAAAATTTTTTAACATAATAATAAAAATAAAAAAACCGGTGCACCGTACAGCCTACAATCAAAGGACTGGATCCTAGTTTGGGTGTGGTAGACGTGACCCTTGTGTCTCAGACGTGGTGACCTGAAGGACCGGTGATGAAATTTAACACAACAAAGGAAGAATGGACTGAAAGGGTGGTCTGGGACTCGCGGCACTACTCTGTCCTATCTACTCTGTCCACAGAACAGAGACCACGAGTGACGACACAGGAGATGTAGATCTTATTAAGGATCGTGACAAAACAGACTGTGAAACATTGGGGGTCTGACATCGGGTAGTTCGAGGAGACAGGTACCTTAAGAGGTCCGTTCTTAACCCCATCCATCGGAAAGGGAAGAGGTCCCCTAGAAGGGTTGGGTCCCTAACCTGGGTCGTAACGTCTGACTAAGAAATGGTCGACTCGATGGTCCCTTTCACGGGGATCGTGATTTCTCTATAATTAATTGTAAATGGTTTCTTTACATACTTATTTGTTGTCTTATGAAGGGTCTAATTTTAAGAAGATCTCACCTCCATTCTTAAACACTTTGGGTTGGAACTTTAATAGGGTCCGGTACAACATCTCGAACCTCGTTACTTAGACAAGGTGTAAATTTACAAACTTGTCTAAACTTCGAGGGAAAACTCCTTTTTTTTTTTGTTGAATGTTTACCACTGGAACATTTGATTGACGTCGCCACTTCACGCCACAACGGTCTAATTTTGAGTTACAGGGCAATTTAAACTTAAAGTCTTTTTGTCCCAAAAAATTATATTCATACATGGTTCATCATAAACCTCGTATGGATATGAAATTTTAGGTAACAAATAAACTTAAATTGACTCCTAGAAGTAAAAATAAACGATTTATATCTGTGGATCACTTTACCGGAGGGTAGTTTATTTGGTAGTAGACGTTGAGACTGTAAACCACAACACTTTACACACACACATACAGACACACACGTGCGAGTCATCGAGTCAGTACAGACTGAGAGACGTTGGGGCACCTGATATCGGGTAGTGTGAGGAGACAGGTACCCTAAAGGGTCGTTCTTGTGACGTCACTCAACGGTAAAGGAAGGGGTCCCCTAGAAAGGTCGGGTCCCTAGTTGGGGTGCAGAGGACGTAACCGTCCACCTAAGAAATGGTGACTCGGGGGACCCTTCGGGGAAACTACACCTTCTGGACAATAAATTAAAGAGCGAGATTTGAAGTCAACACTTCACAGTCCCTCCCTTTACGATATTTTGGGTGTGAGTCTGTTGATCATAGTACTTCTTACTAAATCTCCTTTACAATTGCTAAATAAAAGGGTTCTGCTAAAATCGAAAGAGTGAGGTACTTCACGCAGTGATCTTGTACAATGTGGGCCCTTAAGGTAAATGTAGTTTAGGGCCGTCTTGGTGGAAGCCTCCTACTTAGTACACTCTGACCCGAAGGGGGAGCGGGGGAGGTCAGAAGAGAGAGACGAGGTGGGCCGAGGGGCCAGGTCCTCCACCCGGTGCGGCTCCCANTTCTTACTAAATCTCCTTTACAATTGCTAAATAAAAGGGTCCTGCTAAAATCGAAAGAGTGAGGTACTTCACGCAGTGATCTTGTACAATGTGGGCCCTTAAGGTAAATGTAGTTTAGGGCCGTCTTGGTGGAAGGCTCCTACTTAGTACACTCTGACCCGAAGGGGGAGCGGGGGAGGTCAGACGAGAGAGACGAGGTGGGCCGAGGGGCCAGGTCCTCCACCCGGTGCGGCTCCCACGGGACAAGAGTCTGTAGGACAACCCGACGGTCCCTCCTCGGCCCCGCCGTTCAGACACCCACCTCCTCTCGCTTCCACAACGAGGGGAACCGTAAAGGAGACACTCCTCCGAAGACGACCGACGTACAGGGGTGGCTCCCTGTATCGTGGGAGTTCCACCGGGCAGACGTCCTGAGAGACGAGACCGAAGGCATTCGGACCAGAGGGCCATGGGGTAGAACGGACGTTCTCCATTGTCCGTCGAGTCGGTAGCGTCACCGGGACTTAGAGACGTAGGGCACCGAAGTTGGATGGGTGTAGGGACCATTCCCTACACTCCGCCCGTCCTTCTCCAGTCAGCGGCACTTACCCGGCAGACACAGGACGACCCAAGGACTGGGCATGCGAGAGGTTCCTGGTGTGTCTGCTCCTGTGGAAAAATAATAGAGACATAGATAAATGACCCCTGTAGTAAGTAGTGTAAGAGGGAGTCTCACCTGATCTCGTTGTGGTGGCAATAAAAAGACGCACGAACGAAAGAGAAGAGCCAGTCGGGACTTTACCTCGATGCAGACAACCAGGCAGACATACTGCCTCCTCCTGTCTCCTCGTCTTTGTTTACTGCCGTAATAATAGGGGCGCCGACAAAAATTTCTCGTTTTATCACTCTACCAACTTTTAGCGAAACTTTCACTTTCGGTGAACGAGTACAGACTGAGAAACGCTAGGGTACGTGACATCGACGGTACGAGGAGACAGGTACCTGAAGAGGTCCGGTCTTATGACCTCACCCATCCGTAACGGAAGAGGTCCTCTAGAAGGGTTGGGCCCCTAACCTGGGTCCGGAGGACGAAACGTCCGACTAAGAAACGGTAGACTCGGCGGTCCCTTCGGGATCCTGTCGAAACATACACAATTGGCGAATCAGGACAGAAAGGGAAACTTTGGGTCTCTGACATCGGGTGCCCCGTACCTTAAAAGGTCCGCTCTCATGACTTCACCCTGCTCCCTCGGCCCACCCGAAGACAGATACCCTAGCGTGTCTCAGTCTGTGTTGACTTCGCTGAATCGTCGTCGTCGTCCTCGGTAAAGGAGGAGGTCCTTTTATCGAAAATTTGCACAAGTTATCAATTTATGATTTGTGAATGAAAATATCAAACGTACGAAATTTGTAAACCTTAATTTTATTAACGTGTAACACTGTAGTAGACATCAACATATTTGGTTGGACTTAGAAAATACTCGGGAGGCAATTGACACAAACAAAAATGGTTTCATCCTCTTTATTCGACCGACTGAAGGTCTCCACTTAGAGCCACAACTGAAATAAGACATAGAAGCCCGTGACGTTAAGGTGGCCCTCGACGACGGAGACGATTCACAACGAACAATTACAGACCAGTCATCGTGTAAGTGTCTGATTCTATGAAAATCGTTTAATTTCTTTTTCTAAGGTGTCATCCGAAGAAATGGAGACTTGTGGTCCAGAACGACTTAGTTTCAAGATTCCTTCAAATTTGAAGTGTAAAATTTTTCAAAAATGTATTTATGAACTATCAAACCTGTATAAAGGATTTACAATAGATTAGAACGGGGAACATGTACTTTAAATAAATACACATGTAAATTTATGGAAGAGAATATTTCACAGTAAACAAATTAATTTTTCGTTGATGTCTTTCCATTTCACCGAAGCAAATTTTAATTTAAGACCGAAAGTGTGTCCCAATGATCCTCCAGAATTACTCACATAAAAACCAGATAGTAAACGATGATAAAATATTAAGTACTTAACGTCAGTTTGTGTTGTCTATACCAAAACAAAAAATTACAACTAAAAGAAACCCAAATACTGTCCTTATTCAGATATGAAGTAGATAATTGCATACCTTTTTTACTAAATTTCTTTGAGGATACTACTAACACCTAAACAGTCAAAGAAAAAATAAAAAAGGGTCATCTAACACGGAATACGTGCACCTTCACAATTATTTGAGCAGTCGACGATTTTGAGTCTCCAGGCAGTGAGTGAGCCCTATTGACTGTTCTACGTTAGCTGTGCGTCCGAGGCCAGGGAACAAGACACCTTTGTGGTAAGATTCCCCAACGGACATACTCGATAAATTAGGAATATGTCGTAGTATACCTTTCACCAAAATGGTAGAGGTGAAAAGTGGACTCCTTTAATTCCGTCCTTTCGAGTTGACCGAATAAGAACTACAGTGTCTGTCACTCCTGGGACTTTATCGAGAACGACGGTTGTAAATTAGTAATTATTGGTAGGAATTATCGACGTGGGTACATTTTATACCCAATACATTTTACAGTATGAACCGGTATGGAAAGAGACTACGATATCGGTCAAGTTCACTCTTTGTGAGTGAATACATTTACTTAAGACTATGACAGGTTTTATATGTGTGTGTTAAACTGGTGTCATGGTAAAATATATAAAACACTATGTACATAGTATTGTGTACATATATATTTACACACACAAACGGTCACATCCTTTACGTTCTCTGTACTCAAGTTAGGGGTCCAACTCTTCTAGGGGACCTCTTCCTTTGCCGCTGGGTGAGGTCATAAGAACGGACTCTTTAGGGTACCTGTCTCCTCGGACCGCCCGATGTCAGGTACCCCAGTGTTTCTCAGTCCGTACTGACTCGTTGACTTGTGTGTAGATAGTTATATTTCTGTGACCCGTCCCTCGGTCCCCTGTAAGGGCGCTGAGAGACGGTCCTGGAAATAAATAGGATCTCCTTCCAGACATGGGGGTTCTCCTTCTCGTTTACACTGCTACATCCCGTCAGTGTTTTGTACTCTTTGTGAGGAGGCGCCGGTGTAGTCTAGAATTGCACAGTACATTAATTCCTTATAAACGTGGAAGCAAGTGAATGAGACAAAGTGTGTAGACTAGCCGTCCAACAGACGGTTCGGAACCTTCACCCCTGCACCTCCACTCACACGTCTGTATGGACGGACCCCCTACCTCGGAGTGTGTGGTCCACGGTAGTTTGTGTTCGACACGTCTACGTCTTCTTCCCCCCCATAGATTGAATCCCTTCCCTTCCTAAAGACTCACCGTAGGACTTCCCACCTCTCGTCGAGTGTCCCCGTGTGTGTCCCCTTCCTCTCGGAAGGTCTTGGTGTATGGTCCTTGACCCAGCGACTTTGGATGGAGGAGAACATAATTTGTTTGGGGAAAGTTGGGAGGAAGGTCTACGTAAAGGGAGGTTCCTTATTACTTAAGATATTTTTGTTAACGTTACGGGTAATCTTCTACCGTTCTCAGACCTCCACTCGACGTCCGTCACCTTATACGACAGACATATCCAAGGGCCCAAGACTATGTTTTTGACCTTTGACGTGGTGTATTCTCAGACAACACTCGTTGCCTAGAAAATTTCAGACCTATTCACGTTATTTTCCTAAAAGTCGTCCAAAAGACTTGAAAATTAACGTGAAAAACTTTTATTAGTGAAACCCAAGGTCCGTGATATTTTAGTTCATAGTGGTTTTATTAAGACTACGAGACTGTATAAATAACTGGTTTTTCTCCAATTGGTCCAGTTCAAGACAAACAAGGACGGTCTTTACACACGATAATTATATCAGTGCACAACCGTAGATATACCGAGTGTGTACTTTTCGTATAAAACTTTCACTTAAAATGATTGTGTATCCCGACAACCGAGACTTAAGGTAAAAGTAGTGACTTTACAAATATACGACACTCGTGTCGACATTGCACCAGGTTTGGAGAAGAGAGGGTACCTTTCGTGGCCAAAAATATAACGGTGATTATCGAACTTCTATGGTCGTCTTACTGTAGACAAAAGTCCGAATATATGTAAGTTGTTTCTCGTTCTGTTTTATATTAAAAGGAGAAGAAACGTTTTCCTTAATATTTCCGTCTCGTCACGGAAATTTTAACTAGATAAAGAACTAATAAGTCGGTCCTAGTATAGATAGGACCTTACGTTCGATCCTGTCGGTGAAACCTCTTGTCACACCTCTAAGGAATTTTTTAACGTTTATCTTGACGGAATACTGGGTCGTTAGGGTGACGACCCGTATGTGTGGCTCCTTTGGTCTTAACTTTCTCTGTGTACATGGGGTTACAAGTAGCGTCGTGACAAATATTATCGGTCCTGTACCTTTGTTGGATCTACAGGTAGTCGTCTACTTACCTATTCTTTCGACACCATGTATATGTGTTACCTCATAATGAGTCGATAATTTTTCTTATGTAAACTTAGTCAAGACTACTCTACCTACTTTGACCTTGGCTAATATGTCTCGTTTCATTCGGTCTTTCTTTTTGTGGTTATGTCATATGATTGTGTATATATACCTTAAATCTTTCTACCGTTACTACTGGGACATACGTTCTGTCGTTTTCTCTGTGTCTACATATATTGCCTGAAAACCTGAGACTCCCTCTCCCTCTCCCACCCTACTAAACCCTCTTACCGTAACTTTGTACATATGATAGTACATTCTTAGCTTAGTGGTCAGATACAGGTTACGTCCTATGTCGTACGAACCCCGACCACGTGCCCCTACTGGGTCTCCCTACAATACCCCTCCCTCCACCCTCTCCCCAAGTACAAACCCTAGCGTACATGTGGGCACCACCTAAGTACAGTTACATACCGTTTTGGTTATGACATAACATTTCACTTTATTTCATTTTTAATTTTTTTTTTCTTTCTTTTATGCTACATTTCGACTCGCACTTAATTGATAAGTCATTTCGAAGTGAACAAATAGTATGATTTATTCATGAGTGACGTTAAACTGGTCTCGACTCGACTTTGGATGAAAGACGATATATACCAAGGTTCTTAATCTCGTCCAAATTTGCCTTGTTGTTCCTATTCTAAAGATTCCAATTCGTAGAGGGAATGACTCGTTTCCGTCAGCCAAAAGTTAAGTGTTGGTAACGTAGATAAGTAACTACTCATCCGTTGGTTTAGATAGGGACTTTTTAAAGACAGTTAAGAGTTAGTCGAATAAGCCATGTAAATGTTCTTTGTTTCGAGACAAAGGAATCCATCTAAAGACTCCCTTTTATGTATATTGTGTTTACAATAGTGACAGTCACGATGTCAAGTCGTCGGGCCTGGGTCGAGCGAGTGGTCCGGTGCGTCAGTAGTGGGGACACACACACCCGCAAAGTGACAAACAAGTGAACACAAACCGACACGGCTCAGAGGGGCCGACACGTCCGGGAAGAGACCAACGCACACACTCGCGGAGCGACGTCGTAGACGAGGACAACCTCTCGTGTCTGAGATCCGTGAGCCCCAAGTCATCAGCACCGAAGCGACGGGACGTCGGACACTCTAGAAGAGTCTAGACCTTATCTCGGACGCACAGTCGCAACCGTCCGTCTAAGAAATGGGCTCGGGGGTCCCTTCGGGGTGGGGACATAGAATCTCACCTCGACGGTACGATTCACTCTGTTCGGTCTATGTTTTGGGGTGCATAACATACTAAGGTGAATGTACTTCGTTGGCCTAATCCGTTTAGACGGCTATCTCTTTCGTCTCGACGACCCCGGACCCCATCCCCTGTGCCGTCACTGACTAACTACCCCTACCCCAAAGAGAAACCCCACAATTTTTAAAAGACTTTGCTCCGAAGGGAGTACCAGGTGAGTCCCAGTGAGAGGGTCGATAGTGACTCTTTTTGCGGATCACCAGCACCTCTCGGACACTGACGCAGACCAGTACAACAGTAAAAGAAAGGAGGGTCCGTGTAACTACTCTGGACAATATGGAGACCTTGTCCTCTGTGTCGTGGACACCCGTCCTCAATGATCTGTCCTCCCGTTCGCTTCAGTGACAGGAGCCGGATCGGACCCTGAATCCCGTCTGTCATCTTCCACAGAGGAAGTGGATGTTCTACTCCCTTAACGTGGTCCGCTAACGTTTACGGAGTGTCGTAGCTTTGCGTCTGTTTTTTCTTTTTCTTTTTACAAAGGTCGAGGGTAGACACTGCTAGAGAATTCACATTCAATCTTTACAGGTTCCCTCTCTGTCTTGAGGAAGTCTTTGGGGCACGACCTAACTTTAGCTTAAAGAAAATCGTGGTTCACCCGTAGAACGTTCTCTCCTCTCAGAGCTCCCGTACTCCACCGGGGCACCGTCGAACACACCTACCTCTCACTCTTCATACCTGGTGCGACATCCTACCTGAACCTGTCCCAAACCGGTCACCTGGCACTTCCGAAGGAAACAGAACATCTTCGTCACTACGACTAACTCCCCGTTCTTCCACCGCCCGGTTTCCCTGTAAGAGTCCTGTAGTGTCTACCAAATTAAACGGACCCCTACACAACCCCTGGTGACTCCGACCCTCGTTCGGCTTCCACTTCTACCACACAGAGGAGATTGTTCGAGACCAGAGTAGTCACTCTGACCGTCCTGCATATCACTCCCAGTGGCTACCAATGCGTGAAACACGAGGTGTTGTGGCGTGAGTCTACGTGTGTGTGTGTGTGTGTGGCGTGTGTGTGTGTGTGCGTGGAAGGCCGGTTGTAATCGTGGGAGGTGGTTGTGCGTAGCGTTTAGACTTCGGCACTAATGGACGACTGGCGAATGTTGACGTGTTTTATTGGGACTGAATGTATAGTCTTAGGTTGTTTTTAGGTATCACTTCCCAGTTTATGTTTGGACATAATAGGTCCTTTATCTTTTTTCTCCTTTGGGAGTCTATTGAATGTTGTAAGATTTCGTCCGGCTCTATTATTTCCATGGAACTAAACCCTTTTCCTCCTTTTCTCTTGAGTACAGACGGGGCACCAGAGTCAGGAGTGCCGCCGGGTCTTTCCCCACGACGGGTGTCTCGGGAGCCCCAGACCGGCATGCCTCACTCCGACGACAGGTGCGCCCACCCTCGGGTCCGAGGTGCGACGGGACGTCGACATCTGGGAAAGGACGTCTGCAGTACCCTCTCTCGTGTTGAGGGGACCCGAGTCTCAAGAGGCGTTCTGACCCCCACGTCTCTGTCTTTCGTGTAAACTCGTGTAACCGACTCGGGTGCTGCGGACAGGACCCACTTCAGCTTTGATATTTGAGTGTCCACTGGGTTGTCTGGGCGGGATGGGGGTTCAGGTGAGAAGGTTCCTCTGAGTCCCCACAGGAATGCGGGGACGGTCCTGCGAACCGTGGGGCTCCCCCGGACTTGTGGGTGGGGGGACGTTCTCACTCCAGACGTTGAGTTGCCCGTCACCCCCTCAGCGCGTCGGTCCCTGTGTGTACGAGCCCCGTTTTGGTTTGTCCTGACTTTCTTTCCGCGCGCCGGGTCTCCGGGGTACTGTCACTGGTGTCCCGAGATCTCGAGGGGGCCCTCTCTCTGGTCAGGAGGGGCGGCCGAAGACTCGGTGATGTGTGGCCTCGCACCAAGTCTCCGGGTCAGATGGGGACCCACTGCGGGACGTCCGGGGGACGGACCCAGAGTCGACACCGGAGGTCGGGTCGACTTCTCGGGGCACCGAAAGGTCCAATCATTTGTCTAAGGGGTGACGAGAGGACCTCAGCGTCCAGAGGTTGAAGGTGAGACAGGAGTCTCCTTAAGTCTCCACGTGAAGTGGCCCCTTCCAGTGGAAGGACATTTTCTCTCCCCTACCTAGGGTCCCCACGTCGGACTTGGGTTTAGTACAAGGTAACTGTTTCTGTCGGAAATTCTAGTCTGTCTTCTAGTGTCAAAGGACAGAATCAAGGAGAAACACAGGTTCCCTCAACATATGTGGGGGGAAGAGAGAGAGAGAGAGAGTGTGTGTGTGGGGAAGAGAGAGAGAGTGTGTGTGTGGGGATGTGGGTTCCGTCGAGAGTAGTCCTTCCGACTCAACGTCTATTTCCAGTTCAAATAATGTCGACTCTGTTTCTCTGTGTAAGGAGGACGGTGTGACAAGATAGAAGAGTAATCGTACGTTTGTGGCGAATTTGTCCGGGACCAGGACGCGAGAGAGAAGGATGTCCTCTGGGGCGACTAAATTATCTCGTCTCCTCCTCACTCCCCTCCTCCTCCTCCTCTCTGAGGTCCACCGTTCTTTCGCGACGAAGATAGGACGAATTCTCGTTTGGAGAGACCTCCGTCCGTCCACCGAAGAGGGTGGACCCTGACGAACACTCTTGGTTCTTGGTTCTGCCTGTATCAAACAGTAATTTTCAAACACAACTAATTAAGACAATAACAAAGAGGATTAATATTCTATTTATACAGATAAAAATTTCTAGAACGTTTCGAGTCTTTGTAATATTCTTTCGTTTTTCGTGGGATGAGAGTGTACTATTTAAGAAAATTCCCTCGTGTCAAGTCAAGTCAAGTCAAGTCAGCGAGTCAACACAGTCTGAGAAACGTTGGGGTACTTAGCGTCGTGCGGTCCGGAGGGACAGGTAGTGGTTGAGGGCCTCAAGTGAGTCTGAGTGCAGGTAGCTCAGTCACTACGGTAGGTCGGTAGAGTAGGAGACAGCAGGGGAAGAGGAGGACGGGGGTTAGGGAGGGTCGTAGTCTCAGAAGAGGTTACTCAGTTGAGAAGAGTACTCCACCGGTTTCATGACCTCAAAGTCAAAGTCGTAGTAAGGGACCCTAGGGGAGAAGGTTTAAGTGTCTTTATAGAATACATTCCAAATCCTTTTCGACATAGTTTACGGATTGGAGTTCTTAAACGTTCCGTCGGGAACGGGTAATCCATATGAGGAAGGTACTTGTATATCTCGGGAGTAAATGATTTATCAGAGTGACGTCACAGAAAGACTTTTGTATAAAGTCTTTCTTTCTGGGAAAGTCACTCTATAAGAAGGTACCGAAAGTCTTTCCCATAAATGAGTCCTTCGTGGTACACGAACCCACAAGACGATCCAGTCGTAAACGTATAAACGGTCATTTAGACCTCGGAAGGTCAAGCTACGACTCGAGATATTAACGACCGAGTGGGTACTAAATAGTCGTGGGTCAACCGGTATAGACAAACTTACTCCAGACGTAAGGTCTTTCGGGTACACCCGGCCCCCTACTTTCTTGCCTTAATCTCTCTTTAGTCTAGACTTACTTTCTCCGGTCACTTCTTTTGTAAAGTTTACAAAAGGTTATAATTTTTTATACGACTCCCGAACTTTGGTGCGTAATTTTCCACCTATTTCTCCGTTTGCACACAGTCAGGAATAAATCCCTTGTCTTGGTTTCCCCTCCGACACAGACCCTCTCCTTGCACCTCTTCTCCACCACGACCCTCGGTCGCACTCCTTAAGGTGGGCACTGTTCCAGTACGCCGTCTCGAGACTACCGTTCCGATTAGTCTGGAGTCCAAAAGGGGGACCTTAAAGNCGAACACTCTTGGTTCTTGGTTCTGCCTGTATCAAACAGTAATTTTCAAACACAACTAATTAAGACAATAACAAAGAGGATTAATATTCTATTTATACAGATAAAATTTTCTAGAACGTTTCGAGTCTTTGTAATATTCTTTCGTTTTTCGTGGGATGAGAGTGTACTATTTAAGAAAATTCCCTCGCGTCAAGTCAAGTCGAGTCAAGTCAGCGAGTCAGCACAGGCTGAGAAACGTTGGGGTACTTAGCGTCGTGCGGTCCGGAGGGACAGGTAGTGGTTGGGGGCCTCAAGTGAGTCTGAGTGCAGGTAGCTCAGTCACTACGGTAGGTCGGTAGAGTAGGAGACAGCAGGGGAAGAGGAGGACGGGGGTTAGGGAGGGTCGTAGTCTCAGAAGAGGTTACTCAGTTGAGAAGAGTACTCCACCGGTTTCATGACCTCAAAGTCAAAGTCGTAGTAAGGGACCCTAGGGGAGAAGGTTCAAGTGTCTTTACCGAATACATTCCAAATCCTTTTCGACATAGTTTACGGATTGGAGTTTCTAAACGTTCCGTCGGGAACGGGTAATCCGTATGAGGAAGGTACTTGTATATCTCGGGAGTAAATGATTTGTCAGAACGACGTCACAGAAAGACTTTTGTATAAAGTCTTTCTTTCTGGGAAAGTCACTCTATAAGAAGGTGCCGAAAGTCTTTCCCATAAATGAGTCCTTCGTGGTACACGGACCCACAAGACGATCCAGTCGTAAACGTATAAACGGTCATTTAGACCTCGGAAGGTCAAGCTACGACGCGAGATATTAACGACCGAGGGGGTACTAAATAGTCGTGGGTCAACCGGTATAGACAAACGCACTCCAGACGTAAGGTCTTTCGGGTACACCCGGTCCCCAACTTTTTTACCTTAACCTCTCTTTAGTCTAGACTTACTTTCTCCGGTCACTTCTTTTGTAAAGTTTACAAAAGGTTATAATTTTTTATGCGACTCCCGAACCTTGGTGCGTAATTTTCCACCTATTTCTCCGTTTGCACACAGTCAGGAATAAATCCCTTGTCTTGGTTTCCCTCCGACACAGACCCTCTCCTTGAACCTCTTCTCCACCACGGCCCTCGGTCGCACTCCTTAAGGTGGGCACTGTTCCAGGACGTCGTTCTCGAGACTACCGTTCCGATTAGTCTGGAGTCCAAAAGGGGGACCTTAAAGGACTCGTAGGTGGGGGGGGTTTTCTATTCTTAGACGGCCGGAAACATGAGACGAAAAGGTGAAAAGACTATAAGAGACCTTTTTTCAGTTGAGTCCCGAAATCAGAAGACATAAACTTTCCCTACAAAGTCAACTTGGGGGAGACTAACGAGAGATTGAACGGATTGTCCAAGGGGCCTGGAGAATGTCGAACACTTAACGAATGTCGGGGGGTTGACGCTCTCCGTGTTTCGAATTTTCGCAGAATTTCTATGTCGCGGAAAAGATTTCTCAATTTTTAGTATAACCACTGCCCAAAAGTGATAACTGAGTTACTGACGACGGTCCGGAGGTATAAGAAATAGAAAATCCATGGACCCTCCTACAATTAGTTACATTTGCCCTATACCTTTTTCTATATATTATCAAAACTACAATCGTTGTGATCTGAAAACTCAATTAATGAAAAGAGAAACAATATTTAGTGACGTGAGGAGAACACAGGAACGATACATTCTTACATTGAAATCACGAAAGACTCTTACCGTGGTCTGAAACCCTTCTAGTTGTGTTTATTCAGAAGACCAACTGTTTGGGAATAGTCTTTTTTCCCACATTTTACAACTAACCGGGAAAAGCCCGTCTTCTACTACATTTAGTGGATTCTGAACACATATGTCAATCCATAACGTCTCTCTTTTCGGACCAAAACTACTCAGACCTGACGATTGCGACGTATTGAAACACAATGGGTAACTAGAGGTACAAAATAGTTTTCATATTTTCCGGAAGATTTGTTATCTTCTGTCTCGGTCAGGACCTGACCAAAGGGGTCACAGAGAGAGAGAGAGAAAGAGGAAAAGAGGGAAAGGGAGGGAGACGAGAAATGAAATTAAAGTGCGACTTAAGGGTAGACCCCTCGCCTCCGGGCGGTTCAGGTGAATGAACGGGACCGACAATTCTTGGTACGTTTTCCCTCGGATTCCGTCCCGTGGGAATCTATAAGTTCGCTCGCGGCCACCGGGTTGCATCTACCACGTTTAAGGAACAGACCTTAAAATAACCAGAAGGCACATTAGGTTCAATAAGTCGGGAGAAAGAGGTGAATTAAAAGGATGATGTAATAAAGAAGGATTAGATTAGAATATATTTATTTATTTATTCAAAAAAGGAGCGGCTGAGGTAGGTGGGAACCTTAAGGGACCTAGGTGACCCCGACCTGGGGTCGGTCCACCTACTACTGAAGTTTAAGACCGCCTCTACTTACACTAGTACCCCCTCTGAGACATTTCGCCCGGTCTCTCCCCCATGCACCTACCCCCCTGTCCACACGCCGTCTCAGTGACACTCGATATGGACTCCACATCCACCCTGAAGTCTGCTGAGAGGGTCTTGACGGCCCTCAGCTCCGACCTCGAGTGCCGTGTCTAGCCCTGGTGTTCCTGTCCAAACCCTTAGTCACCAAGGCAGGAGTCGACCCCCACTCCGGTCGGGACGCCGTCACAGATACCCCGGACCCTTTGGAGTCGAACGTCTCAGTCCGTCCCGTTATCACGTAGGACCCCTCCCTCCGACGTCTTGTGTCCTTCCTGCCACGGACGGGGATCCCAATGAGTGGGGACTACTCTTTTCCGTCTTTTCGGGGGACCGAAGGTGGCCTCCAAAGGTAGTACTATCCTTCAGGAGGGTCATCAGGGAAGTCCCGACACTACCCTCGACACCAGTCTCCGGTCTGACGCTAAACAGCCTTTTCCCTGTTTCTTTGAGATAAGAGTTATTAAGGAGGTCCACGAAATCTGGTTTACCCTTCTATACCTTTTCGGGTTTTCTGTCTCTTTTTCGGTCCTAGGGTCCCTCTGAAAAAAAAGTACCTTCCTGTTTACGTAGAAGATTCGACTCTCCCTTCAACGAACACCTTTCCACACTTAAACCTTGTGCCCGGGGCCCCCCCTAAATTTCGGGGGTTTAGATGCCACTCTAGAATCACATACTCTCCAGTGACCACTTTGTAGTCGAAGGACCGGTACATTGAGGAGAGTTCTTCGAAATTAAATTACTTTCAACCCCCTTTTCAAACGTAAATACGGTTACTTTCGAGAAAAGTAATCACGACCCTTCCATATACCCAAAGAGTTCAAAAGAAGTGATAAAGAACCAGAAAGATTTAGATAACTATCTTTTTTTCTACCTCTATATTTATATATGTCCTCCCTATTTATCTAATTCTCTAACTAACCACCTATCTATCCGCAATCTAACTATCTCTCACTTGTCCAGTTCGGAAGAACCTTTATTGCTTAACTATTTAACGACCGTTCGTTTAGTTACTATGAACTCAGGAATCTCACAGACATAGATACCTAACGAAAGTCGCCTTACATCGACCAACTGATCTCAACGACTGGCTTTTGTTTGGATCTTCGACCCGTAAAGACCCCGTTACGAGAAACCTTTTACTGTGTCTTCAATTTATTGATAAAGCCACATTTCACCTGCAGAGTATTGGTTTACGTGAGAAAGGTCGGACCTTTACCTCGAGGTATAGATAAATTCCCGAAATATCCGTAATTAGAACCTTGTTACGTTTGGTTTACCTCAGGGGAAACAGACGAGTCGGACACAGAACGTGTGAGACCATCGGTCTTTTAACCCATTGTGTTACCGTGGGGTGAGGTCATGAGAACGGACCTTTTAGAGTACCTATCTCCTCGGACCGTCCGACGTCAGGTACCCCAACGATTCTCAGTCTGTGCTGACTCGTTGAAGTGAAAGTGAAAAGTGAAAGTACGTAACCTCTTCCTTTACCGTTGGGTGAGGTCACAAGAACGGACCTCTTAGGGTCCCTGCCCCCTCGGACCACCCGACGACAGATACCCCAGCGTCTCAACCTGTGCTGACTTCACTGAATCGTCGTCGTCGACTGAGGATCCTCAACTTAAAGTTTGGGTTAGGAAACACAATAGAATTCAGTAGTTTTTTATTGTTGGTGGTGTTCATGAATCGAATATAATTTAAGAGTTAGTTATAATATTTTCTTCGATTCGGGATTTTGTTTTTGTACTGGGTTATAATAAGAGTATTTTAAAAATTTTCCGTAAAATTTATGATGAGAGGTTTGAAAAATTTATTGTCTACATCAATGTCAATTTACAGAGGTTACTCGTAGAACGTGTCAAAAGAGACATTTTTATATGTAAATTGGTCCAGACAGTTGAACAACAAATCAACGATTCAGTACAGACGGAAAAAACGTTGGGGTACCTGGTATCGGGTGGTCCGTTGGGACAGGTCCCCTAAGAGGCCCGTTCTTATGACCTCACCCAACGGCAAAGGATGAGGTCCCCTAGAAGGGTTGGGTCCCTAGCTTGGACGTAGAGGACGTAACCAGGTCAAGTCAAGTCGAGTCAGCGAGTCAGCACAGACTGAAAAACACTAGGGTGACTGACACCGTGCGGTCTGAATGGACAAGTAGTGGTAGAGGGTCTCGAAGGAGTTTGAGTTAAGAGCTCAGACTACGGTAAGTTGGTAGAGTAGGAGACAGCCGACAAAGAGGAGGACGGAAGTTAGAAAGGGTCGTAGTCCCAGAAAAGTTTACTTAGTCCAAAAGTGTAGTCCACGGTTTCCTAACCTCAAAGTCGAAGTCGTAGTCAGGAAGGTTACTTATAAGTCCTAACTAAAGGAAATCTTGACTGACCAACCTAGAGGAACGTCAGGTTCTCTGAGTCTTCTCAGAAGAGGGTAGTCAAGTCAAGTCAGTGAGTCAGCACAGGCTGAGAAACGCTGGGGTACTTAGTGTCGTGCGGTCCGGAGGGACAGGTAGTGGTTGAAGATCTCAAGTGAGTCTGAGTGCAGGTAGCTCAGTCACTACGGTAGGTCGGAAAAGTAGGAGACAGTAGGGGAAGACAGGGATTAGGGAGGGTCGTAGTCTCAGAAATGGTGTCAAGTTTTTGTAGTTAAGAAACCGCAAGTCGTAAAAAATACCAAGTTGAGAGTGTAGGTATGTACTGATGGCCTTTTTTAGTATCGAAACTGATGTGTCTGCAAACAACCGTTTCATTACGGAGACGAAAAATTATACGACAGATCCAAATAGTATGGAAAAAAACAAAACAAAAAAAAAGTTCCTCGTTCGCAGAAAATTAAAGTACTGACGTCAGTAGTAGAAGTCACTAAAACCTCGGGGGGTTTTTTGTCAGACAGTGACAAAGGTAACAAAGGGGAAGATAAACGGTACTTCACTACCCTGGTCTACGGTACTAGAATCGAAAGACTTACAACTCTAAATTCGGTCGAAAAAGTGAGAGGAGAAAGTGAAGGTAGTTCTCCGAGAAATCAAGGAGAAACGAAAGACGGTATTCCCACCACAGTAGACGTATAGACTCCAATAACTATAAAGAGGGATGTTACATCTAAGGTCGAACGTGAAGTAGGTCAAACCGTAAACCGTACTACATGAGACGGTTCTTCACTTTATTCATTCTACTGTTATATGTCGGAAGTGCATGAAGAAAGGGTTAAACCTTGGTCCGACGACAAGGTACAGGTCAAGATTGACAACGAAGAACTGGACGTATGTCTAAAGAGTCCTCCGTCCGGTCCACCACACCATAAGGGTAGAGAAAGTCTTAAAAGGTGTCAAACAACACTAAGTCTATCAGTTGCCGAAAACGTATCAGTTACTTCGTCTTCATGTACCGGAAAAAAAAAAAAAAAAAAAATTATTAAGAGAACGAAAAAGATACTAGGACGAGACCATTCACCTAAGATATGGTGACTTGGTTGTCCCTTCGGGACCGTATAATTGTCACGGATTTTCTGTCTTTTACAACGACAGAAGTACTTTGTGTAACCCTATATAAAGTAAAGTAGACTAACAATATTCCGATCCAAGTCCAAAATAGACTTTCTACTAGAAGGATTCTTTCGTAAAAAAAAAGGATGAAGTCTTACTAATTGTGGATTTAATTCGATTATGTCTACTGTGATACCCTACGACTACACCCTCTTCACCACCACTTCTGCGTCAATCGGTCCCAGAGGACACGCGTCCTTCGTCTTTGGTTCTGATCCCGCCTTTGCAGCGGGAGGGGCGTACCCGGAGTACAGAGTTTCCGTCGACGAGACCCCGACGATGTGGTCTACAGACAGGTGTGTGCTCTGGGGTTTACTCGGGCACGTTTAACCCTCTTCTCTTTGAACATCACTAAAACCCCCCCCGAAGTTTTAGTGACGTCTACCACTGACGTCAGTACTTTAATTTTCTGTGAACGACAAACCTTCTTTTCAATACTGGTTGGATCTGTCGTATAATTTTTCGTCTCTGTAATGAAACGGGTGTTTCCAGGCAGATCAGTTCCGAAACCAAAAAGGTCATCAGTACATACCTATACTCTCAAGTTGATATTTCTTTCGTCTCGTGGCTTTTTGACTACGAAAACTTGACACTACGACCTCTTCTGAGAACACCCAGGGAACTTGACGTTCCTCTAAGTTGGTCAGTTAGGATTTCCTTCAGTCAGGACTTATAAGTAACCTTCCTGACTTCGACTTTAGGGTTATGAACCGGTGGACTATGTTTCTTGAGTGAGTAAACTTTTCTGGGACTACAACCCTTTCTAAATCCCGTCCTCTTCCCCTACTGTCTCCTACTCTACCAACCTACCGTAATGGTTGAGTTACCTGTACTCAAACTTATTTGAGGTCCTCAACCACTACCTGTCGTTCCGGACCACACGACGTCAGGTACCCCAGTGTTTATCAGCCTGTACTGACTCGCTGACTTGGCTTGACTTGATCCCCAACCTGGTAGTTCCTGTACAAGGTCTACTTCAGTCAGGACGTCGTCGACACCCTCCCCGGACAGGCGTGGAGAGACACTGGAGGGTCTGTCCAAGACTAGGTTCGTTCGACACTACGGGACTCTATTTCGGGCGGAAAGTTGAGGGCACAGGGCGCCCTAAGTCAGTCCGAGAGACGTCGGACGGGCAGTAGTGCCCTTAAAACTCGGGATCCTCCACCAGAGACAAGAAGTCGTCTAACATCCACTACTGAGTCGTCAAAAGAGTCCAGGAGAACCCTCCACGAAACGCGTATAGGGCGACGTGGACACGAAGGGACGCCCCAAAGACGTCCTACCTGGTGTACTGTCTCGGTGTCTCTGTGCACCGGGTCCCCTCATTCACACTCGAGTCTCTCCGGAAACAAGAAAGAAGGTAGGGTACCAGACCGAAATTTGGGAGTCTTCTCTTTGCACTAGATTGCGTAAACGTCCTTGGAGTCTTCGGAACGCCCGAAGGGTCCACCGCGGTCAACACTTCATGGTCGGACGGTTACGTCCTCTGACTTCTCTACACTCAAGCTAGGGACTCAACCCTCCTAGGGGCCTCCTCCCGTACCGTTGGGTGAGGTTATAAGAACGGTTCTCTCAGGACACCTGTCTCCTGGGACCTCCCGATGGCAGGTACCCCAGCGCTTCTAAGTGTGTACGGACTTCGTCGAATCGTTCGTCCGTGTTTTTCGGAACAGTGTCGCGTGACCGTCACATCCCGAACTACAGCCCCGCAGCCGGGAGTCGACAAAGGGTAGCGACTATTTATATCTAAGGTCGTTTAGAGTAAAGTGACACAATCGACTGTCAGGTTTAGTGTGTTAAACCGTTAGACACTCCCGAAGAGTTCGGTAGTCAAACTTAATCGGTTCGAGAAGTATTCGAAATACGATTAAATTCTAAACCCTTCTACTTTTTCTCGGATTCAAACAACTGTTCACACTCTCCTTTTTAATAAGACCGTGCACAATTTTTACCGATCCTTCTGAATTAGACTCCGATAACGTTCCACCCCCTATGGTTGATTTTTAACAGCAAGTGGTAGACCAAGATATTCTTGTTTCAGTGACCAGTGACGTCCGGGACTGGTAATTGTGTGGTACTTTCGTGAAGTCTCACCTCGAGTCCTTACTTCGGGAGACACGAGACCCTTTGACCTTCTTGTCCGGAAGTCTATCGGTCTATGAAAGTCCTCTGAAATACTCGGGTGGTAGAACGTAAAAGAGTATGGTTTGTTTGTTTGTTTGTTTTTTTTTGGGTGATTCTAGTGATTTCCTCTGTAGACAAGGAACACTGATAGACGTCAAGTCAAGTTAGTGAGTCAGCACAGGCTGAGAAACGCTCGGGTACCTGACGTCGTGCGGTCCGAAGGGACAGGTAACGGTTGAGGGTCTCAAACGAGTTTGAGTGCAGACAACTCAGCCACTACGGTAGGTTGGTAGAGTAAGAGACAACAGGGGAGGAGGAGGACGGAAGTTGGACGGGGTCGTAGTCCCAGAAAAGGTCACTCAGTCAAGAAGTGTAGTGTACCGGTTTCATGACCTCGAGGCCGAAGCCGTAGTCAGGACGGTCACTTACAAGTCCTGACCAGAGGAAGTCTGCCTGACCAGCGTTGGAAGACGGTTTTGCACACGAACGGAGAAACATGTGGCAGTGAGTTTGGTGTCATGTGTCTGCAGGGATTCTTTCCCACACGACCCAAACCAAGACGAATACCAGGGAGACTCAGACAACGGTCTCTAAAAGTTTGATACCCTGAAATTACAAATCGTCAAAAACATCGGATACTTGAAGACGGAGCAACACCAACGCAGACAGACCTCGAGGCGTGTAGCAGTGACGTGTGGACGGAGTCAACAGTGGACGAAGTCAGAGGAACACCCACTGGACGAGTGTCGAGACGTCGACTATCAGTTCAGACTCTGGCCACGAGGTTTGTGAGGTAGGTGACTATATGTAGTAAGACGGATCAAAAACAAATATTGACTGGACCGGACATTATCTCCGACATAATCTTTGGCAATTTTACCACAACCTATGCTGACTCGCTGAAGTGAAAGTGAAAAGTGAAAGTACGTGACCTCTTCCTTTACCGTTGGGTGAGGTCACAAGAACGGACCTCTTAGGGTCCCTACGCCCTCGGACCACCCGACGGCAGAGACCCCAACGTGTCTCAGTCTGTGCTAACTCCACTGAATCGTCGTCGTCGTTCTACCACAAAACCGAGAACGAAGGAGACTGTTAAAGTGCTGTTGTGAGTCTAAAAACAAGTAAAACCATCACTCAGAGTGACTGTTGTTTTAATGGATCTTTAGTAAACCAACTATAATTACATGGACACGCACGTACGAGTCAACATAGTCTGATGAAACGGTCTAGGTGCCTGATATCGGACGGTTCGAGAAGACAGGTACACTAAAGGGTCCGTTCTCATGATTTCACCTAACGGTGACTAAGGAGGTCCCGTAGGAGGGCTGGGTCCCTAGCTTGGGTGCAGAGGACGTAACCGGCCGTTTAATAAAAGGTGATCACGGTGGGTCCCTCGGAGTAATTATAGTAAAATTATACGATAGTTTTAGAAGACGACAAGTACGTGTTAATAAAATTTATGTACTAAACATTGTAAGAAACTGGTTTATGAACTTATTCGAACTCACAAAGACGACATGGTTACTCTTTCCTACAGTACTTTTACGAACGGGGACGTAGGACACCCTTATGAAGTATTTTGGGGTGTGTCACTTCTGCCTTCCTCACCGGCAGGTAGACACTATACACGGTGTCCCCTCCCCCGAGGACTGTAGGTTCGTGTGTCCACCACGGGGTTCCTGCACTCCCCGGACCGGACCCGAGGACGTCGAGGGTGGACTTAGGTGTCCTCTCAGTCACGTTTACCTTAGTCTAAGAGCTCGGACCCTTTAAGGGACACTCGCGTCGACCGTGCAATTTAATACAGGTATGAGCCATGACGAAGACTTGTACAGTCCCACTCAGCGTCTAATTTTAGTGTCGAAGTTGATGGTTCGAAATTTGGAAGGACAAAGCTCTCACTTTACAAGAGTAGTTAAAAAATTTTTCATCTCACAACCCAAACAACAACAACAATTCGTCTTAACGTCCCCTGAAGGGACCGTCGGGGGCCCTATTCCGAAGTGGCAGGTCACGTTCCTCACGTCCAACCTAGGGACCAGTCGCTCAATTCTAGGGCGTACGGAGTTCCGGTTTTTTTGTTTCGTATTTTTTCTTATAACATTGTTTAAGTCCCGAAATTTTAGCAAAAATTTTTCTACTTAACGCCCTAGGGAATCAACTGAGTAACCTTTTCTGAGACTACGACCCTCCCTAACCCCCGTCCTCCTCTTCCCCTGCTGTCTCCTACTCTACCGACCTACCGTAGTGACTGAGCTACCTGTACTCAGACTCACTTGAGGTCCTCTACCACTACCTGTCCCTCCGGACCGCACGACGCTAAGTATCCCAGCGTTTCTCAGCCTGTGCTGACTCACTGACTTGACTTGACTTGACTTGAATCAACCCCACTACATTACCACGTCACCAGAGGATTTATAACGACTTCCTCTCGTACTTCCACGACCCACTTTTAATGATTATAGACTACGTCCTAGGAACCGGTCTTCCTTGGTGTGAACAAGTTTATAGTTCTTAGACATGACGGGTCACAATCGTTCGAACCTACTTTACTGGATCACACACGGTCCGGGACATGTGTTACTAAGGTGAATTGGTAATATTGTCTACGTATTCCAGTAACAATCATTGGTATAAAGTGAATTCTTCTTTTATACGGAATACCTTCAAGTAAACAGGTGACTAGACGATCCTTCCTGTAACAGGACTAATCTGGATCGGGATCTACTAGGTTCTTCAAACCTCAGACTAGAAAACGGGTTTGTAAAGTAACAGAGTGGTGACGTGTATTCTGTTTGTAGAAGAATTCATAACAAGACGGTTGTTAGAACAATCTCCTGGGATTCTCTTCCACACGGAGTCCAAACCAGTACGTTCGTTAAGTTCTAACGACTCGTGGACAACACTCGACCCCCGTAAAAGTGTGGTCGTAATTTCCGGTCCAAAGTTTTACGTTTACCTACGTCCTGTTATTACTAAGTCGATATATTCTCTCCTCACTTCGGGCTGCCCTTAAGTGTCTTCACTCTAATCTCAGATTTTCCTTTTCCCCCGATTACCTCCGACATCCTCTGGGAGAAGTACTTCCCTGCTAGTCTCCGTTTCATGAATTTTTCATGAGAACAAATTTTTCTCTATGTTCTGTCAGGTCTGCCTGAAGAGTAATTTTCAAAGTTTTATATTTCTTTATTTTTGATATCTGATAGTTAAGTATTAAACTAGTATCACCTATTTACCGTTAAAAAAGAACACTAAAGGTGTAAGAGTATCAATTTTATATAGAAGTCTGTAACCACAATGTTATAAGTCACTGTTTTAGTAAATGGGATTTCTTTGTCATTGAGTGTCCTTTCGAAGTTCCGTAGTAAATAATCGTGAGGATCACAAGATGTCTCATGTGGACGATAAAAAGACAATAGAGTCCATGTTCTACAATAACAAAAGCTTACACTCGACACAAGACTCTCGAACATCTATTGTCTCACTCTGTTTCTCGGTGAGTCCGTGGTGTCGGGGTGGGACACCAGTCAATGAGTGAGGACATAGTCAATGAGTAACGACGTATTGTTGGTAGGGGGTTTGGTTCCGAAATCTTGTTCCATAGGTAGAAACGAGGGTACAGACACCTAGAAGTTCCCAAGACACCTAGAGGTGACCCTACCCACCCCTACCGTAACGAAGGGGTTTGTCTGGACACCAGGTCCAGGTGGGTGTGTAGAATGAGACCTCAGGTCCGACTTTCGGGTCGTCAGTGGTACCCTTGTACAAGAGTACCGTTGTCGTCTCTGGACTCTACGACTCACCTGTACACACTCTGGAGGACACTATTCTTTGCCTTGTGGTAGAGAAGACGCCTATATGGCAGCCCACTTCGTTCAGGGCACCGGCTCAGGTTTCACTTCCCCGTCCCTTTCCGCGTGACACTCCTCCCGTCCTCACACACCTACGTCTCTCCCGACTCGCCGACCCACGTGTGATCAGAGGACCTCGGAAATGCTGTATCGAAACTGGAGTGACAAAACACTGAAAGACTTACACGTACCATTCGAAATACCAAACGAAATAAATGGTGAAAATAAATGAATAATGTCTCCTACAGAGAATCATATATTTACGTCGGAATGATATTCCGAATTTTCAATATATGCTAATTCTGATTCCTAATTGGAGAAACTACTCCGAAACATTTAGGACCTAGATATCAACAACCAGTCTAAATAAAATAACGTGAATAGTCACGTAAAGAGCGTACTCTGTATTTCTCCGTAGATTAGGTGGTGATGACACAAAAAAGAAATTATGAAAGTTATTATTCCCACGGAAGAAAGAGACTACTACTTTACACAGTTAGAAGGATGAACGGTTCTTCACTATGATAGTATCCCGCTCCTAAGGTACCCGGTGTCTCGTCCATGGTCGGTCGTGAGGACCCTTCAGAAGGAGTCGTAGAAAAGTGTGGACTCCTTCTCAAGGTCGAGACATAAACTTCCGAACAACAGTGGTTAATCTATCCCAAAGACCGTACAGGTAACAATTTTAGTACAAGGAAAGTAAAATCAAGTCAAGTCAGCGAGTCAGTACAGACTGAGAAACGTTGGGGCACTTAGTATCCTGAGGTCCGGAGGAACAGGTAGTGGTTGAGACCCTTAAGTGGGTTTGAGTGCAGGTAGTACAGTCACTACGGTGGGTCGGCAGAGTAGAAGACAGCAGGGGAAGAGGAGGACGGGGGTTAGGGAGGGTCGTAGTCTCAGAAAAGGTTACTCAGTTAAGAAGAGTACTTCACCGGTTTCATAACCTTAAAGTCGATATCGTAGTCAGAAAGGTTATCTGTGGGTCCTGACTAGAGGAAATCCTACTTGACCGACCTAGAGGAACGTCAGGTTCCCCGAGAGTTCTCAGAAGAGGTTGTGGTGTCAAGTTTTCGTAACTAAGAAACCACGAGTCGAAAGAAGTGTCAGGTTGAGAGCGTAGGTATGTACTGATGACCTTTTTGGTATCGGAACTGATCTACCTGGAAACAACCGTTTCATTACAGACGAAAACTTATACGATAGACTAATCAGTATTGAAAGGAAGGTTCCTTATTCGTAGAAAATTAAAGTACCGACGTTAGTGGTAGACGTCACTAAAACCTCGGGGGGTTTTATTTTAGACTGTGACAAAGGTGATAAAGGGGTAGATAAACGGTACTTCACTACCCTGGTCTACGGTACTAGAAGTAAAAGACTTACAACTCGAAATCCGGTTGAAAAAGTGAGAGGAGAAAGTGACAGTAGTTGTCCGAAAACTCAAGGAGAAGTGAAAGACGACATTCCCACCACAGTAGACGTATAGACTCCAATAACTATAAAGAGGGTCGTTAGAACTAAGGTCGAACGCGAAGAAGATCGGGTCGTAAAGAGTACTACATGAGACGTATATTCAATTAATTCGTCCTACTGTTATATGTCGGAACTGCATGGGGAAAAGGATAAACCTTGGTCAGACAACAAGGTACAGGTCAAGATTGACAACGAAGGACTGGACGTATATCCAAAGAGTTTTCCGTCCAGTCCACAAGACCATAAGGGTAGAGAAAATCTTAAAGGGTATCAAATAACACTAGGTGTGTCAGTTTCCGAAACCGTATCAGTTATTTCGTCTTTATCTACAAAAAGACCTTGAGAGAACGAAAAAGGTACTAGGTCACCTACAACCGTTAAACTAGAGACCAAGGAGACGGAAAAGATTTTGGTCGAACTTGTAGACCTTCAAGTGTCAAGTGCATAACGACTTCGGACCGAACCTCTTAAAACTCGTACTGAAATGATCGTACACTCTACTCACGTTGACACGCCAATCAAACTCGTAAGAAACCGTAACGGAAAGAAACCCTAACCTTACTTTTGACTGGAAAAGGTCAGGACACCGGTGACAACTCAAAAAGTTTAAATGACCGCATTACTCACGTCGTGAAAGTGTCGTCGTAGAAGGTCCTAAACTTTGTCGAGTTGACCTTAAGGTAGTAAAGGTGATCGAAACAAACATCACTACGAAAGATTCCGAGTGAACTGAAGTGTAAAGTCCTACAGACCGAGATCCACTCACTAGTGTGGTAGCACTAAGAGAAAAGACATGTCAGTACTTCGAGAAGAAACATGTCAAGAAGAGACATAAGAAGGGTGTAGAAAAATTATAGAAGACGAAGACAATCCAGGTATGGTAAAGAAAGGAATTGACTCGGTTAGAAACGTACTTTACAAGGGAACCATAGAGATTAAAAGAACTTCTCTAGAGATCAGAAAGAGTAAGACAACAAAAGGAGATAAAGAAACGTAACTAGTCACTCCTTCCGAAAGAATAGAGAGAAACGATAAGAAACCTTTCCTATTTCTTGAAAATAACTGGTATACATTTATTAATGTACTAGTTCTTTTCACTTGTCCTAAACACTTTCAGTGAATCAGCATAGGCTAAGAAACTCTGGGGTACCTGATATGTCAGGTACCTTAAGAGGTCCGGTCCAATGACCTCACCCATCGGAAAGGAAAGAGCTCACCTAGAAGGGTTGGGTCCCTACCTTGGGTCCAGAGGACATAACGTCCGCCTAAGAAATGGTCGTCTCGGTGTTCTCTTCGGGTTCTTATGACCTCACCCATCGGATAGGGAAGAGGTCGCCTAGAAGGGGTGGGTCCTTAACTTGGCCCCAGAGGACGTAACGTCCACCTAAGAAATGGTTGACTCGACAGTCCCTTCGGATTTGTACTGAATCCTTTTAATTAATGAAATATCAATTGGTAACCGTAGTAAAAAGTTTTTCCAAACATCTGTCTCTGTTGATTGTATATATTTATAAAAGTTAATCTTAACGATATAAATTCACACGATTGGTAAATAATATATATATAGATTATATATTCTTGAAAGTATTCTAGAAAAAATAAAAAAGAGTTCAGACTCCCTAATCAACTTTGTGCTACAACAAATTTCTGACAGAGTAAAGTGAGACACACTGATAACCGACAATTTGACGCACAATGTGTATTTACTCCTGCTCTGTTCTATCGAAAAGTATACGAGTAATTTTCGTAGATTAGTACTAATTTAGGTCAGAAACTCGGGCGACGTAGGAGACATTTAACAAAAACTACTGCATTACAACTCGTCTACTGAAAGTGTTTCAGTAGACAAACCCCTTATTTCGAACCCTCGACAGCGAGTCAGGATCCTACCCTGTGGATAGGGGTACAAGGAACCCCGTGACAGTTGAAAGTGCCTCTAAATACGCAGGAACTCGTCTCAGCGACATCACCCTTACTGGTTCTCGTTGAGTCTCAAATCAGTAAATAACGTCGAAACAAAAAAAATGTAAAGGGTCTTCTAGGTTCCCGATGACAGTGTATATCGGTCCGGAACTCCGTTCACATTCCCTCTGCTCTTTTGTGACTGGTTGTTCTGAGTCCCTCCTCTTTGTCGAGGCCATTTGCTGGTGTCGTCGGCATAGTTTCACCCCCGCTCGTCCCGGAGAAATCTTCCTGCACACATTAGTTCACTGTTCTGATTTAGGTTTCGATTAGAGTCGACCACCTGGATCCGTCCAGCACTCCTGTGACTGTGCTGGGGTCTTATAAAAGTGAATAGGGCAGTCCGGTCGTCCGGCTAGCGAGTGTTCTTTGTTCACATACACTCGTAGGACTGAGTGTACCCACTGTAAAATAAAGAAGACTTATCGGGTCTCTCGTCCCAAGTGAAACTTGACAGGGACGACAGAATCCCGACCAAGTCATTTATCACCTCGAGATTCCGTTGCCGTGGGGTGAGGTCATGAGAACGGACCTTTTGGTACCTACCTCCTCGGACCACCTGACGTCAGGGACCCCAGCGATTCTCAGTCTGTGCTGACTCGCTGAAGTGAAAGTGAAAAGTGAAAGTACGTAACCTCTTCCTTTATCGTTGGGTGAGGTCATAAGAACGGACCTCTTAGGGTCCCTGTCTCCTCGGATCACCCGACAGATACCCCAGAGTGTCTCAGCCTGTGCTGACTTCGCTGAATCGTCGTCGTCGTCGTCGTCAGTCACCTCGATTAATTTTGGGTTCGCACCGTACGACGCAAGTACGAGTCAGCTAGTCATCACAGGTTAAGACTCTGGGGTACGTTACATCGGGCGGTCCGAGGAGGCAGGTACCTTAAGAGTCGCTCCTAGGACCTCACCCGATGGTAAAGGAAGAGGTCCCCAAGAAAGACACGTCCCTATCTTTACTCCCACGGTTTTTTATGGTCTCGGCTAAAGGGAATCCAACGACGGATGACCAACCTTTCCCTTCACACGGAGAGAGTCTGCCATGTCGTGGTTTCCAAGGTCCGTCCATTTCGACGTCTGGGTCTGGAGTGATTCAGTCAGTCAAGTCAGTGAGTCAGGACAGACTGAGAAACACTGGGGTACTTGGTGTCGTGCGGTCCGAAGGGACAGGTAGTGGTTGAGGGCCTCAAATGAGTTTGAGTACAGGTAGCTCAGTCACTACAGTAGGTGGGTAGAGTAGGAGACAGTAGGGGAAGAGACGGACGGGAGTTAGAAAGGGTCGTAGTCCCAGAAAAGGTCACTCAGTCAAGAAGTATAGTCCACCGGGTACATAACCTCGACGTCGAAGTTGTAGTTAGGAAAGTTACTTGTAGGTTCTGACTAGAGGAAATCCTACCTGACCAACCTAAAGGAACGAGAGGTTCCCTGAGAGTTCTCAGAAGAGGTTGTGGTGTCAAGTTTTGGTAGTCAAGAAGTCGTGAGTCGAAAGAAATATCAGGTTGAGAGTGTAGGTATGTACTGATGACTTTTTTGGTTTCGAAACTGATCTATCTGGAAACAACCGTTTCATTATAGAGACGGAAAATTATTCGACAGATCCAACCAGTATTGAAAAGAAGGTTCCTGGAGTGATTCCCCCTGGGGTCAATGAGTCGTATGACTTGTCTGAGATAACAGAAGGGTTTAGATATTACCAAATTTAGTTAGTCCGATGGTTAGTCTTCGAACAGAATAAAAACGTTTGTTTAATCTACTACTACTCTAAGAACACGAGTCGGAACAGACTGAGAAACACTGGGGCACCTGATATCGGGTGGTCCGAGGGGACAAGTATTATAAAGGGTCCGTTCTTGGGACCTCCCCCAACGGTAAAGGAAGAGGTCCCCTCGAAGGGCTGGGTCCCTCGTTTGGGTCGGGACAAGTTAGCCGTCGTGACCGTCCACCTAAGAAATGGTGATCGTGGGGGACCCTTCGGGTTTGTTTAATCCGTACGACGATTTAGATTGGGGAAGAGGATGAGAGATACATCCGTAAGGTGGGTAGAGGTATCAAATTTCACCTCTACTCTTGTTCACTAAAACATTGGGTATGTTATTTTGTCTAATAAACCCGGGGTCATGTAAACACAGAACTACAAACTCTACAGTCCTATAAAAGACTACTTCAGTTAGTTTATTAAACTTTAGGGTCACGTAAGAACACGACAAGTCTATAGATTTAGACTTCTGAGTTAAATAAACCTTTTACAGTACATCAACCTCGTTTCTCCTCACTACTATCGAAACTCGTTTAAGTCAAATTAAGTTAGTTATAGGAAGAGTTAACTTTTCCTTTCTGAGTCACAAATTCAATTGAAGGTATCAGAACTACATACTACGAGGACTCGGGATTTCTCCTCCTTAGGTACGGTAAATATTTACCATCAGAGGTGCTGTATTTATTAACGACAAATGTGAGACCCCATAGGTCCCCATAGACTTCTGACCAAACGGAACAATAGAATATGTCCGATTTACCGTCGTTATAACTGATATTTGTATAACGTTTAGACGATTGAGTGCCTAGTGAAAATGAGGGTCTAGACGTGATATAGAAGGACCTAGGGTCCTCTACGACAGGATAAGGAAAGTGAAGTTTTATTATAACAGTGAATGTAGAATCTTCGTTTTCTCATCGTCTTTTCTTCAAAGATCCGTAGTTCAGTCAGTCACATACTTATGTCATTGTGGAGGTTCTTGGTGTTTCGGGTGACCCGATCGGTTACTATAAAATAAATATTCGGACAGTGAAAAGTATAGTTTTTTCGGACTACCCTGCCTGGTGAATCTACAGATGGCATAGACTCCCCGATGTCTCCGGACCCCGTGAGTGCGCACGTCGAGAGGTACAATTGTAATTACTTAAGACAACGCAAACACAAACGGTAACCCAGACCCAGATGCAGATATGTGTGTACTTCTTTAGAAGGACAAAAGATGCCACCCTCGACTGTCATGACTTGAAGACACATCCAATAAGGAGGGCGTTTGTAACTCGAACAGACAAACATGTAGACCTCTTATATTTTATCCCGTAGGATCAGTGAGAAGGTAGTGTGAAAATACACCAATTTTTGACGTGAATCTTGTAATTTAGTGTTTCGAAATTTACGTACAAGGAGAAGCACTAAAGTTCAGGAAACCTAATCACAATTAGGACCGTAATTGAAACACTTTCTCTGGTGCCTTCCCTTGTGGACACTGGGTACAGAGGTAGCGTCACCCTTGATCGCACAACGTTTCTCCGACTTTATACATTTTCCCAGTGACGGACTCGAACCGTTCCGCGGACCTCTCTTGTCACAAGATCGAGGTGGGTCCGCCTTCGACCCTCCCCTTCCGTCAGGGTCCTCTCCTTACGATGGGGTCCCCGTCGGACCATCGGGAGCACTTCGGCTCACGTGTTCGAGTAGTGCGGACCATGGGGACTCCCAGACGTACATTTTGTTGGAGGGTGAACTTCGAGTCTGACAACGGGTGAAACACGTCAAATACTACCTCTCACAGATGGACCCAAGCTCAGGAAGGAGGGAACTACACGAACACCGGGGTCGTTCATGAACGGGACTGGGAAGACGACATACAGTTCACTGATTCACTCCCGAAACAAGATCTTAAACGTACTCTTAGGTTACTCTACTATCTTCGGTTCACAAACCCCGTCCAGACCGGTGTGTGTTCGAAAGTCTTACAACAGACAAGAGGAGTAGGAAGAACTTAACGAGGACCTCGGAAGTCTCCCGCGACGCAGTCTTCGTAGAAGTGGTAGGGGTAATAGTCCCAGGATCTCTGGGACCCAAACAGGGTCCGTCTCCGGTGTGTGCGACACCAGGACAGGTGACGGTAGAACACCGAGTCAAGATGAATTTACCCTTGATAAAGCATATTTTAGTGACTTTGACCTGTTCACTGTCGTTTCTACCCTTATTTTGAAGGAAAGTTGATCGTCGGAGGGAACACCCAGAGGGACCTCTGCGAAAGGTTTAACCACTTCTGCGGAGTGGCACAAACCATATTGAAACTCTTCATTGTCCTTAGAGTAGTCTGTAGTTGAATAGACAGTCAAGAAGTATGACTCCTGATTACAGAGTCTACAACAATAAAGCGACAAGTCAGTGACTCAGTCCAGACTGAGAAACTTTGGGGTACCTGACGTTGTGTGGTCCGAAGAGACAGGAAGAGACAGAGAACCTCAAACGAGTCTAAGCACAGGTAACTCGGCCACAACGATAGATTGGTAGAGTAGGAGCCAACAGGGGAAGAGAAAAACGAAATTTAGAAAGGATCATAGTCTTAGAAAAGGTAAATCAGTCCAGAAACGTAGTCCACCGGTTTCACAATCTCGAAGTCGTAGTCGTAGTCAGGAAGGTCTCTTATAATTCCCAACTAAAGAAAATCCTAACTGACCAAACTAGAAGAACGTAAGGTTCCCTGAGAGTTAAAGATCCCATCGATTGAGTAATAAAATATTACTAAAAATAGTATTAAGTCTCACTACGAATGGTCGGAGTAGGGATTTGACCCTCCTGTAGAGAGAAAAACACCGTATATATGACTGACAGGTATATGGACTCGTTACTTTATGGCTCATTGTTAATACAAAGACATATGATTTAATTTTGATTCAAAGAACCATGGAATTATTATCCATTTTGGATGTTCTCCGTTGTTAAAGGTCCCTGGCGGGAAAGGTACAAGGAGTCCGTCCACGAAAAACCATAATTGCCAACGACACGGATCATCGCCCCTCCTCGCACTGGGAAATACTAGTAAATTAGGAGGAGGAAGAAGGATAGTGTCCACCTTTAATCATCGGTCATCGAACCTACTGAACAGGTTCCAATGGCCCAAACCCAGAGTAAAGTTATATAAAATTTTACACATACGTTTACAAACGGATTTGTCTTTAGACTGTTACTTACTCAGATCTACTCTAGTAATAGAAAGTTTTTTACTGGAGATTTCTTAGTAGATTCAAACATTTACTTACTGAGGTTGACCCTATTGTTCTTCAGACAGAAAACACAGTTCTACTATATACAAATCTGGGACAACGACGAAAAGTCCAACATCGAGTTCTTGTCGACTAGGATTCAGAACACCCGTAAGTCACCTTTTACTCATTACTTCCAGTTTCTCTCGACAACTAAAAGTTGTTTCAGGAGTTCCTCGGTGTATCTGTCTTCCTTCAGACTTTCCAAGATAGAAGAGTCGTCCGGTTAATTTATTAGAATTCACATGTGTACCAAAAAGGTCTTCAGTACATGTTTAAACTCTCAACCTGGTATTTCTTCCGACTCGCGGTTTCTTGACTACGACCTTTTCTGAGAACTCTCAGGAAACCTGTCGTTCTTCTAGTTTTGTCAGGTAGGATTTCCTTTAGTTGGGACTTGTAAGTAACCTTCCTGACTACGACTTCGACTTCGAGGTTAGGAAACCGGTGGACTGTACTTCCCGCTGAGTGACCTTTTCTGGGACTACGACCCTTTCTAACTCCCGTCCCCCTCTTCCCTCGTTACCTTCTACCAACCTACCATAGTAACTGAGGTACTCAAACTCACTTGAGGCCCTCTACCACTCCTTGTCCCTTCGGACCGCACGACGACAGGTGACCCAGCGTTTCTCAGCCTGTGCTGAATCGTCGACCTGCTGTCATTGTCCACATGTTTACCGTCGTCGGACCGGTGGAAACATTCTTTGAGTGGTAGGGTCGTCCAGGGTCCGGGGTATCAGTGCGGACACTGAAGAGAAAAAGTCTCGTGTTGACCCAGTCTTGGTCGTTCAATCTTCACTGCTCCGACCTCGACCTCTGGACCTGGTCGGAGACTCAAGGATCCTCGCTGTTCGACCCCGTAGTCTAAGGGACACCGACACACGGACACGTGTGTGCACACACATGAACGCCCTCTCTCCGTCCGTCCTCTAGTAGTTCGTTCCCTGAACCTTAGACGTTCGTGTAGGTCCGTGTGTCCCTTTGTGCTAAATTACGTGTTAGTATGAACTTTCAGTCAGTAGGTTCCACGCTCAGCCGTTTGTAAAAAAAATACATAGCGTAGAAAAAGAAGGTATACGGTTCGTACGATGGGCGGATGGGTGTCAGAAAGTGATTGCGGGTCACATCCTTGAGACTTTCTTCCGTCGAGGCCGACTTTGCTCATCTCACCTCGGGATGGGTAGTCTACGGGAGAGCGGAAAAGGGGGTCCGGAGAGGGGGGTCGGGTCGGGACTGGAGTCTCCGTCAACGTCACCTGCAAACCCAAGTTTGTGTCTGTAGAGTACAACCAACTTAGATACTGCTGAGTTAATATACGCAGTCGACCCGATCCGAGACCACGGAATAACAACACAAGTCCGTGATCAGGTCTCCAACGATACTTCCATAGAAAATCCACACTAATAACAAATTTAGTCATCTTCGGGGGGCGGGGGGGGTGTGGGGGTGTTGGGACAAGGAATCTGTTTGGAGACGTCTGACAGAGTTTTATTGGTGGGATATCCGTAGACATGCCGTTCAAGAAAATATCTTACCTCTACCTCACCCCCACCAATTTGTTTCATTTTTCCGGTAATTAGGACGTTTATAGAGGATCTTGCCAGTTCGGAGTGCGTCCCCTACACAATTAAAGAAGGAAGAACGGTAGGTGTCCACCTGTCCCAGGACTTGTCTCCGTCAAGTCAAATTGGCAGTCCGGCTCCCCGTCCTAAGAGACTCCGTCCGGGGACACTTACTACTATTCTCGCTTTCGTTACCTCTCGTTCAGTTTCCGTTGTCGAGGTAACACCCCCAGTCCTGACCGAAAAGGGACGTTGTGGTGTCGTGACCTGTGCGAACGGAACACTACTGGCGCACCGACGTCCCGGGTGTGGGTTCCTCTGCATACTACACGTGATCCGTGTCGGGGGTTTTCATCTCGTCGGTGGGATTTTGGAGCCAGGGTTCCCGTGCCGGGCGTCTCTCCCTTCGGAAAGCACCAAACAGGTCTCCTCCACTGACCGAACTACAGCGGGGACGAGACGGTCAAGGTCAGGGGAGACACGAGGGGACCGACCACCGCAGGAACAAAACACGTCGGTGAATACTGTTGTGGGTGTCCGCGTTCCAGTATTGTGCGTGTCCACGCTCCAATCCCGGGACGCAGTAGTCTCGAGCGGAGGGTTCTCCGAGTCCCTTACTTTCGGACCGGTCGTGAGTGTCGGGGGGACAAAGTCACTAAGGTTTCGTGCACCTTGGGCCTGTCCGACCCTACTAGGCAGCCCAGTGAGTCCATGGTTTCCCCGGCGTGGGGTAGCCCTTAACCACGAGTGGATCCTGTCGGACGTCGTAGACGACAGACAGTGACGCCCACCTGGTCGGTCCGGTAGTCAATTCCTGTCTGGGTGTCTTATTCCTTCCGTCCGACCATCCCGTCCACGGCTCGTTCCATTGTTCTGGGTCCTTCGAAAAACCTCCGTCTGAGGTTACCCCGTTCCCCGTGGGACTTACAGGACTCACAAGGCAAGGTAAGGTAAGTCAGCGAGTCAACACAGACTGAGAAACGTTGGGGCACTTAGCGTCGTGCGGTCCGGAGGGACAGGTAGTGGTTGAGGGTCTCAAATGAGTTTGAGTACAGGTAACTCAACCACTACGGTAGGTTGGTAGAGTAGGAGACAGTGGTGAAAGAGGAGGACGGGACTTAGAAAGGGTCGTAGTCCCAGAAAAGGTTACTCAGTCGAGAAGTATAGTCCACCGGTTTCCTAACCTCAAAGTCGAAGTCGTAGTCAGGAAGGTTACTTGTGAGTCCTGACTAGAGGGAATCTTACCTGACCAACCTAGAGGAACGTCAGGTTCCCTACGAGTTCTCAGAAGAGGTGGTGGTGTCGAGTTTTTGTAGTTAGGAAGTCGCGAGTCGAGAGAAATATCAGTCTGAGAGTGCAGGTAGGTACTGGTGACCTTTTTGGTTTCGGAACTGATCTACTCCTGCACCCTTTCTGAGCCGGTGGTACGGTCCTCGACACGACTTTCCTGTGTGGGTAGTTCCTGTCTCCGATGTACCGGTGTGTAGGCTTAAGGAGACCAGAGCTCCTGTAACGGGTCCCTCTCTGCACACGACGGTCGACTCTCGTCCCCTGTGCGGACACTGTGGGTTCTGGGAGACTGAGAGAAGAGGTGGTAGACCCACTGTCCTTCTGGGTTCCTGGAGTAGTCACAAAAGATCTTTGGATGTCACCCTGGTGTGGGGTGTACAGTGTGGGACTGTCGGACCCTTCGGACACTGTAAAGTGGCGACCGCTCTTAGGGGACGGGTCTTGGGTGAGGACACAAAAAAGTTAATTAGAAAGTCAAGTGAAATACAAACAAAAGGAAACTACAAGGAAACATAGGGATAGATAACTACCCCCATATAAATAATATATAAAAGTCCCAAAAAAAAAGGTGATATCCAATAATGTTCTATTACTTATATTAAGGGGCACACAATCTTTTACCGTGTGTCTGACTTTACATAAACGTCTCGGATTTAGAATTCCGTTAAATAGACAATGATGGACCTTTCCCACACCCAAAAGGTAAAATAAGGTAGACTTTTTTTAGATTTCGGAAAGGAAAAGGTAGGGTACAGTTACTCTTCTGAGATTGTGACCCTTTCTAACTTCCGTCCTCCTCTTCCCCTGTTGTCTCCTACTCTACTAACCTACCGTAGTGACTGAGTTATCTGTACTCAGACTCATTTGAGGACCTCAACCGCTACCTGTCCCTCCGGACCGCGCGACGTCAGGAACCCCAGTGTCTCTCAGCCTGTGCTGACTCGCTGACTTTACTTGACTTGACTTGACTTGACTCCAGGGTTTGGAGATGGGACTGTAGAAAACAGAAACCGACTTCTACCATAAATTTCACCTCCGAAGACCGTATAACCACGCAAGGAGTCAAGGGGACCCAGAGAGGGTAGATATGCACAATAATTTGAACACAAACCAAAAGAGGACAATTAGATAGAGTACAGGCAAAGTAAGAATCTGGTCGGTCAATTGGGGTCTTGCCGTCTCCTTTCACAGAAGGAAAAGTTGTTGTCCTCACTCAGACACTCTACTCTCAATGGAAAGTTCGTCCGAATTTGATTTTGAATAAAAAGAATAGTCAAATCTATTAACACTTTCTAAAAATCTTGTAGACGATAGCTCGTTTATGTGAAGGTTTAAATTTTCACCGACCGTTTTTTTTTTTCCGCCCCCCCCCTACACACTCTTAACACGTCGTTTATACGTTGGGTTTGCGGTGGATGGATTGGAGCGGGGTGTCAGACCCATGGTGGCTGGACTTCAGGGAGGGACTGTGGACTGACCGGAGTCTTTCGAAGGTCATGTCGACCGGAGTGACCCTCGAAACCCTCCAAGTCCAGACCCTGTAGAAGATGGGTTCTCCATTAAGTCCTGCTAATTGACAACCTAAAGAAGGTCTTTACTAGGAAGGACCCTCGAACCCTTTGTACAAGACGACCCGGTCCCCGTCTGTCGCTCTGTGGTACCCGGGACTGGGGATGCACGACGTCTCGAAGGGGTGTCGGACGAGTCGGGGAGTCGGCACGGTCCGAGGTACGCTGGGGCACCTGATGTCGGGTGGTCCGAGGAGGTAGGTGCCCTAAGAGGTCCCTTCTTGTGACCTTAGACAACGGCACAGGAGGTCCCCGAGAAAGGCTGGGTCCCTAGCTTGAGAACAGAGGACATGACCGTCCGCCCAAGAAATGGTGATTGTCGTGGACCCTTCGGGAAAGGGTGGTGTGAATGTGCATAACAAACGGCTGTAGAGACCCCTACTGAGACAAAGTCCTTGTCAATCAATCCAAGGAATCCATCACTCCCTTTTCATTTTTCTCTCTTAAGGGTTTAGAAGGGAAAGAATTTTTATCGGATTTTATTCGCAGTACGGTTTCTCTGTGTAAACATCCCGTTACCTCCCCCCGTCAGCATCGAAGGGACATCGACAGTCGGACGAGTGCTTCATCTCTGCGGCCAATGGCCTTTACATAAAAAAATTTTTTGTAGTAGTTGTTATGAACAATAATTAGAGATTTGAGATTAAAATAAAAGTTGTACATCTGTTTGTCAGACTTTTCCTTTTCTTACGACCGAAACCACAACTTTTTATTACAGGTGAGACGGTAGTAGACCCGGTGATTCGTCATTTATTAACTTTCCGTTTCTCTTTTGGTAGATCTTGTCGACAGAAGGCGCGAGGTGCCAGCGACCACTTATTTCGTTTGATTCGAAGTGGGAGTAAGAGTCCGCCCTATGGGAGAAATTTTGTTAGGGTGAACCAGAAGAGTTACAAGCGACTTGAAAGTGTCGAGTCGAGGGAACGAGTGCGACAAGACCGACAAACCTCGGAGTAAAAGGGAGAACGAATTCGGTGTGTGCAATAAGTTCGCGGTCAAGTCAACAGAAGAACCCCTCTGACAGGGAGACGGGACGGAGGAGGGGTGTCTGGAGACCAACCGAGGAGCGACTTGAGGACCAACGGACCGTAGACTAAAGTACCTTTTGTAGAACGTCTGAGAATTGTTTACTCGGTACACTTTAAAGTCTTCCAGAGCACACGAAAAAAAAAAAAAACCTCAACTTGTCATTTGCGGAAACGACGATCCCACTCTACGTAAATACAACAAATGAGGTCATGTTATACTGAAGAATTTCCTTCTGAACGGAGTAAGTAGAAAAGAAGAGGAGGAGGAGGGTGGGTTATGAATAGGAACTTACACTACTCACGAGTCATCCACAACTGAAAAAGAGAAATTCTGAAATTCAATGTAACGAGTGTCAAAAGAAAAATTAAATTCTATAAGAAAAGACGGTCCACCAAGTCACCATTTCTTAGACGGTGGTTCGTCCTCTAAGCCTAAGTCAGGACCCCAGTCCTTCTACGGGACCTCTTCCTTTACCAATGGGTGAGACCATAGGAACGGATCTCTTAAGGTACCTGTCTCCACGGACTACCCGATGTCAGGTGACCCATCGTTTCTCAGCCTGTACTGACTCGCTGAGTTGTTTCGCCGTCGTAGGAAAAGACGGTCGGGTAGAAGACGTCGACCTTATCGTGGAGGTTGGGGGACGTTTCTGCGGGTCCGGGGTTGGAGACGCTAGACGCTCGGACAGTGGATGTACCGTTCTCCCTGAAAGATCAATAGTGACCCCAGTGGCTGGAACTCTACCCCGTCAATAGGACCCAATAGGGTCTCTCGAGGTAGTTTAGCACTCAAGAATTTTAGTCTCTTGTGAAGGACCGAGACCAGCCTGTACCTATACCACTGTCTCTTCCAACCTCTCTGCGTTGGACTCCTAAGTGGGGTAGTGACTAATAAGACTTCTACCTCCTCCCCTAGTCCTTCCTTCCTTCCATACCCCGTCGGAGATCGTCGACCTTTTCTTTCACAGGCAAAGGGTTCCGGCAGCAGTGTTCATTGCTGTTTGTTCCCGTCGAATTTTAGTATCATTTAAAGACAGAAGGTCAAGACCTCCGACCCTCGGGCGTACGTTCCCCGGCGTCCCGGTACGAGAGGGGTACGAGATCCCTTCCCGGGAGGGAACGGAAGAGGTCGAAGACCACCAACAGGCGTTGGGGACTGTAGGTCTACGTGGGTCTACGTGGGGAGGTCGGAGACGGAGGAGGGAGTGTGCCACGAGAGGACACGGAAACAGTCAGATTAAGAGTGCACTCCAGTAATTTACAACGGAAGGCCGGGTGGGATTAGGTCACACCCCGAAGAGGTCACTGAGTCTCCAATTCTTAGATGGACGTTGCGTCCTCTGTTGCGTTCTCTACACCCCAAGTCAGGGCCCCAACCCTTCTAGGGGACCTCCTCCCGTGCCGTCGGGTGAGGTCGTAAGAACGGACCTCTTAGGGTGCCTGTCCCCTCGGACCACCCGACGTCGGGGTCCCGGTGTTTCTCGGCCTGTGTCTCCTTCGTCGTCGTACTCCAGGTCATACTACAGTAGAGGGAAAAGTAAAATAACCTCATATCAACTCTCCGTCCCGCATTTCTTCTGTCTCCCGGTTTCGTAACTACGGAAGACTGACACCGCGACCTCTTCTGAGGACTTTGGGGGACCTGTCGTTCCTCTAGGTCTGTCAGTTAGGATTCCCTTTAGTTGGGACTTATAAGTGACCTTCCTGACTACGACTTCGACTTCGAGGTCACAAAGCCAGTAGACCACGTTTGTCTGTCGAGTAACCTTTTCAGGGACTACGACCCTTTCTCGCTCCCGTTCTCCTCTTCGCCCGCAGGCTCCTACTCTACCGACCTGCCGTAGTGGTCGTGTCACTTGTATTTGAACCCGTTTGACGTCCTCCACGATTCTCTGTTCCTCCGTGCCACACGACGTCGGGTACCTCAGTGTCTCAACCCGTGCTGACCTGGTGACCTTCGTCGTTGTGTCAACTAAATGGTACAACACAACCGAAGTCCATATGTCGTCACTAAGTCGATGCGTACGGTCGTCCACGGGGACGAGTTAGGACAGGTTGAGAAACGTTGGCGTACCTGATATCGGCCGGTCCAGGGAGACAGACACCCTGAAAGGTCCCCTAGAAGAGTTGGGTCCCTAGCTTGGGTATAGAGAATACAGAGGGCGTGACCATTCGTCTAAGAAATGGGGACTCGGTGGACCCTTCGGGGCTAAGTCAATATGTGCATATTTAAGCAAGACAAAATCTACGAAAAGAGTATAGACCTCTTCCTTTACCGTTGGGTGAGGTCACAAGAACGGACCTTTTCGGGCACCTGCTTCCTCCGACCGTCCGATGTCAGGTACCACAGTGTTTCTCAGTCTGTGCTGACTCTCTGAAACGAAGGTGAAAAAGTGAATGAGTATATCCAATAGTGTCTTAGGACTCGTCTCCAAGGACACAATGTGTCGTCTAGAAGCAACGAATAGAGAGAATATGTATCGGCACACATACAAGTAGGGTCCGAAGACTAAATAAGTCGGGAGGGTGAAGGGGTTAACCGTTGGTATTCAACCGAAAGCGGTAGATATACAGACAAAGACAAAGGATTTATTCAAGTAAACAAAGAAAAGAAAAAATCTTTTTAATCTGAGGTGTATATTCACCATAGTATAATGTCATCAGAAAGAGACTGAATGAAGTAACTCATACTATTAGACATCCTGGTGAACACTTTCAACAAGCCAGCACAGGTCGAGAAACACTGGGGTACCTTATATGTCAGGTTCCCTAAGAGATCCGGTCTTATGACCTCACCCATCGGAAAGGGAAGAGGTCCCCTAGAAGGTTTGGGTCCCTAGCTTGGGTCCAGGGGACGTAACGTCCACCTAAGAAGTGGTCGACCCGGTGGTCCCTTCGGGGATCCTAATGCATACAACGACGTTTACCGCAGTAACGCAAGGAAAAGCACCGACTCATTCTAAGGTGACATACGTACACGGGGAGGAGAAATAGACAACCGTAAATTCAACCAAGGTACGGGACTGGTAAAATGTGTCACGGTGTTACTTGCGACCACAAGTACATAGGGAACCTTAGTCCAAAAAGAGACCTGTATCCGGGTCTTTCACCCTAACGTCCCAGTATGCCTCCGAGAGAAAAATCAAAAAATTCCTTGGAGGTATGACAGGAGGTATCACCGATATTACTAAATGAAAGGGTGGTCGTCACATCCTCCCAAGAACGGAGTGGTGTGACAGAGGTCGTAAATAACAAACATCTTACAAACTACTACCAGTAAGGTTGTCCATATCATACTGGAGTAGAATTAAAGTGACTACCGTAGCCATTTCTGAGAGAAAGGTTTTTTTCCAGTGGGAGACTCTGAGGTCTATCTGTACGTGAACCTCCATGTAGTGAGGTCGGTTAAGTGGGGCAATCTTGGAGGTTTCCCTCGTGTCGGGGAACTAAAAACAGGTGACTCCTGGCAGAATGTGAAGTTGAAGGTCTCGTTATGTCGGTGTGTAGACGTAACAGACTCAGTGAGGTGACCCATTAAACAAGATCGTCGGAGTCCTTCGTCACCTACAAGGTCCGACCTCAGTGACTAAAACAGAACAGTTGGCGTGTACAAGGTAAATAGGACACGAGAGAGGTAAGTGCTTCTGTTGTGTAAGACTTGATACTGTCTTATTGTATTAAGTGACGACTGCTAGGGATTATTTAAGGTTATTCCCCGTGTTAATTTAAAACAGTTCAGGGGACACGAAGAACAACAGTCCTTTCATGTTTACCGACACCATAGTGTATGCTACAAAGCGACCTCTGGTATTTTGACCGAGATTTGGCAAGCGTAGGAGTCTCCTGGAACCTGAACTATATGGCTCGTACTGAGGCTACCGGGGTGCGAGAGTGAGAGGGAGTAATCTTGGACAGGTTAGTGTCGCTTGTCTCCGTCGTTTGGGCCTCTAAAGAGAAACAAGTGTCGATTTAGACTCTTTAACTCTACTATGTGCGTCTGTGGAAATACGAAAGTGCACGTGCTGATACGCTGATCGTCCCATCACATGGTTTCCGACTCGATAATGGACGGTCCTTATCTGTGCGGAGTATGTGAGGAATCCTTCCTTGTAAGTGCTTGAATTTTTACGACGAAACTTCTATGATAAATTAGGTGGGTAAGAAAAAGGTAAGTCTGACAAGGAAGTAGAATCAAGTTGTTTCCAGTAAATTTTTTTAAAAAAAATGTAAAACATGACCCCGTATGGCGACTTGTTTGTTACAACACTATCAAAGTCCACTTGTCGCTTCCCTGAGTCAGTATGTATGCATACATAGGCAAGAGGGGATTTGAGGGGAGGGTAGGTCCGGTCGCTCGTTGTAACTCGTCTCGGCACCTCCAGGAGCTGCGAATAGGTAAAATTTATGTCGTCACACGGGTACAGGCAGGGGTTGAGGGATTAGCAGGGACGGGGGTAGAAAGGGGACCGTTGGTGCAAACAAGAGAATTCAGACCCTCAGAGAAAGACCAAACATTCATTCGAGTAAACATATTAAAGAAAAATCTAGTTCCTCTTTAAAAAAATTGTTTTATTTCGTCCGTCGTCGTCCTTCCCTGTCACCCGTGGTCGTCCCGTCCAACCCCACCCTGAGGCTCCAACTGTCCTTGTTAGTGTGACAGTCCTCGCACCAAGACTACCGACGTGGGGGTTTTGACGGACCCTCGTATACCGTGACCCCCGGAACCCTCTGTCAGTTCAGGGTATTTAATCAGAGCACACGGTCAGTGAGTCAGTACAGACTGAGAAACGCTGGGGTACCTGACATTGGGTGGTCCGAGGAGATAGGTACCTTAAGAGGTCCGTTCTTATGACCTCACCCGACGGTAAAGGAAGAGGTTCTGAACAACTTCCCTAATTCAATCAGATTTAAAAACAGATTATCGTACAGTGTTCCTACTACGACCCAGAAAGTAAAAGTAGGGAGTTGGACCTTAAAAGTAGAGTACAATAAACTAACTTTAAACTTCTAATACTACATCTCAATATTGTACAAGAAAGTTATGTTTTACAAATATGAAAATTTATCTTGTGGAAAGTTTTTAGTCTCCTTTATTTAATCCTCCTTAAACCTTCCGTAATACGACAAACCCCCGAAGGGACCGCCGAGTCTACCAATTCTTAGACGGACGTCACGTCCTCTGGACCTAATCTAGAGACCCAACCCTTCTAGGGGGTCTTGTCCTTGCCGATGGGTGAGGTCATAAGAACGGACCTCTTAAGGTACCTGTCTCCTCCAACCGTCCGATGTCAAGTACCCCAGTGTTTCTCAGTCTGTACGGAATCACTGAGTGTGTGTGTGTGTGTGTGTGTGTGTACGAGAAACCTTTATCCTAAGGCAATCCTCGATTCACGAAAAAACGGAGTTAAAAACTGTAATATATATACTGTATACGTACTAGTATATACACAGAGACACATAAACACAAAGACATTTCGCTACCGTCGTATGACACACATAAAAGACTGTGTATAGTGTCTTTTACCGTAACCTATTTAAGGGGTGACGACACGCAGACAAGTCCAAGTCGCCTAAAGATGTAATTCGGGGCGTTTACTCTAGTCTTAAGAGTGGTTTAATCGTTTACGTATCGTCACCTATTTAAAGTAGAAACTGTACCAGAGAACCCTCTGCAGATCCGTAAAAATATACTTTACTCCTCTCTCTATTAGAGGTCTCACTTGGGTTAAACGGAAACACAGGGGTGTTTTCGTACGTTATTGTAAGTAAGTGCCATCTAATTGCCAGGCCACCTAAAATGACATGTCTAGCACCCGTCACAGGGTCCCGAGACCCACTCGAGTCAGCCCTAGGGGTGTCGGTGCACGTCGATAAAGTGCACAGGAGCCCCACGGGTCGTGCGACTCTCTCCCTCCGCCAGGACCACAAGTGTCGGCGTAGGGCGTGCAGGGACGGGACCTTCCGACTGACCCGTTCTACCAGCATTTTGATTACAGATCACCGTTGACGTCTCGCGCAAGTATGGGCACGGAACTCCGACCTTCACGTCTGCGTCCTCTGGTTGTGCTTACAGGAGGGGCGTCGGACAGGGGTTCGTCGATTCGTGTGGCTTTCGGCCAGGGCACAGGACGTCCGAGTCTGAGTGCCCCACGCGTCGAAGAGTCCGACGACGGAGGGTGAGAGGTCTCACTGTCCCGATAGTCGCCCGGTGACAACGAGGAAGTCACAGGAGAAAGAACCGCACGTCCATTGAATGTCACGGCACAACCAAGGTCCGTATGTCGTTTCACCAAGTCAATATATGTCTCCAAAAATGTATACATATATATATATATGTGTATAAAAGAAAAAACCAACAAAAGGTAATATCCAATAACGTCTCGTGACTCATCTCAAGGGACACGATATGTCACCAGAAACAACCAATAGATAAAATATATACCCAGTGCACAGGTTTAGAAACCCTGGGGTACCTGACGTCGGGTGGTCCGAGGAGACAGGTACCCTAAGAGGTCCGTTCTTATGACCTCACCCAAGAGTACGGGAGGAGGTCCCCTAGAAGGGGTGGGTCCCTAATTTTGGTCCAGAGACCGTAACGTCCGACTAAGAAATGGTAAACTCCGTGTTTCCTTCGGGTTCTTATGACCTCACTCATTGGATAGGGAAGAGGTCCCCTAGAAAGGTTGAGGTCTTACCTTGACCCTAGAGGACGTAATGTCCGACTAAGAATTGGTCGACTCGATGGTCCCTTTGGGGTAATGAAATTTTGTATGCGATTTAATGGTCCATATAAAATTTGGTTTTACCTAAAAGTAAACGAAAATCTTCGACAGACTAGTCCCACTTCTACCTAGGTAATCGGGACGACCACCGACACCTTTCACCGGCCCTCTGCAGAAATTTTACTACTGCCGACTATACTTAGAGTCCGGAACAGAGTTCTCTGAGTGTCATGTTAGGTCCATAACTAGAATAGTCACAAGTATTTTTGGGACCCCTTCCGCCTTCTTTAGTTTGGTCGGAAAGGAAAGACTAATTCTGTGCTCTGTTAATTTCGACCCCGAATTATCCCACCCCGAGGGGGGTGGGGATGGATCCGAAGAGGTCAACCTCCCCAACCCCAAGTAGGAGACCCGATTCCCGTCGTAGAGAGGGTTCAGGACCACCCAGTACTTATAAGTACTCGAGATCTGGGAGTGGGCAGTCGTCTCGAGTCGGGAAAACTCGGAGACGTCGAAGGTCCGAAATATAAGTTGAAGCTGTAATAAGTCAGGAGACTCCAAAAAAACCACACACACACACAAAAAATTCCATTGTGAAATATCTTCTTGGGGTCGAGAATTTATTAAACACCTACCGTTACACTTTAATTTTCCGAGACTTAAATACGAGTGTCTCACCTTCCGTAGACGAGGGACCTTTTGTTTCCCGATATTTATAGTTATAATCTGTTCTTAAGGTCAGAGAGGAGGGGGTTGCGTCCGTAAAGTCTGAGCCCCTAAATTACTAGTCGTTCAGGTTAATCAGGAGATGGGCGCCTTATACCACCGAACTAATAAAGGTTCTGAAATTACAGATTAATAAATGTCTTGTAAATCGGCTCCCGTCTCTCTGGTACTTTCTTCGAGGACTGGAAGTCCGAGAAACACTTCATGTGAAGGACCGCCCCCTCGGACTTGTCTGGACGAGGGTCCTTTAGCGCCACCAAAAGGAAAGTTTAGTGACTGGTCGCAGTTTGAATTAATAGAGGGTCGGCACCATGACCCCTCTACGACTCTACCTCAGGGTACCTAACAAATCGCACGAAGAGGCTAAAAAGTATTACTGCCAAAGAGACGGAAATGAATGTAACAACGGCTGTTCATCGCTAATTTCCTGTGTTTCTTTCGCAGATAAAATTCAAACCCTCGATTACAAACGGTCTGAGCCGATAAAAGTCGATTCATCTACGCCGAGACACACACACCCTCCCTTACCACGGGCGCTTGTCTGTCTGTGTATCAAAGAGATGTAGGAGGTTCAATAAAGGTTTAACTTTGGATGTTCACACTCTCCTGTCGTCCCCTCGACCTCTCTCTCCGTGTCGATACTACTGCCTATAAAAATTGTCGAAACAATAGTAGACGTCTAGTGCGTCCAAGGGAGTACAGTTCCCAACACTAAGTCACTAAAAGTCATATAGGTGTCTGTACACGTTGGTAATAGTGTCGGTTAAAATTTTGTAAGGGTAGTAGAGAATCTCTTTTCGGTACACATTACACACAATCAGTGAGTCAGCACAGACTGAAAAACACTGGGGACTTGACCCGTCGTTCCTCTAGGTTGGTCAGGTAGGATTTCCTTTAGTCCTCTACGACTTACAAGTGACCTTCCTGACTACGACTTCGACTTTGAGGTCACGAAACCGGGTGAGTACGCTTCTCAACTGAGTAACCCCTTCTGAGACTACGACCCTCCCTAACTTCCGTCCTCCTCTTCCGTCTCCTACTCTACCAACCTACCGTAGTGGCTGAGCTACTTACACTCAAACTCATTTGAGGCCCTCAACCACTACCTGTCCTTCCGGACCGCACGACGTCAGGTACATCGTCGTTTCTCAACCTGTGCTGACTCACTGACTTGACTTGATTTGACTTGACTTGCATCGGACGGGCAGAGGAGACAGGTACCCTAAGAGGTCCGCTCTTATGACCTCACCCATCGAAGAGGTTTCCTAGAAGGGCTACGTCCCTAGTTTGGACCCACCCAGAGGCCTTAGTATCCGTCTAAGAAGTGACAGACTCGGTGGTCCCGAAGGGACTCCTTCGGTGTGGCCATCAATAGCGGGTGGGGGAGGGGAGGTGGGGAGTAGGAAAAAGGCAGACGAAAGACACACAAACGGATAAACTCTGGAAAGGGTACTTTACTTAGCGTGTCATACTTAGTGTGTGACACCGGAGATCGTAGATCGTGTGACAAAACTTCGCAGTCGGGCGACATAGTGTATAGTCTCGAGGTACGTAGAAAGATCGACAGATATAACGTAACAAACCGATCTGGTGTAAAAGAGGTAGGTGGAGGTGACTACTTGTGAACCCAACAAAGGTCGAAAACCCACAGTGCTTATTACGACGACATTTATAATCACGTGGTCACAGACGCCCGATACGGAAAGGTAAAGAGAGCCCATATCCTGGTCCAAACGACCCAGTGTAAGTTACTCAACGAACTCCTTGACGGTCTGACAAAAGGTCTCGCCGAATGTAAAATGTGAGGATGGTTCTCCCATCCCCTCGAGGCTCCGAAGTGACCCTAAGTATATGAGTGTACGACGTGGGGGTAGGGGTCGTTGAGGTAAGAGAGACTCCCCCTCATCCCGGTGGTCCGTGGTCGAGAGAAACGGGAAGCGGAGTAGTCTGGAGGGCCATGTTTGGACCGTCTTCGTGAACCCTTTCAGTCGGGGCAGCGACCGGCCGTCCCCGCGGGAGTAATCAGTGCACTGTCCCACCTGGTACGCTAAAGAGGTGAGGTCCATTTCCCGAGGAGGACCAGGGCATACGTAGTGGACCTGAACGGTCCCGATGGAGTAAAGTAAGGAGACTCCACGTCCCCTGTGTCCACTCGTCTCAAAGGAAGAGCAGAGACATCTCGGTGAAGACAGACACTTTGTCCTCGACACCCGAGGCGGGGGAGTCGGAATTATTGGAGTAAACGTTGGCACTACCTTTTTTCTACAGTGTCGCGTAGTGTCACTATTGTGTTCCATTGACAGGTGGGGCCCTCGCGGGAAGGAAGGACGTCCTACTTACACTCCAGCACCTTGGGTGAGTTGAATAGGAACAACTACTAGACATAATTTATAACGCCACACGTGTACAGGTAGGGACAGTAAAACCTACGTAGTCTCAACCCGAACCTACCACAAAAATAACCAAGGACGAATTAGTGAGCCACCAAAGGCTGAGAAACGCTGGAGTACCTGAAATCGAGTGGTCTGAAGACAACTACCCTAAAGGGTCCGATCTTATGACCTCACCCAACAGTAAAGGAAGAGGTCTCCTAGAAGGACTGGGTCCCTAACTTGGACGTAGTGGACGTAACGTGTACCTAAGAAAGGACAGACTCATTGGTGCCTTTCGGGAAAAAACAAAACAAAACAAAAACCAACCTTTGTGATTTATACTCTTTTAGGGTCCTAACGATTAATTTAAATAAGTAATTTAAGAGAGGGATTTATCACTGAAAGAAAGGAACATCACAATTTTACGACCTCACAATCAACAAAAATATTATTAATATCAGTGTAAATGTTTGGAGACTGTAGGTGACTAGATTTGTCGTCCCTAGTCCTTTATAAAGGAGATTTCCCGGTCTGTCATTTATCAACGTAAAACCGCCCGGGATGTCCGACACAACGTGACTGAATAAAGACGACAGAATCTACTACCCTCTGTGCCTTTCACCAATTCGTTGTCTATGCCAGTCTGACACGGGTGGGGACCGGGAATCCCCGTAGTGTCCCTTACCAACCGGCCCCATCTCTGTGAAGAGACAGACGTCTCCTACGTCCGTCCTGTCGTCCCGACCCCACTGTGGAGATAGAAGCGAAGACGGACTTCTCAGGCACGACTATTACAAGAACTTCGGGCCCAGTCGTCGACTTACAGTTTCCACTGCCCACCACAGTGTGACACTCCTACCACCAGTTAGTCACTTAGGGATCTCAATTGGGGGTTCTCACCGAGTGCACTGGTCATATAACATCCGCCTCGACACCAGGACGTCCCTACTCGACGACGTCTACCGAGCGTACCTTGTCCCCAAGGGTCCGTTCGTTCCTTCGGCTGGTAGGGTCCACGTCAGACCCTCCGCTCTCTCTGTCCTCTCCTTCTCCGGGGCCCCTTCCTACGCCTGTCGTGAAAAGGTACGTTCCGGTCCGACCTCCTCACCGACCTCGGGTCCATCTTTCGGAAGTCACCTCAGGAGTGTCGGACCTCACCTTTGATGGAGAGGTCCTTCCTGATTTAGTGTTCCTGTCTCCCTGGGCCCCACCTACCTCCGTCAGAACCCTTCGACCCATCTTAATACACTAGGAATGACCCGGTGCAAATTGAATCCTGTGTAAGAAAAAAAAAAAAAAAAGGTGAGTGTACTTGATGAAATAAGTAAAAAATTTTTCGATTCAGTAAAAATTGTAAGGGTATGGTAGTTTTCCTGTATATGCGTGACGTTACATATTTTGTCTATTGTCTACTCTTGGACGACACTTCGCGTCCCTTGAGATCCCGAGACATCACTGGATGCACCCTTCCTTTAGACTTTCTCTCCCCTGTGCACACGTGCACCGACTCGGTGACACGACGTGTCGTCTCCAATTGTGTCGGAACATTTCGTCGATATGAGGATATTTTATTGAACTTTTTTCTTTTAAACTATTTATGAAATAAGATTTCCTTCAGACACCGAATTTCTATTTACATGGGATCTAATGGTTTTGGACTTGTGTGTCCCTCGGATCTTTTAACTTATAAGTCGAATCGTTACTTACATACCGGCGTAAGTTCCACGAATTCCTACTGCATTCCAGAAATTAGTGACCGCGGAGTGTCGACACGGAGTACACTACACTATAAAGGTCAGAAGTGGACCCGGGGTTCGCCGCGTGAAGGAAGTGTCTCTGAGACGTCATATAATCACTACGGGAATTTATACCTTAGCAAGGTGTTCGACCATCCTTCCATTCCACTGCCGTACCAGAAAGTCTAACTCACTAAAAGATCCCTAGACTAATCTCACACCAGAACACTGGGAAACATAATAATTGTCTCGGTCATAAATGACCCGTGAAGGATAAAGGTCTGTGACAAGACACACAACCTAGAGGACCGCCTTCTTGACGCATGTGCCGTTCTATTTACCCTCAATACCGTCGTTGTAGGAAAGTCGAACCAACCAGACCCCTAACGTAGAACTACCATTTCACAACCTTGAGTGGCCCTGGATTCCTGTGTTCCAACCTCGGAACCATAGTCAGTAGGTTCCCCACATTGTTCAGCGGGGGTTTGCATCTCCAGAGTTGTCCAGGAGGGAGTCAAAGACACCCAGTCCTTAAGTTCTGACCGAATCGATACCCACCAGGACCCGACTCCCAGAAAAGACACTTAACGAATACAAGATACCCGACCCCACATCAGTAGGGTCCTAAGTCCGTCCCTAAGTCGGTCCTAAGTCGAAGAGTAAAAGTTGTCTGGAGCCAGGGGACGACCGACACCCAGTCTGTGAACTCGAGGAGTGGTGCACCGGAGCGGGACCCCGACGTCCGTGGGATTCCCTCCCCTCTTGGTCCTACGGTCAGGTACAGTAAACTATTGCACTGACCCGTCACTGTAGTGACGAAGACGGTAGACGACGACGAGTGTGCCTGACTCGGAACAAGGTGCGTCCTCTCCTGAGTGTCTCACACGTTCGTTTCTCTGTCCCGAGTGGAGCCCGGTAGGACCTCCGACCCCCGGTGAGAACCCCATTGCAGTCTCAATTGGGTAGAGGTCCGTCAAAGGTCCCGGTCGACGTCCTTGCCCAGAACTACGAACTCCTGTCCTCCTCCTCCCCACGTACAGAGGTCCTCGTCCCGCTGGAGGGACGACACCCGGTAGGGATTCCGACTCGACTTCCCGTCGCACAGTAGGAGACGAGGGACCCCACCGGTCTTTGTGTGTGTGGGGTTGTAGTCACATATTACTTCCGTTAGTAAGAGACGTCACTCTTTTGTGCGTGTCCACACACCTGCCTCCCTCTACTCCCTCTCTTCGACAATCCCTTTGAGACTCCGTGACCAACCCGAAGGGGCCACCGAGTCGTCATTTCTTAGACGGATGTTACGTCCTCTGCGTTCTCTACACCCAAGGTAGGGACCCAACCCCTCTAGGGGACTTCCTCCAGTACCATTGGGTGAGGTCATAAGAACGGGTCTCTTAGGGTACTTGTCTCCTCGGACCGTCCGATGCCAGGCATCTCGACGTTTTTAAGTCTGTGTTGACTTCGCTGACTCGTACGTGTGTTTCTGACCAATGTCTGTCCTTTTTATTTTTGTTAACAGTAAACATCTGTTGCACTGAATTATCTATGATCTTTTTTTATGTATTTATTTTATTTACGATGAAAGTTTTCAAGTGGACCTCGCGTTTTCGACCACAAAGAGACGTGCTCTGTTTAAGGGACCGAAAAACTATTAGTTTCAGACTCGTTAGCGTCGGGAATTTGGGTGTCTACCAAAGACTCTTTGTCTAGTCTACTCTCAAAGAATGTTATCCGCACTCGAAGGGTATCGTCGGAAAACACTCAATAGAGGGTGGTTTGTGTCGCCGGTGAAGGGAGTCGTACTACGGAGTAGAGGGAGACTTGAACGGTGTCCCCCTGACTTACCTCTCTCCGTCTGAGACAGGTCCCTCCGTGACCCCGCTCGGGGAGGCCTCCCGGTGGGGTGACGCAGAGACGGGGGTCTCGTCGGTGCGTGTAGTAGAGAGTGAAAGTGATCACGCAGGGATGTCTGCTACGGGTCATCCTCTCCAGTCGAACTACCGTCCGCACCCGTGGTCCTCTTCTCGTGTCCTAGCACCTCCCTCCAGATTCTTCTAGAATCGGTTACAGTACAACGACGACGACGACGACGATTCAGTGAAGTCAGCACAGGCTGAGGCACGTTGGGGTGTCTGCCGTCGGGTGGTCCGAGGGGGCCGGGACCCTAAGAGGTCCGTTCTTGTGACCTCACCCAACGGTAAAGGAAGAGGTTACGTACTTTCACTTCAGTGAGTCAGTACAGACTGAGGATCACTGGTATACCTGACGTCGGGTGGTCCGAGGAGGCAGGTACCCTAAAAGGTCCGTTCTCATGACCCCACCCCACGGGAACGGAAGAGACGTCGTTTACAGGATCGGTGACGATTGTCTAGAAAGAGATACTTTCTCAGAGGATCCTCACTCTGAACCCTTCTCATAGTCCACAACACTTCTAGTTTCAACCATAGTACAGTAGAGATCCGTTTAATGAATAAGGGGTCGCGTGCGCTAAGTTTCACGACTTTGCGAGGCGTGCAATCTTTAGACGAGTTACATTGCAATATAGACCTGAAGGAGTCACCGAGTCGCCACTTCTCGGGTGAACGGTTTTGTCCTCTACACCAAAACTAGAGACCCAACCTTTATAGGGGACCTCCTCCCTTACCGTCGGGTGAGGTCATAAGAACGGACCTCTTAGGGTACCTGTCTCCTCGGAGCACCCGACGTCAGGTAACCCAGTGTTTCTCAGCCTGTGCCGACTTCGCTGACTCGTCCGTCCGTGAGTCAAGTCAGCGAGTCAGCACAGACTGAAAAACGTTGAGGTACCTGACGTCGTGCGGTCCGAAGGGACAGGTAGGGGTTGAGGGCCTCGAATGAGTTCGAGTACAGGTAGTTCGACCACTATGGGAGGTGAGTAGAATAGGAGACAACAGGGGAAGAGGAGGACGGGGGTCAGGGAGGGTCGTAGTCTCAGAAAAGGTTACTCAGTTGAGAAGCGTACTCCACCGGTTTCATGACCTCAAAGTCGAAATCGTAGTAAGGAAGGTTTCTTTAGGGTCCCGACTAGAGGAAGTCTTACCTGACCAACCTAGAGGAACGTCAGGTTCCTTGAGAGTTCTCAGAAAAGGTTGTGGTGTCAAGTTTTCGTAGTTAAGAAGCCCGGAGTCGAAAGAAGTGTCAGGTTGAAAGTGTAGGTATATACTGGTGACCTTTTATCAATAGTATGGAACCTAGTTTAGGTCTCGTTCAACAAATTCTTGAGTCCTTGTAAAGACGTATTAAGTGGTTCCGCGGGACTCGGTGGGGGGTGCAGAGTACGTAGTGAAATCGACACCCTTGAACCAGAGACACGTGTGTACGCTACTTATTTTACGAGCGGATGTGTTCACTCGTTAAGGTTAAACAAGCCTTAATCTTCGTATGAATTACGAATCGTAAGATGCATTCAGAGTCACACGTCAACACTTTAGGACAACTGTAGTCAAGACCTACGTGAGTACGAGAGATGGTCACTAGTAACAATTAACAGGTTCTCTCCTTTCAGGGTTTCTGATAAAGTCCTTCTTAGGATAACCTTACTCACTGAAGTTATTAGTCGAAGGGAGACAATAGTCATTTTTATTTCTTATCACGTCTCGCGTTCTTTCACCTTTTGTCGGAGTGACCGTCGACTTGGTACTGCAAGAGTTCACTTGTGTTTGGGACAAGGTTCTTATATCACGGACCTATTCCGGTAAGGTTCCGGTACACTCTTTGTTCTGTCTCTGTCTACCGGGAGAGTACGGTGGCTTAGTTCAGTGTAGGGGAGAAGGTTGGACTCACTCCAAATGGTCACTTTTGAACTTGGGAGAAAGGAGAACCTTCTTGAATACTGTGGGTTATCGGTTTAATAGGGGTGAAAAACTGTTGTGGGGTGGGTATTGAATCGGTGAAAGTATTTGAAAGACTTCTAGTAGGTAGTACTCAGGTTAGGAGGGTCGAGGGAGAACGACCCTACAAGTCTGTAGAGGTGTTTGGATTGAAAGGTAGTGTCCACATATGGACCACCGTAAACGGGACTTCTGAAGTCGTTCCCCTCTAGAGTGACTCCAAACTGATACTAGGACTGACAGTGTCGTCTGGGGAGACGAGTCACTGGGTCGTGTGCACTCTGGAAAGTTCAAAGACTCTTCAGTTCCGACGGAACGAAGGTCACTGTTCACAGTTTGATTGTTCACGGAGGTGAAGTGACTCAGGGAGCCAAACCCTAAACAAAACCAAGGATCCTGAAAACTCAGTCTTAGTCTGACACAACGAAAACAACAAGTCAACGAGTCAACACAGACTGAGAAACGTTGGGGTACCCGACGTCGTGCGGTCCGAAGGGAGGGGAGTGGTGGAGGACCTCGAACGAGTCTGAGTACAGGTAACTCAGTCACTACGGTGGGTTGGTAGAGTAGGAGACAGTGGGGGACGAGGAGGACGGAAGTTAGAAAGGGTCATAGTCCCAGAAAAGGTTACTCAGTCGATAAGTATAGTCCACCGGTTTCATAACCTCGAAATCGGAGTCGTAGTCAGGGAGGTTAATTATAAATCCCAAACAAAGGAAATCCTGACGGGAACGTCAGGTTCCCTGAGAGTGTTCAGAAGAGGTCGTGGTGTCAAGTTTTCGTAGTCAGGAAGCCGTGAGTCGGAGGAAATGCCAGGTTAAGAATCTAACACAATATGAAACCTTTTTACACCGAAGATTGTGTCCTGAGAGACCGTGGGACAGGGACAGGGACAGCGAGGGGAATAAACAGATATTCTCCTTCGGACATCCCGTCCCCAACCGGACCTGGGTCGTAAGGTAGTGAGCTCGGTCGGGGTCCACCTCACCAGGTCGGAAGAGGAGTCTGGTCATAGAACACTTTCAAGTGGTTGCACCCACGGAAAACCTTTGAGACACTCTCGGAAGGAGACAGAGCGGAGGTACACGATTCCTACCTGGACTTCGACCTTGACATCTCGGGAGGAGACAAACCTGTGTAAATCTCAGTGCACTGACATTTACGTAGTCGACATGACTCTCCACAGTGTACCGCCGGGAAGATCACTCAGGTGTAGGTAAGTCCGGTCTAGTGACTAAAGAAAGTTCTCGAATACGAAGGACTTTTGAATTATTAACTATGTAGACAGATTCACCTGAGAAAGTACTTTGTGTTCGACCTTACTGGTTCACCGGTGGAACTCCTTATAGCTGGGTTTGTTCTAACTCTCTCTTGACCTCGTCTTGAATCTTTGTTTTAGAGTTCTTAGGATACCTGATTTAAGAAATTAAGTACATTCCTTGGGAGGTCTACGTTTAGCTTGAGATCTTAACGGGTTTGTCTCTCATTCCCTTCCGGTTATTTTACGGGGTTTGAACGTCGGCGGGGTGGAAGGATAAAGAGAAGGATCAAAAGGACGGGTGGTAGAGTAAGAGGACTTGAGACACGCCCTAGGATTTTAACTTTGGCGGTACGGTCGGTCTGAGGTTTGTGAAGGACCAAGTACTTGACGCACGGTACAGGTAAAGGTTAGGACCAGACAACGACACGAGTCAACGAAGTCAGTCTAGACTTAGAACCACTGGGGTACTTGATGTGGGGTGGTCCGGGAGACAGGTACCCTAAGAGGTCCGTTCTTCCTTCACGGTGGACCCATGTAACGATTCCTGAAGGGTTTAGGTTCCTAGGATTATCTCTCTTTCTCTCAGAGGTTCTTGAGCTTGAACAGAACCTATGGATCAGAAAGGACTGAAGATAGTTACTCTGGTGAAAAACCACCTCGGTCTTTTACGTTCGGGAACGGAATTTCACCGATTGTTCGAACTGGGACTTTCCTTAAATTTTTAATCACTCGGTCTTTTCAAACTTTGTTTTGTTTTGTACAACTGTTTTCGTTCACTGGGACTACGAACCTACTTAATCTCAGGGACTCTTCTCACAACGTCCATCCTCTTACAACTTCCAGTCCCTCAACGGTTCTACGGAGGCCCACGGAGACACAGGTACCGTTGGCACCTATCCTTTCAACGTCGTTGGTGTAGGTCCTTCTCTTTACATTAGTTCCTAGTCTAGAGAGTTCTTTCTTCCACACTTATGTTGACACTCATGTAGGTCTTACCAACCCCCTCGGTCCTCAACTGTATAAAGACAGTACGGAACTCTGTTGGGTGTCGACACGTCGTCTCTAACCTGACACAGGGTATTTGGGGCAGAAAATACATAATAACAGAAAATTCAGACAATTGTATACATAAGGATGCACGTACGAGTCAATGCAGGTTGGGAAACACTAGGGCACTGATATCGGGTCGTCTGAAGAGACAGGTACTGTAAAAGGTCCGTTTTTATAAGCTCACGCAACGGTAAAGGAGGAGGTCTCCTAGACGGGCTGTGTCCAAGTTTGGGCACAGAGGATGTAGAGGACGTAACCGTCCTTCCAAGAAGTGGTGATCACGGTGACTCTTCGGGGACCATTGTATATGAATCGTATTCTGAAGGGCAAAACCGGGAAGATCCACATATCAAGTCAACACACCTCGTGAAAGTGCAACGGGACGTCGGTAATGGTGGTACGGAGACGTCTTCAGAAAAGTATAAAGGTTGACTTTACAGCAATCTGTTGTTCGGGGGTTGGGGGGAGGGGACAGGGACTACTGGTGGTAGGAGCAAACAAAACTGACAGGATCCCGGAAGTTCCTTCACCTAGTGTGTCATAAACCGAAAACACTCATCAAGTAAAGTAAATCGTACTACAGGGGCTCCAAGTGGACCCAACATCTGACAGTGTAAAGGGGAAAAGATTCTGACCTTTGATCGGGTAACATGTCTCCTTGACGTAAAACAAATGCATAAGTAAGTAGACACCTAGGAACCCAACGAAAGGGAAAGTCGATAACACTTATGCCGTAGGTACTTGTACCCGATAGAGAAACTCTAGGATGGAAATCAATAGACCCCATAAATGGGTCTTCACCTTATGAACCTAGGAAGATACATAAAAGTTTCAGTAATCGGTCTGTAGTGGAACTTCTCCGTCTGTCTCACCTAAGTCACACTAGTACCATTCTAGACCCACCACGACCCCCGTCACACCGAGACCCACGGAGTGTAGTAGGATACGGGGTGTGTCAGAACAAGGACTTGTTTATTTGGTGGACACGAGTTCGGGATTAGAGTCCAAGAAGAAATCCTATTGGGGGTTCCTTCTTCTGTCAGTTTTAGAGGTGGACAAGTATACTCAACCATTCTTAACGGTTTTAACAGAGATATAGTTCTCGATTTTTCAGTGGAAACTAAAGCCAAACACCTAAATGATTGGAAGGTCTTAAATCTCGAAGACTCCCAAAAAGTCATCTCGCGACTCTCTAATAATGTGTCTTCTGTAACACGAAAGCAAAGGTAACGCAACTATTCCTTGCCATTGTTTTTTTACGTTTCTTTAGATTGTTTACTTTCTGTCCGTACATGCGAATGATGGTTGGCTTCTTTTCATCTATCGTGCTATAAATTACAAGTACCACTGGCCCAAAATGTCGACAAAGACTTAAGTACTACGTCTACATTGGAACTCTAAACGGATTTAGTATGTAAATATTTTACATGTCTCAGTAATCTCATAAAAAACAATCCAACATTTACGAGTGGTCAACTATAAAGTGTGGATTAATCGAACCAAAAAAGTCTCAAACATCTTTGGAGGTTCGTCAGTGTGTACGATCCTTTGAATAAATAATACATGTAAATGTAAAACTCTACTTTTCCAGTATACTATTTTTACCACCTAGAATTATTCGAGACGAATTAAAGTGTAAAATAGTGGAAAACTTTGTAGGGTCCTCACTTGTGAATTCCTGACAGAATTACAAATATTAACGATACCAAATGTAAAATTTAATGTCACTAAGTAAAGTAAAATCTGTTGAATAAACAGTTTTACATTCACAACTTTGGGACTGGGGGTTCTAACAGACACAAACCTCTATCCTATAAATCCCTCTATTAATTCCAATTTATTCTCGTTTCCGTACATACGATTCAGTGAAGTCAGTACAGACTGAGAGACACTGGGATACTTGACGTAGGGTGGTTCGAGGAGACACGTACCCTAAGGGGTCCGTTCTTATGACCTCACCCAACGGTACGAGAGGAGGTCCCCTAGAAGGGCTGGGTCCGTAGCTTGGACGAACAGAATGCAGAGGACGTGACCGTCCGTCTAAGATCGTGGGGGAGCCCTCGGGGTTCCCGTATTCTTCTCCCAGAATCAGATAGTCCCGGTCACAGGAACGTTCTTCTTTTCTCTGTGGTGTCCCGAGAGTAAGAGAGAAGTTCGTGTGTCTCTTCGGTACACTTCTGTGCCGTTCGTCTTTGCAGACGTTCGGTCCCTCCTGCACGAGAGGACCCCTGGTTGGAGTGACGGTGACACCAGAGTCTGGGGGTCAGAGGTCTTGGTCCTCTTTTACTTTCCGACAACTAGTTCGGTGCGTCGGATAGTGCCGCCGGACTTGACCGTTCCGCCGTAGTGAGAGCTCTACACAAGGACCCGTGTCCGTCAGAGCGGGTTCAGACGAGTGCGGGTTTTGTGACCCTGTCACTGCAGTCACGTCGGCTAACGGCCCCTTCGGTACACAGGACGTAAGTCTGGAAAAGTCCTTTACAAACACCTCGGACGTCTCCACACTCGAGGTGTAAAACCTCTACTGGTCAGTCCCTGGAGTGAAAAAACGAGGGTTCCTCGCACACACTGAGTACAAAAGAGTTGTACGAGTAGAGTGCTCGGTCCCGTCCCTTGGTCTCCTATCCTTTTTTTTTTTTTAGGCGAATAAAACACCATCGTAAATAGGAGTCACAAGTCCACCACTTTATTATGACTAGTACAGTCACAAAGGTAGGTACCTCGAGGACTCTGACAGTCCGACTGAGTCAGCTAGGGCCCACGACAGCCTCCGCGAGGAGACCGCCGTCCCAGGGAAGTATCGTAGTCGGGCACCAAGGGGAGTGAAGAGCCTGTCGGGGACCACACACATGAGCTTGGGGTCTGTCCCAAACCCCGCACTTGACACCACATAAGGGAGAGACGGGAGGAGAGGACGTGAATAACGGTGTGACGGGTCCGAAGGGGAGGGTCTCCTCGTCCCTCCTGTGTCCTTCCTAGGCACTGGGACGTCCTCGTCGGGAGCCCTCGGGCTTGTCACCTTTCCGCCGGACCTTGCACCGGGGTGCCCGCCGGAGGTAGGCGTTCTGTCTTTCCTCTCGGGTGACCCGCGTAGGACTCCGGTGAGGACGGAAGTGGGGTGCAGACAGGGGCCCGGGTGGACTCACAGTCGAGAAGTGTGAGACTCTGCACCTCCCTCGACTCAAGAGGGCGAGTGACGACACAGAAGTACTGTGGGAATCAACAAAAACAACTTAACGATTCAGGACAGACTGAGACGTTGGGACACCTGACGTCGAGTGGTCCGAGGTGACAGGTACTCTAGGAGGTCCGTTCTTACGTCCTCACCCACCGGCACAGGAAGAGGTCCCCTTGAAGGACTGGGTCCTTCGCTTGCGTACAGAGGACACAACGGTCCGCCCAAGAAATGACCGTTTCGGTGGTAGTTCGGGAGTGCCGTTGACCCTCTGCCCGCGAGTCGAGAGTCTTCGACCCGATTTGGTAGTTCTGAGTGGAGGAACCTTTCCTTAGTCCCGTTTTGACTTATACACGGGGAGACCGGTGGAATTTCCCTCTCTGCAGATCTTCACTTAGGTGACTTAAATGACTTCAGGTCTTCACTTAAATGACTGTGAGAGTCCTCCAATTTCGTCTCCTTCCACCCACACATCTGTCTGGTGTCATCGTCTTAGTAACGGGGTCGGAGAAGGGGTCCTCATTGACTGTCACAGGAGTCCTGGTCACTTCAGTTCTCACTTTGTTTCGGTTTCTTCAATTGTACCCCTTCCCCCTCCTTTCTCAGTAGAGTATCGTCTTTACTACTTTAAAATTTTTAGATGTATTTTTAATTGACGTCGACGAAAGGGGACCGTATTAAGAGGAAGTACACCCTATTTCGTATGATTTACTAGAGAAACCAAAGGGTGCCGTTTTGAATTCTCACACTAGATCTTCCGCCTTAATTTCCGGTCTGACATCTCAAAGGTGGTCGTCGACCCCTAGTCACCCCCCGACCCCCCTCACACTTCTGCTTCTCCCTTCCAAAGGATCCCCGACGACTCTCCCACCTCAGGCTTCGGTGAGTTCTCTGCAACAGTCCCTTTCCTTAACAAGGACGGACCCCGGGGCTACGTAAAAATTCCTACGCCATCGGCTTTGGTAAAGGTAGGGTCGAGTGTCTATTTTAACAAAAGAAGGGTCTTAGAAGGAGCTGACCGGTGTGTTGCAGACCTACTGAAACGTGTGTACAAATACACGTGCTACGGAGTCGCGTCACTGTCTTCTCCCTCGACCAAGTCACGTCCTGGTGTGAACCCCGGTTCTCTTTCGTCTTTGCAGTCCTTGTACTTCTGGCCACTCTCGTCAGAGGTCGTGGCGAGCACCTGAGCGAGTCGTTCTCTGCCTCTGTTCCGCCGTTCCTAAGGGTTCCCCTGGCACGAGGAGGGACACCGGCGACGTCGTCCAGTGGTGCTTGAACTTACGCGGAGACCATGGAATCCCGGAGACGACATCGAGTCAACCCTTTCGTAGACGGACGTTACGCCCTCTGGGCCCAAGCTAAGGACCTAGCCCTTCTAGGGGACCTCTTCCTTTACCGTTGGGTGAGGTCATAAGAACGGACCTCTTAGGGGTACCTGTCTCCTCGGACCACTCGGTGTCAGGTACCCCGACGTTCTCAGCCTGTACTGAATTCGCTGATTTGGTGTTGATGACAATGGAATCCTGAGGCCCCCAGTCCTCAGAGTGACCCGATTTATTTTGGGTCCATAGTCGTCTCGAACACGGAAGGCCTCCGCACCCCTCTCCTCAGGCCAGGAGCGGCAAAGGGCCGAAGACCCTCTGTGGGTGCAAACGACCGAGACAGGGGGAACATAGACTGAGAACGAAAGTAGGAGTGTAGAGGGAAGAGAGAGAGACTGGAGGATCGAAGGACGACAATGACGGGCCTAGGTGAGGGTATGAGGTCTCAGGACAGGGGTAGAGTTCTCGAAGTTGTATTAGTGCAACCGTTTCAGGGTAAGATACAGACATTTAATTGGACAAGTATCCAAGGTACCCAATCTTTTACCCGTAGAAACCCCCGGTGACAAGACGGTTGGTGTTCCTGGAAGACTTTAGGACCTCTACCCTCTGAACTTATTTCTGACTAAATTGATTAGACTCAATGTTCTACACGTCGTAATTTGACCACAAGAACCGTAAACCTCCCCCCTACACCAGGTTTCTCGTAGACTACACTTACCCCGTCCGAAAGACCGAGACACACGGCAGGGGCTTCAAAGAACTCGGACGGGTGTGACTCTCGTATAACGGTAGAAGCTTATTATGAAACTCCGTCCGTGCGTTTGTGCTCTTCGTGGTAGTGAGGACAATGTTTGTTCGGGTACCCATTAAAATTTTTTATGAAACTATCTTGACGAGATATTTTAATTTTCCCTAAATTCTTCCCGCTTAGGTGACCGGACAAACGGACAGAATAAGAACCAATCACACGTAAAAGATCGAGACGTACAAGTGTTATAGAACAGAACGAATAACAAATCAGTGATTAAGTACAGGCTGAGAAAACGCTCGGGTGCCTGACATCCGGCGGTCTGGGGAGACAGGTACCCTAAAGGGTCCGTTCTTATAACTTCACCATTTTTTTGTACCTTTGTCTGGACGGTATACTGGGTCTTTAGGGTGATGTCCCGTATGTGTGGTTCCTTTGGTCTTAACTTTCTCTGTGTACATGGGGTTACAAGTAGCGTTGTGACAAATATTATCGGTCCTGTACCTTCGTTGGATCTACAGGTAGTCGTCTGCTTACCTATTCTTTCGACACCATGTATATGTGTTACCTCATAACGAGTCGGTAATGTTTCTTATGTAAACTTAGTCAAGATTACTCCACCTACTTTGACCTCGGATNTGGTCTTAACTTTCTCTGTGTACATGGGGTTACAAGTAGCGTCGTGACAAATATTATCGGTCCTGTACCTTCGTTGGATCTACAGGTAGTCGTCTGCTTACCTATTCTTTCGACACCATGTATACGTGTTACCTCATAACGAGTCGGTAATGTTTCTTATGTAAACTTAGTCAAGATTACTCCACCTACTTTGACCTCGGATAGTGTGTCTCACTTCATTCGGTCTTTCTTTTTGTGGTTATGTCATATGATTACGTATATATACCTTAAATCTTTCTACCATTACTATTGGGACATACACTCTGTCGTTTTCTCTGTGTCTACATATCTTGTCAGAAAACCTGAGACCCTCTTCCGCTCCCACCCTACTAAACTCTCTTATCGTAACTTTGTACACATTATAGTATACACTTTGTCTAGCGGTCAGGTCCAAGCTACGTACTCTGTCCCGCGAGCCCCGACCACGTGACCCTACTGGGTCTCCCTACCCTACCCCTCCCTCCACCCCCCACAAGTCCTACCCCTTGTGCACATGTGGGCACCGACTAAGTACATTACATACCGTTTTGGCGATGTCATAACATTTCACTAATCGGAGGTTAATTTTTTATTTAAATATAATTTCTTTTTTTATAACCTCACCCAATGATACGAGAGGAGGTCCCCTAGAAGGGTTCGGTCCCTAGCTTGGCTTCGCAGGACGTAACCGTCCGAACAAGAAACGGTGACTCGGTGGACCCTTCGGAAGTATGTAAGGTAATTTTAGAACAGGATATGTCAATAGACGTCCTAAATGGTAGTCAAAACCATCATACATTCGCAGGAAGACTTGGGGAAGAGTAAGTGTAGAAATAAACGTTTGAATATGTGTCATAAGAGACGAGGAGAGAAAAGAGTAAATTATCATAAAACACTTTTAAGGTACCCCAGTTACGTTACAGTTAGTTACAAGGAACATGTAAACAAATAAAAAAATATATAAAGTGAAACAATTTTCAAAGACAGAAAGGTAAATTGTTACAAACGGTAAGGAAGAACCTCGTAAAATATTAGTAGTGAAATTTCGAAAACTATCTATAAAGGCTGTAAACACGGTCGAACTGTAATGTACCTGATTTACAGACAGGGGTGTATCGACTCCAAAAGGACCAAGAAATATCCGACCTACTAAAACCTGACATAGAACCCGTGAAACTCATAATATAATATTCTGAAACCCCAGAATATATTTCGAATACTTCTTACGATTATAAAGGATAACAATTTTTTTATTCATTTCTTGTGTTAAATCCACTAATTTTTTTGTTGAAATTGATTCTAGTACCGTAGACCAGGGTAGTGAAGTACCCTTTATCTACCCCTTTGTCACCTTTGTCACAGTCTGAAATAAAACCCCCCGAGGTTTTAGTGACGTCTACCACTGACGTCGGTACTTTAATTCTGTGAATGAGGAACCTTCCTTTCAATACTGATTGGATCTATCATATAAGTTTTCGTCTCTGTAATGGCTGATTCCAGGCAGATCAGTTCCGATACCAAAAAGGACACCAGTATATACCTACACTCTCAACCTGACACTTCTTCCGACTCACGACTTCTTAACTACGAAAACTTGACACCACAACCTCTTCTGAGAACTCTCAGGGAACCTGACGTTCCTCTAGGTTGGTCAGGTAAGACTTCCTCTAGTCGGGACCCTAAAGAAACCTTCCTTGTTATGACTTCGACTTTGAGGTGATGAAACCGGTGGAGTACGCTTCTCAACTGAGTAACCTTTTCCGAGACTACGACCCTTCCTAACCCCCGTCCTCCTCTTCCCCCCCTGGGTCCTACTCTACGGACCTACCGTAGTACCTGAGCTACCTGCACTCAGACTCACTTGAGGCCCTCTACCACTACCTGTCCCTCCGGACCGCACGACGTTAAGTACCCCGGCGTTTCTAAGTCTGTGTTGACTCGCTGACTTGACTTGACTTGACTTGACTTGAGAAGTACTTTGTCTGTCAAAGGTAAGTCTTGACGTTTTTACCCCTCCTTCCGTCCTGAGAAAACGTCAAATTTCTTATTCCTTTTTCCTTTATTCACATTATGGATCTCTACCGAACCGAAACCCCTGACCGAGTTATTGGAGTCTATACGTCTACTGTGGTGGGAATACCGTCTTTCGTTTCTTCTTGATTTCTCGGAGAACTACTTTCACTTTCTCCTCTCACTTTTTTAACCGAATTTTGAGTTGTAAGTCTTTTGATTCTAGTACCGTAGGTCAGGGTAGTGAAGTACCGTTTATCTACCTATTTGTTACCTTTGTCACTCTCTGAAATAAAACCCTCCCGAGTTTTTATTGACGTCTACCACTGACGTCAGTACTTTAATTTTCTGTGAACGAGGAACCTTCTTTTCGATGCTGGTTGGATCTGTCGTATAATTTTTCGTCTCTGTAATGGTTGTTTCAAAGCAGATCAGTTCCGATACCAAAAGGGACATCAGTACATACCTACACTCTCAACCTGGTATTTCTTTAGACTCGTGGCTCCTTAACTACGAAAACTTGACACCACGCCCCCTTCTGAGAACTCTCAGGAAACCTGACGTTCCTCTAGGTTGGTCAGGTAGGATTTCCTCGAGTCAGGACCCACAAGTGACCTTCCTGACTACGACTTCGACTTTGAGGTCATGAAACCGATGGAACACGCTTCTTGACTGAGTAACCTTTTCTGGGACTATGACCCTTTCTAACTTCCACCCTCCTTTTTCCCTGTTGTCTCCTACTCTACCAACCTACCGTAGTGGTTGAACTAGCTGTACTCAAACTCATTTGAGACCCTCAACCACTACCTGTCCCTTCGGACTGCACGACGTCAGGTACCCCAACGTTTCTCAGTCTGTGTTGACTCGCTGACTTGACTTCACTGTCGTACATGACATAAAGATGAGTTCACCTTGTAAATGTACTTGTGTCTTGAATGGGTGCAATCTCAAGAGGACTACACCGTGGTTCGGTCCTCGTCGAGGTAGAACCTGAATCTCTGAATAGAGTCGTGATCAAATCATCCACTACCAACTCAGATCCGACACTCAGTGTGACTCAGAAGGGATCCGACACCAAACTTGTAGGTAAGGTGAAAGTTTAGGACCCGTCGTGACCTTACTAGGCTCGGTACACACACTACGACTCGAGTCTTAGTTCCGTCTCCAGACAGGGAGTCAGATCAAAATTTAAGAAGGCATACGACGAGATCCATTCTAGGTGCGACCCCGTGAGACTCCGACTCGGGGCCACAAATTGTTACATATCCCGTCGACAAGGTCCGGGAAGAGAGAGGTATGAGTCATAAGAAGTCAAGGGATTCCAAGGGGAAATACTAAGACCCTTTGGATCCCAAATAAATAGGAAGAGACTGCACGTGAAGGGGTTTGACACGGGTGTTAATTCCGGTTCACTACCCTCCTGTATTTGTGTACTTTCTTTTCTTTTTCTATGGGGTAAAAGTATTCCGGTCTCGAGGAGGCTACTTTCTCCTTCTAAGAGAGAAAAGGTCCAATCCGTGCGATGGACGACGACAGGCAGTGCTCTGTGGAAACGACGGGGAACTCGGACTTGATCCCTCACAGAAGACCTCAAAGAGCGAGGTAGGTTACGGGTACAGATTCAAAGTCTGACACTCTTTGCCATGGGACGCAGTCAAACTACTTTCAGACTTAAGACCAGAAGAAGAGGTTAGGTGGGCCATCATACTTAGAAGGTCTTAAGGGTTTATCGACTACAGCCGTAAGGTAGGCACAGGATCTCGACTTAAGTTACCGCCCCAACCCTACCCCCCAACGGCCCACTTCACAGGAATGAGGCCGGATGGACCTTGACGGAGTACGCGAGTCGTACGGATGGGCACTAAGCTTGCTAGAGGTAGGATATGCACCTTTGCTTGAACTGTTCCAAAGTGCACGTCATGGGGTACACAAAGAGTAGACTACGAGTCGAGTATACTAGGGTGTCGAAAGTATTTCTACCTTTAAGTCTGCCTCTCGGATCTCGGTGTGTCGGCCGGACGGAGTTTTCTCTGAGTCTACACGAGGAAGTTTAAGGTCCAGATCGGTAAAATCACGGAGAGGAACTTAAGAAATATCCGTGGTATTAGGAGACCCTGTGTAGAAGAATACCACGGCACTGAGAAGAGAACCTCGCTTTTTAGTACTAAAGGTGTATTGGGTCTTAAAAGAAAGTGATCTGAACTTACTATTACTACTACTTCTAAATTCTCAAACTTGATCCATTTCAGATTTTTTATTAATAAACACCCTTTATACACATAGATGGGAGGATAATTTTAGGAAATAGTTATACAGGTACTTCTATTTTCATAATGGTGACAGTATGGAGTACGGGTCTGGAACTATAAATACATAAATAAGAAGTATATCGGTCGTATCGAATGGGAACCCCTCGAAAAATTACTTCTGATAGTTCTAGAGTCTAACCCAAATAGTTTGATATAAAGAGATCATCTTTTATGGTAAAGTAAAGGGACCTCAGACTGTTTATTCCTTTTTGACTCTAGAAAAAGAAAATATCTTTTTTTTTTATGATGACTGTCACCTTTCGATTATCATTAAAAATTTACAGATTTTGTCTTATGTCTTTAATTACTTATACATAAAAGGTTATAAACATTTATATAGCTGGAAGGATTATAGAAGAAAGGTTTAACTCTTCATCTCTAAAATATATATGTATATATAAGAAAAAATCACTTTAACTTTTACCTTTAAAGTCAACGAATTTTGAGACTTTTACTTTTGAGTGAGTGGTCTTAAGGGGACTACTTTGAACGGCCTCCGTAAACGACAGAGACTTAAAATTATTGGGAGAAAAAATTTTTCGAAAGAAAAGATAGTGGATCTAACTTACACTTGTAAACAAAAGTTCGAGAGTAAAACGGAGACGCATTATTCTTATTATTTATACCGTAGAGACAGAACGTCGGGCTCCGAATCTCTTCATACGGGGTCTTTCGGAAGGTGTAGGAAACTATTTGTAAGGGTCTTCCGAAGGACGTACGGAACCTTCGACGGTACCCATCAGAAACGTAAAAAGGAAAGATTTTCCTACTTTGACTTTTTACATAATCTCTTCCTTTTCTTCGTCTAAACCGTACGCTAAGGAATTACCTGATAGTCGAAACCGTGGTCTCCCTTCTTTCGATATTTTCCCTAAGTTCTCTTAGAAACAAAATTTATTTCTACACACAAGAGTTTTTCATTCCTTCCTCTTTACTAGGTTGGGAAAACGGAGACGAAGCTCTTTTCTCCGCACACAGTGGCGGCACAGTCCTTACGTGTCTACCAGGGAACCCTCCCACCCCCGTCACTGGACGGAGGGAAGGGGAGAGACGGGGGCGAAGAAGACCCACTTGGGAGTGAGGGTAGGGAAGGTTTCTGGGAGAACCGTTCTCACTCAGTCTCCCTAATACCTCGTCCCGATGAGTACAGTTATGCCCGAAGGGACCACCGAGTCTCCAATTTCGCAGACGGACGTTACGTCCTCTGGACCCAAGCTAGGGACCCAACCCTTCTAGGGGACCTCTTCCTTTACCGTTGGGTGAGGTCATACGAACGGACCTCTTAGGGTACCTACCTCCTCGGACCACCCGATGTCAGGTGCCCCAGCGTTTCTCAACCTGTGCCGACTCGCTGGACATCTGTATCTATCCGAATACAGTTATCTAAAGAGCTGCCAATACAGGAGGTGACACTCCAGGAGCAGACGGACGGTCTCGTGTGCCAACAGTACTGTTTTATTTTATATGCACTGTCGCTGCACCGAACGGACTGTAGGTCGTCTACGGGTGCCAAGGATGATGTAAACATGAGTTAGGTTCCTTTAGGTTTGTTCTTTTGTCACAGGGAAACACGGTTTGGCGTAGCAGAGGTTTCGGGGAAGACTAAAAATTGCAAAATACTTAATTCTGATAATCCTCACTGTAAATTACGTTTAATAACTAATATTATACGTACAACTCAATCAACGAGACAGCATAGTCTGAGAAAGGCTGAGATACCTGGGTAGCCTCGGGAGGTCCGAGGAGACAGGGACCTGAGGAGGTCCGTTCTTACGACCTCTTACAGAGGGAAGAGGTCCCCTAGAAGGACTGGGTCCCTAGCTTGAGAACAGAAAATACTGACGACGTGACCGTCCACTTAAGAGACGGTGACCGCGGTGGACGCCTCGGGGCTATATATAAAATATAATATATCTTATATATAATCACTATAGCTTAAATGGTCTAAGGACATCGTACAAAGTATATATTATATACGGTGTTATTAGGTATATATTCCCTTCAGGACCACCGAGTCCAGCATTTCTTAGGTGAACGTTACGTCCTCTGGGTCCAAACTAGGGTCTAGTCCTTCTAGGGAACCTCTTCCCTTACCGTTGGGTGAGGTCATAAGAACGGAGCTCTTTGGGTGTCTGTCTTTATGGGTCGTTCGATGTCAGGTACCCCCAGCGTTTCTCAGTCTGTGCTGACTCTCAGATTGTGAAAGTGAAAGTAACGTATATATTAATAAAATATATATGTATAGAGGTTTGTATACCCAGTGTTTTAATACACATGGATATTTCGTACACACACACACACACGTTGTATATACACACACACACACACATATATATATATATATATATATGTGTATATGTGTGTACTCTACCCATGAAAATATCACAAACTGATGAAACGTCTTAACAAAACTTACCAAATAAGATTCATAAATTTTGTAAATGAGAAACTTAAAGTAACTTCGACTTGAGGACATAACTCGGGTGTCAAAGTAATTTATTTCTAAGATAAATCGTTTCTTTTGAAATCCGACCAGTTTAATATTGAAGATTTAGTTGACCGTGAATTTACGACTTTAGATTGAGTTAACGATTAGTTTAAAGTAAAATTTGGTTCCTCCTTGTCCCCCTTTGTTGAGTCTGAAGACAAATTTTTGACTTTTATAATGAAACATGACTCGGTAACAATACTATTAGATTGGTAGTGAATCTTGACTACTTCTCTCACTTAATTCCAACCGTGGTGCTGCAAGTACAACCTACAAGAATGCCATCGTAGGTCTCTCTGTTTGCGTAGGTAAATGACTACTGTAACTAACGACCCTGTCGTTCAGGACTTTCTCACGTCTTGATTCCCTTGACCCAGACCCTTGGGCGAGACAAGACGTCCCCAGTCGGGTACGAGTCTCGGTGAAGAGTGACAAAAAGAAGATTTATAATGTCCCTTTTGAGTAAAAACAGAACTAATAATATCTTAATATCCAAGTAATATCTTTTAAGTCTTCACTTTTCTTTTTGTTAATTGAATGGTCATAGAGTAATCGAACAAATATTGGTCACCATTAGCCTGTGCTGACTCGCTGACTTGACTTGACTTGACTTACTAAACCATTAAACCACGCAAAGAATGTTCACAGAAAGATACTTTTTTTATGTATATACGTGTGCGTACATCTCTATCTGTGTGTCTAAATACAAGACTTCCACTTCGAGCGGATTCAACCACGAACCGAACAACCACACAAGCAGGCAAACGTGTAGACATTGTGTCCCGAAGCACACACACGTCATGAGTCTACAGGTAGGGACCTTGACTCCCCGCATCGGACCTCTCCTCTAGTACTCAGAAACCTCGGCACCCGTACCCCAGTCGTCCAGTCCTCCTCCTTCGGACACGGAGACGCACGACTCGTGGACGACGAACAGGGGGTCCCCAGAAGATACAGAGACGTGGGGGAGGAATGTAGTGGCACACCGAGGACCAAATTTCCGTTCTTCCACTCGTCCTCCATTCGGGTAACGTGTCAAGACGTCTGGACGTCACAGCTGAGGACTTATAAATTCAATCGAGTAGAATCTTTCATGTCAGATAGTTCTAACTCGGGTTTCGTACAAAAGTAGTATGTTGGTGTAAAAAGGTGCAAGTCGACCGTCGGTGATCGTCCAGAATTTCAACTATTCAACTTGACCTCCTCGGTGCGTCTCGAGGACACTTTTCTTTTACGTTCACTATCAGCGAGTCCGTACAGGTTGAGAAACACTAGGGTACCTGGTATCGGGCGGTCCGAGGAGACAGGTACCCTAAGGGGGCCCGTTCTTATGACCTCACCCGACAGGAAGGGAAGAGGTCCCCTAGAAGGGCTGGGTCCCTAGCTTGGGTCCAGAGGCCGTAACGTCCGTCTAAGAAATGGTGACTCAGTGGTCCCGACGATGCATGTGTTTTTTCGACTAGGAGACAGTAGTAGGGTGTGCTGAAAACCTCGTCCTCCGACCTTCGTTATTTCGTTCATCCTTGTGCCCGTTACCTAGTTATGAAAAAATAACTATTTACCCCCCCCCTCTAAAGAACTCCCCTAGGTTCTAGTACATCTTGTCTACCTTTTTTGTGAGGATATTTACTGGGTCGTTGTCCATAAAATGAAAGTTTGTGTTTTGTATTTTGTCTTGAGTTTTTCCGTCGGTTCCTTTTCGACTCGGATTTTCGAGAAAGGATAAATGAGGAGGGTCGGGCAATCCCAACTGATTACACGGGGACTCACGTCCCGTATACTACCCCAGAGAAGGCACCTTTCTCTATCAATTATGCGTCGTCCGACTTCTCGTGAACGGTACCCCGGGGGGTTTACACTTGCGTACCGGTAGAGCCTCGACTCGTGACAATGATGGTCACACCAGGTGTCGCGAACGGACTCACGGGGGGCTGGTTGTAGGTCCCCCGGGGTTTGGGGGTGTGAGCTCTACCTAAGTCCTCCTAGGCAGAAAAATCTGACGACACTTCGACTACTACCTTCGTATACGGCAGCAACGAAAGCAGGGTAAAGACAACAATAGTCGTGTCGGGCAGTCCTAGAGACGACGATGACGGCAGATGTCCGAAACGAGAAAATGGACACTCCAACAGAAATATATATATATATATATATATATATATAATCAATTTTACTATCATTATTATTGATAGAAGACCTGTGAATGATCCTGGGTCCGTATCACGATTCCTGGAGTATGTGTAATGAACCACCACCCCTCCATCAACGAGTCAGTGTAGGCTGAGAAAGCTGGGGTACCTGACATCGAGCTGTCCGAGGAGACAGGTACCCTAAGAGGTCCGTTCTTGTGACCTCACCTAACGGTAAAGGAAGAGGTCCCCTAGAAGGGTTGGGTCCTTAGCTTGGGTTCAGAGGACGTAACGTCCGTCTAAGAAATGACTGACTCGATGCTCCCTTCGACGCAATGAATTAACCTGTGTTTCTTGACTGAGTAATCTTTTCTGGGACTACAACCCTTTCTAACTTCCGTTTTTTTTTTTTTTTTCTTCCACCGTCTTCTACTCTACCAATCTATCATAGTGGTTGAGTTGTCTGTACTTACACTCGTGTGAGACCCTATATCGCTGTCTGTCCCCTCAGACCGTGTGACGTCAGGTATCCCAGTGTTTCCCAACCTGTACTGAATCCCCGACTTGTTCTTACTGAAGTAACCTAGAAGTTTTGTTAGGTTACTTCATCTCACTAACAATAACGGGGTAAAATGTCTACCTGTTTGATTCCAAGTCCTGCCAATTTAATGAACTAGTTCTAGTGTGTCAATCCCCAACGCGTACGGACCGTTCATCATCCAGGAGCAATTCATCATCGATTATGATGCCGACATAGTAACATGATACCAAGAGCGAGAGAGTAAAAAATTGTCTGACAAAAAATCTCGTCAAACCCGAGTGTCACTTTAATTCCCTCTTTGTGTCTTCAAAGGTTATATGGGGGAAGGAGGTGTGTCCGGAAAGGGTGCTCACAAGGGACCATCGAAGGGACCATCGAGTCAACCATTTCTTAGACGGACGTCCCGCCCTCTGGGTCCAAGCTAGGGACTTATCCCGTCTAGAGGACCTCTTCCTTTACCGTTGGATGGGGTCATAAGGACGGACCTTTTAAGAACGGACCTTTTGTCTAATCGGACCGCCCGATGTTCAGGAACCCTAGCGTTCTCAGTTTGTCGTTGATTTGGTGGTGGTGGGGGTAAAAGTCGTAGGGTGAGGTCCACCATGTAGACAATGTCGACTCCTTGGAGGAAACTGGTATCAGTAGTGCGTCTCGGGTATCGAACGTGATCCCGAGTGAGGGTCCGACATGTAAGGTGCCCAAATCTGTTCGTAAGTGACTGCACGGAGATGTTAGTGTCATAACACGCCTTACGAAGGTAGTGGGATGTTTGGGAGACACTATCGAGAATAGGGAGGGAGGAGGGTTTGGAACCATTGGTGGCTAGAAAAGCGACAAAGGCATCAAACGGAAACGGTCTTACAGTGTCTCGACCTTCGTATGTCATACACCGGAAAATCTGCCTCAGAAAAGTGAATTGGTATACGTAAATTCAAAGGAGGCACAGAAAAACACAGAACTCTCGAATAAAGAAGATCACGACTCACTTCAAAATAATAGACCTACGTTATGCCAAATAAATAGGTAAGGGACTTTCTGTAGAACGACCGAAGATTCAAAACCGTTAATACTTATTTCGACGATATTAGTACCCATACTCCCAAAAACCCCTGTATTCAAAAGTTAAGTAAACACATTTACGGTTCCTAGCACTAACGACCTAGTATACCATTCTCAAACAAAGTAAAAGTTTCCTTACTGGTTTGACAGAAGGTCACATCGACATGGTAAAACGAAAGGGTGGTCGCTACTTATTCTTAAGGGTAGTGAGGTCGGTATACGAGGGGTCGGAGACCACCACAGTCACTAAACCTAAAACCAGTAAGATTATCGACACATCACCACAGAGTACCAATAAAATGTAACGTCAAACGACTACTCTAGTCTAGTACTCGAAGAACCGTATACTAATAGCAGTAGATATATAGAACAAACCACTCCACAGACAAACCCTGAAGGCGGGTAAAAATTTGGTTTTAAACAAAAGAATAACAACATAAAACACAAGAAACATATAAAACCTAGTCTCAGAAATTGTCTATACAGAGCACGTTCATAAAAGCGGGAGAAACATCGAACAAAAATTAAGAAAACTGTCACAGAAAGAGTCTGGTCTATACATAAACGAACAAACCGAAAGAAATAACTTAAACCTCCCATTGACCAAATATTACAACATGACCAAGGACGGTCTGCTGTCACACTTAGTCGGTATTAACGTACATATAGGGGACGGAGACCTCGGAGGGAAGGGCGAGGGTAAGGTGGGGAGATCCAACAGCGTCCCGAGGTCTGGCCCGAGGGACACCATGTTATCGTCGAACGACAAAACGTAAAATTTACTTGGGACCTAATAGTTAATAAAGAAGGTTCCTAGGACAGTAACCATGACATGGATTTTTCAGTAGAGCCCTGGGTTCTAGTAGCTCTAAAAAGGACAATAAAAGAACGTCAAATATCAAAAGACAGAATGTAAAACCCGATGATAGTAAAACTAACTTTAAAACCATTTCTCGGACACAGGACTAAGTAAAAGAAAGAACAATCATAGGACTGGTGAACACTAAAAGAGGTGACATGACGGAAACAAAGAAACAACTTCTATATCAACCACATAAATGAACCTAGAGACTCAATGAAATATTTTCTCTGAAATCCTTGTTTGTCATTGAAGAACAGTTAACATGCACGACGTTGCGTTGACACAACGTGTAAAGAGATCCACCAACGAACAAACCAAATACCCTTTAAAATCTGACTTCTAAAAATTGAAGATTCTCGTACTAGGTAATTAGTAAATTCAGACAAAATATTTTATAATAAGACATAAAAGAAACCTGGTAAAGTAGAAGAAAAACACAATACGACTAGATGTACTATCGGTAAAACATACTACGTTTCATCCTTCTATAGTTTGAATTTAAAGGGTACAACTCTCAGTCAAAAAGATGTTGTCGGTTTTGTACCAGGTATAAGAGGGTCGAAGTAATGTCACTTTAGACATAGTTTGTAAACGGTATTCTTCCTCCTCAAAAGGCGTCTACAAAGAGTACCCACAATATTACAGACATGGAAGATACATTTACGACATTGATCGAACAGGTCAAGGAGTTTTAAAACAACGGTACAACCATCCATAGGGAAACTAGTCTACACTCTCTGTGACTGCACAAGTGCCGACTGACGGGGGTGAGTCCTTAGGTCATACTGACAGGACATCGAGTAAGAGAAAACGACAAAAGGTTTTTACAAACACCTAAAGTGCACGTAAAGTGCATATGAACTCCCTAAGAAACGAAACGAAAATAAAACCACCTTAACCCCTAAAAACAAGATTTCACAAGATTAGTCATTACAGACGTGTCTCTGTTCAAAGACAAATATCAGAAACATTGACCGACGAAATGAGCCAACCGTTTCTCGAAGGTACGGAGGAGGGTCGAGAGGACCTGCCGATTAATGTACCAACCATTTACAGTGAAAGGAGGCTCCATAAATGAATAAATAACATAACAGTAGGGACACCAATCTTGTGCCAGTCGCCCCTGGTCCTCGTACTTCTCGTCTTGGGGAACCGTCTGTGTACTGAGATTGTCTGTGTGCCGAGATTGTAGAGAAAAATCCGTGTACCTTGTAAATCACGTTCTCAGATCGTCCGTCGGACACAGTTAAGTTTCTTGAGAGGAAGATAAGGAGGAAACGGTTCAGAAACACTTCTGTGCCACCACCTAAAATGGGGTGCGATAAAACCGTAGACTCTATTAGTATACGTGTATTTAAAGGATAAACTTTACGATTACAGTAATTAAGGTAATTATCTAGTAGGTTCGAAAATTATTGGAACTTCCATTCATAACAATGTGGAGGAGACCGACTAGTGGTGTGACTACGAGCCTCCTCCATTAATTGAATGGGGGCACCATGTCGATGTCTCACTACCTTAGCTCTACTTTCGTCCGAATAGACCGAGGTTTCGAAGCCCTAAATAGGACCGGTGTTAGAGTCCCGATGTCATAAACAAATTCGTTGGGAAGTCTGATGCCTGTGTGGACACGACTCTTCAGTCCAACCGTTCTCCTGCATACACACCCTTCACAGGGACCTCCCCTGACCTCCCACCCACCCGTTACCCCCCTAAGGACATCTCTAAGGAGTCGGGGATGACGGATTTTACGGATGTCCCGGGGGACGGGGAGGGACTCTCGGGGAGGGAAGGTCCTAGTAGAGGGTCGGGTCGTGGTGCCGGAGTGGTCTCCGTCCCCGTCCCCGTCTCCCCCTGCTCTCCCCTCTACCCAGGGGTGAACCCGGTTCCTACCGACTAGAGCGAGTTAGGAGGGTGAGTCCCACTCCGTCGGTCCTAGTAGCGATTCGACGCCCGGACCGCGAACGACTGTGACCGGGGGGCCCAAGACAACCCACCCTACATCCGTTAAGGTCCTCGCCTTCGGGCATGGGTCCTAGGCCTAGGAGAAAGAGGGCTCGTCAAAGACAGTGAGTAGTGTTGTCTCCGGACCCGGTGAGACCAATCGTGTGACTGGAGGGGTACCAGGTAGGGTTCCCGTCCAAAGGCCAGTAATTGGAGGATGGAGAGGACCGGGAGACCGACGACTCGTCTCTCCTATTCTTCTTGGATACAGACTGGGTCCTGTCCTTGCACAGAGTCTAAGGATGTTCCAACCTCGTCAGTCGTGTTTCGACCCCCGAAGGTAAACAACGGAAGGTTTCATTGCGAGTTCTAAGAGGTTCGGTCCGAAGTCGTTATGCACTTGGCACTTGAAGGTCTACAAGTTCGACCAAAATCTTTTCCGTCTCCTTGGTCTCTAGTTTAACGGTTGTAGGTGACCTAGTCGCTTTTTCGTTCTCTCAAGGTCTTTTTGTAGATAAAGACGAAATAACTGATACGGTTTCCGAAACTGACACACCTAGTGTTATTTGACCTTTTAAGACTCTCTCTGCCCTTATGGTCTGGGGGACTGGACGGAGGACTATTTGGATATACGTCCAGTCCTTCGTTGTCAATCTTGACTTGCACCTTGTTGTCTGACCAAGGTTTATCCCTTTCCTCATGTAGTTCCGATATATAACAGTGGGACGAATAAATTGAAGATACGTCTCATGTAGTGCTCTTTGCAACCCGACCTCATTCGCGTTCGACCTTAGTTCTAGTGGCCCTCTTTATAGTTATTGGAGTCTATACGTCTACCGTAGTGGGAATACCGTCTTTCACTTCTCCTCGATTTTTCGGAGAACTACTTTCACTTTTACCTCTCACTTTTTTAACCGGATTTCGAGTTGTAAGTCTTTTACTTCTAGTACCGTAGACCAGGGTAGTGAAGTACCCTTTATCTACCCCTTTGTCACCTTTGTCACCGTCTGAAATAAAACTCCCCGAGGTTTTAGTGACATCTACCACTAACGTAGGTACTTTAATTTTCTGTGAATGAGGAATCTTCCTTTCAATACTGGTTGGATCTATCGTATAAGTTTTCGTCTGTAATGAAACGGTTGTTTCCAGGCAGATCAGTTCCGATACCAAAAAGGTCGTCAGTACATACCTACACTCAACCTGATACTTCTTTCGACTCGCGGTTTCTTAACTACAAAAACTTGACACCACAACCTCTTCTGAGAACTCTCAGGGAACCTGACGTTCTAGGTTGGTCAGGTAGGATTTCTAGTCAGGACCCACAAGTAACCTTCCTGACTACGATTTCGACTTTGAGGTTATAAAACCGGTGTAATACGCTTCTCAACTAAGTAACCTTTTCTGGGACTACGACCCTCCCTAACCCCCGTCCTCCTCTTCCCCTATTGTCTCCCACTCTACCGACCTACCGCAGTGGTTGCACTACCTGTCCACAAACCCACCTGAGGCCCTCAACCACTACCTGTCCCTCCGGACACACGACGTTGAGTACCCCAGCGATGCTGTCTCGCTGACTTGACTTGACTTCACTTCACTATGTGTACAGGGACCGGAGGTGTCCGAAGACAGGAGTCTGAATCACACTGTCCGTTCGGAAAGGAGAAGTTCCCAAATTTTAAGTCCGAACAACAATAAGTCAGTGAGCCAGCACAGACTAAGAAACGCTGGGGTACCTGACATCGAGTGGTCCGAAGGGACAGGAAGTGGTAGAGGACCTCAAACGAGTTTTAGCACAGGTAACTCAGTCACTACGGTAGGTTGGTAGAGTAGGAGACGGTGGGGGAAGTGTAGGACAGGAGTTAGAAGGGGCCTTACTCCCAGAAAAGGTTACTTAGCCGAGAAGCGTAGTCCACCGGTTTCATGACCTCAAAGTCGGAGTCGTAGTCAGGAAGGTTACTCATAAGTCCTGACTAAAGGAAGTCTTACCTGACCAACCTAGAGAAACGTCAGGTTCCCTGAGAGTTCTCAGAAGAGGTTGTGGTGTCAAGTTTTCGTAGTTAAGAAGTCGTGAGTCGGAAGAAACAACAGGTCGAGAGTGTGGACATGAACTGATGACGCTGTGTTTTACATAAAGTTGAACAGAAGTTACACCCGTGCGGATTTCGTCGTAAACGATAGTGAGATCGCTGGCACCGTACATACGTGCGACCAATTCAGTGAAGTCAGCACAGGCCGAGAGACGCTGGAGCACCTGATATCGAGAGGTCCTAGAAGACAGGCACCCTAAGAGGTCCGTTCTTGCGATCTCACCTAACGTCCGGGAGGAGGCCCCTAGAAGGGCTGAGTCTCCAGCTTGAGCGCGGAGAACGTAGAGGACACAACCGTTCACCCGAGAAATGGTGGTCGCGGTGGACCCTTCGGGTCTCCGGCACCGTTCATTTATATTTCGAACTACCGACGTCCCTGATTATCCACATTCTCTTTGATGTACACCTCTGTGTGAACGAGTGTGTACGTTTGTATGTACATGTGTGTGTGTGTTCGGGACACACCATTTTGTGGTCGAGTGAGCGTCGAGTCCGTGTGGGTCACTGTGAGGCGAGGGCGAGCGGAGAGGAAAATTAAAGGAGCGGTGGCTCTTCGACCACCCACCGAGAGCGGCGAGGGACTAGGAATGAATGACGGAAAGAGAACCAACGAAAAAGGGCCGCGACCACGCGGACCCAGCTCGAGGCGTTAGTGTAGGTAATGCTGGGTCACTGTCGTCGCGTGCGGCACACGGGGGGTCGTCGGGGGAGGGGCACGACGACCTACAGCCCCTCTCCCTCGTCTCTAAATAACTTTGCCGTACTAAAGAAATAGAGCTACCGGAAAACGTTTTACTCCTTCCTTCAGAAGGCCGCTGCAAAGCAGCAATGGCACACAGAGTAAGAGTGGAAGCAGAAAGACTACAGACGAGAAGACCCAGAGGGGTCCTTTTACGTTGAGAAGTCCTACCGTTCGGAACCCATCCTGGACAGCGGAGGATTTGTCGCCCGTCACGGGCGGGGTCTAAGGTCCGAGTGGAGACTTTCTAGAATTGGTGCTGTTATTATTATCTCTCTTGAAGGTCAGGTCCGACTTAGGGTCTATTTTCCTAAGGAGCAACTGGTTCCGGTCGAAAAGGTCGTTGCGGTACACGAACAGACTCGGGTCCGAAGAAAAGAGGCGCAACGTGCAGATGTACCAGCTGTAAGGGATTTCGTGACTAGGACCCTATCTCGGTCTGTGGGTCTACCTCGGGCCGACGAGAACCACAGTCCCCGGTCGTAGTGAGGACCTGGGGCACGAGTCGGGACACCAGTGGTCGCAAGTGCAAGAGGGTCACGACTCGTGTTCGACACAGACGGTCCGGCTTGGGTCGGGACGTGGGGCGACCGGAAAGGGGAGGAGGAGGCTCCGCCGGCCTACGACGATCTCCACGGTCCTTAGAGGGTGGTCGACTCATTCCCCCGTCTCGGGGAATAGCACGGGCCGGTGACATCCACCCCCTGTCTCGGGGAATAGCACGGGCCGGTGGAGATCCACTCCCCGTCTACCGTCCCCGACACTCGTCTCTCGGAGCCTGGTCGAGGGGTCTCATGCCTAGTCCTTTCGGAGTTGAACCCAAGCTACCCGTCGAGTCGTAAAGAGTCAATTGGAGGTAGGGCTGCACGTCAGGACGACGAGGGCGGGGGCACACCCGAAGTCACCCTCCGACTGGTGCATAAGACGTCTCATGAACACACAAGGAGACTTTACGGTAGGGGGGTACAAGGGAGAACGCAGGAGTCACAGGCTCAGTCTTCGACGGTCGACGTAATTTCGGTCGTGTGGCGCTTCCTCAGAGACTTAGTACGGACGGTCCTTTTCACTAGACGCAGGACGGGACTCTGGGACCTTCTCGGTACCCGAGGTACCGCGAGACTGTGCACGCTGCGGCTCGGGGTACCTTCCTTTGTGGGGAAGTCCAAAAGCCGTGGAATCGCTCCTCTTCGCGACTACAGTGGTTCCTCCACACCCCCACCCCCCCGCGGGCGGACGGAGAGGTAGAACCACTCAGTGACGATGTCGGGGGGTGAGTGGCTCCCTGGTGACGGGGGTTCTAGAGTCTCTCCGTCGCAAAGGCCTGCAGCGTCCTCTGGGTCCGGCTCTCCTCACTGGGGGAAGGGGAAGGTCCCCTGGTGGAGTAGCGGGCGAGTCCTTCGGACCGGCGACGCAAGAACCTCCCAAATACCGTGTGGGGTGCGTCAGATTGGAGAGACCAGGTGCAGTTAAAGAGAGAAGTCTTACGTATGAGAAGAAAGAATGTGGGAGGTTCTCAAGAAATCTGTTGCCGTTAGAGCTTATCCTTCGTTCACCTGAACAGACGTTTTGCCTCTGTCCAAGTGTCTGCAGCTCTTGTCTCACACCAACAGTTCCGCCCGCCTCCGTCCCCTCCCTTCCTGATCCTCAGACCTACCCGTCTACGTCTGACGACATATGCCCTTCCTGTTCGTCGACAGGAGGACCTGTCACTTCCTCAGGAACCCGGAGTTTTTCTTTTGTTACCAGAGTTTCCGAGAACGATTTAGTAGATTGAAGTTCCTTTTGTTTTCGGTTGAAATTCAGGTGGGACTACGAGGCCCGACCAACGTAGGTGGACCCTGAACAGTGGGAGACGGGTCCTTGGAGGGTGGGGGACAAGTTGATGTTTACGGTAGAGTTGATTTCTTATGGGTTTTCCAGGGCGGACTACTTGCACAGGGAATAACGAAGGTGTTCGGAGGGAAATTTATACCTTGGAGGGACTAGGGAGGGTGAGAGTCGGACCAGTAATCCGGCGGGCGGTGGCGAGGAACGGACTTATTTCCAGTGGACGGAGGCAACTCCAGAAGAGAGGAAGAAAAGACGGAACCGGGCTTGATATGGAATGTCTGTCGCGTCCCTTGAGATAAGTTATAGGATACTGTTTGGTCTCACCTTTCTTTTTCTTGTTAGGGACCCTAATTTTTTCTTTTGTTCGGTATCCTTGCCTAGCCAGAGCGGCAGAGACAGAAATCGAGGCCTCCGGGAGGAGGGGGAAAGAGGAAGCACACAGGGGGTGGAGGACACACACCTCCTCTCTGGTCGCAAGGCGGGGGAGCAGAGTTGAGCCCCCTCGGTCTTCCGTAAGGAGTTCCTTTCTCAGGACGAGTGCAGCCCCTTGGGGAGAAACCCGGTATCTGTCGCTACCTGCGCGGTTTGGGTTCTGCATTAAATCTGTAGGGGTACGAAAACAAAGAAAGACCTACAAACGGGTAACTATTTTTTACGACCGATTCGTTCCTCGAGCCCCGCTTTATCTTTAGTCTTAAGTCCGTAACTCCCTCGTTGGTTGGGTTCGTCGAACCACCGAAGGAGATAAAAAACGAACTTTTCGTTTTCTGACTATTTTTTCTGACGACAGTGGAACTGGATAAAAGGAGTAATAACTAAATATCTCCTCGACGTCTTCTCTTTTAAGTACTTCTGTTCCTGACAGTCCCGACCTTCTCTGGATTTTCCGTACATAAAGACAGAGGTAAGGAAGTACCTCCACCCCCTCTTTCGTCTCCAACTTCTCTCTGTCGCTTCAGTCCTCGTCCCCAGCGGACCCAGGGTCGGGTCTCAGAGAGAGATCTGTGTCGTCTCCAACCGGTGACTGAAACCGAAGTGTGGTGGGGGGAACCCACGATCGAACATTATCTCAAGCAGTAAAATTTTGTTTGGAACTCTCCATCCGAATGTATATTAGAAACCTAAAAGGAGAGACGACTTACACTAAGATCCTAGTAGTTTCAAAGTTTTCCGGTTCGGACTTTAAAATTCCCTTTTACCATATTAAAACGTTGGTAAAACTTTCTATCGTGTCAACTAATTTTAGTGGGGGCACAGGGAGGGATAGACTTACTCCCCTTGAACTTCTTTCAGGAGCTACCTGTCACTACAGGAAACAGGGGGAAGTTCCGGTAGTGACGTTGCACACCTCACCTGGAAAGACGGACGGGGAGCCCCCAGACCTTTCAGATTCGCGTCTCCTTCTGGTGACATAATCCGCACCTTATCTCTGCCTCACTATTATAAACCTCTTCACTTTATTTGGGAGTGGAAAACCACAAATAACGAAAGACTTCTTTTAAAAATAAGGAGGTTAGGCGTACCGAGGTAATTATTTCAGGTCGATAATTTTTCTTAAAGAAAGCCATCTTTTTGTAATAAGAAATACACTTAGTTGATAAAGGACACGAGGTCAGTGGAACCCGGTCTTGTATTACTTATAAACACTCTACCCTTCCAGTCTATACGACCCTTCCTTTAAGGAAAGCCCCGACTCTTACTTACGACGGGTTCTGACCCTTAGGACTCTGCACACCATGGTAGCTCGTAGTACTTTTGCGACCGTGTTACCACGGTGTAGGTGGCCGGGGGAGTGACTCTCTAGGGTCAGAGACCTACTTACCTCCCAGGGACGAGCAATCTCCAATTGACCCCGAGGGAGCTGGCCCGTGGGGCGAAATTACAGAGTGGACAGAGACACAGAGAAAGGGGACCTGACTACCTCTCTACTTTCCCTACGGACCATCCAGAAGTCAGAAACAATCCTGGTCTGAACACGGATTCTAGGAGCTCAGTGAGATCTGCACCGGGTCTTTCCATTTCAGGGCCGTGTTGTACGACCCTTTAGTGGATGGAGACAAGCAAGGAAATCACATTTTTCTTACTAACTACTGCCAAGTTCTTTATGTTCTGTCGGGGATAATTTCTTTCTAGCCTTTTGGTTGTTGGAGTCACTCAGTTCACGACGTCAGCATTTGATTACTTCCGTCGGCGAAAGGAAGACCCTCCCTGGTAAGGATCTTGTCCCCCCGACCGTTCCGTAGACGTCTCTCCTGGGAACTTGTGTCGGCGGGGGAGTCTCTACGAGTGCACTAGAGGAGGGGTGAGTGGAAGTGCCTCCGTCGGGAAGGGGTGGGGTCGTGGTAGTGTCTCCGGACTCACGACTCACGTTGGACCCTGGAGGGACTGGACCACGTGTGATCCTAGGGACGGAGTGAGTTCCACGTTCGATCCTTTACGTAACGAGAGTTACGTCGTGTTGGCTATTTGCAAGTTCCTTCCCTGGTGCACTTCAAATACGCATCCGAGGTCAAGGACCCGTGGTCGTAGTGGTCCCCTCGTTCGGGTGGTGACCGGTGGGTCAGAATCGGGGAGGGTAGGGGACGGGCTTGGCGGGCAGTCGGTTGAGGTGGATCTGGATTTGCGTCTCTTCGGACACTTACGTCAGCCCGGCCCAGTCGGAGGTCAAGCGCCGACCTACTTCTTCTACCCCTTCGCCCAAAGTCCTGTTTGCGGAGTGGCACGGGTTGAGAGAGGACGAGAGGGGTTGGACATCCAGCGAGACCTGGTCGTGGGAGTAGATGGAGCCGAGAACTTTGGGTCGTCCTGGGTTCCCCAGATGGGTCTATCTGGGAGTGGGTACAGGAGACGGACTGAAACCAGTATCTTTTTTGAAATAAGGTTTATTTACATTAGTCTCCTCACTCTCTTACGTCTTTCCGTTTGTCAATCCGTTCTGTTCTACTACGAAATCGGTAATTTGGTTCAGTTCCTAGAAATAGATCAAGAAGGAGCTCCTGATCTCTATTATAAGACTCGGTACAGGAACCCAAAACCCCCCCTGGGACGTTGGGGTGGTCCACCCTCGTCAATTGTCGCACACCGGGTGTTCGTGCGTCTCGGGCCTACCCAACCTTGGTCCTCCAACTGCTACGACTGAGGTCTAGTGAAGTGGTGGTCGGCTCGTCCTCTTGCAGGGACTCGACTAGCGCGGGACGAGGAACTTGTGGGGAGTGATGGGAGAGATCCAGCCCTGTGCCTCAAGACTCCCCGAATCGGACGACACTGAAGGGAAACGTACAGTTTCGTCATTTCGATTAAAAAAAAAAAAGAAGAAGTGGGTTTGGAGGTAGAGGCACAAAGAGAAGCCGAGGACACTTGTCTCCGGTTTGAGGTCGTCACGAGTCGGGGTTCTCCTCGGAAAGGGGTCCCAAGACGGGAGTACGGAAAAGAGACAGGGGAGGGGAGCCCCCACACAGGCACGACCCTCTACCTGTCATCACCTGACTGGAGAGGGGTCGACCAGGGTCCCGTCGAGACGAGGGCCTTCGGGGGTAGACTGTAGAGGTAGAGGTCCCGCACGAGTGTGTGGCGTCGATTTGGTCGGAAGGACTACCACAGAGGGGGGAAATTACTGGGGACGGGCCGGTGGGACTAGAGACGGACCCCCATTAGGACTGGAGGCGGAAGAGGCGTAAGGGTGAAGGTCACTCGGCGGGTCAGGTCACTTCCGAGGACGGGCTCTAGGGTCGACGGTGTGAAGAGGGACTCAAGGGAGGGACGGACGGTCGACCCGGACGTCTATAGTCCGGAGAGGTCCGAAGACACGTGTGAGTGCAAGAGAAAGAGATTTCGCGTAGACTTGTCGAGTACTGAATGTCGTGTTGTACGTGCCTCTCTAGCCGTTAACTCTTCTCAATCTTGTGGTGTGTTTTACGCCGACGAGAAACGTTGCGGTAATGTTTTGTCCGTAATCTGATTTTATTTTCACACTCAGGAGTTGTTAAGTTTCTAAGGTACTCTACCTTCTATTTTTGGACTCATAGTTACTCGACGTATAAGTCGAAACCCTCGGACCGATTTTGGACCTACCCCGGCGGTAAGTGGTGGAGGAGGATTTCTTTCTCGAATCGTGAGGACGAAGGAATCACAATGTGAACCTTTAGTTGAGACTTATAAGTAACCTTCCTGACTATGACTTAGAAGTTATGAAACCGGTGGACTATGTTTCTCGACTGAGTGACCTTTTTTCTGGGACTACGACCCTTTCTAAGTCTCGTCCTTTTCTCCCACCGTCTCCTACTCTACGAATCTACCGCAGTGGTTGTGTCACCTGTACTTAAACTTGTTTAAGACCCTCCACCACTTCATGTGCCTTCGGACCGAACGGAGGTAGGGACCCCAGCGTTTCCCAGTCTGTACTGACTCGCTGACTTGTTGCCGTCGTTCGAACGTCCTCCTTCCTTGATTTACAAATTTTTGTCTATAGCTCGCACTACTGTGCGCATGAGCCTCCAGTACGTCCCGTCTGTCTTTTGAGCCCGAAAGGCTACCCGAGAATCAAAGGGCTCGAAAGTGTTCAGACGCGACTGAGAGTCCTCCTACCCCCCGTGTAATTAGCGTGTCAAGGAGTAAAATTGGGGGACCCCTGGGTCGGGTTCCAGGAGTCCGTAAATAACGACTATACCTTCCCTTTCCGGTCGCACAACGGTACCTTTGGTATACCCTTCTTGTCTGTTGTGAAGATAGACTTGGCCTCTTTTACGTAGGTCCGTATTTGTGACCACCCTCAGCCTTCAGGGCCGGTGCGGGTAGGAACGGAAGGGAGGAGGACGTGGCAGAGTCGAAGTCGGAACTCGGGTAGAGTGGGATGCGGGATGGATTGTTCAACGGACCAGAGGGTCGTCGGTGAGAACCGTAGTAGAGGGTGAGGACAAGAAGTCTCCCGACGTGTGCACAGGTCAGCAAGGTCGGGACGGGACCGGACTTCTGGGGCGGCACGCCCGCAGAGATAAAGGTCGGAGAGTCGACGAAGCACGGGGAGCGCACGTCCAGAGGAACCGTTGAGTCAGGTTGGGAAGGACGGAGTCCCGTAAACGTGGATCGTGCGGAATCGGACCTTGTAGGGACCACCACTTGGTCCTCAACGACAAAACAAGTAGGACTATAAGGACTAGGGGTTGTCTTAAAGACCGTTACACTACAACCCTCGTACTTCTGTCACTCTTACGTAGTTCGACCCCCTGCGGCCGTTACAAGTCCGATTTCGTCGGTCAACCCTCGTAGACCGAGTCAGTGCCCCTTCACAGAGTTTTGGACCCTCGGGTTCCTGTCCATTCTTTTCCATTTCCAAAGATTGGAACAGTCACAACTCACTGACACGAATCAACGAGTCAGTACAGACTAAGACACTGGGGTACCTGACATCTGGTAGTCCGAAGAGACGGGTACCCTTAAGAGGGTCGCTCTTATACCTCACCCAACGGTACGGGAGGAAGTCCCCTAGAAGGACTATGTTCCTAACTTGGGTCGAGAGGGTGTAACGTCCACCTAAGAAATGGTAGACTTGATGGTCCCTTCGGGTTCTTACGACCTCACCCAGTAGACATTACGAGTAGTTGACCAAATCATTTTCCCCGGGTAGACGTATCTCCGGAACGATCAAAATGTTGACTACTATTGCTACCGGTGGGTTGCGTACAGAGACCTACACACAGGGGGAGAGATCTGAGTTTCATTATCCAACAACGAAATGTCACCGATTCAGTACGGAGTGAGAAACACTCGGGGTACCCGACGTCGTGTGGTCCGAAGGGACAGGAAGACAATAGAGGGTCTCAAACGAGTTTAAGTGCAGGTAGCTCAGTCACTACGGTAGGTCGGTAGAGTAGGAGACAGTAGGGGAAGAGGAGGGTGGAAGTTAGAACGGGTCGTAGTCCAAGAAAAGGTTACTCAACCGAGAATCATAGTGCACGGGTTTTATAACCTCGAAGTCGAAGTCATAGTCAGGAAAGTTACTTGTGGGTCCTGACTAGAGGAAATCCTAACTGATCAAACTAGAGAAACGTCAGGCTCCCTGAGAGATTCAGAAGAGGTTGTGGTGTCAAGTTTTCGTAGTTTAGAAGCCGTGAGTCGAAAGGAATACCAGGTTGAGAGTGTAGGTATGTACTGGTGACCTTTTTGGTATCGAAACTGATCTACCTGGAAACAACCGTTTCACTACAGAGACGAAAACTCATACGACAGATCCGACTAGTATCGAAAAGAAGGTTCCTCATTCACAGAAAATTAAAGTACCGACGTGAGTGACAAACGTCACTAAAACCTTAGGTTCTTTTATTTTGGACGGTGACGAAGATGCAAAAGGGGTAGATAAACGGTACTTCACTATTCTGGTCTACGGTACTAGAATCAAAAACTTACAACTCGAAAAAGTGAGAGAAGAAAGTGAGAATAGGTCTCCGAGAAATCAAGGAGAAGTGAAAGATGGTAATCGTACCACAGTAGTAGCATAAATTCCAATAAATATAAAAAGACCCGTTAGAACTAAGGTCGAACACTTTGACTACTCTTTTTCCAGAATAGAGTCATGAAAGTATCTGTCTCCGACCTCGTGTCCTCTTTTTATCGTTAACAAATCAACTAGGGAAACGATACAACGTCGAAATACTGAAGTACATCATTTAAGTCGGTCAGAGATATCAAACACGATCATTAGATTAAGTCACAGATAACCATTTTCAAGTGGAATTTACACCCCTATATGTAGTGAAGGTAAAGAGTCTCATCGAGTGCAAACTATTCTCGGTTCGTTTCTCCGTGGACCTGTGTCCCCAAGGTCGGTAGGGGACACGGTCCACGACTTGGACGTCTAAGTCGGAGGTGTCACGACAGGACCTTAAGGGTTTCGAGAGAGACTCCCCACTTTGACTATTTTTGCCTGACGGAATCAGAAGATCCTCCTCACAATAATCACCGCGTGTCGATTATCATTGCCCTACGTTACATGATATGTTTCGACGATACTGACACATGAAAATAAGACCAGTGCTGATCTTGTTAATTAGTGTGTCCGATATTGGGTCTGAAGGTTAAAGGTACCACGATAGATAATTAAAATTTAATTGCGACACGGGAAACAGTCACTCGACCTCCACGAAATATTATTCTCTTATTTGTATTCTTGTATTACATTCTTCTGAGAACCGTAAGTGATAAGAAAAAAAAAAAAAAAAANAAAAAAAAAAAAAAAAAAAAATGTTTGTTCTCTACTTCGGTCGAAGGTCCAGACTAACTTTACACTTCAGTCTCGACGTCGAAGAAGAGAAGTGACTCTTCTTTCTCGGGACCCCGTCCCCCCACCCTTCCCTAAGGAGGGGGTAGGGGTCGGTCGGAGGGGGTCAGTGGTCGGGACACTGGAACCCCCCCGACCGGGGTGGGAGGTGCGGGGTCGAAGTAAGACGACTCGTTTCATACTCACCGAACCGAAACGAGAGAGTACCCAAAAAACGTTTATAGATCACTCTGACAACAACGACAATCCAGTGAGTCGACGCAGACAGAGAGACGTCGGGAGACCTGACGTCGTGCGGTCCGGAGGGACAGGTAGTGGTAGAGGGTCTCAAACGTGTTTGAGTACAGGTAAATCGGTCACTACGGTAGGTTGGTAGAGTAGGAGACAACAGGGGAAGAGGAGGACGGGAGTTAGAAAGGGTCGTAGTCCCCGAAAAACTTACTCAGCTAAGAAGTATAGTCCACCGGTCTCATGACCTCGAAGTCGAAGTCGTAGTCAGGAAGATTACTTATAAGTCCTGACTAAAGGAAATCCTACTTGACCTACCTAGAGAAACGATAGGTTCCCTGAGAGTTCTCAGAAGAGGTTGTGGTGTCAAGTTTTCGTAGTTAATAAGTTGTGAGTCGGAAGAAATACGAGATTGAGAGTGTAGGTATGTACTGGTGACCCTTTTAGTATCGAAACTGACATAAAAGTTCGAAATAATAGTATCTCGAATAAAAAGGGTTTGATATGATATTTTGATATTTCTGATATTTAATATACTTACTTTTGAAATATGTCTTTTTAGGTATATCCCTTTGTCACGGAGCTCTAGGGAGTCAGAGACACAAATCTTAGAGTCGATCTGGGTCCCATTGACGGGGGTGTACTGAACGGACCTCGGGGAACTCAGGTCGGGGAGACTCGTGCAGGGACCAAAGGAAAGGAACAAGACACATTTCTTGTTCTTTCGACCAACGTCCGTACTACCGCTTTACTGACCCAGGGTACTTAGTAAAAGTTTTCCTAAACGAGTAAAGTCGTGTAAATTTTTCCTGGGTTGAGAATAAAATATACTCAGAGATGGCTTCGTATTGTCTATCCGGACTCATTGTCGACTCTGAATAGACACATACGTCTAGTCAATAGACAAAGATACATTTTTTTTAAGACGTTGGAGTCACTTTTTGTAAGTCGGAGGTGTCACGACAGGACCTTAAGGGTTTCGAGACTCCCCACTTATATATATATCCCTAGGGTATATATGTAAATCAAAAAATCTAATTCGAAATTAACTATATGTTTTTGTGCGTCTAAATTATATGTGTAGAAGCATCCAGACCTCTATACGTGCGTGGGCACTAGCTCCAATCCTCTTCCCCCGCTGTCTCTCACTCTACCCACCTACCGCGGTGACTGGGTTACGTGTACTCAGACTCGCTTGAGACCCTCTATCACTTCCTGTCCCTTCGGACCACACGACGTCAGGTGTCCAGTGTTTCTCAGTCTGTGCCCAGTGTTTCTCAGTCTGTACTGAGTGTCGACTTGTTGTTGCTACTCCCTTCGTGGTGTGGGCACCTTGGGTGGTGGAGGTTTCGTGCAAGAAAACTAGAAAAACACACGCCAAAGAAAGAAAAAAAAAAAAAAAAAACCATTTTCGTAAATTATACTCTAAATAGAAGAAGTGGACAAAAATTCTCGTGTTATGATATAATTAAGTTGGTGTGACATGATAGGGTGTCCCAGACACCCAGTCCTTACTCCTCCCGCGTCGACTACCTGACCCAGGAGACTAATATCAGTGTTCGGACGCTTCACAACCGGTCTTCATTCAAGAGTGAACCTCTGTGATCCTTCCTGGGTGAAGGTTCGTGGGGGTCCCACACCCGTCTTTCGTGAGGGACATCGAGAGTCGACCCCGACGGGAGGGAGTCGAGAAACCGGTCAATGAAGGAGTTGGTCGTTTCCGAAGAGATCTCGGTCAGACGAATCTGGCGAAGTCTATTATGTCATATTAGGGTCTCTACTGAAAACGTATAGAACGACAATTTTTCGTTCAGTATGCAGAGTGGACATGAGTTTCCACATCGATGGAAAGACGTCCCCTGCTCCTCTGAGGAATCTCTAGATCGGAGGAATTTTCCCGTGGTGCACATTTTGTCTACCGGTCACCCTTCGACGACACCTCGGCTCCCTCGAGTCGAGTCACGAGACACGACTGGATCTCCGGACCCCACCCTCTCTCTCGGAGATCTCCCTCGCCCGTACGCAGATGTCCATCAACCAAGTGCGACAACGTGTCGTCTTTGTTTACGACATAACACTTCGTTAATGTCAGGTTACGTTTCCCCTGAAGAGCTTCGTGGTGCCAGTTCGGGGTGAGAGTTCATTTATTAGTGGGCGAAGCTTACCAAATAAAGACGTGTCAAAAGACTTTCATTCCGAATGGACATGCTCTTCCGAAAATCTGTCCTCGTATAACGTTTTTACTTGGGACACTCTCCGGTTACAGTGTGTGTGTGTGTGTGTGTGTGCGCGCGTGTGTGTGTGTACGCGCGTGTGTGTGTGTGTGTGTGTATGTGTATGTACGTGCGCACGTGGACTAAGTCATATAATACTGTTCCACGATGGTTGCACTACACGTCCACATTACCTCCCCCTCAGGGTGTACCTGTCCTCACCCGAGAAGAACGAAAGGGCGGTACGCGTCAGTGACCGACCCTCGTCGGACCCCACTTAGGCCCCCCCTGGAGGAGGAGGAGGAGGTGGAGGTGGGGACGACCCGAGGGGGACGTCCCCCGCCTCGGTCTTGAGTTTCGGGTGAAGGGACTAGAGTGTGATTTGCCTGACACACGAAAAGTCTATAATAAGAAAACGGAATCCGTAAGGTGATCTTGCACATTTTATTTGAGCTTAAAAGTTCCGAAGTTGATCCGTCACGAAAAACTTTCGAAACTAAATATTTTAGCCCTCAACCAAGTGTCAACTAAAGTCTTGAAAGGTATTACCTCAGTGCTCATCCCTCTTCCACAATAAATCAAAAGTTCTGAGGTTCTAGTAAAGTGACCCTTCGATCAGCTCTGGAGGTGACCCTTTATTGCCGACCCCTTAAAACGAAAGAACCACAAAAGAATCCAAAACAAAATAATAAAACCAGAACCCTAATAACTTGTGCATTGGGTGTCCTAAAAGGATATATACGTAAGACTCGTGCATATATGTCTCTGTCTCGTTCTACTCCTTCCGCATGGGTGTAGGCATACTACACACCGGATATAAGTCGAATGCACGCGTACATATGTATTCATATATACACACACGTATAAAAAAACTTAAAAATGCTAAAATTGAACCTTTGTTCACTTTACCTTTTTCTGTTCTGAGGGCTACGAAGTTTTAGGATGAAGATTCCTATTGACAAAGTATCTATCTTGTCTGACATTATCCAACGACATTGGATCTACTTACTCCTATTTTTAATAAGTGTTTTCTTGTTGAGACTTCCGTTCGGAATCAGTAAATGTTGGTTTTTACAAATCATTTCTTTGAATAGTAGACTTACATGTAAAAGAAATTTCGTTGACCCCCCAAAAAGAATTTGCTCGGTCACCCGTCACGAGTGACTGGGAGTGTCGTGGACATCCTTCGGCCTTGACAATCTCGTAGTAAAATCTTCAGCCCCTGAGTTCCGAATTTCTCTTCTACCCTGAACGGGATTTAAGGTACCAGGTTTACACTCGCACACGAGTCGACACAGACCGAGACACTGGGGTACCTGACATCGGGGGGTCCGACGAGACAGGTACCCTAAGAGGTCCGTTCTCATGACCTCACCCAACGGTAAAGGAAGAGGTCCCCTAGAAGGGCTGGGTCCCTAACTTGGGCGTAAAGAACGCAGAGGACGTAACCGTCCACCTAAGGAATGGTGACGTGGTAGACCCTTCTTGAGCACCAGGTTTCCAAATCTCAAAAAAGAGACAAAAGTTAAGTTGAATAAACATTTGTATATTCGACTATCTTTATACCTATAACGTCTTATATTCAACCTCCATTCCTACGATTGGTACTTTCGTTAGATTTTCCGAAAGTGAGAAAATTTATCAAAAGGGTTCGATAAAATTTCTTGTTGGATACCGTTCGACTTCCATTGCCGTACCGACTAGACGACTACTATGGGAAGTGTAAAAGGGTGAACTCACTCCTCTCAACGAGAGCCGTGAAGACTTGTCTTGTGTAAACGTCTGACTCCTAGTCCCACCATTCAACACGGTAAACTCCCCACATTGACTTCCTGTCAACCCCGTCTTCATTCGACAGCCACGACTGTGCCGGTGTCGGACGAGGAAGCCCCGTGACAGATGTAAATCCACCGTCGTAGCCAGTACTTCCCTCGAAAGACAGTGTGCTTCGGGCACACCCTAGGATGTCGTGTTCCTCTCTACGCGTTCGGCCACGTCGCTGACGAGTGGTTCGACTTGTCTCGTTTTAAGTACTTTACCAGTAGAGTCCAGTCAAACCCAGGACACACCTTTCTAGCCCTCTGTACCACGACTCTGCGCAGGAACGTCGACGTGAATCCGATGAGAAAGACTATACGGTTCGAACCGAGAACAGTTCCCCTCACGGTACAAACGCCACCTTTGCTCTCCGCTAATACTGAGGCACACCAATTGCGGACCCAATGAGGAATGTCTACAGTCGACTTACGTCGTAAAACTACTGGAGGTGTGCCATTGTGTTTTGGGTTCAGGTGTTACAGTCTTCGGGTCTCGAGAGGACTCGAGTGAGCTTTGGGTTTTCTGTGGATCGAGTGAGAAAGGTCTCCTCTTATTCGGTATCAAATTCCTTGGTCCGATGTTTACCCTGGGATTATGAGTTTAGTTTCTAAGACTCAGACTGTTTTCTCGGATTAAACCCTTTCTGTTCTCGTGACAGGAGTGAACCCTTTCGGGTAGGAATGTACCTCTCTCGGTAGGAATGTACCTCTCTCGGTAGGAATGTACTAGTTTTATAGGGAAGGGGAGTCGAAATACCTATATTAACTGTAAATAGTAGTACATTCAAATTCTACCTAATACACTGCTAAACTACGTATATATATATAAATATATAAAAATATATAGATATATATAAATTATATATAATATATAACTATATAACTATATATATAGTAAAGTGATATATATATATAATATCACTTTACTAGTAGTGTCATTTCAGTCACTTGTGTAGGAAATGTTGTTCCAATTAATAAAGTGGGTTGTATTATTATTGGAAAGAGAAAACCAAATTCATGTGGATTCTAGATGAGAGGATCGATATAAGTCCATATTTTTTTACCTATTGATATCAGTGGTACGACATGTAATCTAAGGATCTTGAATCGAATATTAACCCTCAAACGTGGGAAACTGATTGAAGAAGGGTAAAGGTGGATTACGGTCGGGGACCGTTGGTGGTTTGGTGCGAGACAGACAAGTCGAAGAAGTCTAAGGTGCACACTGTAGTATGTCATAAACAGAAACAGACTGAATGAAGTGAATCGTATTTCGGGACCTACAAGTAAGTACAACAGTGTTTACTGTTCTGACGAAAGAAAAATACCGACTCATTATAAGGTAACACAAAGGGACCACCGACTCACCATTTTTTGGTCGGACGGTTACGTCCTCTACGTCCAATATAGGGACCCAACCCTTCTAGGGGACCTCTTCTTTTACCATTGTGTGAGGTCATATGAGCGGATCTTTTGGGGTACCTGTCTTTTCGGACTGACCGATATTGGGTGCCCCAGTGTTTTCCCAACCTGTGTTGAGGGTTGATTCGTGGTTGTGAAGAAAATAGGATTATAATATGGATGTGATTATAATATAGATGTGATTATAATATGGATGTGAAGAAAATAGGTAAGTATACAGTTACCTGTGAATCCAACAAAGACACGAAACTAAAACCTTATTACGACGTTACATGTAACCCCACCTCGATAGAGAATTTCTGTCGCTAAAGCTTAGGAAACCAATATATGGATCCTCATCCTAATGATCTAATAGACCTTCAAAATGAGAGTTCAAAAATTCTTGGGGTAGAGAAAGGGTATCGCTGACGTGACTAAGTGTAAAGGTGGTTGTTACGGCTTTACGAGCGACAAGAGACGTAGGAGTAGTCAAGAACAACGAGAACAGTATTGCCAGAGCGATTGTCCACACTCCACTATAGTGCACCAAAACTAAATGTAAAGGGACAACCAGTAATCACAAGTCATATAAGCTACATAAACAACAGGTGCCTAACCCCCGTCCTCCTCTTCCCCTGTCGTCTCCTACTCTACCGACCTACCGTAGTGCCTGAGCTACCTGTACTCAGACTCACTTGAGGTCTTTAACCACTACCTGTCCCTCCGGACCACACGACGCTAAGTACCCCAGCGTTTCTCAGCCCGTACTGACTCGCTGACTTGACTTGGCTTTACTTGACTTGACATGACATACGGGAGAAACCTTTTTTTAGATGAGTCCAGGAAACAGGTAAAGATAGTAAACGGAAAAACGATAACACACTCAAAGAATATATAAAACGTATAATTGGTGATTAGTATGTTGACAGAACGTTTATAAAAGAGGGTGGGTCTTCAACGATGGAAACGACTAACACAGGGAATACAGAAAACGACTAACACGGAAAAATCAAACTATATCAGGGTGAACAGATATAAAAACAACAACAAAAAGAAATCTTAGTATAAATTTTGTAGTAACGGTTCTGGTCACAGGTCCTCGAAAGACGGACTCAAAAATAGATCCTCAAAATTCTTAAGTCTGGAATTTAATTCTAAAGTTCATTTAATAACACTCCTCACATTCTATGACGAAGTTAAAGAAAGAGATTGTACACTTATAGGTCAAAAGAGTCGTAGTAAATAACTTATCTAACAGGAAAGGGTTAACTCATAAGAACCGAGACTGTAGTCTATAATCAACCGGAATAGACTCACCCAAACAAAGACTCCTAGAATCAAGAGAGGATAACCAGGTACGCAGACAAAGACGTGGTCATGGTCGACTAAGAATAGACACATGCGCGAGCCAACCAGTCAGTACAAACGTTTGGGGACCTAGTATCGGGTGGTCCGAGGAGAACAGGTACGCTAAAAGGTCCGTTCTTATGACATCACCCATCGGTGGAGGAAGAGGTCCCCTAAAAGAGGTGAGAACTTGTGAGTAGAGAACGTAGAAGACGGAAGCCTCCGTCTAAGAAATGGTGATGCGGTGGACCCTATCGAAGTGTAATAACGAACTTTAGTCCTTCGTATTATGAAGGTCGTAACGAGCAGAAAGAGTCCTAAAGAAAAGAGACCCAACCTTGTTGTTGTCAGACTAAACACAAACAAAATAAAAGATACTTTTTACAGGAATCGTGAAACTATTCCTAATGTAACTTAGGTATCTACCGAAGATCTGTAAAATTATCGTAATTAAGAAGGGTAAGTACTTACACCTTATAGAAGGGTAAATGAACAGAAGACAAAGAAGGTAGTCACGGAATATCAAAGATTACAGAATTTCAAAAGTAGAGAAAACATTTTTAAATAGAGGTAGACAAAATTATAAAAACTATGATAACAGTTACTCTAAAAAAGGAGAAAAAAAGTCTATGAAACAAAAATCACATATCTTTGTCGGCTAAAAACAGACAACCAAAACGTAGGACGTTGAAATGACATGACCAAATAATGAAGGTTCTGACCTAAGAAGTCGTAAAGTGAATATATTTAAGTAAATTAGACGTCATTGTTAAAATGAAGAACAAAAGAATGAACCTATCAAAAATTGAAGGAAAAACGGCTCAATGAAATAGATCCCGAAGGTCCTGACACAACTTATGCTCCCCACTCTGACCCGTGGGTACAGACCAAGAAATAGTGTCTCCTTTTAGAAAGTTTGAAAGTAGTACTTCATACTTGATAGACATGAGAGCAGTATACACCGGACGTAATACAACTCTACAAAAGAAAGATAGAGATTATACAATTGTCGAAAGTAGTACTCACTTGTACTGACTATTATTGTTTAGGTTCGGTTAGAGTTATTAGTCGGTTCATTCCGTACACAAAAACGTTTGTGTTGAACGGAAATTAACAATCCTCTTTCCTCCCTAGGTTGGTAATCCTTTTACTAGTTTCTGTTAGTAGTTGTTTCTACTTTAAATTATGACTTCCACCGTATCCCACATTGTACCAGAGAGGTGAGGTCATTTTACTTTAATATACATGCGACACCATTTCTTAGGTGGACGTTACGTTCTCTTTGTCCTAATTAGAGACCCAGCCTTTCTAGGAGACCTCTCCCTTTGTCGTTGGGTGAAGTCCTAAGAGCGGACCTCTTAGGGTACCTGTCTCCTCGGACACCTCAGTGTCTCTCAGTCTATGTTGACTTGCACGTGCGCACGCGCGCGCGTGTGTGTGTGTGTGCGTGTGAATGTGTGAATCTTACAGTCATCGGGTCCAGACGACTGGACTACTCAAACTAGGGTGTAGTTCTTTCGTAGAGAGGGAGGGTCGAGTGTGTGGGTCGAGGAGAGGACCTACGGACTTTGGTGCCGGTCTCGTCTTATACTTTACGCAATTACGGACCGGAGTTTCGGAGACGGGTGTCCCGGGTACCACGTACTTACGTAAAATAAAAGAACAAGTCCAGTCAAGTCAACGAGTCAGCACGGACTGAGAAACGTTGGGGTACCTGACGTGGTGCGGTCCGGAGGGACAGGTAGTGGTCGAGGGTCTCAAGTGAGTTTGAGTACAGGTAACTCAGCCACTACGGTAGGTCGGTAGAGTAGGAGACAGCAGGGGAAGAGGAGGACGGAAGTCAGAAAGGGTCGTAGTCTCAGAAAAGGTTACTCAGTCAAGAAACGTAGTCCACTGGTTTCATAACCTCAAAGTCGAAGTTATAGTCAGGAAGGTTACTTATAAGTCCTGACTAAGGGAAATTCTACCTAACCAACCTAGAGGAACGTCAGGTTTCCTGAGAGTTCTCAGAAGACGTTGTGGTCTCAAGTTTTCGTAGTTAAGAAACCACGAGTCGAAAGGAATATCAGGTTGAGAGTGTAGGCATGTACTGATGACCTTTTTGGTGTCGAAATTGATCTACCTGAATACGACCGTTTCATTAAAAGAACATCCATCCTCATATAACAACACAAGTCCTTAACAAACTTTTTTTTACGTAAGAGGTATAATAGTCTTTATTAGTTACCAGTAAATGAAATTTTGTCAAGAATACAGTTTATAACGATGGTAAAAGAAGGATTTTTGTACTCCTTTTGACCGTTGAATACACTTAAAACTACAAACACTCAAAAGGGTGTAATATGCGGAGTTTGTCGTGTCCTAAGGGATCTTGATTCTTTATAAGTTTAGGATACAAGTGACTTCAAGACTTTTGTTCACTTTCTATCCGGTCGAGCTACGTACCCCAGTGGTTTTTCAATCTCGTAAACAGGAATAAAATATGGATTAAGTCTTCTGTTGCTCCCGTAGGTGTGTTCTTTTTAGGTCCTAAGGACATTTTGGACTCAGTGAATTTGACGTTTGCCGGACGGACGATCGTAAACTCATTGTCTCTACTCGCAAAATTGTCGTCCCCCTTTAGCGTTGTCCCTTTGTCAGACAAATATTTGATTCCCCTTTTACGTATGTAAAGTACGAGTAAAGTTACAGACTCCATTTACGAACAAAGACATTTATAGACTCGGGAAAGTCAAAAGGTCGCAAATGGGTAAGACGTTGCATTCGTCAGAAAAGTATCACTGTCTCTCGAAGGTGTTACGAGTGAAGTTCTCCTTTATACGTAAAATTAGGACCGTACTAGAACCAAATTAAAGGTTACTACCTTCAGTCCCATCCTTTGTCTCGAGTGAGAACTTAAAGTTCCGTTAAGACAAAGGTCACTCCGTCTTGTGAGTAGTCTGTGGAAGTGGGGCAGACGAATGGCGTTTCACTTCACTTCAACGAGTCAGCACAGACTGAGAAACGTTGGGGTACCTGATATCGGGTGGTCCGAGGAGCCAGGTACCCTAAAAGGTCCGTACTTATGACCTCACCCAAGTTTGGCTCGAGGTTTAGAGGCTCTGTCTTAACAACGTACTTCCTCCCTGGGGACGGTCCCGGGTTTTGACCCGAGAACAGATTGTGAGCCTTTACTTAACAGGCTCCTCTGTGTACATGACTCTTTCGTTCTTTAGAAGAACCTTTCCCGCGGTTCCACCTCTCGTCCTCCCGTTCCCTTGGGTCCTCTTGACAAGACGGTACACCCGAACGTCAAAGTCCAAAATACCACTACCCTAATCAAAGGCCCAACTGAAATCGGTTAGTAAGACTGAGTCTCAGGAAGGACCACCACGTGCGGAACAAGTCGGTTCTACCTGCGGTCTCTCTTCCTAAGACCCTCCACCAGGCTGTACACCCCAGAGGAAAACTGGAAAGGACTTGAGAAGACCAACCAACACCGAATAATCAAGGTGCAAGGAATGGTCCTGGAGGACAGCATGTTGTTGAGTGTGTCTACCAATGATACCACGGACCGGACCCACCCGCCACAGTCAGCCGTACGAAGCGTATTCCCTTAGTCGGACCAACAGTCATTGTAGTTTTGTTTCTTTTGGTAGTCTAATCGTTAGATTGACACTACCTCTGGATGTGAACCGTCCTAAGATGTCGCGACAGGGACACCCAAATTAAAGATTTTAACCAGTAGACCGTCTGCGGTGGTTCCCGGTAGGGACAAACCACAGTCCTGTCTCGGAGTCCCTCCAATCACCCCCGGTGGACCGAGGTTCGTGTAGCAGGTTTCTAGAGTCTTCCTTCGCAGACCAGTCTTCTGGGAGGCTCAGGAGCCCCCGGACGGAGTTACGTGAGAGAGGACACGTTGTAAGTAGTGTGTGTATAATTTTCTCGTATTGCAGTGAGTTTTATTCCTCTCGTTTTTTGTTATTATTACTCCTCTCGCAGAGACGCCTCGTACCCAGTCACCCAGTTATTAGACGGACTTTACGTCCTTTACATCCGAGTTAGGGACCCAACCCTCCTAGGGACCTCCTCCTTTATCGTTGGGTGAGGTCCCAAGAACGGACCTCTTACGGTACCTGGCTCCTCGGACCACCCGACGTCAGTTATCCCAGTGGACCTCAGTTTGTATTGACTCGCTGATCCACGTATCTTCCCCAACTCGCCCCGTTTGTGTCCACTACCCTCTCGGAAGGACGTCCTGCCACCCACTCTCCGGACCCACTCGTCCCTGCCTCACTCCGGACGAGAGGACCCCGCCCGGACGTCCCGACCCCCACCTGTGCGCGCCGGAGTCCGTCCTGGCAAGACTGCGTCTGTGACCACCCGTCCGTCCTTTATCGTCGTAGACACACTTGTTCCTCTTCTTTTGTTTGTGTGGTGAGTGTGCGGTATGTGTCTGTGTGACGTATGTGGTGTATGTGCGTATGTGATACGGGTTATGTGGTGTGTGTGGTATGTGTCGTATGTAGTACGTGTCGTGTGTGACATGTATGCGTCTGTGTGTGTGTGGTGTGTTGGGTCTATGTGATACGTGTGGTGTGGTGTGTGTGTGGTACGTGTCGAGCGTCGTGTGTGGTGTGTGTGTGTCTGTGGTATGTGTGTGGTACGTGTAGTGTGTCGTATGTGTGTGTGTGTGCGGTATGTGTGTGTGTGTGATATGTGTCGAGTGTCGTGTGTGGTGTGTGTGTCTGTGGTATGTGTGTGGTACGTGTAGTGTGTCGTATGTGTGTGTGTGTGATGTGTGTGTGTGTGTGTGATATGTGTAGTGTGCGGTATGTGTGTGTGTGTGGGGTATGTGTCTATGTGTGTGATATGTGTAGTGTGTGGTAAGTGTGTGTGTGTGGGGTATGTGTCTATGTGTGTGATGTGTGTGTGTGTGTGGTGAGTGTGCGGTGTGTGTGTGTGTGATGTGTGTGTGTGTGTGGTATGTATCGTGTGTGATATGTGTGTGTCTGTGTGTGTGATGTGTATGGGGTCTATGTGATACGTGTGGTGTGTGTGTGACATGTGTCGTGTGTGGTGTGTCGTGTCTGTGTGTGGTATGTGTGTGGTACGTGTAGTGTGTCGTATGTGTGTGTGTGTGCGGTATGTGTGTGTGTGTGTGTGATATGTGTAGTGTGCGGTAAGTGTGTGTGTGCGGTATGTGTCTATGTGTGTGTGTGCGGTATGTGTGTGTGTGTGTATGTGTGTGTATGTGTGTGTGTGGTAAGTGTGTGTGTGTGTGTGTGGTGCATGTGGTATGTCTGACGTGTAAGGTGTGGTATGTACGTCGTGTACTTTGTGTGTTATATGTGTGATGTATGTACGTGTACGGGGTGTGGTATGTGTGGTGTATGTGTATGGTCTTTGTGGGGTGTGTTGTGTGTTATATGTTTTGTGTTAGGTGTTAAGTGTGTGGTGTAAGTGTGTGAGTCACGTATGTGTTACGTGTGGTGTGTGTCTCGTGTGTAGGGTACACGTCGTGTAGTGTGTGTGTGTTATGGGGTTTGATGTGTATATGACTGTGTTTTGTCGTGTGCGTGTGCGGTCTTTGTGGTGACTGTGTAGTGTGTGTCTAGTAAGGAACTCTACTTTGAATCTGAGTGTTCAGGGTTACGTGTCCTTCTTCTCTTTAGGTACCTTTAGGTTCGAAGTGTTTGAACTGGTTTCCTTCGTTCGTAAGTTTCACCTTCACTTTCAGTGAGTCAACACAACCTGAGAAATACTGGGGTACCTGATATGTCGGGCACCTAAGAGATCCGGACTTATACCTCACTCGTCGGAAAGGGAAGAGGTCCCCTAGAAGGGTTGGGTCCCTAGTTTGGGTCCAGAGGACGTGACGTCCACCTAAGAACTGGTTGACGCGATAGTCCCTTCGGGACCGTAAGTTTTCTTATGTGTTTATTACCTTGTCAGAAGTCTTTTTCTTCCTTACTACAGATTCTCGGTTTTATTCTTACCATTTCGTCTTTCCGACTATACTTTGTTCGTCTTTCTCTAAAAACTTCTGGTCAATCTTTCATATTTTTATATCAAAGTGTTCTATTCATGACCTATTGTCTTTTAGTAATCTCTAAATTTTCTGATGATTTTATACCTTGGATTTATGATTCTTTATATCTCTATCTTGTGCACTTTTCCTAGGAGTTTCCCAATTTCCATTTAATTCTTCGAGTCGCGTGGTCCTCCCTCGTGACCGACGTCCCACTCGTCGTCGCAGACGTCACTACTGCCGAATCCTTAAAGTTCGTTCGTCTGTCAAGTGCGCGCACAAGTCTCGCACACCGTCTTCGTACGTAAGTCACGAACGTCCTACGTGAAATTTTTTAGACATAGCTCCACGTAAGATTATTTTGACTTCTAGTAGTTTCCAGTTTTCTTATTTGTGAAACTCTTCTTCTTTTTTTACATTGGGTCTCTTCTGACTATTCGAGAATTTATTTACAATTTTAATTCGTGGTGGATTTTTTTTCGTTACTTTCTTAAGTCATGTAGTCAGTTTCCTGCATCGAGGACGTCTCTCGTACTGACGATCATAGTGTAAGTTTCACGTTAAGGTTCGTGTCTCAGTGTAGAGATTCTCGGAATGTGAGTACAGTGTTAATACGACCCAAGACAAGTGGGCACCGAGACAGATGTGGAGTTTCAGACATATTTGTTGAAAGTCAAATGGGGAGGCCAGAACGAGGGAGGTGGGGGTTTATAGACACTGGGGTCTCGGAGACAGAAGAGAAGGAGTTCGAGTTCAGGTTGTGTTGTTTGAGAGGGTGATCATATTCTTGGGATCGCAATCAAAGAGACGGAAGACTAACTCACGACAAACGTAGGCAACATAGGATCACTGACATTAAAGAAATTCACAGTTCCATCATACACAGAAGTCACATCCTTCTTTTGCACTAGACATAGATATAACATAAAACATCCGCTCGGAGATAGCCATGTAATTTACAGTTTTTTGATTCATTTATCGAAATTTTGATAAAATATTAAACGTGTTTGGAAGTCACATCAAAATAAATTTTCAAATTTACAGAAAATCGCTGTAAGCCCCTTTGACTGCCCGTCCCTAAAAACAACCCGACCCTTGGTGCTCTGTGTAATATGAAAAAAGTTGTATTTTACTTCACAACCAAGGACGAAGGGTTTTTAAATCATCACCTAATCTAATCCCTTTACTCTCCAAGGACACGAACATTATAGCAGTAAGAACGAGAGAGACATCTACATATAACAGCAAAAGACAAGATTCTCAAACAACTTGGTGTTGCTTTCCCTGATCAGATGTCTTGAGAGACACTACCTGGGTCGAAACATCCTCCCGAAGTCCCGGGGAGTCCGACTGGGGTAGTGCGACACAGACAGGTAACGAAGTCCGACCCGGGGTGGACCAAGAACCAGGTCCACAGTAAAGCGAGGTGGCGATCCTGGATCGGGGGAGAGGAGATCGAAGGTTCCAGTCAGGGTCACCCTCGTCCTCTCACCATACAGGACGGGAGGTCCTAGGTCCTTTCTCGAGGGACGTTTCGGGATGAGGAAGGCTATATTTTATTTTACAAAGTCTTTTTTTCGAGGTAAGCAAAGGTCTACTGCTTCTATTCTGAGACCCTAGGGGGAAACAAATAGATACTTTTCAGGGTTGTGCATGAAGAGTCAAGGGTAAGAAACGGAGATTTGCTAGTCGACTTAAGAAATACGAGTGGCTGGTTAGACTTTTTTCAAGGACTGAACAGAGAGGTCGAGGGTCCGGAGACTTGAGATTGGGTGGGAGTGACTCGGTCAAATGGTGCAAAGGGTTCCTAGTCGGTGGATGTTCCTTTTGCAGGGGACTAGTCGACAGGGGAGTACGGTGGGTCGGGGGTGGGGACCAAGAAACAACGGGGCAACTGAGGGGAAGAGGACCTGCGGACGGGAAACTCTGTGGACGTCCACAATCCTAGTCTTGTGAGAGGGATGTCGTTGTCTCGGGAAGGGAATGACGGAGTCAGGGAATCTTGTTTCCGAGACGAACGACAATTGGTTCTTAAAGTTTGTGTCTCTAGAGCGACTTCGTTTTTGTTTGTTTTTGGTCACAAAATTAAACCCCAAACAATCCTGATGTCGGACCTTTTGTGAACGTAACACAAGGTGTCCTGAAGTTCTACCCCCTTCGAGCATTTCCCTTTTTCGTTCCAATACATTCAACAAACAGTTCTTAATCCTAACTTCCCTGAAGGGACCACCAGGTCACCAATTCTTAAACGGAACACTACGTCCCCTGTACCCAAGTTGAGGACCAACCCCTTGACTCGGGTGTACGATTTCTCCGGTTCACGGTGGTACTTCTAAGACGTGCACCGCTGATTCTGAGACGTGCCGGTTTTATTTCCTTCCTTTTCTTCCAGTCGTCATAATTTTTTTTTTTTTTTCGTAATCTTAACCTTAATATTCTTCATTCACGTGAACAATTCGTTCTAAACCAACCCCAACTTTACTAATGCACAAAGACTTCCCTGACTATTGCAAAAGGTTTACCGATGGACGCAGGAACTCAAACCACCACGAGTCTTTCAAGTTAAAGAGGACTACGTCTCTTCACGGACTCAGATGTAGGGGTCCCGGGTAGTCGAGGTAAAACCTACGGACTTGGTATCAGTGAAGTAAAACTAAAAAGTTTACTAGATTTTATATAGTAGTATAGGGTCCAGGTCTTAACGAAAATGGACTGTAGTAAGTGGGTGTAGAAATATTGAACCCGGTACCCAAATCCCGAAGGAACCACCAAGTAACCATTTCTTAGACGGACGGTTCGTCCTCTACTCCCCCACCCCTTCTAGGGGACCTCTTCCCTTACCGATGGGTGAGGTCATAAGAACGGACCTCTTAAGGTACCTGTCTCCTCGGACCGCCCGATGTATGTCAGGTACCCCAGACTCAGTCTGTGCTGACTCGTCGATTCGTTGTTCGTGGCACCCAAATTCGTAAATAAGGACTTTAAGGGGTCCTGTCCTCAAGACGGGACCTTGAGTCGAGTCCCCGGTCGTGTAGGAGGTGACTGTCTCTGACAGAGTTGGGCACTTTTACGAGAGACGGTCAGAGGTTGAGTCTCGGGCCCCCCAGCTGGAAACGTCACGCCAATTGCGGGCGTCGGAGTTGTGACGCAGGAGAGTGAGGTACGGATGAGTGTTTCAGTGTTCACGGCTACGGGCCTCGGTCCGACCCGGAGGAGGTCCGGACCGTCGAGACCTGTAGCGGACGGAGTCGGAGTACCCATCCAGAGTCGAGTCTGGAGTAGAGAAAGTCGGAGAGTAGAGAGGTCTCCGAAGGGTCAGAGTCACATGGAGCCTTGAAACCTCTTCGAAAGTAACGTTATGAAGACAAGTTTTCTCATTCATTCATGACTTTCTCCCTGTAAGTGTTTTAGGTACCTACGGTTTTGTAAAGTGTCCCACATGTTGTAATTTAGTCTCTTACTCGTTACATTAACGGGAAGGAATTTTGTTACTTAGAATTGTAAATCAGGTAAATATCCTACTTGGGAATATTTTGTAAATTTGTTCGTTAAATCTAAAATTACTTAGTTATGTCAATCTAGAGTTTTATATATATATATACGACTCAAATTTGTAAGACCGAATTTAACGAAATTCCTAATATTTATAATTTAAGGGTTGTCTGACCGGATAGGGGGTCTATCGTTTGATATTTCGTGCATTCTATAAAACCGTTGTTGGAAAAGGATTCTAATCAACCTACACCAGTTTGTTCTCTACCATTCTCATTTACAGCTGTAAGATCCTTAGTCGCTTGATTTTACCTGACCTTACCCACTTAAATTGAGTCTACTGGTAATATAGATGATGACGCCCGTCCTTAGGGAGTCTTCTTTACCTCATCGGTAGTACCAGTTGTTTTCTCAGACTTTACATCATGAACCTACGTTAGAGTTTTTGCTGTCTTACTAGAGACAAGCAAAGGTTCCGTTTCGTAAGTTATAGTGTCAATAGGTTCAGATACGGGGTTGGTCATTTCGACTTCTTCGACTTCAACTTGCCAAGATACTTCTGGGTTTTCTGGAAAATCTTGATTGTGGGTTTTTTCTAAGGAAAAGTAATATCCCCCGACCTTACGTTTTCATCCTTCAGTTCTTTGTGGACCTCATTGTCCGTTTAAACCGGAACCTTATGCCTTACTTCGTCCCGTTTCTGATTATCTCAAAACGGTTCTTTTACGTGACCAGTATCGTTTGTGGGAGAAGGTTGTTGTGTTCTCTTCTGAGATGTATACCTGTAGTGGTCTGTCAGTTGTGACTTTAGTCTAACTAAGATAAGAAACGTCAGTTTCTACCTCTTCGAGATATGTCAGTTCTTTTTGTTCTGGTCCTCGACTGACACCGAGTCTAGTACTTGAAGAATAATGGTTTAAGTCTGAGTTTAACTTCTTTCATCCCTTTTGGCGATCTGGTAAGTCCATACTGGATTTAGTTTAGGGAATACTAATATGTCACCTTCACTCTTTATCTAAATTCCCGGATCTAGACTATCTATCTCTCGGACTACTTGATACCTTACTCCAAGCACTGTAATATGTCCTCTGTCCCTAGTTCTGGTAGGGGTACCTTTTCTTTACGTTTTTTTCGTTTTACCGACAGACTCCTCCGGAATTTTTATCGACACTTTTCTTCACTTTTCGTTTCCTCTTTTCCTTTCTATATTCGTAGACTTACGTCTCAAGGTTTCTTATCGTTCTTCTCTATTCTTTCGGAAGAAGTCGCTAGTCACGTTTCTTTATCTCCTTTTCTTGTCTTACCCTTTCTGATCTCTAGAGAAGTTCTTTTAATCTCTTTAGTTCCCTTATAAAGTACGTTTCTACCCGAACTAATTCCTGTCTTTACCATACCTGGATTGTCTTCGTCTTCTATAATTCTTCTCCACCGTTCTTATGTGTCTTCTTGACATGTTTTTTCTAGAAGTGGTTGGTCAATTTGTGCTACCACACTAGTGAGTGGATCTCGGTCTGTAGGACCTTACACTTCAGTTCACCCGGAATCTTTCGTACTGATACTTGTTTCAATCACCTCCACTACCTTAAGGTCAACTCGATAAAGTTTAGGACTTTCTACTACGACACTTTCACGACATGAGTTATACGGTCATTTCAACCTTTTAAGTCGTCACCGGTGTCCTGACCTTTTCAAGTCAAAAGTAAGGTTAGGGTTTCTTTCCGTTACGGTTTCTTACGAGTTTGATGGCGTGTTAACGTGAGTAGAGTGTACGATCATTTCATTGCGAGTTTTAAGAGGCTCGGTCCGAAGTCGTTATGTGCTTGGTACTTGAAGGTCTACAAGTTCGACCAAAATCTTTTCCGTCTCCTTGGTCTCTAGTTTAACGGTCGTAGACGACCTTGTAGCTTTTTCGTTCTCTCAAGGTCTTTTTGTAGATAAAGACGAAATAACTGATACGGTTTCGGAAACTGACACACCTAGTGTTATTTGACACCCTTTAAGACTTTCTCTACCCTTATCGTCTAGTGGACTGGACGGAAAACTCTTTGGATGTACGTCAAGTCCTTCGTTGTCAATCTTGACCTGTACCTTGTTGTCTGACCAAGGTTTATCCTTTTCCTCATGCAGTTCCGATATATGACAGTGGGACGAATAAATTGAAGATACGTCTCATGTAATACTCTTTGTGACCCGACCTTCTTCGTGTTCGACCTTAGTTCTAACGGTCTTCTCTATAGTCATTGGAGTCTATACGTCTACTGTGGTGGGAATACCGTCTTTCATTTCTCCTTTATTTTTCGGAGAACTACTTTCACTCTCACTTTTACAACCGAATTTCGAGTTGTAAGTCTTTTGCTTCTAGTACCGTAGACCAGGGTAGTGAAGCACCCTTTATCTACCCCTTTGTCACAGTCTGAAAAAAATCCCCCAGAGGTTTTAGTGACGTCTACCACTGACGTCGGTACTTTAATTTTCTGCGAATGAGGAACCTTCTTTTCAATACTGGTTGGAACTATCATATAAGTTTTCGTCTCTGTAATGAAACGGCTGATTCCAGGCAGATCAGTTCCGATACCAAAAAGGTCACCAGTACGTGCCTACACTCTCAACCTGACACTTCTTTCGACTCGTGGCTTCTTAACTACGAAAACTTGACACCACAACCTCTTCTGAGAACTCTCAGGGAACCTGACGTTCCTCCAGGTAAGACTTCCTCTAGTCGGGACCTTCTAGAAACCTTCCTTACTACGATTTCGACTTCGAGGTCATGAAACCGGTGGAGTACGCTTCTCAACTGAGTAACCTTTTCTGAGAGTACGACCCTCCCTAACCCCCGTCCTCCTCTTCCCCTGTTCTCTCCTACTCTACCGACCTACCGTAGTGACTGAGCTACTTGCACTCAGACTCACTTGAGGCCCTCTACCACTACCTGTCCCTCTGGACCGCACGACGCTAAGTACCCCAGTGCTTCTCAGCCTGTGCTAACTCACTGACTTGACTCGCCTCCTAATTTGAGACTAATCGAGACGTAATCCTACNGTCGGTACTTTAATTTTCTACGAATGAGGAACCTTCTTTTCAATACTGGTTGGATCTATCGTATAAGTTTTCGTCTCTGTAATGAAACGGCTGATTCCAGGCAGATCAGTTCCGATACCAAAAAGGTCACCAGTACATACCTACACTCTCAACCTGACACACTTCTTTCGACTCACGGTTTCTTAACTACGAAAACTTGACACCACAACCTCTTCTGAGAACTCTCAGGGAACCTGACGTTCCTCCAGGTAAGACTTCCTCTAGTCGGGACCTTCTAGAAACCTTCCTTACCACGATTTCGACTTCGAGGTCATGAAACCGGTGGAGTACGCTTCTCAACTGAGTAACCTTTTCTGAGAGTACGACCCTCCCTAACCCCCGTCCTCCTCTTCCCCTGTTCTCTCCTACTCTACCGACCTACCGTAGTGACTGAGCTACTTGCACTCAGACTCACTTGAGGCCCTCTACCACTACCTGTCCCTCTGGACCGCACGACGCTAAGTACCCCAGTGCTTCTCAGCCTGTGCTAACTCACTGACTTGACTCGCCTCCTAATTTGAGACTAATCGAGACGTAATCCTACAAGTGATGAAAGACGGTATCATTCCACTTTCACTTTCAGTGAGTCAGTGCGGACTGCGAAACTCTAAGGTCGCCTAGAGTTTCACCTACCACCTACCACGCTCGGACCGAAGGTCCACTACCTCACTCAATTGTCTTATTCGTTCTCCTCTTCCGATTCTCCTAGGCACACCACTTCCCAGTCCTGACCTCTGGAGTTATATACGCGTGCAGGTCGAAATTGTGTCTGCGGACCGGTGCACCCCTCCGTAAACATCCATACAACGTATGTGCACAATCACATGTGTGTACAAAAAGGAACTAGACAGTCGATTCTCCCGAATCTTTGTGAATCTTTCTGTGAGGTCAGTGTCTCTCGTGTGGTACGTGGGTCTAGAGTCGACGATCGTGGTACGAGGTCGTTTTCCTTCTTCTCGAGGAATCTCTTTGCGGGTCAAGATGTTGGCTCGTCTTTTATGTGTTCTACTTTATCCATACCTTCAAGATTAGGGGTATGGACACTCATACCGGAGTGGACCTTTATGAGAAACGTCCACTAGTTCGACTCCAGTAGCCCTACCGGGAGGAGGTCATGCCGACCACTCGTACATTCAGCCCCCTCGAATCTGTGTCTCCGCCCGTACGAGAGTCCCACCTACGACACTCCTTCGACCTCAATACGTTAGTGTTTGGTCCCGTGTGGGCACTGACACTCGTTTGGTGGTCGTCGGTCGTCTCTCCGTGCCTAGCCTAAGAGAGATGGCGAAGTCTTCTTCGGTCGAGACGGAAATAAAGTCTGAGGACCGGAGGTCTTGGCACTCTGTTAAAACAACAAGTCATCGAGTCAACACAGACTAAGAAACGGTGGGATCCCTACGATCCGAGGAGACAGATACCTTAAAAGGTCCGTTCTTATGATCTCACCCAACGGTAAAAGAAGAGGTCTCCTAGAAGGTCTGGGTCCCTAGTTTGGACACAGAAGACGTGACCGTTTTTCTAAGAAATGGGGACTCGGTGGACCCTTCGGGACACCCTATTATGAAAGCTCATGCAATTCGGAGGGTCAACCACCATGGAACATCGTCGACGGGATCGTCTGAGTGTGTGTACGGAAGGGAAACAGAAGGAGAAAGGGTCGTAACGAAACTACAACGAAACGTGTGTGAAATCCTAGTTAGTGAAGATCCTGGAGTACGTCCTTCTTCTCTTCAGTAGAAGGTAGAGACAGTCCGGGGTGCGCCTGGAAAGTGAGTGAGAAAGTGGACGATTGAGAACAGGTGCAAGTGGAAGGTGGTTTGACCTGGTCACTGTTTTACGAGACAGAATAGGGACAGTAGTGATTTTGGATGAGTTCGTTGAAAAGAAAGGAGTAATTCTTTTGAAGTACAATTATAACGGAATAAGTACTTAAAAGAAAACGTTTCAGAAAACGTAATCAATACATACAAATGGTTAATAAAGTGAGAAATAAATACGATGTAACCCTTCATATCTCCTTTTTATATTGAACGTGGACTCAAACATGTTATAGTAACGTATGATGTTTGTTGACGTGTCAGATTACCCAAGTACTTCGTAATTTATTGATCCATTGACCACAAAATTCAAGAAACATACCACCTCTTTAGTCACGTCAACAATTTTTACAAAATTAGTACAATCTCATATTTCCACTACCAAAACCAAGGGACCGTTGTAATACTGCAAACGATTCAACGAAGTCAGCACAGGTTGAGAAACACTGGGGTTCCTGACATCGGGGGGTCCGAGGAAATAGGTAACCTAAGAGGTCCGTTCTTATGACCTCACCCAACGGCACGGACGAAGGTCCCCTAGTAGCGCTGGGTCCCTAGCTTGGGAGCAGAGAATGCAGAGGACGTAACCGTCCGCCCAAGAAATGGTGACCGTGGTGGACCCTTCGGGTATAAAGACAGGTAAATACCGATGGTACAGGAGGGTACACTCAGCACCCTCGTCACTAGGAGTCTCGTGGACACGACTCGTCCCTGTGACCCACGTCCCACAGTGTCTGGAGTCGTCTACTAGTGTCGTACCTTGGGAGCCAAACCCCCTGTCTTGGAGTCAGGTGGTGAGACAAAGATTCTGTCTACAGGGTCGAACGACGACTCGGGAAACCAGCCGTTCGACGTACTCGCTGTACGGGTGGTACCTTAGGGAGTAGCTTGCCGTCTCCGTATATTCTGCGTCCGGAACTAATTTAGGGTCTTCGCGTCCTGCAACGCACTCGTAAACCGAGTCTCAGAGTACCTTAAACAAGGAGACAGTGGAGGTCAGGACTCTGAAGTGTGGTTCAAATGATACCGACGGACTGACTCCTTATGTTTATTGTTGGTTGGACCATCTACTAAAAATATTGAGTCACCGGGAATGGTCACCAACTGCCGACGTTATAATATCGTAGTATCTCTCTACAAGTATTTACTGGCCCCAACTTCTATTTAAGAAGGGTGCCGGTCGCGAAATTCGTTACGTCAGACACCAGGCGCAAAAAGAGTTGATTTCGTCTCGTCTCGTTTCAAGGTACGACCAAACTGTCGAAGTCACTTACCCAAAGGACCTCCACCCCGTAAACCTTACTTAACCGACTTTTGACCCCTTCTCCATGTTCCTACCCGGAGACTCCGACCTGGGTCCGACACTTCTACGGATCTTTGACACTTATGTATCGTCTCCCGAAGAGACGTTTCCTCCGACAGTTTTGGTTCACCTGTTCAAACGTCGCTGTACCTGCCTGGATCCCCCACAATGTAACTCACTTCAGTCTGTCTCTTCCTCCTTGTAACACGCCGTAGTGCATATCCTCCTTAGAATTTTTTTGCTATGTTTCCTTGAAGGAATAGATTGTCTTTGTCTGAACACCTGAAGGTCTTGTTCTACTACCAACGGCCCCCCTTCCTACCCTATCAATCCCTCAAACCCTTCCTGTACCTGTGTGACGACATAAATTTTACTTATTAGTCGTTGTCGGATGAGATGTCGTGTACTTTGAGACGGGTCACAATTCACCGTCGGACCTACCCTTCCCTCAAAGCCCCTCTTATCTATGTGCTTTTATTGTCCCTTTTTCTCCACCTGTTCTAAGGACAAGGGAGTCCCCAGGAGAAGGTAGTCGGTGTCCCCGTGGTTTGTCTTCCCGTACTGCAAACGACGTTCCGCTGCGCGTCGAGACGTTGTACCTTAAGGAGAGTGACTACGGCCAGACCGGGGACAGTGGGTCCTCGAAGATGGGACTGTCCTGGCGACACGGGACTGTGCCGGCAGTAAGGAACTCCCGTGGTAGGCTTACGAACACGGTTCAATTACTATACTTTACGGAAGGTAGCACCTTCCTCGTGACTAACCAGTAAAGGGTTCATCTTTGTCTATACCTAAACTCAAAAACTGAACGCCACGGAGGCGGTCGTGGTGCAGACACCCACACACTTGACGGGCTAGGTGGTTGTACGATGGAGTGGTAGTGAGAGGATTGTCTCGTTCTTTACAGGGTCGTTCAGCCTGTCGCTACCTAAGTGCACGGGCCTTAAGGGACCAAAATCATCATATCTTTGTGCACCAGTCCACTTTGTCACCTACCGAAACGATTCAGAAATCAATACCAAGGTCAGTTCTTTGTTATAGGATTTTTAGACCTCGTGATAGAGTGTCCTTCGTTACAAAGAGATTTAGGTACTCGAGGAATATATCGTGACAAAGAGGACCTCCGTTATACACACATAGACCTTTACATACCCGATTTTTAGCCCCGACGAGGAACATATGAAGGCAGAGTGATAATTGTAGATTATTGTTTGAAGTGACTTATTCCCCAGAATTGTCCTGGTTCAAACGTCATTCCGTTAACTCCGTTGACGGAGTGCACATTTTAAGTTCCTCGTAGTTTTGGAGTAGTAGTTATGTTTATTATGAAATTACATGAATTTTTATATAGAGACTACTTATTTTATAGTTTTTAAATTTATTTCTACCTTAATCATTGGACCCTATTAATTTGAAATAAATTTTAACAGTGAACCACTTCTCTTTAACAAAATGTCTCGTCAAGAGTCAACTTCGACTCTATTTCTTCAACTAAAACTTTTATAATAACTACGTAAAACAAAGGTAATTTCGGTCTTCTCATTGTAATATTATTCAAGACGAAGACTATATTTATAGTATAAATTTGTACAAAGTTCAAGGTTATACGGATACAAGTTAAGAAGTCATTAAAAAGTTGATTAAATTACAAGATCTTTCTTAGTAGGTATTTTTGTTTTACGTACCTTAGCGTATATATTTTCATGTAGAAAAAGGACGTCCGAGGTCACACCAAACCGAATATAACCTAACGCCGAAGTAAAGTTTAAAATCATAAAGACAAGTAGTGCCTAAAAAACGTAGTCATAACTAAAAATCTTATAACGTTATTTTATAATAAATGGAAATAATCTTAAAAAACCACACAGGGAATTTAAGATACGGAATCTATTAACGAAGGGAACAGGGAGGACTTAAGGTTAGGACCCTAAATCAAGGACATAGTTCCAAAAAGTCTCTTTGTCTAGTTATTCTAGATATCGATTTCTAAATAATATTCCTTAACCGAGCGTGTTACTACCTCCGACTCTTTACGTAAGTAAATCGACCTCTCGGTCCTTCCTACTACCACACCAAGATCAGACTTTCATCACTTGAGTCTTGGGTCCTTTCGGTCAAAAGTCACACTCAGGTTTCCTGTCCTTTTCTGGTCACAGGGTCGAGTTCCGTCGGCCCTTCCTCCCGAGGAGGGGAAGAGAACCCTCACAGTCGGAAAAAGAAGGACTAGTCCAACGGTCAACTACTCCAGACAGGTTCAGTCCCTCCCGATCTGCGTGATGACTCGGATAGTTACGTTTACAATTAGAGTAGGTCTTTGTTGGTGTGTGCGTGTGTGTCTCACACGAAACTGGTTTATAGACCCGAGGAGGAACAGGGTCAGTTCAACTTTGTAGTGTAACTTAGTGACAGAGATTCCCTCCTTACTAGGGGTCCGGTGTGTCGCTGCCGAGGTGACCTAGGTTCAACTCTGATGTCGACAGAACTACGGTGTACTAAGACACAAACGACCTCATTCACTAAGTGAGACTAGTGGTCCTTCTGGATCACCCACAACGACAAATTTTGGGTCCGTTAGAGGTCACAAGTGAAGTCATGAAAGTACCTCCACTTATATCTACCTTTTGACGTTGTAGGACGATTTTTGTCTTAGTAACTTCACATTCCGTGAATTCTTTATTTTCAAATCCAACGAGGAATAACGTCTTTCGTTTCTCCTTGACTCCTCGGAGAACTACTTTCACTTTCTCCTCTCACTTTTTCAACCGAATTTTGAGTCATAAGTTTTTTACTTCTAGTGCCGTAGGTCAGGGTACTGAGGTACCGTTTATCTACCCCTCTGTTACCTTTGTCACTGTCTTAAATAAAGGAACCCGGGGTTTTAGTGACGTCTACCACTGACGTCGGTACTTTAATTTTCTGTGAACGAGGAACCTTCTTTTCGATACTGGTTGGATCGGTCGCATAATTTTTCGTCTCTGTAATGAAATGGTTGTTTCCAGACAGGTCAGTTTCGATACCAAAAAGGTCATTAGTACATACCTACACTCTCAACCTGGTATTTCTTCCGACTTACGGCTTCTTAACCACGAAAACTTGACACCACAACCTCTTCTGAGAACTCTCAGTGAACCTGATGTTCTTCTAGTTTAGTCAGTTGGGATTTCCTTTAGTCAGGACTTATAAGTAACCTTCCTTAGTACAATTTCGACTTTCAGGTTAGGAAACCGGTGAACTACGTTTCTTGACTGAGTGACCCTTTCTGAGACTACAACCCTTTCTAATCTCCTCCCTCCTTTTCCCCTTCTGTCTCCTACTCTACCAACCTGCCGTAGCGACTGAGTTCCCTGTACTCAGACTCGTTCGACCCCGAACCACTTCCTGTCCCTTCGGACCGTACGACGTCAGGTACCCCAGCTTTTCTCAGTCTGTGTTGAATCCCGGACTCGTTGTCGTTGTTGGCGTATTTGTGTTTTAAACTATTGTCCCCTTTTGACACGACTCCTTCTCTGACCAGACCCCCCTGAGAGAAGTGGACTAGTAACGAGATATTTGTATTTTATCAAAATATACTTATTTCAGATAAAAATTTTTAGTGAATATAATTTATTTTAACCTAGGTATTCTAACTACGGGTTTCGTCCCCGTTATGTGAAGAGTCTCCTTGGTAGGAGTTACTTTTAGTTAGTTCCGTTCCTTGCTTTAGTTTATGTATCGGTATTTTGACTTTACTTTTGGGACGTCGGAGACCGACCTCTGATGTCGGTCAAGGACCACCTTTGTCCGTAGAGGTTGTCGTTTCTTTAGGTGTCTTTCACATTCCACACAATTCTCCGACGGGTTCTGTGAGTCCCTCCTGTGGTACATACTTGATCTCTGCTTAAACCGTAGTAGTCCTGTTCCGGTACCCAAGGGACCCCGACAACGGTAGTGCCGTTGCGACCAGTAAGGAGTTTCGTTAGCACACGATTGATTCTAAATGTCGGTTCTCAAAAGAAAAAAACTAATTAAAAACAACCTTATAGCAACGAAGTAATTCGGCACAATCAAAGGCGACATGTTGTTTCACTTAGCAACATGTACATGTAAATAGGTCAGAAAAAGACCTGAAGGACGGGTAGGTCCGGTGGCGTCTCGTGACTTATCTCAGGGGACACGAGGTGTCATCCAAGAGTGGTCAACGGATAAAATACGTCTCACAGTTATCACAAGTACATAGTTGGGGATAGAGGGTTAAGGAGGGTGGCGGGGGGAAAGGGGAGACCATAGGTACGTAAATAAGGGATGGAGGCGTAGAGATTTTCCATTTATTTATTTTATTTTAATCCTAAACCATTTTGTTGTTTTTATTTCGGTTATCAAAAACTTGCGACAGATGCCAGAATTGCTGACACACCTCCCCAAGTCGAACTCTCCCTGGTCCTGGAGAGGACCCCGGGGTCTTCTTCTGGGGTTCTTCCGTCGTTCCCACTCGGTCCACAGTCTCTAATTCCTGTCCCGACGAGGTTTCTTGCTCCCCGAGACTCTCGTGTCCGTCCCATACCCGGTACGGACGGAAGATCCAGACCGGGATCCCCCCGTTGTAGAGAGGACTACAAGGAGGAATACCCTTGAAAGATCTCGAAATGACCGAATAGACCCTCTCGTTAACAAAAGACTCCAGTCTTTTTCTCTACTCTGGAGACACTTCATCCAATGGAACGGTATACGATCTGTCATCCATTTCTCTCAACTTTGTGTACGTATTGCTCTTCTAATGTGTCTTTTAGTCCTCAAGTACCGTCTCTGATATTATTCCGGGCCCTCAGGGTAACCCAGGTTTTTATACATCGTCAAATCCCTTGACAGCGACTCTTTCACTCTCTTTTTACTTGACCAAAAGTCTAGAGGTTGATGTTGCCGTTTTATGTACTACCCGGAGATTGACAGTACGACAAAAAGATTTTGTCGCACGAGTAAAAAATTTTTTTTGCATTTTAATTTATCCCTTTATTATCTTTTACTGTTCTTTTTGTCTGTTCGAGAATAAAGGGTCGGGTTCACCTACGGTCGAGAGTTACCTACCGGTCAATCGACACCGTTGTGGACAAATGGGTTTCCGAGTTAAAAGTCGTTAAAGTTAAACACAATCGTTTGGGGCTCTGTCTCGGGTACCTAAGTCACAAAAGTATGGGTGGAATCTAACCCTTTAACATACACTCTGTGTTCCAGGAAAAGGAAACAAATAGACATGACTGACACACGTCAGGACGTCCGGCGACTCGACACAGTGTTTAGTCGGTCTAATAACTGAATTCAGTCGTCACGATAACGAAGTAGTAAGACCCCCGGTCCTTAGACTGTGTCGAGAGGGGTCCGATTTTAGATTCAAACCGTTCTACACCAAGGAGGGCCTCCGACATCCCTTCTGAGTCAGACAGAGGACGATTAGGCCTTCCAACCTTTTCAAGTTAAGGAACGTTATCCTATCTCTGGGTAAAGGAACAACCAACGGTCGACTTCCGGCAAAGGTCGAAGACCCCCGGCAGACGGACGGAGCAGGTGGAAGTTCGGTCGTTACTTCCCGACTCAGAGAGTGTACGAAGGTCTGGAAGAACGAAGTAGAAAACTACCGTGTAGGGAGACTGTTAATGAGACAGAGGGAGAAGGTGAAAATTCAAAGTGTGTTAACGTGACCCTTTTTTTTAGGTCGGATTAGAGGTATAAATTCCTCATTGGAATTAAGATAGATGTCTCAAGAAGGTACCGTTTTGTACAGGTACCTAGGGTCTCTAATCCCAGACCTGTAAACCCCCGTAATAAGTCGGACGGTGTAGAAAGTCACTTTCGTCGTGAGTACACCCAGGTTAATACAGTTTTAAGTGTATTAACCTAACATGAAAGAATACTGTGATTAAGTAGAAAGTATGGGAGAAAAGATGAGGGTTCTCCGTACAAAGGTCCTATTACCGTTTCTGTTCGTGAGATTAAGAACGACTGTGTGGACGGGAACCCCTCTCGTCGTCTTGGGTCTCTCGGAGAAAGAGGAACTCTAGGAAGTGATTGATTTTAGAAGAGACTCGGGTAGCAGTTGTAAGAGGACTGGAGGGGTGGACACCATAGAAGTTCCGGGCCCCGTCTTTTGACGTCTGTCCATCTCGGACCCCGAAAGAAACCTTGGTCGAAACCCGAGTTCCTGTGTCTCTGATCTATCCCCCTTCCAGAAGTGACTGGAGACCACTGGGTTATGTCGATGGGTGAGACGGGTAAGTTAATCTTCTGGACCCCTGAACTTCCCTAGAGTTGAGAGACGGAGGGTTAACGGCTGGTGAATAAATATTTTCAGTAGTACCTATAGTGTTACCTTTTTCGGCAAATACGATATTTCCCTTTTGAAAACCAACCACAAAACTAAACATTCTGGGAGTTACGTAAAAAGTATGGGTTTCTACCAACCAATTTCCGTTTTAGTCGTTAGGGTCTCACAGTTCCTTCGTTACTCAAAGAGCGTAAGGTTCAACTTGACGTTTATGGTAGTCCAGCTCTCTCGTTCTTAGTTAAGGAGCTAACGGATATACGGACCTCAGACACACAAATACAGTGGATCTGTTCAGTTCCAACATCGAAGATTGGATTTTCCCTTGATACTGTTGAACGGGTAAGTAGACTGGTGGTCCCTTCCACTACCCTTAACCCCCAATTTTCCTTTTGGTCCTTGTAGGACTTTGGGTAATCTTTTCTCTAGTCCGTCAAAGTCACCCTTCCCTAGGGTACTTTGTTTCAGTCTCCCGAGTCCTCTATGGACTTGTGTCCTCAAAGACAAGTCTGTTCCCGTAAAAGCTGTAGTGAGAACTTTTGTATCGTCAAGTTCTAGGGGCAAAGTCACCTTCCAAGGGACTCGACACAGTGACCTGTTCCACAGGCCCTACCGTCGGATAAGTTGCAAGGCCCAGTGCGAGGAGAGGAGGAAAGATGACGGGCACATTACTCGAAGGAGAAATCTCTGCCCGTGGAAGGTTGACTCAGAGGGCCGCTACCTCTTACAGTTCCCCGTACGGTAAAGACACGACAAGAACGGTTGTGCGTCTTACAGTTACAGTAGTCCTTTGTCGCCCGTTGGGGGTGTCGGGTCCTCAAGAAGGTGCGCGGACTGTTCTCTCCAACGGGTCCTTTCCGCCGTCCCCCGTGATCCCCGTGTCGTCGTCCCACTTGCGACGTCCCGCCTGCAGACCCCGCCCCCCGGGGACTTCGACGGGGACGCGAACAAAAGTCGTGCTCCTGACACAGACTGCCCTCGACCCTCCGGTGACACCCTCCATTTGGGTCGAAGCCTCTTAATCGTCACGTTTTCTGCCAACTTGACTCGTGACGCCTACATTGCGACTGCGTTAGGTCGCCAATCTCATCTTTGCCCCCCATCTGTACCCACGACGACCGAATCAGCGACAGCACGAGTCGAGAACGTTGGCGTACCTGGTATCGGGCGGTCCGAGGAGACCGAAACCCTGTAGGTCTCCGTTCCTATGACGTCACCCAACGTAACGGAAGAGGTTACCGGTAATGACTTGTATGTTTACCGAAAAACTTCGCTCCGCACGAACCGGTCTTTTTACTTATCATACGAGACCGTCACAAGGCCCTCTATTTTTGTGTTCTGTCGAACCTCCATCGCTCCTGTCGGGGACCCAAACGTCTTGTCAGACTCAAGACTCCTGTCGTCGCAGAGGGTTCATCGACCTGTCTCACTCGTTCTCACTAGTGGAGAGACATGTACTGAAGATGAAAACTGGGTACATACAAAAAGAATGTTGACGAGATTACCTGGTGACGTTTGAACCACCGAATTTTGTTACTTGTGAATGGTAGAATGTTAACGTCTTCGGTCGGAATTCCACGCCTTTAGTCCCACACCCGTCCCGACCAAGGAGGGTCTTCGAGGTCCGCTTCTGAGTCGGAAACGAAGAAGGTCGAAGTCCTTCGGCGGCGTGCGGAGTCGAGGACGGACAAAGCGAGGTCAGGAACGGTGGTGACAGTACCGGCGGAGAGGGGGTGCCTGGGAGGAAGGGAGAACTTTCCCTCGGGACACTAGCGTACCTACCGGGTGAGTCTAGTAGATCCACCCGGAGTCGAACGCTTCAGGTTGTCTTCTCAAAGTCTCCTGGGGTTTCTGTTCGGACACTCGACCTGAAAGATGTTCTTCTGCGACCTCGCTAGCTATCGTAAATGTTATCCGAGGACCGTGTTCTTTTCTCGTTCGGTTACTCACTGACGGTAGACGGTCCTTTCCCTGACCCTAGTTCCTTCTGTTGACCCTAAAACCTGTGGAACGTTTCTGGGTCCACGACGTCAGGGGGTCGATTCTTCTCATCAGGGAGACCCCCTCCTCCTACCTCGTCTCCCTTCCTGTCCCTCCCCGTCTAGGCCCCGACCCCTGTGTGTCCCCTGCTCCTTCTCCCCGAACCTTTTCGAGTAAAAGGACTCTCAACGTCGTCGACGGACCACCCGGGCCTCTAGTGTTCGTTCCGGTACAGGGACTGTGTCGGGACCCTCCAGACGAGGGTCTATAACCCTATTGAGCCGTACAGGAGGAAGAGAAGCCCGTACGAGCAGTACGAAAAGATCAAATAACAAAAGATACGAAATTTAAAACTTTCGGTCACCTTCCGGTACGGTGGAAGTTCTTGACCCTCCTTCTTTAGAGTCCAACGAGACACCCGAAAAGTAAAGGTAGTCTCTCCTGGTAGTGCTTCTGGGTTGTCTTTCGTACTGTTTAGTGGTGATCTTTACGGTGAGTGCGTTCCACCGGAATGTGGGTTCAGACTACTTCCAGGGCTCCTCTGTGATCAGGTCTAATCGCGTCTAGAAGGGAGGCGGCACACGGGTCGGGGGCGACAGACACCGTAACTGAACGTGGACGAAAGTAGTACCCTACTCAAAAAAGGAATTCTTTTGAAACTGTTGTTACTCTATTCAAGGGGTTTTTCGATTTGAATCGTAGTACTATTTTTTAGTTTTTTAAACAATAATATGCTCAATATTTTGGTTCGACTCAGAAGACTTTATCTCACAGATATAAACGTGAACGATATAGTGTGTAGAAAGAGCAGAACGAACCCATTGTGGGTTAGGGTACGTGTTCAATTAACCTTTATAGCTGAGTTTGAGTGACGTCCTAGTATCCAACTCATAAGTTCTGAGAGACTACAGAAACTGAGTTCGTGAAATTTTCAATAGTGAAGATTACCCCTAGATTTAGCCAATGGATAACATATAAGTCTACTTTTGGGTTGTCCGTCTACCTTTACAAGTACACTTTGGTATGACCGTCTTAACGTCTTTTCTTAAGAGTAAGTCAGAGAACCTTTATTTGTACTATTTAAGTTGAATCAAAGAGACGTTTATTCTATGAATCGGTCTAAAAGTAAGGTTAGTAAAAAAGAACCATTATAAAAATGCACAAATAATAGAAAAAGAGAACTTTAAAGAATGAGAAAAGTAGAAAAATTTGTAAAAGGTTTATATTCATTCAGAAAGTTTCCATTCTCCGCGAGATAAAAAACCTTACGAACGTGTCTTTAAGACTAGGTTTAATAACACTAGAAGTGAAAGTCAAATTTATCTGATAAACTCGACTTGGTCTATGTTTTGTGTGAGCTCTGTATTAGACGAAACACATACACTCTTTTCGGGTGTAACAAGACAGACAGGGGGAAGGGGGTGGGTCGGGTTCGTCTCGAGATTCTGAGGTACTGGTGGAGGTATCTTTCTTCGGACTCTTTCCTACAAAAACAGTTGTTCGGGGAGAGGTAGACACTGTTCTTGGAACTTCAGGGCCGAGTCATACTGTGGACAAAGACCCCGGAACTGATAGATTTTGCAAAACTTTTGATTAAGGAAAAAAAAAAAAAAAAAAAAAAGGCGGACGACATGCATTTAGGGGTCTCCCTGAGTCTCGGGGATCCCGTACACCACTCTTGTCTTCGAGAGTCTCATTCAGGTAGCCCTTGTTGTACTTTCTGTGTCTTTATTCTGATTTCGAGTGAAACGACCTTATTTGTACAAGGTAATTTAGAGTGAATTGTGTTTCTCACGGTATGTTTGAGCTGCGCCAGGTCGTTCACGAGTCCGATTCTCGGGGCGTCTGGGGGGGACCAAGGAGGGCGGAAAGGAGGGGTGTGGTGCTCCCGAAAAGTCTGCAGTTTTGTCGTCGCTGTTTTATAGGGTAAGCGCACGTTTACAGTAGTCTTGTCCGAAACAAAAGGGGAAAACAGGTTTCTTGTTTTCGTGAGTTCCTCCTGCAGAGAGGCCCAGAGTGCAGTGGTCGCCGCTCCCGCACTCAACGGCACAGTCGTGGACGGACCCGCCCTCCACCATGGGCTGGGAGCACCCCGTCCGCCAACCCGACTGTGACCAGGGTCCTGCGTGTAGGAGACACGGAGGGAGAGAGACCTCTGTCGTTGTTACCGGGCCCTTCCTGGGTCGTCCGTTCTGTGTCCTCTTCCTCGATGTCCCAGTCTCGTGAAACCTCCTTTCTCTATGAGGACTCCCGTAGGGTCCGTCGAGGTGTACACGTTTGAGTCGTCGGTGTGCCTCGACCCGAGGGCTCCTAGGACGCAAACGAACCGTAAGACGAGCACCGGGAGAACTTTACGAATTACAGTAGTTCTTCCCGGGACGGAAGAGCAACACGACCCGACGTGTCGAGACACCGACAGGACCCCTCCTCGGTCTTATCTTCGTCAGTTCCGTCCCGACACTCAGGACCGAAGGCTGACGAGACGGGAGACCTCGTAGGTACACTACCAGATTTGGGACACAGGAGAGGATTTTAGTCTCTAGTTTACGAACGGTGGAGTACGACACGACTTGTGCAACGAGTCAGCAAAGACTAAGAAACTCTCGGGGCACCTGAGATACGTCGGGTGACCCGAGTAGACAGGTACCTTGAAGGGTCCGTTCTCATGACCTCACCCAACGGTTCGGGAGAAGGTCCCCTAGAAGGGTTGGGTCCCTAGCTTGAGCACAGAGAATGTAGTGGACGTAGCCGTCCGTCCAAGAAGTGGTGACACGGTGGACCCTTCGGACTTGAACCGGGAAACCCGTGTATTTCGTGTGTCGTGTCCCATGGATTATGCGTGAGAACTTGACTTTCCGGGTCGATCACAAACAACTTGACTTGATAAAAATAATAAATCCACCGCGCCTCCTCAAACCTCTCTTTTTTTTTAAAGTGGATTTGGTGAACAGATGACAGAGATACTCAAAACTGAGACGGAGACTTAGACAAAAATCAAGGTAGAATTCTTTATAAAGTGTAGTTAATTAGAGTTTATAAGATGGACGGGAAAAGTTAGAGTTTAATAAAAATTCTCCTTGTTTTTGGTTGACACGGAAAAGGTTCTACTACGTTCGGACACCTTCATGATTGCCCCGACGAAGAGGCCCACCTCCTAACATCAGACGAAAGCTCCCGCGTCAGAGACCCCGACACGAACACCTCCTCCGTCGGCGTCCCGGCAGGCTCAACAGCTCGGCCTTTCTACCTACTCGATGGCACACACAATCAGCGAGTCAGCACAGGCTGAGAAACGCTGGGGTACCTGACCTCGGGTGGTCCGAAGAGACAGGTGCCCTAAGAGGTCCGTTCTTATAATCTCACCAACGGTAAAGGAAGAGGTTAATAGATGGTACCACCGGAAATTTTCAAGTGACCGGTACTCAAGATGTGCCCTTGGAGACCCTGGAAAGTTAGGTACGGTGAGCGGTGTCTATTGTGACTTTCGTTTCAACGCACGTTGTATCTTATTAGGGCTGAGTTTGAACATGATAAAAGAGGAGTTAGACTGTACAGACAGGTTGAAGTTGAAAAAATGTTCAACCGAACACTGAGTAATTTGATAAAACATTAGGTAAAGACACGATGTTATATACCAAATCTTTTACAACGAGATCCCCGACAAAATAACACTTTTTAATATTAATTTCTTTATGTAAGTTCTGATAACCGATTATCAATTTCGACACCAAAAAGGTCATCGGTACGTGACTACACTCTTAACCTGGTATTTCTTCCGACTCACGACTTCTTAATTACGAAAGTTTAACACCACGACCTCTTCTAAGAACTTTCAAGGAATCTATCGTTCTTTTAGTTTTGGTCAGTTAGGATTTCCTTTAGTTGGGACTTATAAGAAAACTTCCTAACTACGACTTCGACTTCGAGATTATGAAACCGGTAGACTACGTTTCTTGACTGAGTAACCTTTTTTGAGACTACGACCCTCACTAACTTCCATCCTCCTCTTCCCCCGCTGTCTCCTACTCTACAAACCTTCCGTAGTGGCTGAGTTACCTGTACTCAAACTCGTTTGAGGTCCTCTACCACTTCCTGTCCCTCCGGACGGACTTCACGACATCAGGTGCCCCAGAGTTTCTCAGTCTGTACTGAATCGTTGATTTGTCGTTGTATGACCGACTTAGTAGGGTCCATCGAGATCACCATTTCTTAGACGGACGATTACGTCCTCTATGTTCTCTGAGTCCAAGTCAGGGACCCGACCCTTCTATGGGACCTCATCCTTTACCGTTGGGTGAGGACATAAGAGCGGACCTTTTACTGTACCTGTCTCTTTGGACCTCCCGGTGTCAGGTATGCCAGTGTTTCTCAGCTTGTACTGACTCAGTGTGTGTCGGTCGGTCGTGACCGACTTAGTACTGGGGTGGGAGTTTAAGTATACGACTTCGGAATCGGGAGTTATGGAATCTGACACTGATATCAAAGTCTATCCGTAAACTTTTCCACCGAAAAAATTAAATTAAAAAATTAACCTCCTTTCGACGAAATGTTACAACGTAACCAAAGACGATATGTTGTTACGTTTAATCGGTATTAAAATATCAAACAACTATAAGTTTGTATAAGTATTTTAAGCAAAGTTTTTATAAGAACACGTTAATTAACCTACAAAAACAAGAAACTAACATTGTCCTATCTAAGAAATTTTTCTACCCTGACGACCCCTTTTCCCACACACGGATAGTTTAATAATCTCTAAATAAAGTCTTTCGACATCGTTAGGAGTAGAACTGATCGACCCAAAAAATAGAACAAGAGACTTAGAAGAAAGTCTGACCTTCCCTGTCATGAACGACACAAAAACGATCAGTCGACGTGCCTTTTATACTCCATTCCAACAAATCGAAGGTAAAAGGACGTCAGGCTACTACAACTCTAAAGACTGATAAAGGAGAAGACACATGAGGAACAGGTAGAGTAGCGAGTAAAAGGGTCACTCGACAGAAAAAAGAACATATAAATGTCCTCGTGAAAATGATAGAGTACATTTACTTTACCTCTTCATGAGATTACTCCTGAAGGATCCTGTCTGTGGGGGGTACGGGAAACGGACAGAGAATGGGTATCTATTTGAAATCCGTTTCTTGTTTAAATTGGTTTCTGCACTCTTTTACTTCTTTGTTCCTTTCGTCAGTTTGTCCTAATTTATTATTATTAAATCAGTCATTGGTTCCTGGAATCAAGGAGGAGTCACAGACATCTATTACCAGGTTCGGTATAGGACACTCGGTAGAATATCTATGACTTTGAGGGCGATCCATCTTCAGTTGACGCACTACTGGTCTGCATTAGTACTGTAGTCGCGGTGTTAAGACTCTTGGCCGGAGTTCTTTACGTTTGTGCAACTGGGACATAAATTTTGTTGGTTCTACTGCGACCAGTCTGGAGAGTACTGGTTGAAGTTCTACTGATACGACAAAGACGTACATCGGGGGAAGGAGACACATATGTGGAGACCTTGAGGTTAAATTTTCGAGAAGTGGGTTTGACCCTCACTCCCCAACCGGAAACCTGTACGCAGGTGAAAGAGGTACAAACGACCGGAGGTCCTATTTCGTTTGAAGGGGAAGGTGGTCGTGAATGGAGACCTCATAACTGTAAATCCGTCACTCGTCGTTCCGGACTCAAGTCATTACATTTGGACGTGGTAAATAAATCGGTCCCCACTATGAGTCTTGTACACCCTCTCGACACCGACGTACTCACTCCCCACCCGCCGACTATCGTCTCGAACCTCTCCATTCCTCGGTCGAAGACAAGGCTCACGTCTCAAGGGACCTCAAAACTCGTGTGCGTTGTGTTAGATAAGTAACCTTCCTGACTAGGACTTCGACTTCGAGGTTATGAAACCGGTACACTACGTTTCTTGACTGAGTAACCTTTTCCGGGACTACGACCCTTTCTCACTTCCGCCCTCCTCTTCCCCTACTGTCTCCTACTCTACCAACCTACGTAGTGGCTAAGTTACCTGTACTCAAACTCATTTGAGGTCCTCAACCACTACCTGTCCCTTCGGACCGCACAACGTCAGGTACCCCAGTCTCTCAACCTGTACTGACTCACTGACTTGCCTTGATTTGACTTGTGTTAGATTGACAGAAACATCCTCCTTGTAAGATCACGACACGTCTCGTTCTTGTCTCCTTGGGTTGCCCTCAGTCTCTACGACGAGTCTTCCGTCAAGTGATAAGATTTAGTAGTACGTCTGCAACAAATTAAAAAGAAACCCTTAGGTACACGTCAATACAGGTACACAGAGACACCAAACACTCACCTTCACTCGTCCTGCTCGAGAGACAGGTAGAGTGGTGCTGAAGGGTTGTCTTACCGGTGACAGTTCCAGTGACTACTGGATTTGGCGGGTAGACACGAACGGAACGGAATGCAGGTGGACAGACACGACTGGGGGAGTAATTGGGGGTCGTCATTCTCCAGTGGGGGACGTACCTTCGTGAAAGGAAGAAACTCAGGGTCCGGTGACCGAGATCTCCACTTCCTAGGACTTAATCAAATGGTGCTACGTTTCTTTGACTAGGAAGTACGAGAACCGAATAAACCGCGGACTGGAGTCCAAAAAACTCGTCTTAAATTATTTTGTCATGTTTCTTTTTACGAGTATTTTCTTGTTTCGACATCCGAAGGAAAGTGTAGAAAAGCGTAACCTACAGCCCTCTGCGTAAAACCGACGTTGACAGGTTAAGGTTTAGTAAGTCTGAAACGTCTCTTCGCTCCTGGTCGAGACTACACTGTAGTACCTACGACAAACGAGGAGAGGGACTACCTCTCGTCACAGGAGTTCCGTCTATCTTTTTGAAAGATGAGGTAAAAAGATCCTGTAAATCTCACTGACTACGAATACCCTGGTACGTCTCGTATTCCGTAAAATCTTGACTTCTGTTCTGTCTCGGAACCACAAGGTATACGTGTATAATCGTATTCCTTCTCGCATGGTCGGAACAAAACAAAAATTTAACGAAAACAACAAGTCAGCGATTCAACACAGGTCGAGAAACGCTGGGGTACCTGACGTCGTCACTCCGAAGGGACAGGAGGCGGTAGAGGACCTCAAACGAGTCTGAGTACAGGCAGTTCAGCTAAAAACCGACACGACGCAAAAGTAACGAAACGTCTGAAAAGAGATCAACGTCGTGGGTCCGAAGGGTGACGTCTCGGAAGAGAACAACGTCTCGTGACCCCGATCCTGGCACCCGAAGTCCTCCACGTCAGCACCCGAGTCGTCGACTCCGAGAGGTCGAGATCTCGCGTCCGAGCCATCTGCACCACGTGCCCGAATCGACGGGGCTCCGTACACCCCAGAAGGCCCTAGTCCTTAGCTTAGGTACAGAAGACGTGACCGTCCACCTAAGAACTACGAGTCGGTGATCCCTTCGGTGGTCGGAACAAACCTACTCATTTAGAAAGGGTAAGTCACGGTAACGAGGTCTGCAAGATATGTCCCTATCTCTCTCCTTTCGACTCACCTAGTATACCATATCTTTGTTGAATGGAGGGTAGTAGTCAATGGACCTATACGAGACTAACGATCCTAATCCTAGATAGACACACGTGAACACACCCAGACGTATACACGTACGGACCCATATATATGTGTACACACACGGACGGACACGCACACGTGCACACACGGACATACACATAGACACTTGTACACAACACCTCCACCCGAGATCCTTCAGTCAAATCGTCTCTAGATAGAAGTGAAATATTTGAAGGGACCACCGAGTTTGTTATTTGTCAGACAAACGTTTCGTCATCTAGACCCAAGCTAAGGACCCAGTCCTTCTAGAGGACCTCCTCCCGTACCGTTGAGAACGGACCTTAAGAGGTCCGTTCTTACGATCTCACTCAACGGTACGGGAGGAGGTCCTCTAGAAGGGTAAGAACGGACCTCTTAAGGTTTCCTGTCTCCTCGAACCGTCCGGGGTCAGGTACCCCTGCGTTTCTCAACCTGTGCTGACTCACTGATTGTGGAGTGTGAAGTGAAGTAGAAGTGAAACCACCACGTCACCACTTCTTAGGCGGCCGGTTACGTCCTCTGCGTCCTCTATGTCTAAGTCAGGGACCGAGTCCTTCTAGGGGACCCCCTCCCGTACCGGTGGGTGAGTTCATAGGAACGGACCTTTTAGGGTACCTGTCTCCTCAGACCACCCGGTGTCAGGTACCCCAGTGTTTCTAATTCTGTACTGGCTCACTGAGTCGTGTTCGTAGAAGTGAAATCCTCGGCATCGTCTTCTGTCGATAAACTAGAACTTTTGGTCTCTGTAAAAGACTTTCCGTTATGCCTCAGTGGCTTACGGAACGGTTGTACGAGACCGACCACGAAGCCTCCGAACAGACCGAGTAGGAAACCAGACTCCGGGACCGATAATGACTCTCCGAACAACCCTTAACTTTGGGTCCGTGTGTCCCTCACCCTTTCGAATAGAGGGACCTAGGTGGGGATGCCCAAGAACCCTTAGTAGGTCTACTATAGTCTAGAGTCGAGAGGTCTACGACCCAAACCCGTACACATATATGCTACGATGTAATTTTTTCCCAAGTGTTTGAGTCCAAACGACACCGACACAAAGTAAGTACTAGAACAAACAAAGATTTGATTAAACTTCTCCCTCACCCACATCCCAACCGGAACTCCTATACACCCACGGCACCGACTTTTCAACACGGAAATTAAGATTTTGCGGGGCGTCTGGGACACGCCGAGGAAGTGGTACGGGAGTACGGACTGTTGCAGACGACCTGCGGCGCGTTACACGGTCGACTCGGCGCCTCGCGCCTGTTCGACACCCCGACAGTGGTCGCGATGTAACGTCGGAACGGGTGATAGGAGGGTCAGACGCAGTAAAAGATGGTAGTTGAAAGGAGGAAGGATCTAAAAAGAGACAGAATATGAGATGAGTTGACTTGAACATTAAAATTTTATAATATAAGTAACTTGACCTTTAACGATAAAGGGTAATGATTAAACGTTTGGTTTATTCTTCTTAATAAGATAAAGAGAGAATTTGTCGTTTGTCTTGATTTGTTTGATAAATGTCCTACTTCTTTCATCACACACACACATACACACACATACACATTCTGAGAGTCAGTTTCTTTCGAGGGGTTAAGAATATCTTAGAGATGTAAAACCTAGTTTAATAGATGGAAAGTTATTACGCTCTGACAAACTTCTCGGAGGAACGGGATTCCTGACTCGTCGAAATAGGGATAAATACAAAGACCTTGGTCACAAAAAAGACCAGGTATAGTTTAATCACTATACACCACTTTACTTACTTTTGAAACAGCACTAAAAAAACTCAACCCGACATCTCGGGTTAAAAATTTTAAGTGAAAGTGACACTTGATCTCAATCTTTGTTTCTATTTTTTTATCTGTAGGACGGAAAATTTATAAGTGAGAAAATGTAATATATTGATTATCTTCTGACAGGGAGAAGTGACGTCCAGTCTTAAATTCTTATTTTTGAAAGGATTTCTTCGTCAAGGACTTGTACGTGTACTTGATCTTTAGTTAATTGTAATATGAATTTGATATGTAGTGACGTCTTTCACTGTCGTCGGTACTTTAATTTTCGGTAAATAAGGAACTTTCTTTTCGATACTGGTTGGATCTGTCGTATAATTTTTCGTCTCTATAATGAAACTGTTGTTTCCAGGCAGATCAGTTTCGATACCAAAAAGGTCATCAGTACATACCTACACTCCCAACTTGATATTTCTTTCGACTCCCGGCTTCCTAACTACGAAAACTTGACACTACGACTTCTTCTGAGAACTCTCAGGGAACCTGACGTTCCTCTAGGTTGGTCAGTTAGGATTTCCTTTAGTCAGGACTTAAAGGTAACCTTTCTTAGTACGACTTCGACTTTAAGGTTAGGAAACCGATGGACTACGTTTTGTGACTGAGTAACCTTTTTTGGGACTAAGATCCGTTCTAACTTCCGTCCTCCTCTTTCCCTACTCTCTTCTACTCTACCAACCTACCGTAGTGGCTGAACTACTTGTACTCAAACTCGTTCGAGATCCTCAACCACTACCTGTCCCTCCGGACCACTCGACGTCAGGTACCCCAGTGTTTCTCGACCTGTGTTGACTCGTTGACTTGACTTGACTTGACTATAAATTTTACGTGAAAGAGTGTCCTCTTCTCTAATTTTTCTTTTTTAGTTGTGTCTTTAAAAGGATCCAGAGCTTTTATCTACCTACGACCCCTTTTTGTCATCTCCCTTTTTTGTATCTAAATTATAGATAAAGAACTACAAAAGTGTATCGACGTAACTTTTCTTTGATAAAAAATCTTAACTACTTCGGTTAAAGGAGATCTCAAAAACGACATAAAAAAGAGAAAACGACCTTCGTTACCGGTAATCGATTACCCGACATCACAAGTACCGCGTGAAACGTCTCTAAGGTATAAAAGTTGTTCTCATCGAAGTTGGTGGAGGGACAGTTAATTATTTTAATGTAATTAGACGGACGTTACACCCTCTGGGTCCAACCTAGGGACCCGGTCCTTCTAGGGAAGCTCTTCCCTTACCTCTGGGTGAGGTTATGCCTGTCTCTTCGGACCGTCTGATGTCAGACACCCCAGTGTCTCTCAACCCATGTTCACTCGATGATTGTGTTGGAGTACGTCCTGTTTTTTTGTAGACGACAACGCATTGAAAATTCTCGTTTTCTCTAAGACTCTTGCTAAATTAAACCCCTTTGTCTTGCGTTACTCCACGTTTCCTTGATTAAATAAGGGTTTCGGGTACTTCATTAAAATTCCAACCATAAAATCACTAGTCGGCCCATAACCTCAACGGCAAAATACTAAAAGTCACACTTTCGGTACGTTAAACTAATACGAAAAGTCTACGGGTCTTTCGTCCGTTTTGGAACCAAGACTAGGTCCTGACTCGACTCAGACGACTTCCGACCGACCGTAAAGACTCAGCGGTCTGACTTTCGTTAAAAAGTCCTACTTCAAAGTCTTTCCGGGTAAATAGAGGTGCTGGAAGTGTATCTAGTGGACTTCTAGGACGTCGCCCTTTCTGGGACGTCAGGAGACCAGGAGGACAGTTAGGAGGCCAGGAGGACAGTGCTCGGAGACGGGGGGCCCGTCGTGACTCGGAGGAGGCGCCACGCTGTCTTAGTCGAGGCACGTTAATGGTCGGTAGGACCCGGACCCTCTCTAAATGGTAGAACTCCGTAGGGACCGCAAGACACACGTCTGAAGTTATCGGTCCTCCGAGCAGTACGAGGCGTTACGTAGTGTGTCTCGGACCACCTCCGCGAGGGAGTAGTGGTAAACGACGGACGAACGAAGAGTCCCTTCCGTCGTCAATGACCTCGGACCTCTTCCGTTACCGTTGGGTGAGGTCGTAAGGACGGACCTCTTAGGGTCCCTGTCCCCTCAGACCACCCGACGGCAGAGACCCCAGCGTGTCTCAACCTGTGCTGACTGTGCTGCGTCGTCGTCGGCGTCGTCGTCCGTTTGTAACCCCTTGTGGAAGAGAAACCAAAGGGTCCGAGAGGGTGGTTTGTCGTCCGGATGTAGAGGTCTGGTTCGATGAGATAAAAATAAAGAAATTAAAAAAATATGATACTAACTTATAAGAAAATAGAACGTAAAATAAATAAATGAACGAATAAAAGAACCGACGAGACGTACCGGACGTCATAGGATCAAGGGACTGGTCCTTAACTTGGACACGAGGGACGTGTCCTTTCGTCTCAGAATTGGGGACCTGACGGTTTCTACAGAGACGAGCTAAAAAATTAACCTCTCTAAAGATCTTCTCAATGACGAATAGGTTTGATAAGACTCCAAAGAAACGAACACATACGAAAGTTAGTGTAACAGTATTTATATGTCCCTATAATACTCGACAAATAGTTTTCCTTAATATCTAGAACTATTTAACAGTTTTCAATTTATCAAGAAAGTTGGTGGTCGACTATTTCTTTATATTAGAATAATAGAGGACCTTTCTCAGGACTACGGAAAGAGTTACCGGTGAATGGGAGGGCCTTCCAGTGAGAGGACTGTAGTAGTGGCAGTTAGTCAAAACAGACGAGAACTCGGAATATATCTACCTTGGTGAGTCATCGGAAGGGACACCGAGTCTGTCATTTCTTAGGCGGACGTCTCGCCCCCTGGACCCAAGGTAGGGATCTCACTCTTCTAGGGGACCTCCTCTCGTATCGTTGGGTGAGGTCATAAGAACGGACCTACTAGGGTACCAGTCTCCTCGGACTACCCGTTGTCAAGTACCCCAGTGTCTCTCAGCCTGTGCTGACTCGCTGATTGTGAAAGTGAAGGTGAGTGATGTGTCAGAAACGAGTTATAATATAAACACTTTACATAGGTATGACAAGGTACGTAGTCGTGAAATGACTAAGAGTGCCGAGACATCATAAGGAACCGTATTGATATCGTGTTAAATGAATAGGCAAGGTGACACCTACCAGTAATTCAAAAAAGTCAAACCCCTTTAAAAGGTAATAATGTTTCCTACAATGATACTCGCAATGTACGTCCAGAAAACTACCTGTATACGTCTACATAAAACCCCACGACATAACGGATAGATTACTATTAATTGTGTAGAAGGGTCTCGAGTCACACGACCTGTTATTAGCAAACAAAAGAGGGTAACAAAACCTCCCTGGGGTGACCCGTCAAAGACACATCAGAGGGGAGACCTACGACGGTCGACAGTCGACCCTGCTTTCCTCCACTCCCCCTACAACCGACCCCCTGTATCTAGGACAGGGGTTCGAACAGGGACTCCGACCTGTCGGAGCGGGGACGGAGAGGGGTCTCCCTCAGTGGGTTCTGTCGTTCCCAAAGGGGTTGGGGAAAGATAAAAGAGAAAAGAGAGAACCGAAAGTCGACAAAGGAAGACGGAGTGCTGTCCGGACCGCTAACAGATGTCTTACGATCTGGGACTCTCACCTCTTCGATGTCTTTATGTACTCGGAGAATGACTCAGAGAATGACACCAGCAAAAGGAGATTCTTTTAACTCGTATAGAAAAGAATCCTCCGTGAACCTAGTACTCGTCTACTGAAGTCAGGTCTGAGTCCTATTCCGCCGACTGTGACTCAAAAATAAAAGACCAAGGCCCCAGGAAGGACACCTTCCAAGACTCCGGCGGAACAGAAGCCTTCCGACTCCCATCAGGAGGAAGGGAAGAGAGAGACGGTCGTCGACGAATTTCCAGTTGTTTCCAGACTCCCCTTGTCTTTCGAAGAACAAGTGGACTTTCGTAAAGGAAACAAAGGTACTAAAAACGTAGAGTTATAACCTACGGAACCATTGAAGTTGGAGGTTCAAAAAATCTACTTAAAAATTAACATCCATATGAACGAAACGCTACAACAGAATCAAATATGACACGTTGTTTTACTTAGTCGATGTGTGTGTGTGTGTGTGTGTGTGTGGTGTGTGTGTGGGGGGTGTATGTGTATGTGGTGTGTGTGTGTGTGTGTGTATGTGTGTGTGGTNTGTGTGGTGTGTGTGTGGTGTATGTGTGTATGTATGTGTGTGGTGTATGTGTGTGTGTGGTGTGTGTGTGATGTCTGTGTGGTGTGTGTGTGAGTGGTGTTTGTATGTGTGTGTGGTGTGTGTGTATGTGGTGTGTGTGGTGTGTGTGGGATGTGTGTGAGGGTGTGTGTGTGTGGTGTGGTGTATGTGTGTGTGTTGGTGTGTTCGTGGTGTGTGTCGTGTGTGTGAGGTGTGTGTGTGGTGTGTGTGTATGGTGTGTGTCGTGTGTGTGTGGTGTGGGTGTGTGTGTGTGTGTATGGGGTGTGTGTGATGTGTGTGTGTGTGGTGTGTGTGTGATGTGTGTGTGTGTGGTGTGTGTGTGGTGTATGTGTGTGTGTGGTGTGTGTGTGGTGTGTGTGTGTGTATACGATGTCTGTGTGGTGTGTGTGTGTGTGTGATGTCTGTGTGGTGTGTGTGTGAGTGGTGTGTGTGTATGTGGTGTGGTGTTTGTGTGTGGTGTGTGTGGGGTGTGTGTGTGGGTGTGTGTGGGGTGTGTGTGGTGTGTCTGTGTGTGATGTCTGTGTGGTGTGTGTGTGTGTGGTGTGGGGTGTGTGTGGTGTGTGTGTGTGTGGTGTGGTGTGTGTGTGGTGTGTGTGTGTGGTGTGGTGTGGTGTGTGTATGTGTGTGTGGTGTGGTGTATGTGTGTGTGGTGTGTGTGTATGGTGTGTGTACGTGGTGTGTGTGGTGTGTGTGTGGTGTGTGTGTATGTGTGGTGTGTGTGTCGTGTGTGTGTTGTGTGTGTGTTGTGAGTGTGTGCGTGGTGTGGTGTGTGTTCGTGGTGTGGTGTGTGTGTGTGGTGTGGTGTATGTGTGTGTGTGTGTGTGTGTAGGGGAGAAAAAACCTAAAGGAAGGGTAAATCCAGTTGCGTCTCACGACTCACCTCAAAGGACTCGAGATGTCATCCAAGAGTAATAAATAGATAAAATATGTGTCACAGTGGGACTATCGAGTCAACCATTTCTTAGGTGGACGTTAAACCCTCTGGGGTCAAGATAAGGACCCAGTCCTTTTGGGTGACCTTTTACAACAATTACTTGAACAGACGTTACTCCCTCCGGACCCAAGCTGGGAACCCAACCCTTCTAGGGGACCTCTTTCCTTTCCAATGGGTAAGGTCATAAGACTGGACCTCTTAAGGTACTTGACATATTAGGTACCCCAGAGCTTCTCAACTTGTGCTGACTCACTGCAAGTGAAAGTAAATTAGTTATCATGTATATATACAGTAAGAGTCAGAGGGTTGATTAGGATGGTAGGGGAAAGGGGCGGAACCGTAGGTGTACGAATAGGAAACTCAGACCAAGAGATAAAGACGAAACGTTCATTCTAGGAGAGATCGTAAAAAGAGCTAAGGTGTTGAGGTTGAAAACATAGTCGTCGGTTGGAATCGAGTTCACGGATCTGAGGACAAAGAATGAGTCTAAAAACTAAAGACCCAGAATGTTGTGAATACTTAATTGTTTAAGAAATGTCTCAGATCACAGAGTCTTACGACCTGAGTAGAGTCACTCAAGAGGTCCTGTGACATTAAAGACCGGAGGATATATATCAAGAGACTAAGTGAATTCGTTTAGACTCCCCAAAGAAACAGTTCTAAAAGACTACCAAAAGTCATCATCTAATTGGACTTTCATCTACAATGTTGTAGTGGTCTTTGTCTTGGATAAGTCCAAAAATTTGGTCTGCACGCAAACCCAAAACGACTTTACAAATTTGGTCTGCACGCAAACCCAACGACTTTGCAAATTTGGTCTGTACGCAAACCCAACGACTTTGCAAATTTCTCTTCTTAGAATTTACAGCGTCATCAGTCTTATTACGAGGGGAGGTTCCGCAGGGGCAGCATTGGAGGTCTTGGACGTTTGCACAATCTAGTGTACTGTTTCTTCCTAGTACCACTTCTACCTTCGTTTCAACGACTAGTCCACTAGGACCTTGACCTGTTAGTCGGACTTAATAGATCTCATGGGTTATCTTAGTCGTCCCTGACACATTCATTCTCTTCTCCTGTCTTCTCTTTAATTTCGGTGTCTCTATAAACTTCGACGATTTCGACCGAAACGTCTCCCTCCCGGTACTTGGTCCCTTGCCTCCACCGAAGATCTTCGATCTTTTCGTCTTTCTGTCCGAGAGGGGACCCGAGGTTTCCCTTGTGTCGGGACGGCTACAGAACCGAGGTCGGGTCACCCTGAAGACTGACGGGCCGCACATACCACTATGCGAACGTAACAAAATTCGGTGAGTAAGACGCCGTGCCAATGTCGTTGTTATCTTTTACTCACGTCCACATAAGGTACCCCACAATAGGTTACATCAAAAGAAACAAAAGGGGTTCTTTTGACACTCAGTCGAAAATCGGGTGTCCTGGTGCGTGTTGTCTCGTAGGGTCCGACGGACACACTTGATCGCCACCTACCGACGTCGCGACGTTACTGGGTCCTCGATACTCTCCCGGTTGTTCCTTTAATTCGAAAATAATTTTGACGTGTCTCCACACTGTAGTCCCGTCGGGGAAAGGTTTAGTCGATCTACCTTCCATCTCCCTTTTTTTCATACAGGAGAACCACGTCTGGAATGCAGGAGGTCCGAAACGGGAGAGAGTGCAGTACACCGTTGAGTCGCGATAGGTGTAGCGGAGTCCAGGTGTGACTGAGTACGGGAAGCTCAGCCACTACGGTAGGTCGGCAGAGGAGGAGACAGCAAGGGAAGAGGAGGACGGAAGTCAGAAAGGGTCGTAGTCCCAGAAAAGGTTACTCAGCCGAGAAGCGTCGTCCACCGGTTTCCTAACCTCGAAGTCGAAGTCGTAGTCGTCGGGACTTAGGGTTAACAGGTTAAGAGGTTTTGGGGGACATCAGACGTCCGAAGATTTTCTGTCCGTAATACAGAATAAGTCCCAATGCAAAGCTGACATCACTCTTACTACCTTACCTATTAGTTATTTGTAACCGACTTCATTTAAATTAATTCTTCTCACCTTACCTGACTCCTTAACTTTCGGAGAGTCGCCTTTAACCATCCGTTTGAATTATTCCGAAACACGAGTGATATGATTTATTATTTGTGTATTTAATTTCGACTTGTTGTAACGAATATCGGGTGAAAATTTCTCATTTATGAGTCGTCCAATATAAATAATAACACAGACACACACACATACACGTCAGTCAACACAGACTGAGACACTGGGGTACTTAACACCGAACGGTCCAAGGAGACAGGCACCCTAAGAGGTCTGTTCTTATGACCTCACTCAACGGTAAAGGATAAGAGCCCATAGAAGGACTGGTTCCCTAACTTGGGTGTAGAGAACGTTAACGACGTAACTGTCCGTCTCAGAAATTGTGACACAACGGATCCGAAGGGTATAAATAATAATAAGTAATTTTTTTAGACACGTCTGAGATCCGGTGACCGACACAGAAAGAAGTTTACGGTCACAGGTGAGACAAGGGAGGGACGGAGAGAGAGGAAGTATCTTGTTTAACACTAAACTTTGGTGATTTTAAGTTCAAGAACACCTAGCTCCTTTTCCATCTCCCTTTTTAAATATATTCGTTTCTGAAAAGTTTCTCTCTCATCCAGACGTCGGTACTTTAATTTTCTACGAACGAGGAACCTTCTTTTGAATACTGGTTGGATCCGTCGTATAATTTTTCGTCTCTGTAATGAAACGGTTGTTTCCAAGTAGATCAGTTTCGATACCAAAAAGGTCACCAGTACATACCTACACTCTCAACCTGATATTTCTTCCGACTCGTGGTTTCTTAGCTACGAAAACTTGACACCACAACCTCTTCTGAGAACTCTCAGGAAACCTGACGTTCCTCTAGGTTGGTCAGGTAGGATTTCCTCTAGTCAGGACCCACAAGTAACCTTCCTGACTACAACTTCGGCTTTGAGATTATGGAACCGGTGACCTACGCTTCTTGACTGATTAACCTTTTCTGGGATTAAGACCCGTTCTAACTTCCGTCCTCCTCTTCCCCTACCGTCTCCTACTCTACCGACCTACCGTAGGGACTGAGTTATCTGTATTTAGACTCATTTGAGGTCTTCAACCACTACCTGTCCCTCCGGACCACACGACGTCAGGTACCCCAGTGTTTCTCAGTCTGTACTGACTCACTGACTTGACTCCAAACAAATCCCTCACTCTATATATCTACCATAGTTAAGTCAGTCAAGTCAACGAGAAACGTTGGGATACCTGACATCGTGCGGTCCGAAGGGACAGGTAGTGGTTGAGGGTCTCGAACTAGTTTAAGTACAGGTAGCTCGGTCCCTACGGTAGGTTGGTAGAGTAGGAGACAGTAGGTGAAGAGGACGGAAGGGAGAAAAGGTCGTAGTCCCAGAAAAGGTTACTCAGTCGAGAAGTGTAGTCCACCGGTTTATGACCTCGAAGTCGAAGTCGTAGTCAGGAAGGTTACTTATAAGTCCTGAAATACCATAAAAAAAGACCCTCGGAGAAAGGATGAAATTAAAATCCCGTTACGTCTTTCGTTTCACCTGAGACATCTTGGGTACTGTTACTCCCTTTACTTTACTTTGGACTCCCGCACCACAATCTTACAATTCCCTTTCACAAGTACTTGTACCTCCTAGTCCCCATAAACCACCTCCACAACTGATTTTTTATATCAGGGTTGGACTTTCATTCTCTTAATAAAATAAACCACCCTTACAAATCCTGAGACTCGGGTCCTCTGTCGTAGAGTCATCGAAACTTTTTTGATGAGGTTCCTTCGTCCTCCCCTTCAATCCGCTATCTGTTCGAACGTTTTGTCCCTCGTCCGTCAGACCTACAGTTTCTAGTCCACAGTTCGACTCCTTCAATCGTAAGACACATACCCTCTTACTTTCGGAGACCCGAGTGGCCTAAGTAAGGGAAGTATGCATGCATCGATAGACCCCGGTTCGGACGAAGGAACAGCTGGAACGAAGAACGTAAGGGGATCGGGGAGTCGTTAGTGGTACCCCCCACCGTCGTGGACGACCTAGCGTTGACCCCTCGGGAGCAAGAGTAGACCTCCGGTCTTTAGTTACGACCGAGACCGTAAGGAACAAATAACTATACCGCCCTCTATAAAAGTAAAGTACCTTCGATCTTTATTTAGTCCTTTTCGGTCTCCAGTTTTAGTCTCCTCTGTTATACGTCTTTATTGACCTCAGTTTTGTTCACAAAGCACGTTTTAGTCCCCGTCCTGTCCTGGACTCTCAACGTGACTCCCGCCTCGAGTACCGGGGCGTCTGTCGCCCCGTACAGGAGGGACTGTCCTCCGTCACCCCGGTCGTTGTGGACCCTACGGGGAACGGGAGACGAGGTACGACCAGTACCGAGGATGCTTCACCCCTAATTAAAAGTATTCGGATTGGAACCGAGACTATTTCCCCTTACTCTTTACCTCACAAAGGACGTCATAGTCATTTGTTCCTACAGTGTCAGTAGTCGATAAGACGGGGAGGACTACATGTCAGGTCTCGGGAATCCTTCCCCTTCGTGTGGACGAAAGGTTCTCGGTAGTCCGATGTCGGTGAGGGATGTCACTCGGGACTCCGCGAGGCCGACACTTTTTGCCCTATGACCAGGGTCTCTCGACTCGACGCACACGTTCTCGTTGGAGTCACTCGGGTCTGACCACGTAGAAGGGCTTGTATCTCTTCGTCATTTAAGGAATTAAACCCTATAGACCAAAGGAAATAAGTTGTTATTAGAGAACTACAAGTCCGATGGACGGGAAACAATATTTTAAAGACATACTAGACCGAGGAGGGGAGCGGAGGAGCCTCGTCAAGAGAGTCCCAGGGAACTCTACGACAGAGGGTCCGAACCTCAGGATTTTCAAGAGTGGTTTATTTTATATTGAGAGTCAAAAATCCAATACCGATAAAAAATTCAGCTGTCCTCACTCGTCTATGGATATTCATGGACCACTCCACTGTTCAAACCCTCTCCTCTGTCCACAAGACCGCGTTTCAGTCCTTCGCCAGTACCCTACCCCACCGGTACACCACTTCAGGACTTTTTAAGTAGAGTACAAGTTTTGTTCGCCTTTGTAAGGACCTGCACAAACTCGTATGCCTTAAATTGATTCTATTTCGTTCTCCGGTTGTTTTGGTAAAACAACGACAACAAGGCAGTGAGTGAGTACAGGCTGAGAAACGCTGGGGTACCTGACGTCGTGCGGTGCGAAGGGACAGGGAGTGGAAGAGGGTCTCAAACAAGTTTGAGTTCAGGTTACTGAACCACTACAGTAGATTGGTCGAGTAGGGAAGAGGAGGACGGGAGTCAGACAGGGTCGCAGTCCAAGAAAAGGTTACTCAACCGAAAAGCGTAGTCCACCGGTTTCATTACCTCAAAGTCGAAGTCGTAGTCAGGTAGGTTACTTATAAGACCTGACTGAAAGAAATCCTACCTGACCAACCTAGAGAAACGTCAGGTTTCCTGAGACCTCTCAGAAGAGGTCGTAGTATTGTAAGAATCCAGTGTGAATTTTACTTACAATGCTCTATAGAAAAAAGTTATTTTGTAAACCTGTAACTTCAGGTTGGTTGTCCCGTCTCTCTTGATCTCCCAGACCATTTTATGTTGTCTAAAGTCCATGGATTTTTATAGAGACTTATTTTATTCGTCTTCCAGAGGTTTCACCTTTAGTCACAGTCGTCATAAATACCCAACCGCGAATACTCGAGAAATTATCTTGGTAAAGACACGACCAGGTCGTAAGTAATGGCGGTAAGGTACCTTCGACTGGGTTTATTACCTTAGTCTGGACTTTTATAAAAACGAAAGAATCTACAGAAAAGTAAAACTTTAATTACACGTCGTTTACTTCCGTTAAACATAATTACGTACGAGATAGATATTAAATAAAAACAGTCGAGAAAGATCTTAAGTCACACGAATCGTTTAAACGGTAGTATCGGACTCGTAACATTGTCCGTTAAGATTTGACGTCTCTAACCTTTAGTCTATATAAAATTAGTAGTTGGAAAAGGACGTTTTAAATTACACGTTTCGATTTTAGTCCCTGTCCTTTGGTACAGGGGATCGGAAGAGGGAGAGGAAAAGGTAAAAAGATACAACACTCTTCTCGACCCAACAACCGAGTCCAAGGACCTACGTCGTCGGCTTCCTTGTCTCGAAAAATAAAAGTCATACGTCCCGAACGACTGTTGACTACAGAGACGCGTGCACGAGAACCAGTCGACGTGGTCAATAGAGGTACGTACGACGCATGTGCCCCTGAAGTATTACAGGTCCGAACAGAGGGTGACAATAAGACTCGACTTACCAACTCAGTCTCGCTATTGAGTGTAAATTACATCGGGAAGTAAACTTCTCGTAGATAATTTGTTGGAACACATCACCTTTATTATAAAGTTCGTTTACGAGTCTCACAAATCTACTTGTGAGAAAAGTTCGTGGAGGCTCACAGATCTTCGTAGATAAATGACATTTGTGAGCCGTAAGATTAACCTTTAGTGAGAAGAAAGAAGTGATTCATCAACGGAAGACTTGGGGAAAATCTACGTAACAAAGTTCACACCGAGACAAATTATAGACGTGTATACTTTTAATATATGTTTCCGAGGAACTTTTGAAAATAGTAAGTTGAAGGTTGATCTGTTTTACGTTCGGAAACGTAATTACATACATGCATAATTAAGAGTGTCCTTATGAAAACACACCCCGTCAACGAGACACGGTCCTTGAACCTGTGTGCCACCCCCTTTGAAATAGTGGAGGTGGACCGTCATTAAGTCCGCATTGCACACTCCCGAGGTCGCCCCGGGAGTGTGAACACTCCGTTCGCACTTCGACATAGAAAGGAGCAGTTCCTCCGGCACTGCGTACTCTTCTCACTTTATGTGATACATTTTTGCTAGTCTTATGCTCGAAACGAAAGACAAGACGTTTATGAGGAGATTGTGAGTGGTAGAGGTTCCTGGAAGATGAACGGTTGAGAAGACTAGAAAGGGGTGGGTACACTCCATCCATGGCAATTGTAAGAGTGAAAGTACTCTCAAATTCCTCGTACCACGACATTCCCTCGTCCCGGTCCTCTCCAGAAGGACTGGAAGTACGCTCAGAGACAGAAGTACTTTATCTTTGTTTACCACTAATGTCTCAACAAGTTCGAAAGAAGAAAGTCCTGGTGAACGAGAGGATGGTACGTGGCTCCGGAGGGATTGAAGTCACCACGTTTGTCGTGATTACATCCGAGACGGTCCCTTTGTGGTACTAGCTTTGCTAGATCCGAAGTACATGATGTCGACTCTTACCGACGAGCGTCATAGTCACTTCGACACTGGAAATATTTTTCAAATAGATTCGTCAAATTTTACCGTTTTATTTTGACAATGTACAGTTGTAGGTAGTATACAAAGGTAGTTTTTATTGATACAAAAGGTTTTGTTGGTTTTTAATCACTCTTCTACCTTAAAAAACATATAAAAACCTTAAAAAAAAATAATGGATTGAATTATCTTCCATCAACCTAAGAGTTCGACGGAGACCTAAATTAGATGACTCTACGGTGCTCAGTTCACCGGAAATTTGTAAAGGTGAAGTGTGAACCCTTTCCTACTCGAAATTTTTCGTTTATTATAGAGTCGCAATATTCAACGATAATAATTCCTTTACCAAACCTGGGACGTCTAGGGAGTTTCCAGAGTCCCACCTAAGGGTCCGGTGTGAAACTCTTGGTGAGTGAACGACTAACTTCTTCCGTTACCGTGGGGTGAGGTCATGAGAACGGACCGTTTAGGGTATCTACCTCCTCGGACCACCCGACGTCAGGTACCCCAGAGATCCTCAGCCTGTGTTGACTCGCTGAAGTGAAAGTGAAAAGTGAAAGTACGTAACCTCTTCCTTTACCGTTGGGTGAGGTCACAAGAACGGACCTCTTAGGGTCCCTACTCCCTCGCACCACCCGACGACAGAGACCCCAGCGTGTCACAGCCTGTGCTGACTTCGCTGAATCGTCGTCGTCGTCGTCGTGAACAACTGACGTCGGTACGAAGGAGTCATGGTAGTGATGGTTCGCTCTCTGTTTTTCAGAGTCTTCGCTGTTTTCTAACGAAACCCTAAATTAAAAAGGGATTGAAAAATAAATTTTTTTGGAGTTTGTCACTTTAACTGACCAAAACAGTACTTACGGTTTAGCAGTATGGTATATTACCAGTACAGTATATCGTCAGTATGGCATATTCTCCATGTAGCGTGTTACCAATATACTATGACACATTACCAATACGGTAATTGTAAAATGATAAGGATGAAAGGGCGTGTATGTCCGTAGTTAGGACTTCACGTCTCTTCTTCCTTATTAAGTGACGTTCGTGTTCGTTTACGATTCGGAGTATTATTATGGGTCCTTCCACTCTGAACGACGACTCTCCCCTGCAAGTGAGGATGTGTAGGACGCCAACTTAGCGTAAACCGGAAACTACTGTGCGAAAACGGGTACAATAAGGTAGATTAGGATGAGGCGTCCTAGACCCATAACAACAGAGTTGAATTGAGTGGATACCATCTCTTTTCTCTACCTCTACACTCTTAGAGGACTTTGGTCCTGGGTCTCCTTCGAGTCGAGCCCTCCCCAGTACCTCTCTTCGCATCTCCCCTGTACCTCCCCGGACTTAGACGTGTCTCCCCGCGCAGGTCCAACCCCCAGCCCCCGACGACGAGTCCGCGAGTCAGCACAGACGGAGAAACGCCAGGGTACCTGACATCGGACGGTATGAGGAGATAGGTTCCTTGAAAGGTTCGTTCTTATGACCTCACCCACCAGTAAAGGGTGAGGTCCCTTAGATGGGGTGGGTCCCTAACTTGGGAGCAGACGACGCAACCGTCCACCTACGAATTGGTGACTCGGTGGGAGATCCTAGGAGGAGGACCTACCCTCCCTACACGTTACAGGTCTGAGTCTGTGGCCCCGGAGAACAATTAGTCGTACTAGTAGGGTCGGGGGCACGGACCAAGGGTCTAGTCCCAAGTTACAGAGAGGCAATCTGGGCTCCTAAAGGAGAAAGACACAACTAAGGGGAAGAGTTCAAGACGAGGGAAGAGGGTTATGACTTTTCCCTGCCTGACTGAGTTTGATTGTAAGTATGTCCACTCTAGAACTAGTACACTACGAGTGATTGTTTTATTAGTCTATTAAGCGGTCGAGACGTACCCAATCGTGGTGTGTCGACTCGTTATCTGAATCTTGACGGTCCGTTTGTTGATGGTAAAATAAATTAGGCCCTCTTGGAGACGTACATTTTCTTTGCGCACATTAGGGAAACCTGATACATGTTCTGAACTTAATTTCACCCTGTAGAGTCTTTTTATTTTTTTTATGAAAGTTTTAACATCCAGTCTCGTATAGTCTCTCTTGGGATTCTCCCCGTTGGTGACTACTACGGAGTTTACGGAACAAACGATTGTTACCAAAGACTCTCGTCTCACAGGAGGCGTATAGTCACAGTCCAAGACTTTACCTTAATAGGCTTTTTGTTCAATCACAAATAGTCCCCTATGACTAACTCTCAGTCTACTGTATCCTAAACATGTTATAAATAAACTGTTAGTTTAAATACATGTAAACAGTTCCTCCCTCAGTGCATGAACAAATAGAGAAGTCTATTTTTTAATGAAGAACCTCTTCTGAGGACTCTCAGGGAACCTGACGTTCCTCTAGGTTGGTCAGGTAGGATGTCCTTCAGTCAGGTCTTATAAGTAACCTTCCTGACTACGACTTCGACTTTGAGGTTATGAAACCGGTGAACTACGCTTCTCGGTTGAGTGACCCTTTCTTGGACTACGACCCTTTCTAACTCCCTCCTCCTCTTCCCTTGTTGTCTCCTACTCTGTCACCCTACCGTAGTGGCTGAGTTACCTGTACTCAAACTCGTTCGAGACCCTCGACCACTACCTGTCCCTTCAGACCGCACTACGTCAGGTATCCCAGTGTTTCTCAGCCTGTGCTGACTCGTTGACTTGACTTGACTTGACTTGACCGGAGTTAATCCCTCGAGGTCCTCGTAGGTAGGAATAAGAGGTCCACTGTCACTGTAACGAAGTGGAAGACGGGGGGCGACGTCCTACTAGGTCGTCCTGGACGTCCGGGAGAAAAGAGAGCAAGACACAAAGTCAGAACAGTAGTCGTCTTATTACTAGGTCGCTTTCAAACACACTAGAAGGTAGAAGATACGTCTATTTTTTTACATGAAGAAGGTGATTCGAACTGAACGGTTTGTCTCGACCACTTCCTAAGACATTACTCTCCTTGGCCAGAGTTCAAGTCTCTCTGTCATAGAAGTCAACACAACGTAACATTTCCCGAAAAGGACCGTATTAAGGACCTCTATTTTCTCCTAGTTCCCGGTTCAGCTTAGGTTTCCGTCGAAAGTCGATAAACGTATTTCGTGTGTCGATTGTCGGATGATACGTTTCGTTGACCTGCCGGTGTTAGTTACTCATTTTTCATTTACTTCATTTATCGTGGAGCAATCATTCTTTTGATGCTTTGACACACAACTTCCCGAACTTATGTCCCTCCGCACGTCTTGCCCTTACCGATCGCAAGAGACGAGTGGGAGACGAGTGGGAGACTGGTGGGAGACTGGTTCCGAGGAGTGTGGGGACCGCCGTCCATCCCCAGGGACGGCGTCTGAATCGTGTCTATAAGTCCCTGACGAGAATCGTCGTCGGGACTTCCCCTCCCTCCCTTCGTCGTCCTGACTCGTCTTCCGTTCCAAAACAAAAAAAAGAGTTACACAAATGAAACTACCCTCCTATTAATGAAATGTTGCAACACTACCGAAAACGGCATGTAGTCACACTTAGCCGGTATCCATATGTACACGGGGAGGTAGAACGTGGGGGACGGTGGAGGGAGACTAAACTCTCTTATCGTGACTTTGTATGTGTAATGGCCTACATTTCGTCTATCACGCTCAAACTGTATACTGTGCCCCGGGGGTTTCGGTCACTGCACACTGTTACACCTCCCCACTCTTCCACTCAAAATTTACGTGACTCAAACGTTTTCGTCTGCCATCTCTATCCTACCGAAAAGTCTCGACGGGGAGCTGAACTCCCTTTCCTCTGCCGGAAAGTCGGGGCACCCACTCTGAAGAGGGATGTCCCCTTAAAGACTTCTACTTATGTCGACACTCAGTCGTAGAGTCTGCGTGCTACTGGAACTCCAAAACGACAAGAACCTTTGTCGAAGACGTGTAAGACCAATGGGAGTCAAGGACCCCTCTCTACTTTCTTCCTATAATGGCACTGTTTGATTTCGGAGGTTGTGCCGTCACCCAAATCCTAGGGTTTACTAGATAGATAATCCCTGGGTTGACACGGGACGACTGTTGAAATATACGACTGCAGGATTCGGGGACACACTACCATAAACCTCCGCTCGGAAACCTCCATTTATTAAGTCTGCTCCAACTCCTACTCCGGGACACTACCCCAAACACTCTACGTTCAAGTTAGGGACCCAGTCCTTCCAGGGGACCTCTTCTTTTACCGTTGGGTGAGGTCATGAGACCGGACCTTTTAGGGTACCTGTCTCCTCGGACCGTTCAGGCACCCCAGTGTTTCTCAGTCTGTTCTGACTCGCTGATTTGTTGTCGTTATCGTTCTTGTCTTTTGTCCCTAGAACGAAGAAGAGAGAGACGTCGTGTACTCCTGTGTTACTCTTCCACCGACAGAGTCCCTCTCTTCTGAGTGACACTCTTGGCTTAGACGTCGACATAAGTAGCACCCACAGGTCGGAAACCTTCGACTCTAAAGGACATCGACTTCGGTGAGACAACTGCTATGAAATGCCAAAACCGTCGAGTTCGACTGATTAAGTGGTAGAGAGAGAGGAAGATAAATGAGGTAAAAGGAAAGAAGACTCGATCATGGAGATCATCGAATCGACCGAAGGACCTTCACACTGGGTATGGGAACACGAACTGGTCCGTTCACTGACCGGTGCGCCGGAAGGGTTCAAAACCGATGACAGTAACAGGTGGATGGTACTTTTGACCTTCACCTTCAAACGAATACCTTTACCATTTTTTTTTTTTTTTTTTTTACTTCCAGTACACTTAGGGATCGTCTATAGTTACAAGTCTTATTTATTTTGTTAGTAACCTATGTGATCTTGAGTAGGTCTTCATTGCGCTTTACCGACTCACTGTTTAAAGACTGACGAGGGACCGAACTCCCGCGACGGGTCGGGGGAGAGGACACTGACGTTTGTTACCACACCACCACCTCCCTCCCACCCCCCATTTCGACTCGAAGTAGTCGATTTCTATCGTCGTAAGACTCGAGTCTTCCCCTCTCGTCGACCTTTAATTGTTTCCTTTAAGACGGTCGTGTCTTTGGTGTCCTTGCTCTGACTTTAAGTCTCGTTTTTAACGAATGTAGGGACCGACTCTCGATTTGATATACGTCTCCCCTTTCTCGGGGAACCGTCCAAATCGTCCTTCTAGTCTCTTCTTTCTCTTTGGAGGAGAACGTTCTCTCGTACCCCGTACCGGTCTAGCGACTCAGGCTACCCAAGGAATTGGTTCTAGTGGGAGATCCAGTACCCATCCTTCAAATTCAGGGGTCTTGTGTCCCGAGTTCCAGCCGTCTCGACGACTCTTACTCCTAAACATCGTCGTTCCTTAAGTGTCCCTATCACGTGGGGTAACTACGGGTTTAGGATCTGACCACTACTTTAAAGTGTAGCTTTTCCTCCGTTTTTCCAATAGTTCCCAGGTCAATTTTTCAGACGTAGTTCTTCTGAAAGTAGATAAGGTACGACGTAATATATGATAGTAAACCTGGGGAGAGGGGGACGTTTACATAGAGAAAACGACCAGTTTTATCTGACAGGGAAAGGGGACGTGGTAATTAGTCTAGATTTAATACATAAAATATGAGTTGAGACATCACTTTCACTTTCAGCGAATCAGCATAGGCGAGAAACTCTGGGGTACCTGACAGGTACCTTAAGAGGTCCGGTCTTATGACCTCATACATCGGAAAGGGAAGAGGTCCCCTAAAAAGGTTGGGTCCCTAGCTTGGGTCCAGAGGGGGTGACGTCCTGGCTGACTCGATAGTCCCTTCGGGTGAGTTGAGAGGTAGTGTTTTATTCTTATTCCGGATCTGTAAGTAGACCGTAGATATCTCTTAGATGAGACACGGTACGATCGCAGAGGTCGTCTTTGTGCTACGATCGGTACGTGCACTAAAGTGTAAAAGATCATCAGTGTAATCTGTAAATTTTATTCGTTCAATAAAATTATATGAAATAAATTGGGTGATATAGGTCGTATGCCGGTGAAGTCGTACACTATCATCTGAACTACTCATAGTACGCAGGGAGAAAGACCAGATCCAGAACAGGGCCCACGTAAAACGTAAACGTCACGGAAAGCGAAGTTCACTTTTCCGGTAGAAAGCCGGTGTGGTCGGCATAAGGTTCCCGAGACTACGGTGGGGACTAAGAGCCGATACCCGGACTGGTGTGTCTCGAGACGACACTAGAGATACCTATGTAGTCAGGACGAGGTCCTGTGATTAGTATCCCGACCACTTCTACGGGTTCCACTACCTTGTTCGTCCTGACCTCTCCGGGTCGACGTTACTCTCGCACACCCTCCCACAGAGTGAGTCCAAAGGTCCCGAATCACTGTCCCGACGGGGTTCCTACATCGTAACTCCCACCCGACAAATACCGTCCATCTCTACCCTCCGTCAACACAAGGTCTGTCTCCTCTGCCGCGCATACTTTTGGATGTCTCTCGTGCACGCACACACACACACACACACACAATCAGAGAGTCAGTACGGGTTGAGGCGTTGGGGTACCTGACATCGGGTGGTCCGAGGAGACAGGTGCCCTAAGAGGTCCGTTCTCGTGCACCTCGAAGTCGGGCATCGTCGTCGAAGGATGGTCGGACACTGTCACGACTTACCCAGGTCCCCTTGGGGGCGGTGCCCGAGTGTGACGTCCCACTCGAGACACAGGTCCCGGCAGTCTAGGGTGTAGGATGTGTACAGAGGTCTTGCACACAAATGCACCCTCACCTGTCTACTCCGAACAGTAGACTTGGTCGCTCCGCCTAAGGACGAATCTCTACGACAGTTCGACCCGCACCGACACTCCGACAGGTCCTCGTCACTCCTGGTTCCGAAGTCGCGTTAAAGAACAAGAAAGGAAAGGCGAAAAAACCGACGCACCGAAAACTGTGGAGTGAAAGGACTGGTCCCTAACTTCGGGCCGGAGACATCACCTTTAGAACTCAGGATTGGTGGCCTGGTGGTCCCTTGGGGGTGTTCTAAAAATAAAAAAAAATTCACCTACCGTTTCCCAGAGTGGTACGTATGTCTACATAGGTAAGTGGGCGACTGCGGGGAGGGTAGGTACGACGGTGCATCATAACTCGTCTCCGAGTACAGGATCCAGCAATAACCAACCCAGAGGTGAAATTTGTATCGTCACTATCATGAGACAGAAATAAGGAAGAGGTTTTGCCTTCTATGTTCCATGGATTTTGTTGACAAAGTAGACGAAACTATTGTAAAAATATTACAATATTTGTGACTATCTTGTTACTGATAAATGTCCATAACCTAACATCATACTAAAAGGCTCTTTAGAAAATAAATGGGAAACTAATCGTCGCTAGGGTCGACCTCACAGCCCCGGAGACCTAGGACCAGATTAGCTCCTTCCAGACCACTCGATTAACCTTTCGGTAAGGTTGGGTGAATAAAATTGCATAAAATTTTCATACGTCATTAACTCATTTTACCTTTTCGTAAAACCTTAAGCGACACCCTACTTGTAACTTCCTCTTTATTAGGTAAATCCAGATACCCCGAGAGTTGGAACTTCCACTGAATTTGGTAAAGTATACAATTTGGGGAATCGAGAAGAATAAAGGAACTTCTAGAATTACGACAAACTGAAGTTTTAGGATAATTTTCAGGTAAGGTAGAGGAGTACTTAAAGAGGGTAAAGGAGTTAAGTGTCTCCGTACGAAATTAGACGAATTATTACCGTTTCTTTATTATTAGTCCCCTTACGGAGTATTAAAGTATTACGATTTATTTTGACAAAACACAGAAGACCTTAATGTACGAGTAATTTTGGCAGTAACTATTTCCCAAAACGACCTTTAAACAAAATGTTTAGCTATATCTTCAAAATTCTCATCAATTCTAAAACTTTGATTTTAGGAACGGTCCCCGTTCCCGTCTCCTTTCCGGGGTCAATCTATTCGACATCCCCTCCTTCGTAGTTAAGAAGTCGAGAGTTGAAAGAAGTGTAGGTTGAGAGTGTAGGTGTGTACTGGTGACCTTTTGGTATCGGAACTGATCTACCTGGAAACAACCGTTTCATTACGGAGACGAAAAATTATGTGACAGATCCAACCAGTATTGAAAGGAAGGTTCCTCATTTGTAGAAAAATAAAGTACCGATGTTAGTGGTAGACGTCACTAAAACCTCGGGGGGTTTTATTTCAGACTGTGACAAAGGTGACAAAGGGGTAGATAAAGGGTACTTCACTACCCTGTTCTACGGTACTAGAAGCAAAAGACTTCCAACTCGAAATCCGGTTGAAAAAGTGAGAGGAGAAAGTGCAAGTAGTTCTCCGAGAAATCAAGAAGAAGTGAAAGACGGTATTCCCACCATAGTAGACGTATAGCCTCCAATAACTATGAAGAGGGCCGTTAGAACTAAGGTCGGACACGAAGAAAGTCGGGTCGCAAAAAGTACTACATGAGACGTATATTCAATTTATTCGTCCCACTGTTATATGTCGGAACTGCGTGAGGAAAAGGACAAACCTTGGTCAGACAACAAGGTACAGGTCAAGACAACGAAGGACTGGACGTACATCCAAAGAGTCCTCCGTCCAGTCCACCAGACCATAGGAGTAGAGAAAGTCTTAACAGGTGTCAAATAACACTAGGTGTGTCAGTTTCCAAAACCGTATCAGTTATTTCGTCCTTATCTACAAAAAGACCTTGAGAGAACGAAAAAGCGACTAGGTCACCTACAACCGTTAAACTAGAGACCAAGGAGACGGAAAAGATTTTGGTTGAACTTGTAGACCTTCAAGTGTCAAGTGCATGACAACTTCGGACCGAACCTCTTAAAACTCGTAATGAAATGATCGCACACTCTATTCAAGTTGAACGTCATCAAACTCGTAAGAAACCGTAACGGAAAGAATCCCTAACCTTACTTTTGACTGGAAAAGGTCAGGACACCGGTGACGACTCTAAAGGTTTAAACGACCGTTTAAACTTTCGACTCACGGTTTCTTAACTACGAAAACATGGCACCACAACCTCTTCTGAGAACTCTCAGGGAACTTGACGTTCCTCTAGGTTGGACAGGTATGATTTCCTTTAGTCAGGACTTACAAGTAACCTTTCTGACTACAACTTCGACTTTAAGGTTAGGAAACCGGTGGACTACACTTCTCGACTGAATAAACTTTTCCGGGACTACAACCCTTTCTAACTTCCTTCCTTTTCTTCCCCTACTGTCTCCTACTCCACCGACTTACCGTAGTGACTGAGTTACCTGTACTCAAACTCATTTGAGGCCCTCAACCACTACCTGTCCCTCCGGACCTCACGACGTCAGGTACCCCAGTGTTTCTCGGTCTGTGCTGACTCTCTGACTTGACTTGACTTGACTCCCCTCCTTCTCTGAGTCCACAAGTCTGACTGCAACGTGTCAGTACACTACTGTCTCTCGACCCCTTCGTCTGAGGCACCGCACTTGTCTCTCACTACCCGACGCCGTAAGAGACGGTGACCCCAGGAACAACAAACAACACAATCAGCGAGTCGACACAGACTGAGAAACGCTGGGGTACCTGACATGGGGCCGTCCGAGGAGACAGGTACCCTGAAGGGTCCGTCCTTACGACCTCACCCAACGGTAAAAGAAGAGGTCTTCAGGAACATACACACACGATTCAACGAAATCAGTATAGGTTGAGACAAGTTGGGATTCCTGACATCGAAAGGTCTCGGGAGTCAGGCACCCTAAGAGATCCGTTCTTAGAACCTCACCCAACGGTACAGGAGGAGGTCCCTTAGAAGGACTGGGTCCCTAGTTTGGACTCAGAGAATGTTGAGGACGTAACCGTACACTCAAGAAATAGTGATCGCCGTGGACCCTTCGGGGTGACCCCAGGAAGTCAAGTCAGTGAGTCGGTACAGACTGAGAAACTTTGGGGTACCTAACGTCGTTCGGTCCTAAGGGACAGGTAGTGGTTGAGGACCTCGAACGAATTTGAGTACTGGTAGCTCAACTACTATGGGAGATTGGCAGAGTAGGAGACAACAGGGGAAGAGGAGGGTGGAAGTTAGAAAGGGTCGTAGACCCAGAAAAGGTCACTCAGTCGAGAAACGTAGTCTACCGGTTTCCTAATCTCAAAGTTGAAGTCTAGTCAGGAAGGTTACTTGTAAGTCCTGACTAAAGGAGATCCTAATTGACCAAACTAAAGGAATGTCAGGTTCCCTGAGAGTTCTCAGAAGAGATTGTGGTGTAAAGTTTTCGTAGTCAAGAAGCCACGAGTTGAAAGAAATGTCAGGTTGAGAGTGTAGGTGTGTACTGATGACCTTTTCGGTACCGAAATTGTTCTACCTGGAAACAGTCGTTTCATTACAGAGACGGAAAATTATACGACAGATCCAAACAGTATCGAAAAGAAGGTTCCTCGTTCTCAGAAAATTAAAGTAGTGACGTCAGTGGTATACGTCACTAAAAACCTCGGGTCCATTTATTTTAGACAGTGACAAAGGTAACAAAGGAGTAGGCAAACGGTACTTCACTACCCTGGTCTACGGTACTAGAAGCAAAAAACTTATAACTCAAAATTCGGTCAAAAAGTGAGAGTCAAAGTAGTTCTCCGAGAAATCAAGGAGAAACGAAAGACGAAATGACCCCAGGAATACGTCGGAGATAAAACAAAAGGTACTTTAAGATAGGACGACGTTTCGTGTCTCTAACTTGTTAATCTCCGAAGGTTTTGTTATAATGAAACTGTGGTTGTATGAGTGTTCAGTAGGACCTGGTACACCGAATAATGTGGTCTTTATTCTGGGTGTCGGGTCCGGGGTCTGACTCGTTTTGGTCCATCTCTCAAGGACGACGTCTCACTTCAGAGTCGAGTAACCTCGTGGAAAGTCTTTTTAGACGGATAATCACAACTCACAGGACCTGACCCCTTATTATAACGTGTCGGGAGTAGGAATATATATACACACACACACAAATTATAGAAATCAAAAGATCGTCATGAAAATTTGTTTGTTGACAAATAAAAGCTGACGTAACCCAGAATCAACGTCATACGCCCGAGTCATGACCACACGACCAAATGAACGGGGAACCAAGGCCCCTAGAGTCGAGGGTCTGGTCCCTAGTTTGGGTGCGGGGGACGAACCTGTCTAAGAATTGGGGACCTGGTGGTTTCTTTACGGACGTGCCGGGAGTAAGAAGTACACGTTCCGAATCAAACAAAAAGTAAGTCGTAAATTGAGATCAAGAAGTTTAACATCAGAAGTTCTTCGATATGATTCTTAGATAGGTAGATAATAGAAATGTAGGTAGATAGATGAATGGATGGATGAACGGATAGACTGACAGATTTATATAGAGAAATGGGAAACCTTTATGAAACGTCTTAAATTAGCACAGAAACTTTTGTAACGTGAAGATACAAAATTTTTAATCCTTTGAGTATTCGGGTCACAGTTAGTGTAAACAATTCGTGGTCACAATGTCTCCCAAACCGTTATGCACCTCTGGCAATAATGTAACAAGGAAACGAGAAACAAAGGACGGAATGTATTACGGTCAAGACGACCATGAAGGGATACACCGGACAACCAAAGAGGACGAGTGACTCTACGAACATGAATATTCTCGTGACACAAGACACCAAATGTTGAATTCTTTAAGTCGAGTTCTCTGTACGTAAGTCACACACGGTCCGGAACACTCCTGTATCTTACTGTGAGACCCTCGATCGTTAGGTGTCTCGTCCTCGTCTCTCCCCTCTCGGTCACTATTCGTTCTTCCACGGGGGCCCGAGGCCTCGTTTCGTCCGGTCGGATCCCTCAAGTACTTTGATTCCGAGACCCTCTACTTGACCAAGTATCCTCTGTGACTGACTATTAAGTCTTCGGTGTCGTTCGTCTTCTTTCTATCGTCCTCGGTTTACCAACGTGTCATTCAGAGGATGGATGTTTGTTCAAGACAAATCTCTCACGTAAACATTTAGGTTGGTTCAATTGGATCTATGGGTCGATTGTGTTACCCGATATGTCATGACATGACATTATTCCAATATCATAAAAAGTGTGTTTATCATGTAATTTCTTGTTTGTGTTTTTTGCTTCCCTCGCAAAAATTAGGGTTGCCATGTCGTGGAACCTTTCACGTCTTTATGTTGTCGACCCAATGTTCCCTCACAAACGTAGAAGCTTGAAAATTACGTCCCCTGAATGACATGTCCCTTACCACTCGTAAGAAGACTAACCTCTTCGCCCCGCAGGTGTCTCCTCATTCTCTTCCACTGCACGTCCATCCGAACAACGTTTCGCGTCACCCCACTCTCTCTTCTGTCTTTTTTCCCTTCCGCAAAAGACATGGTTCCTTACGCATTGACTGGTGGGGTTTGGGACTACTCCGAGACGACCGGTATCGACCGGTGTATTATTGTGGTCAGTGCACCTTCCCCTGGTGTATTCTTACACTCACAGAAAATGTCGGATAGTCACAGGACTTAAGGTCTCCACAGTTAATTTCCTAAATTTCGTTTGTAAGAAATCATTGACATCGTCGACTTCTTCTCTTTTTTCCCTTTTCGCTTAGATCGGTAAACATTCGACGTGTTACCTAACGAAAGTCCTCGTTTTCCTTGTTTCCGAGGATGAACTCACTGATTGTCCCACTACCACCAGTCATTGCATGTTCCATTCTTAACTAAAAATAGTTCGTGGAATTCTCCCAGACGAATACGTGTGAGGTAATCTTTGTCTACCTGTAGACCAGTTGGACACTTCTGAAAGAGTAGATTTACTGGGTATCCTGTATATTTTGGAAGTTGAGAGTTCAATATTTCTTACAGTAACGAAAAAAAGGGGGGATTTCGATGAATGTTAGGGACAACACGTCTCTATCTTTTCTTATGACCAAACCGGTTTTAGAAACAAACCCAAAAAGGTACTCTATAATATCTTTCTCGGTTTGCTTGAAAAACCGGTTGAGTTATATTACAGTCAAGTTCACAGAAGGGTAAGAGTCACTCCACAGTCCTATGGACAGAAGTTTCACGGTTCTCCACCACGACGGACGACCCCTGGAAGACAAGGAACCAGTAACCGGTATTCGTCTCGGGTCGGTAGGGCACTACGGACAAGGAGTAGGTCCGAAAGAGTCGGATCGGGAGAAAACGACAACCTGTCGTCTTTACTAGAAGTAGACCCTAATCGAAAGCATAACTACCTGACTCATTACAGCTCGTGTACGAGTTAGTAGTCAAATAGTTTACCCCTTTGAAAACCAGAGATGCCTAATTTTAAAGTCTATCCTGAAGAGGAGTAGATTTAGTAAGTTGGGTGACGGTTTGTTGAACCTTCTTCTACCTCAGATATATTCCCTTCTCTTGAAGTTGTGAGAGTTTCAGTGAATTTCTGTCTTATCTACCCATCACCAAGTAAGATCCTAGACAAGAGGAAGAATTAAAAATTTTACCATGGTGCTATGAGAATATCAATAGTAAAAATTTATAGACAAAATTTACACTATGTGAAGCTAGAGTAAATTTCCTCATGAGTCTTTACTGACGATTTTGTCACGAAGACATATTCATTACTTTAAGATTAGAGTTTCTTATCTTTAATATAAAGGTAGAAAGTGTGAAGAGAAATAAAGAATTCTACAAATGATATATTTACGTCTTGTATCGTTCTGTCCTAGTGTATGTCTTAAATTATGAGACATGAGTTGTAACTCGACGTTCGCTTTAACTAATCTTTATCGACTTTAATGACTTCCTTTATGCCTGACAGATTTAAGTTTTGAGGAAGGAGGGGATTAATCTTACTTTATTGTTCCTGAGTTTACCTTGAGTTCAGTTTTAATTTTAGTAAGACGAGTGTTAAAGGGAAGACGAACGAAAAAACAAATTTAATAGAGAGGACGATAATTGTAAATATTACATCGGCTTTCACGGTAAAAGAATATGTCATTACCCCTTTTCTCTCAATTATTGGGTAAAATTTGGTTCTCTTAAATGTAATTTGTAGTGTTTTTATTCGAGGTAGAACTGTTTAAAACCAGTTGTTCCGATAACTCAAAAATAATGGAATTGTTAAATTACTTGACACCTTCCTACCCCCCCTATATAGACTAGAATGTACCTCTTCTACGACGACGATACTGGGGAGAAGAGAGTAGGATCCAGTCGTGACAAGTAAGGTTACATGAGGGTGGTGGGGTCACATAACATAAGGTTATTACGTTCCTCACACGAAGGTCTTTTGCACAAATAGATCTTAAGTCATCCGACACACTCAATCGTGAAGAACTTATACACACACACGTACACACGCGTACGTGTGTGAACTACCTCGTTCGAACTCTTTCAAGAGAAACCTTGGGGGCACTAAAGTGCCATCCACTTCTGAGTCACGGGCGTCACGGACCCGGGAAGAGATACGTCGTCGACATTTCATTCCCACGTCGCAGTGTATGTACCTTCTCGGTCACCGTTGTGAATTACACTATAGTTTTAGTCTCCCGTATTTATGTGAAGGACCGCAAACTTTAATCCCTTCAGCGGTCGACTGTAAGAGACTTCAGTTCACAAGTGTGGCGTCTCTTGTTTTCGAGATAATCTTTTCTCACACCCACCACCCCCTTTCGTTCTTCTGAGGAGAAGGAAGACCTGAGTCGGTAAGGGTGACAGGGACACTCACGGTGGTGGGCCTCGGTCCGGTGGGCACAAGGACCCTACTGATACCTGTTTACTGGGAGTAGAAGGAGACATTTCACCCTGGTGTCGGGTTTTCTCAACAATACCCTTTAGTTGATTCGTTGGATATTTGTGTCGTCAAAGACGCTATCAGTAGTGGACAAAGGGGAGAGGAAGGTAGTTTCTGGACCAACAGACGATTCTTCAGAGGTTTTGGTAAAAGAGGAGACAGGTGACAACGACCTTTTACAAGGGGAAAGAAGTCCGAGAACTTGGATTCGCAGACCAGGCGTCGAGAGGACCTGAGGACTTAAGAAGCGGACCATTGAATGGTCTGCAGGGGTGGGTCTTCAGAATATCTGTGAACCGAGAAACTTCTAACCCAGTAATGAAGAGTCGAGTCCGAGGGAGTAAGAGGTACGTCTTAACGAGGTACTGGGTAGCGGGTTCTATCTCACGCCTTTCGTCTGTCGACGACCCTTCACCGACTTAGTGTGTCCCTGGGTCGGACCGAGAGACACCACTGGATCTCCCCATTCTACCACGCCGTCCGTTCCCTCCGAGTCCTCCCTTCCCTGTATATATATGAAAACTGACTAAGCACAACAATATCCCGTCTTTGGTTGTGTTTTGACATTCTACTAAAAGGTGGTAATTTTTTTATTTACTTTGTAATGTTTATTATTATGTTAATTTTAAAAATTTTGACTCCACGGAGATTTGGGAGAGGGAGAGAGGGAGGTGGGACAGTAGTGGTTGGTACTATTCGAGTAGGACGATAAAGGTCCTACGTGGAGAAAGACGGACGACAGTCCCGGGGGAATTAGAGATCGATGGTAGACCTAGGAGGGTCAGGTCAGGAGAAGGGTCGACTTTCAATGTCCTTATGGTTACAGGAAAAAAAAAAAGAACTTTTCAAAATGTTAAGTCTTTTTATTGTTATTGTTAATGGGTACATACGTGGTGAGTTTAGTTGTTGATAAAGAGTAAAACGGAAGTGTCTAAAATTATTTAAGACCCAGGGACAGTAGAGGGGGAAAAGTCTCCTCAAACAGGAAGATCCGGTACTAAAGTATAAAGTCGTGTATATTCATGTGGTTTATTGCATCTCAGGTCATAACACGAAATAAATTAAAGACGCATCGTATTAGATAACTTGACAAACGAAAAAGGTGTATTACCCGGAAGGTTTCCTCTGTACGGTAAAGTGTACTTGTAGCAACAGAAGGCGTCGCGAATGTTCTCTTCGGACCTTTTGTGTCTTGTTATGACTCCAGGATGTGCTCGACAAGACGCGGGTGAAGAAAGACATGAAATATGTGTATGTGTGTGTGTTTGTGTGTGAGTGTGTGTGTGTGTGTGTGAGTGTGTGTACGTGTGTGTGTATATGTATGTTTGTGTATGTGTATATGAGTGTGTGTATGTGTGTGGGTGTATGTGTTTGTGTGTGTATATGTGAGTGTGTGTGAGTGTATGTGTTTGTGTGTGTACGTGTGTGAGTGTGTTTGTGTGTGTACGTGAGTGTGTGTATGTGTGTATATGTGGGAGTGTGTGTGTTTATGTGTGTATGTGAGTGTATGTGTATGTGTGTTTCGTGAACTGCGAGGAGTGGGAAGACTCGTTGAACTTTACAGGGGCACACAGTCACCGAGAAGAGTCAAAACAGGGTACAAGTGAAAAGTCAAGGTTTGTCTTTGCGGTAGTGAGGGGTCCCCCGTGGTGTTGGACAGAGGGTGGAGGACGGTGGGGGCGGGACAGTGGTGACCGCCCAGTCGGCGGGAATAGACGGCAGGACAAGACGTGTCGACAAGTGTTCGGAGAGGAGGGAGGACCCCACGTGCGTCTGCACCAGACTAGTCAGGGTAACGCCGACAAAAAAGGATGAGGGTCGAGAATCTACTTCGGGTTTCTAGGTACGTTTTGCCTTCGTCTAGTGACCCTATTGGCACCGTCCCTCCTTCCATAACGGGAAAGGACGCCCGCTCGGGGTGACTGGACCCGAGTCGTGTCGTTTCACCTGCCCAGTCTGAAGTCAGATCTCAGATCCAGAAAGAGAACCAGACGGTATAGTTGATTCACTCTTTCGTCTCAGTTTGCACGGTTGTATTACACGTCTGTAAAGGGACCCCCAAACGATTTACAGTGAACCGACTTTAATATTACTTTTGTCTTTCGAATATGACGTCCATGTTTTTTTTTTAACACAAAATTTTAAGGTTTCTGAACAGAGAATTTGTTCCTAAACATAGACATGTGGATTTATACTTTTATATGACACCAATATATGTATGAACAAGACTTAATTAATAAATTACGTGATTTTAAAATGTGTAATAATGTCATAACCTTGTCATGATGTAAATGAAGAAAAATTTGGTAGTAACTAGGAAAAATTTTAAAATAAATATAAAATTACGTGGAAATTATATCAGAGTAGGACAGTAAATTCTTCAGGAACTCCCTTGGGGTACACATTTTTCAGAGAGAGTCCGATTGTATGACTCTGAGAAAGAATTTGCGGTCCCGGTGAAGGCATTTCGTGCAGGTGGCGTCCCGGCAGTGTGGACGATACGGGAGGCGGACCTGTCGAGAAGAGGACCTGCCGGTGTGTAGAACAGGAGTAAGGAATTGGTGGAGAGGATTTTGGCGTCGGGAACAGGTACAAAAGGGTGGTAGGAAGGGTTGAAATACGATGTATGCGACAAATAAAACAAATTACATACAGAGTGGGTGATCTCTCCTTCGAGGTACTCTCGTCTGTAAAATTGGACAAGACAAGAAACAATATAAAGGTCGTGGAATTTGTCGCGGACTATGCATGAGTCACAAGTTCGTTACGAACAAAGTAGTTTATTTTTGTGACCGAATCTCATGTTATCTGGACCTAAACTGACGTCAGAGGAGGTGACCCGCGGAGACACTTGAGTCCATGTAACGAATGGGTCGTGAGACACGGAGTCACAGACGTACACATTTTGCCCGAGTCTTGTCGGTGAGGGACATGATATTTCTCCTTTGGGTTCTCGTTTCCGTGTAGGAACACCACCACCCGGACGTCATTGTAGTTGACAGGAGAAGAAAGAGTTTTGTGGGGTGAACTGAGTGTCTGTAAAGGTGGCCCCTTGGATTGTGTACTGGTAATTCCCGGTCATTTTTTTTTACTCCGATTATTTGACCTGAACTGGATGACACATCGTTTCCCTTTAGACGAGTTGGGGTACACCGACGGACCTACCCTCCCCTTAATTCCCCTCTTACCTATGTACACATGCATGCCGTCTCAGGGCAACGACAAGTGGACTTTGATAGTGTCGTAACAATTGGTCGAAATGACTAATTGTCATAATTTAATTTGTTATTAAGATTATTACCATTTAAATTTCCAAAATTTTTACATATATAGGTTAATGTGTACTCACTAATGTGAATAACTCACGAATTCTTAGTGTTAAACAAATAATGACACACAATTTGCTTCTGTACTACTTGAATAAGATTAAAATTCCATTAGTTACTATACCATACTGACAAAGACCAGATGAAAGATTACATACGTGACTCTGTAAATAAAATCGTTTTATTTAAAATCGTTTTAAAAGAGATCTTTAATTTTCCTGCACTTCACGTTCGACGTGTCTACTCGGTTCTCACATTGTGTATGAGTCCACTCGAACCGCACCTTCGGGAGCCCTCCTCCAAGACGAGAGGTCTTTGTGGTCAGGTTTGGTGGGTCACTTCTCCTGTGTACCGTAAGGTTCCCTAGGGCGAGACAGGAACCTTTACTGGCACGGGATTTTGCAATGACACCCTTTCCTATGAGGCACCCGCTGGTGTGTCGTCGTAGTCTCAAACCTGAGTGCTCGTAACTACTAGAAGACGAGGAGGTCCATGGGACCTGTGGTGGAAAGTGGGGTAGCGAGGGAGGTGTTGTCAGTCGAAGAGGGACCAGGTCGAAGGAGACGACAGCCTCATTGGTGGGTCGTCCCTGTGATCAGACCAAGCCCATCTTTCTGGGTGGCGAGCGCCCGCAGACTCTAGAGTACCCAGGAACGGGAGACTAGGGTGGATTCTCGGAGCGACGAAGAGGACTTGGGAACAAAGAGTTTTTGGCACTTGATGTCTTTCACAAGATTAAACTTTCCTAGTTTAGTGGCTTACACATGCAGGAGAGAAAAGATCCCGAAGGGTCCACTGCGATCACCATTTCTTGTGGGGACGGCTACGTCCTCCGTTCTCAAGCTAGGGACTCAGTCCTTCTAGGGGACCTCTTCCTTTACCGTCGGGGGAGGTCACAAGAACGGACCTCTTAGGGTACCTGTCTCCTCGGACCGCCCGATGTCAGGTACCCCAGCGCTCCTCAGTCTGTGCTGACTCGTTGAAGTGAAAGTGCAAAGTGATAGTACGTGACCTCTTCCTTTACCGTTGGGTGAGGTCACAAGAACGGACCTCTTAGGGTCCCTGTCCCCTCGGACCGCCCGATGTCAGGTACCCCAGTGTGTCTTAGTCTGTGTTGATTTCACTGAATTGTGTGTTCCGTCCGTTGGGTCACTCGTCGTCTCATGACTCATCTCAAGCGACACAATGTGCTCCACAAAGAAGTATTCGGGCGCGGGTCGCGACTTCGAAAGGAAGTGTTCCTCTTGCGATAACTGTAATCACTGAAATTCTGTAACCAGAATTTCAGATCACCCAGTTTTATTAGAGTTCTTTATGGGGAAACGGTGGTCTGAGGTCTTCAGACTAGGGCCAAGGAAAAATTTACCTGTTTGTGACCTTCGTTACGTTTACGGGTGGTTGTCCACTCTCCTTCGTGTTCGACACCCAGGTGTGTTGTTTCAGGACAACAACGGTAACAGATAAATCGAAGTCAACACAGGGTCAGATACGCTGAGGTACCTGTCATCTTCGGTCCGAGGAGACAGGTACCCTAGAGGGTCCGTTCTAATGACCTTACCCAACGGTAAAGAAAGATGTTACTCTATGACGACTCGTTTCTTTTTCCTACTGGAAACTTTATATAGTGTTGAACCTTATTAGAGTTTTATTAACATATCCCACTTTCTTTCTTGGTTTCTTCACGTGTGTGGTGACTTTTTATGTTCGACTAACTTCTACTGTCTCCTGTCCTTCATCTGCTTACCAACGGATCTACGTTCCTCGTCCCGCCCCCGACCCTCCCAGACCTCCCGTCTGGCGGTGTCCCGCACTCCTTTAAGTTGTCATCCAAGCAATAGAGCTAATACCAGTGCTAAAATGTTCACATAAGTGTGGAGTTTTGACGTGGTTCGACATGTGAAATTTATCTATGCCATACTACTTACAGTTGTCATAGGATATTTCGACAAATCGTTTATTATGATATATATTTCTTTGCATTATAAACGAATTAAACATAATATAAAACGGTCGGTTGAAATCACACATAAAAAAGCAATAACAACAATAAGTCAGTAGTTTAACACAAGTTGAGAGACACTGGGGTACCCTGACGTCGTCCGGTCCGAGGAGACAGGAAGAGGACCTGAAACGAGTCTAAGTACAGGTAACTCAGTCACATACATCTGAACCCCTTCTACTTCTTTCACGTCCCTTCTTTTTACTTTTACTAGCTAGTAATTTGCTGGGGTCTTGTTCGTGGAAAATTTTTAACGTCCATGGGAGAGAGGGAACCAACATATATGCAAAAAGCATGTTCGAAGTGCAACATTCCACTTGCGGCGGACGAAATTGAATCACTTGAGTAGACAAACAGGTGTCGTAACAAAGAGAATGTTCCACCAAAAATTACTCATAGATAACGTGACGGTAAATGATTTGGTCCCAGGACCCTCCAGATGTTTAACAAAGATTTCAAACGAAAAATTTTTATGACTTGGTCTATAGAAATATATTAAACCTCGTAGAGATTAATAGCAGATCGTACTTGAGAACTTCCAAATAAAGTACAAATCTTTCTTGATTACAGATTAGTTATATACATAGTCCAAAATTCAGAAAAAAAGATACAAGGTTTTGAGTCTCCCCAAATAAAAATTGTTTTAACGTGAAAGAGAACAATTCTTAATTACTTACAGGTAGTAAATGTATAAGTCACTGAATGTGTATAGGTCCTTTTTGATGGGTTTTTTTAGCAAAAATCGTTTTATTTCATTTTACTAACTAAATCCAAGGTAAACCTATATAATGATAGATCACTTTTAAATTTTTGATACAGTCTTGTTAATTGATAAAAATTGTCGTCGAATTGTATCTGGGTTTAGGGTTCTTTGACGACTACGACTCAACGAGAATGACGAAAAAGGGACATTACGACACTTTATGAGTTTTTCGAAAACTCGCGCAAAGTAATTTCCACACATGCCTAAGTCCGGCCCCGGAGGTGAAGGAAATCAGTCGCCACTAAAAGAGTCCTGGTCCTCTTTACACTATTAACTAGGATGCTCCGGGTCCTTCTCTTTCGTCGCCCCGTGTGTCTATTTAATGTTTGTTCCGGTGTCGGTCTTCACGATTAACCGAGTCTCCGGCAAAGAAGATTTGAACTAGGACGTTTAGACTGGAGACGTCCGTCCTGGGACTCTAAGGGACCTCGTCTCGGGGGCGGGTCCCTCCCCCCTCTCTGTAGCGGGGCGGGGGAGGAGGATGAGTAGTAGAAATTAAACCTTCCCGACGTCCTCTGGCCTTCCCGCTCAGTCGGGTCCAGACTGGGTCGGGGGCGGGGTGAGAGACGGTAACGGGACTCGCGACTCTCCTCGGACCTTCCTCTGGCCGGGGTCTCGTAGGACCTCCGTCGTACGCGTCACCCAGGAGAAGTGCGGACCGGGGAGCCGCCGAGGAGAGACAAGGTTGCTCCGACGGGTGGTCCCGGGGGTCACTGGCTTCTCGGAAGTGGTTTGAGGAGACGACAGGACCCTGTGTGACCGGTCCTCGACCTGACGTGTGTCCGACCCAGATCACACGTGCAACACCAACGACGAGCCAACGGTTCAGGACAGGCTGAGAAAAGGTGGGGTACCGGACGTCGTGTGGTCCGAGGAGACAGGACGTGACAGAGGACCTCGAACGAGTTTAAGTGCAGGCAACTCAGTCACTACGGTAGGTTGGTAGAGTAGTAGACAACGGGGGAAGAGGACGGGAGTCAGAAAGGATCGTAGTCCCGCACACCCACGTAGCTCGAACGTGCTCACACAGATGTAGTAGACTCGCCACGGGTCTTCACTGAGGAGTCTGATAAACACGTATGTCGCGGTGAGTCACACGTGGACTAGGGACGTCGGTTGTCGACTCGTCAACTAAGGTGTCAACTTGTCAACGTCTGTCTTCCGTCGTCCGCGACTCCTTTCCTTCCATGTCTTCCGGGAAATACCCTATTTTCTTCTCGTTCACAGGTCTCGATCGGGTTTCCACTGGACTCTACGGACGAAAAAAGGATGACGGAGCCTGGTCCCACACTCCAACTTTAGTCGCACTCGTACCAGGATCCACCCTAGGACGTCCCGAGTTCCACCAGCGAGGAGTCGTTTCAGGTCTGTGGTCTGTCCTTCAGAGGCGGTGACCAGGAACGTCCCTTGCGTCGTGGCACATAGTTCCGACACGGAATTAACACTCTATCGAGAGGGGGACGAAAAGTCCCTTGTCTCCTTCGTTGCACGTCTTGAATAGGAAAGACGGTCGACCCGAGTCCGACAGATATCCCCCGTCGGAGACCTATGTCTACAACCCGAGGACCACACATATCTAAAGGAGGGTCTTTGCTAGGGAAATGGTCACAACCGTGTCCTTCCACCTAAACGTACAGGGTAAGAGATGTCAGGTGCACCTAAGTCTGTGTTCTACGACACACGTGAACCCGTCTTTCTTTGTTCGGGTTAGACGGGAAAGGGAAGTTTGACACACAAATCGGAAATATAACTCGTGTGTCTCTCCCCGACACTAAAAAAAAAAAGGAAGGAAAAACCTAGTAAGACGAAACCGACTCGAGTAAATTGTTGAGACAGATTTAGAAAAGAAGTTCCACTTAATCTGACCGAGGCATTCGCTGACATTATTGGGACTTAGTCCGAAAAGATTTAGACGTGACTTTTCTACGTCTCCTTAGGAACGTCGAGATATCTTCGAAGGGCAACAGACTCGACTCGACACTGTTGTACTCTACTAAACTCTCCTTTGGGTTTTGTCGATGGCTCTTTCTGAAGACAAGCTTTTGTGTCTGTCTTTTCTGGATCACCCATTAAATTTGGGTCCTTTGACGGGCTGAGGAACAAATATGACACCTGAGTTTCGACTTCTGTGTAAATTATCCTTTTTCTCCCGGCTCCCGACGGGAATCCATACGAACGGGACGATGGTGATTGTAGTCTCTTTCGGACAACCAAAAAAAAACAAAAAAAAACAAAAAAACGAGTCCGCTTACGTTTAAGTCACGAAACGGAGATTTGACCTCGTGCGACCATCTGTCAAGGGTCTGGAGGTCGAAACTGGGATTGGTGAAGAGGCTATGTTAGAAAGCATTCTGAGAGACGGGTCACACCGACACTACTGACGGTTGTAAATTACGGCAGACATAGTAGTCGAACCTTCAGACAATCTCTGTGGGGTGGAACCAAGGAGACGAAGGCATCGAGGAGTGTCGACCAAGGTTACGGTCCGAATTTACGAAGGGGAAGTGGGACGAAGGACTGAGTCAAAACGTGCCACCCCTTTTATGGAGTCATCGGAAATAGAGAAAAGTCAAGTCTTGGACGAAGGTAAACTAACAGACGTCCCCTCCAAACCTCTTCCGTTACCGTGGGGTGAGGTCATGGGAACGGACCTTTTAGGGTACCTGCTTCCTCGGACCATCCGCCGTCAGGTACCCCAACGATTCTCAGTCTGTGCTGACTCGCTGAAGTGAAAGTGGAAAGTGAAAGTGCGTAACCTCTTCCTTTACCGTTGGGTGAGGTCACAAGAACGGACCTCTTAGGGTCCCTGCCCCCTCTGACCACCCGACGGTAGATACCCCAGCGTGTCTCAGTCTGTGCTGACTTCGTTGAATCGTCGTCGTTGTCGTTCCCTCCAAATGGGACCCTCACTGCGATCTCTTCGTTGAAAGAGAGGTGGAAATCAAAGGAAAGGTCGGGTCGTGAGACCGGGATCCCGAGACCTCCAGACTTAATTTATAGTAGGGAAGGACTGGGGGAACCCTTTGAGACCTCGTCTCTGAGAGGTGTCTCACGGTGGGTGGTCCTCTCGTCCATAAAAGTGGTCAGCCCGGACTGCAGGACCAACCTAAACTCCGTCGCGGTCAAGAGACCCCCCTCAGGTCGAAGACCTGAGACGGAGGTCTTGTCCACTATTGGAGAGGGAGTGAAGTGTCCAAAGGAAGACGGGGGAACTGTGGGTGACCCCTCCGTCGTACGTCCAGGACCCGGGGGTGGGGACGGGCGGAACGACCCCTGGGTTCCCACAGTCTACCATCACCCTCGGTCCGGTACTAACATGGGCTTCCACCCGAATTAGTGTCCTGTGGTCCCCTACACAGTTATGTAGGCATCCCCACCGTTCGTGCGAAAAGCAGAGGAGGGAGTAACTCAACCAATGGTTCAGGGCACTCGAGGAGGATGTTCGAGAGGTAGTTAAAGGAGAAAAGACGGGACTGAAATGACGGGGGTAACCTCTAGTGTATGAATGTTACACAGTAATATTGATAGAGTCACCGGAATTTATCTGGTGGGAAACAAGATACTTGGTGGTGGTCTTAATAGAAAGGTTTTAATTTACACGGTGTGGACATAAGTTTTGCAAAGTCTCTTCGGGAAGGTTAAGAAGTCTTATTTCGTGCATGTGGAACCGGATCGGAATTCTTGTGCAACGCCATCCCTCCCCCCGGACTGAGTTTTGATCTGACCTGATTATTGGTTAGGTTTCACCCTGAAAAGTATGAATTATAAAATTCTCCAATTCAAAATTTTACAAATTATAAAAAAGAAATTATACAAAATATAAAAACAAAACTCTCGTCGATTATATATAACCGAAGAATGAGCACGGTCCGATACAACTCACGAAATTTGTGACATGACAAAAATCATAATTTACAAAATAAAAAAATTTTTATTAAAATTTGAGCGGTCTTTAACCAGGACTCGAACCCATGGGGAATGGGTCGTCAGGTACCGGTCGGGGACTGTAGCGGTACCGTACAATCACTTTTAAGAGTTCTTTATTTTTTTATGTCTCCTATTTTAGGCGAAACCATGTAGACAACAACAACAAACCAAGGAAGACACTGGGGTACCTGAAATCGGTCTCTCCGAGGAGACAGGTACCGTAAAAGGCCAGTTCTTATGACCTCGTCCAACGATAGAGGAGGAGGTTCCTTTAGAAGGGTCGGGTCACTACCTTGGACGCAGAGGACGTAACCGTCCGTCCAAGAAATGGTAACTCGTTGGACCCTTATCCCGAAGGGTCTGCGTCAAATAATAATAATTTTGGGTCCGATTTACCCAACGGCAGTCAAGAGGTAGGGGCGGAGGAGAGACAAGGTCCTGGTGTGAGTCCCGGGGGGTGCGTCGCTGGACGGCGCAAAGGAGTCGCAGAGCCACCCAGGGGGCGGCTGCCAGAACTCACCAGTCCAAAGGACACCTTACAGGTCAGACCCGACCAGACTGTAAAGGAGGGACCTTTACCCGACTACCTAGACCCCTTCCTGTCGTGTCTCACTCTACGGGCAGACCAGGGAAGTGCGGTCCCTACGTCCTACGGGTGCCCTATTGGTACCACAACTGGGACAGGGAGCCAACCCACCACACGGGTCCACAGAGTGGACTGGCACTCCAGTCCGGGGAGTGGACTGGCACAAGAAACCTACGCTATGTGGAAGCCAAGTTCCAGAACGGGTCGTAACGAATGGCAACGGTATTTCTATGGTTTAACTGTCGGCGCACGTAAGTGGCGGAAACGGAAACCCCGAAGAAGGGAGGGACCCACCCAAAGGTGGTCCGGGATGTGACCGGACTGGATGACAGGGGGGTAAGAACGGGTACCACTTACCCTGGACCGACTCACACCTCAGACAAATGGAGCCAGGAAGAGGTTGGAAGAGGACCTCGTCCTGACACACCTGGGAACCTGGAGGTGTCCGGGATGCGATTGTCCCCCGTACGGGGGTGCTCGTCCGCCCAGGTCGACCCTTCGGGAACCGTGACACACGTGTCGCCGAGGGGAGGGACCGGGCGGTCCTTCCTCGCGTCCGGGACGTCAGCGGGCGACGGAACGAGGAATACGGGGAAGGGTATCGAGACTCGTCCTTTCTTCTCCACGTCTAACTCTCAGGGGTCTCAGGTCGGCGGGAAACCTGAGTGGACAGGATGAAAATACTCAACGAACCCCTGTATCCTCCTCGACCGAACCTTTTACGGGTAGTTCCGACGGACAGAGGGTCGTGGGAAATATTAGGCAGTTGCCCCCAACACAGAGGGACAAGAAGTGTGCGACTAGGAAAGTGGTTTAACGACTTAGAACCCTGACACGGGAGCGTCCCCGCAGACGCCGGTGAGAGAGACGGGTGGATGTCGCCGGGCCGTCGAGGGGCGCAGTGGAGAAGGGTCCAGGGACGTCTCAGGGTCGGAGGTCGTAGTGGTTGCGAGGTGGACGTCGGCGTTCCTGGCAGGGTTCACCGGAGATGACGGCGGAGACGGACCGAAGTGTGGACGTCAAGGGGTGGCTCATGTGAGGGTCTCGGACTGGGGGCCCCGTTCTGAAGGTACCGGAACGGACTGGGTCGGTGTCTCATTCACGAGTGTGAGTACTTACGAGCCTGCACAGGCTGAGAGACACTGTGGTGTCTGGTATCGGGTGGTCCGAGGAGACAGGTACCCTAAGGGGTCCACTCTTATGACCCCACCCAACGGTAAAGGAGGAGGTCCCCTAGAAGGGTTGGGTCCTTATCTTGAGCGTAGAGGACACAGAAGACGTGACCGTCCGTCCAAGAGATGGAGACTCGGTGGTCCTTCGGGGTGCCTCATTCTGGACTTCCTTTCAATGCGCGAGTTTTGTCGGACCTCACGTCTGAGGGGAGGTCCGGGAGGGGTGGTAACATACGTTTTGTTTCTTGAAAGAGTGGACTTCCCTTTTTTACCTGTAATTCCAACTAATGCGGGTCAAGGGTCGGACAGGGTCGGAGATCGGCTAGAGGTCTTAAGGAACAAGGTCGACAAATTCTCCATTGATGAGTCTTGTTGGAACCTCTTCTTGTCCGGGGGAATTCTGTCATCGAAAGGTGTATGATCGGATATATGTGAATGAGAAAAGAACCCAATCACGTCGTCGAGTGATTAGACTGACGACAGGGAAGGGTGGAGTAATTTCCACTAGACAAGGACATTTCACGGGTAGAGCAAGAAAAGGGCTTGGAGCAGAAGGGATTAAAGGAATGGGATGTTCTGGTCGGTGTTTAGACAAAAGGATTTATGGAGAGAACTGACCCTCATTGATAACGCCCTTTTGTAAATATTACTATACGAAGTACGTTTGCGAACTAATAAATAAGAAAACACGGAAAAGGAGATATATTAAGAACCTTTAAAAGGAGTAAAAATTTTATTACTCGAAACATCGTTAACGAAAATATCGGTATACTTCTTTTTCTCAATTACTCTGGAGACAACCTTCTTTTATTCCGCAAAAAAGGGGTGAATTTGTGTAAAATTACTTTTCTCGTTTGTGGAAACGGAAAAACAAAGTGGAATCGCCCCTAACGTACCTTCGTCCTTCGGGGCCTTTAACGTCTTTAGTCCTCTGACAACTGAGTGTCGTCTAGTGCTGTGAGGGGCGCCCTCTCCGAGCCAGGACTGTGAGTCTCCCATAGACACGAGATCCGTGGACCCTATCGAAGGACAGGAAGGCAAGTGACGTCATTTTCGTCATGGCAACAGTGCTGGGAGAAGAGAGAGTCAAAGGGACCCAAAAGAAAATAAGGCAAACGAGGAAAAAACAAAGGTCGTCCAAACAAAGAAGAAACGAAGGTCCGCTCCGGCCGGGAACGGATACCGTGGGAGCCCGGAGTAAACGTGGGAGTTCCAGTAGGGAATGAGGGGACGTCTCGGGCAGTAGGTCCACTTCCTGCAGGGACCGAGAATACTCGAGTAAGACTACTGGGCGGACACCGTGTCCGGCCACCACTGACTCTCAGGGTCTCTCTGGACGTACCCCGTCTGTCCTCGAGGACCACTGTTTATAGAGGTCCGAGACGGACGTAGGGCGCCCCTTGGACAGAGAGTAGACAAGAGACGGAATAGTCTCTCGTCTTCGTCAACGTTTTCTCTACAGCCGACTTTTTTCATATATACGTTGTATTCTTGTCACTCAAAATCAAAATAAACCCCTGGAATGACTACTGACGCAGGTCCCAACAATCGAGACTTTTTGACAAATGTTCTGTATCCCCCTCCTCGACCATTTATATACGTAGAAAGCCGACGTTTTATGTACACAAGTTCTTATTCGTCTACTGCCAATTAGTGTTCCCTGTGAGAACTCACCTGAAATCTCGAAAAGATGCGGACCCCTCTACGTTCCTATCCGACTCCCCACCCCACCCCACTCCCCCGCGACCTTAGAGGGGAATCGACACGTAGAAGTTCCGGATCCTCGGGGACACGGGAGCCGAGTCTCGACGTAGGACTCAAGGAAAGTCCCACACGGCATCCCGTCCTTGCCGTCCCCGGTTGGCGAACTAGGGGCACGTTGACCTTCCCACCCTTGGCAACATGTCTTTGCGGTCTGTTCTTCACTGTTCAGCACGGTCCTCCGTCTAAAGGTCTAGACCGTCCTCAGTCAAAGTCGGGTTCTGGCCTAGTGTCTTCCGTCCCGGCAGACGCAGAACTGACTGTGTCGGAGGCACATGCCCATCCACTCCCTCGGTGGCCGGTGCGTCCCGAGGAACGCGAATTTGATGTCATTTAGTTCTGAAATCGAGACGTAAGTAAAAGATACCGGTGATATTGTTTAATGCGGTTTACTTCACGGAACTTTGTCGTGTTTATACAGTAACGTGCTAAGACCTCCAGTCTCTACGGACCCGTAGAGGAACCCGATTTTGGGAGCCGTCCTGTCGAAGGAACAGACCTTAGAACGGAAAAGGTCGACGGTCCCGACCTGGTCGGAGGAACCGAGTACCAGAAGGTAGAAGTTTCGGGGAGGACAACGTAGTGCCTGTAGGAGCAGACGGAGGGAGAGGGCGACACTTCCTGTGCACTGGACCTCGGGTCCTCTCGTGTCCTCTTAGAGGGAAGATTTTCCAGTCGAGTAATCGTCGGAACTAAGGTAGGTAGTGGAGTCGTGGGGAGTGTCACACTCTAGTCCGTGGGGCAAAAGTCGAGGTACACACAGAGACTCCTCCCGCGTTACGACGGGTGGGTGTCCTTCTTATTACTCCCACGGCACCAGTCTTCCTGAATACCCGAACGGACAATGTTTCCATCTCTGAAGGTCAAATTTTACGTGGTACAGAGAGTCTCAGGGGAGGTCGTGCGGGGAACGACAAGGCAACGATGTAGTGCAGACTGAGACGCTGGTGTGCCTGACGTCGTTCGGTCCAACGGGACAGGGAGTGATAGAGGGCCTCAAACGGGTTCAAACGAGTTCGTACAGGGACGTCGGGAAGTTACGGAATCCAGAGACAGATTCTGTCTTTCGTTTTTCCCGAATGGTCCACTGAGGTACCGTTTCTTAGACGGACCGTTACGTCCTCGACACCCAACCTAGGGACACAGACCTTCTGTGGGGAGGGGGGTCTCTTCCCTTACCGATGGGTGAGGTCATAAGAGCGGACATCTTAGGGTACCTGACTCCTCGGACCTTCCGACATCAGGTGCCCCAACGTTTCTCTATGTTGACCCGTTGATTCGTGTGTGTATGTGTGGGGCGTTGTAGAGTCATGTAAAGGGACGCCCCTTACGGGTCCGGTAGGGTCGGGTAGGGGAGAAGAGAAGTTACCCGGTGTCGTCCATGGTCGGTGGACCGTCACACCACTACCCTCGACCCTTGTAGGTCGACCTCGACCCCATGGTCGGTGAGAGGTAGGTGGGGTGGGATGTGTGTGTGTCGGACCCGAAGAGTGCCAGGGTGGTACCCACACGACACAGACGGTCTGAGGGTAGAGAAAGGTGAAGTTTAACGGGTGTGAGAGAGGTACGTCTTTTCTTCCCCGAGGACTTTCCCTGGGGGTCCTAGACAGATGGTCTCCCTTTCCTCGTCGGCCACCGAGTCTCTACCGCGTGGGACTCCTCCACGCACTTTGGTGACGTAGGCGTGGTAGAGTAGACCCCTGGTCCACTCTTGTCCCTCTCGGTCCCTCCCTCTGCGACCGTAATGCTCCTCCCACCCGGGGTTCCGACGAGTACATCTCAGAGGTACGGGGTGTGCCGGTCCTTGGGGACGAACTCCGGGTCTCCCCAGACGACGTTTCTTTATCTCGGTCCTCAGACGATGTTTCCGGTCCTGGAGCTTCCGGGTGAGGGGACTACCCCTGCACGAAGAGACACCCCGGCTTCGTCCTCCACCCAAAACCTCCTCCCCCGATCTCGTTTCGGGTTCCGGCTCTTCTGTAGACGACCCCTCCGCCCTATGTCCTCTGGAGGAGGGTACGAGCCGGAGAGGGGACGAGGGACAAGTCGATAAGTGGTGTGTGTTTCCGAGAGGAACTGGGTTGAAATCTGTCCGAGGAGACTCGAAAGAAAGTTCCTTCGAAGTAGGGACCCTGGACTGAAGTCGGAAGTGTTCGAGTTGAAATCGTTCTTAGGATGATTCTGTCAACTCCTCTTAGAGGGTGGAAACTACAGACTAGTCCAAGGAGGTACGGGGTTCGAACCACAGATCCAGAACCGGACGGAAACCGTTCTTAGGGCGATGTCAACTCGGCTTCGGGATAGGAACTACAGGGGAGATTTATGAAAAGGTAGCGGACTGGGGAGCGGGGCCAGGAACTGATACTTAGACGGTGACACGAACGACACACACCTCAGCCCGAGTCAGAATGACTTCGGCAAGAACGTTCTCAGGACTCACTTCGGACGGAAACTGATCACAACCCCGACAAACAGAAGTGTCGTCCGGAGAGTGGGAGAGACAGAAGTCGTGGAGGGACCCGAACCTGTCTCCGTCCACCCCCCGTCCTCCGCGGAGAAGTCCAGACCACCGGAGGACACCTGCCGACCGGGAGGACGAAGGTTTGGATGAAGAAGGGCAACCTCTGGTTCAAGGTACGAGGTGCACGGTCGTACCCTGTGTGGGAATGGACACAGATGTTTAGGAATTCGTCTGTAGAGAAGAGACGGAAACCGTTCTTAGGGCGACTCACTTTCTTCAGTGAGTCAGCACAGGCTGAGAAACACTGGGGTACCTGACATCTACCTTTCAAACACAATCCTAACCGTCTCTTAAGGATCAGCCCAACACACATACATATATACATTGTGCGCACGAGTCAGTACAGGTCGAGAAACGTTGGGATGTCTGACATCGGGTGATCCGAGGTACCCTAAGAGGTCCGTTCTTATGACTTCACCCAACAGTAAAGAAAGAGGTCCCCTAGAAGGGCTGTGTCCCTAGCTTGGACCCAGAAGGCGTGACGTCCGTCTGAGAAGTGACATTTCGGTGGACCCCGAGTGGACTTCTAGTTGGGATTGACAAGTACCGAAGAATGACTTACCTTACGTAGACGGAACAGGAAACATCGAATATGAAGACAACGAGATCAAGTCTCTCTTCCGGAGTTTATCGTCATTCATCAAGTTGAGTATAAATGAGAGGAGAAAATTTTTTCTTTACACCTAGCCCCACACACACACACAGACACACACACACAGACACACACACAGACACAAACACACACACAGACACACACACAGACACACACACACAGACACACACATAGAGACACACACACACAGACACACACACAGACACACACACTAACACAGACAGACACACACACACGCAGACACACACAGACACAAACACAGACACGCACACACAGACACATACACACACACACACAGACACAGACACGTACAGACACAGATACACAGACACACACACTCACACAGACACACACACGTAGACACACACAGACACACACACAGACACACACAGACACAGACACACACACACAGACATACAGACACAGACACACTCACACACACACAGAGACACACACACAGACACACACAGACACAGACACACACACACACACAGACACACACACACAGACACACACACACAGACACAGACACGCACAGACACAGACACACACACACAGACACACTCACACAGACAGACACACACACACAGAGACACACACAGACACACACAGACACAGACACACACACACAGACACACACACGCACAGACACACAGACACACACACAAACACACACACAGACACAGACACGCACAGACACAGACACACACAGACACACACACTCACACACACAGACACACACACAGACACACACACTCATACAGACACACACACAGACACACACAGACACAGACACACACACACAGACACAGACACGCACAGACACAGACACACACACACAGACACACACACGCACAGACACACAGACACACACACAAACACACACACAGACACAGACACGCACAGACACAGACACACACAGACACACACACTCACACACACAGACACACACACAGACACACACACAGACACACACACTCATACAGACACACACACAGACACACACAGACACAGACACACACACACAGACACACAGACACAGACACACTCACACACACAGACACACACACACAGAGACACACACACAGAGACACACACAGACACACACAGACACAGACACACACACAGACACACACACACAGACACAGACACACACACAGACACAGACACACACACACAGACATACACACGCACAGACACACAGACACAGACACGCACAGACACAGACACACACACACAGAGACACAGACACAGACACACTCACACAGACAGACACACACACACACAGAGACACACACACAGAGACACACACAGACACACACAGACACAGACACACACACAGACACAGACACACACACACAGACACACACACAGACACAGACACGCACAGACACAGACACACACACACAGAGACACAGACACAGACACACACACACAGAGACACACACATACAGACACAGACACACACACACAGAGACACAGACACAGACACACACACACAGAGACACACACATACACACACAGACATACACACGCACAGACACACACACACACAGACACAGACACGCACAGACACAGACACACACACACAGAGACACAGACACAGACACACTCACACAGACAGACACACACACACACAGAGACACACACACAGAGACACACACAGACACACACAGACACAGACACACACACACAGACACAGACACACACACACAGACACACACACACACAGACACAGACACGCACAGACACAGACACACACACACAGAGACACAGACACAGACACACACACAGAGACACACACAGACACACAGACACAGACACAGACACGCACAGACACAGACACACAGACACACACACACTCACACAGACACACACACACGCAGACACACACACACAGATACACACACTCACAGACAGACACACACACACACAGATACACACAGACACAGACATACACACACACAGACACACACACAGACACACACACTCACACAGACAGACACACACACACAGACAGAGACACACACGCAGACACACACAGACACACTCACACAGAGAGACACAGAGACACAGACACACACACGTAGACACACACAGACACAAACATACACACACACAGACACACAGACATACACACACAGACACAGACACGCACAGACACAGACACACACACACAGACACACACTCACACAGAGACACACACACAGAGACACACACACAGAGACACACACACGCAGACACACACAGACACAGACATACACACACACAGACACACACAGATACACAGACACACACACAGACACACACACACAGACACAGACACACACAGACACAGACACGCACAGACACAGACACACACACACAGACACACACACACAGACACACACTCGTACAGGTACGAGTAAGTACAGGTTGAGAAACCCTGGGAAGTCTGACACCGTGTGGTCAGAGGGGACAGGTACCCTAAAAGGTCCGTCCTTATGACCTCACCCAATGGTAAAGGAAGAGGATGGTAGAAGGGTTGGGTCTCTAGCTTGGTTACACCTAGTCGTGTGGCTCTAAATTTTTTTTCTACCTCAGGATTCTTTCTGTATCCTTTGTATTTTAACAGTATTCGATGTTTCTCTTTGGACTAAGAACTAGAGACGTTCGTATGGTTGAGTCGGACAGTAATGTAAATTTTTATTATGTGACAAAATTTCAATAGATGTCAAGATTGGGGATTTTATGATTGTATAAGTGCTATTCTTGTTTGTAAAGGGGAAGTCGTTTATACTGTTACTTGAGATAGAGTGAAATCTCCGTGCTGCAGTCACGTCCCGTCTGTTGGTAGTTTTTCGTAAATTTTCCACTTTTACTCTTTTCCGCTGATTTTTTAACACGGAGGATACTTCTGATGACTTAATCGACTGGTTAGAGCCCTACCATGTATAGTACTTTATTGATTGTGGGAGACAATGTCCGTCTTTAATTTTGAACGATATATTACCCTCTTTCTAAATTGTTCAAGTCTATGTCGTGTTCTTCTCTCCCCCTTCCCTTTACTCTCATTATTGTAGTCCCGAGTTACACAATGGTCTCCATAAAGTAAATTTTCTCTTTAAGTTCACGAAAGTTTGTCGTTCAACGATTTACGTATATTTCTTCCCATAATTGTATAATGTAATTTTAAGATGAGACGTATTGGACCCTTCATGAATAAGAACTCCTCTTCCGTCTTCTGGTACTAGGACCATTGATTAGTCCAAATGAAAATACATACAACTTACTCTATAACTTACCAATACGTGTGTCTCAAATCTTGTTACTGAATACTTTACGATGTGTCTCAGACATGTAAACATATTTTTGAACATATTATGTTGTCTGAGTCTGTCGTGAGAGACGTGAACTTCTGACGACTCGACCACACTTCGAATCGAACATTAATACCTTTCGAGTGACGAGGAAATGTACGGACTCTGACACGGTCGGAAAATTTCTAAAAGATCGACCTCCGAGACTCGTCGACTCTAAGTGGATACATTCGTAAGTGATTCGTAGGTGCTATCTGGTTGAACGTAACTATGTGACTAAGGTTTCCTGAACTTCCGTATCAAAGGTCTCAAATACTAGATTATGTCTGGTCGTATCTTTCTAAATTGTTCACTTTCTTCGTGTACCGAACGTATTCCACAAAACCCTCAACCTACCTAAGACATTTTGTTAAGGTGGACATCCTGTCCAGTCACCTTTTCGGACAACCGCTAAAGAGTCCTTTACCACACCGTAAATCCGTCGTCCTCCCTTACCTAACATGAGGCTCTCACACACACACACACACACACACACACACACGTAGGTGTATGGTAAACGGACAGAAGAACCCCCAACACAATGACCCGTGTACGTTTTTTCATTCCCGGGGTATTTCTCTGGGACTCGACTTAGGTCTAATAGTCTCTCCCGCCATCTTACTTGATTATCACTTAAGGACCTTAAAGTTTTTACTCAGTACCCCGGGGTAAACATCATTGTCCAGTTTCATTCGTTGTGAGGTATATAGGTCAGTTCTTGACCCCTTCCCTCAAATTAACATTTCGACGTTTTAAAAATTAACCTTTTTAATTTGACATTTTTAAAATTAACATTTTGTCCCCCTCTCCTGGTTGTTGTTCTTATTAGAACTTTTGTTCGGTTGCAAGAGGTCTCGTCGTCGAGGATACACCCACTCTTAAGTCCCAGTTTTCGCTTTACACAATCCTAACCAGATATCCAGTCAAGTACTTGATAAAGACTTAGTTTACGATCAGAGAAGGTATTTGTGTCTGTGTGGTCCTTATTACAAAGTGGTCGGTAGACCCGTAGGGAAGTCGGGTACATCAACTGTAGGGTAATTCGTAGCGTCAACAGAATAAGTTTAGAAATAGAAACCATTAGTAAGGGAAAAACTGGGTTATTACTAACTCTTTCCAGATAGTGTGACACTCTCACCTAAAAATAAAAAAAGAACATGTACATAATTATAGATTAAGTTTATCCATCCGTGTAAGTTTTTGAAGTGTCACCAAAATACGACAACTTAAGAGAAAAACTTGACTAAAAAAACCATGGCAAAACATCACTAAAACAGATTTCGCGAAAAACGGATTTTCAACTAGAATTAACGATAACTATGTCGTAGGAAGAAACGGTTGGAAGAAAACCAATCGAAAAAAAAAAAAAGGAAAAAACTCGAAAGGACCACCGAGTCAACCATTGCTTAGACAGGCGTTACGTCCTCTGGACGCAAACTAGGGACCCAGTTCTTCTAGGGGACCTCTTCCCTTACCGTTGAGTGAGGTCATAAGAACGGACCTCTTAGGGTACCCATCTCCTCGGGCCGTCCGACGTCAGGTACCCCTTCGTTTCTCAGCCTGTGTTGACTCACTGATCGTGTGTGAAAACAGACGAATGTGAAAAACCAGAAGGGTGAAAGTGTGAAAGACCACACAGACATAAATCCCTTCTCTGATCGTAAACTAAGTCAACCACCTCATTTCTTCCAGATGGGAGAGATTACGCCACCCGTAGTGGGTCAGGTCTTGTTTTTCCTCCACCACCTTGTTCAAGACAGGGGAGAGTAGACTCTCCAGGTAGGGGAGGACGGGCGTAGGACTGTAGTCTCGTGGACCAAGAACCGGGAAGCCTAAGTCCCAACACACGGTGGTCGAAGGGACCTCAAGTCCGGAAACCGAGTGTGACTTGACGTGGTGACCGAAAGGGCCCGGAGGTTGAACGTCTGCTGTCTCGAACCCTGAATCAGACGTACTGTCGTCCTAGGTTGAAGAAATTATTTAGAGAGGCATACATAGTTATATAGAGGATGACCAGAACAAAGAGACCTTTTGGGACTGTTTATGTTTGTAATTGGTCAGACAAAATTACCTGAAAATCTTAAGGCGTAGGGTCTTCATTTCTTAGTGTACTGGAATTTTTGGGTGCCCTGTAAATGTTTTGAACCGGTACGAGTTCCTGTGTTTCGTTCGGAGCGGTGACACGACACACTGGTCCCACCCCAGTTCGACCTCCAGTCGTCCCCAGGTCAGCTCGGCACACTGGTCCCACCCCAGTTCGACCTCCAGTCGTCCCCAGGTCAGCTCGACACACTGGTCCCACCCCAGTTCGACCTCCAGTCGTCCCCAGGTCAGCTCGGCACACTGGTCCCACCCCAGTTCGACCTCCAGTCGTCCCCAGGTCAGCTCGGCACACTGGTCCCACCCCAGTTCGACCTCCAGTCGTCCCCAGGTCAGCTCGACACACTGGTCCCACCCCAGTTCGACCTCCAGTCGTCCCCAGGTCAGCTCGGCACACTGGTCCCACCCCAGTTCGACCTCCAGTCGTCCCCAGGTCAGCTCGACACACTGGTCCCACCCCAGTTCGACCTCCAGTCGTCCCCAGGTCAGCTCGACACACTGGTCCCACCTTAGTTCGACCTCCAGTTGTCCTTTTCGTCCTTCAGTTTCCAGAGACGCGTGAACGCTTTAATTTGAGTGAAAATTTAATGAGTACCCCGTTTCCACTTTAATATTACTGTTAAATCTTTATAAGTCGTTACATACTACTACTTGTAGGATGTAATTTTGCACACTCTACGTTTATTTTAGTGTGAATCTCCCTTCTAAATTTTAGATGTGAGAAAATAATTTTTCTATTTCGAGACTTATATTTACTCGATTTGTAGACTGAATTTTTCTTTCATTTGACGACTTATTTGGGTTTATTTCATTTCCATTCCTTAATTATTTCTCTTTTCATCTTTAGTTAATTCTTACGTAAGTTACTCTTTTGTCTCGGTCTCGACAAAAAACTTTTATAATTATTTGATATATTTGTCCATCATTTTAACTAAGTCTTTTATTGAACTTTATTCCTTATAATCCTTAATTTAATCTGTATTGACGTCTATGTTGTGTATAATTTTATTTTATGTTAAAATATAGTTGTTTAGACTTTTGAACTTGTTTTACCTCTTTAAAATCTTTTTATATTGAACCGTTTTGAATTAGATCTCTTTTCAGACTGATCGTATTCTGGATGACTTATTTTACTTCATCATCAACGTTTATAAAGACGTCTCTTTTAAGGTCCGATTACGTCATAATGTCCTCTCAAGATGGTTCGAGAACTAGAATTTGTTTGAGAGGGTCTTATATCCCTTTCCTTTTTATAGGGGGTTGAGAAGATATTCTGAACTGAGAGAACTATGAGTTCGTTTTTGTTCTTGTCTTGTTCCCCCTTTCGTTTGTGTTTTCCTTTTTTTATGTACTGTCTCAGTGAAGTCTTGTGACGCACTTATCTGAAATTTATTTTATAGTCGTTTGACTTAGGTCGTCACATAATTTTTACTATTAGGTATACATATGTTCCGTAAATAATATCCTTGACTTCATCTTAAACTGTAATCTTTCAGATATTTACAACAAGGGTCGTACTTATCTAATTTCCTGTTTTTGGTTTACTAACAGAGTTCTTTAATCCTTTTAATAAGGTAAAAGAATCTTCTTGTTATGTGTCGTTAAGTAAAAAACTGCATGTACAAAAATTCCAGGACAATCTACATTATATATTTATCCGTAACACCCCTCACCTCAGTTCTAATAGGTTTGACGAGACACAAGTATACAATAACTGAATGTTATGGACTCAATTTCGTTACGGACCCACTTCGTCTAGTGACTTAGATTGACTAAGAGACAGAAACTCTGTGTCCACGAGGCACCCACAAACGACTCCTGGTCCTGACCGGGACGCGACCGCTCCGTCCGGACACAGGACGGTGGGGCGGAGTAGCGTCGGGGGTCCGGGGACGTGGGGCCGACGCTGGACGGGGGAGCGGACGACGCACAAGAGCGCGACAGACTCGGTGACCGCAGTAGAAACGCCGAAGTCAACGAGACGCTGTGGCTCCTTTCAAGACGTCCAAGACGGACATTTGTGAAGTCTGGGGAGTGGACTCTCACCCACGTTACACTCACCGATGAAGGCAGGCCGGAAAATCGGTGGCACTCGGTGCGAAGTCCCGACCGTTTCCTCGGCGTTAGCTATCGAAGACAAAGGGTTTCAGTTTTGCTTTGAGACGTAGAAATGGCCGTCGCCGTTGTGGCTCACTCCACTGAAAGACCCCGAGACCGGTTCGTCGTCCTCACTGGCCGGCTACTGGAGTTCACGCGGGAGGAGACTGGGTCCGTGGCTTCAAGAGTAGTGCAGTCTACGGCCCACGACGTGACAGAAAGTGTAAAGTAAGAAATTTATTAAAATAAATACGTAGGAATAAAAACCGGTACGACCCAAAGGTGGCGACGAGCCCGAAAAGAGATCCACGCCTCTCACCCTCGACGAAAGAACAACGTCACGTACCCAAAGAGTAGCACCTTCGCAGAGAACAACGTCTCGTGCCCGAGACCCCGTACTCTCGAAGTCACCGACACCGGGGACCGAGTCAGTGACGTCGAGGGCCCGTGACGCCGTGCCCGAGCCGCGAACACCGGGTGCCTAAATCTACGAGGTGTCGTATACAGTAGGAGGGTCTGGACCCCAACTTGGGCACAGAGGACGTGACCGTCCGTCTGAGAGGTGGTGACTCGGCGGTCACAGGAAGGATAAAGTTTGCTCCTCTACCTCGGATTCTTTCCGTACGTAGAGTACTCATTGATCTCCGTCTTAGGGTCCCACCCTGGAGACTAGTTTTGCATAGGAGAGAGATGGACTGCACCTTAGGTTATACTCTGTTCTACGGAAAACCACTTGAAATCAAATAACCGAGAAGAACCGAGAAGTGTGTTGAAAGACCGGACGCTCTTGATGAAAGACGACTTTAGTAAAATACTATTGATTAATAGTGAATAACTAGGGAGGGAACACACGGGCTGGACGTCCTCGCCACCCCCCACCGCAGGACCTACTCACCCTAGTGGATGTTACTTCCTTCTCCCCTTACTGTAGTTCCAATCGCTCGTCTTGTCTTTCCTCAAGTAGTTGGACCTCGTCTGGTGAATGTAGTCGGCCCAGACCTCGTCTCCCCTCTTTTGTAGGGCAATTAGTGCCTAACTCACATCCGTCCTTCTCTCCTCATATGACTTACCTGTGTCTCCAGACTCCGACTCGACTGCAGACGAAAAGGTGGGGGGTTTTTGGGGTACTCGTCCTGCCTACCGGTCTAACGAGACTACTCTATAAACCCTACCTTTCTTCGACAGTAACACCCTCCCCAGTAGACCAGATGGACCGTAGTGGGTCTCTTCGACTACCACCGAAAACTCGAGGAACCCGACGTCACTACTCCCTCCAGTGTCCTCCCTTCCGTTCCGAAGGAACCCGACCTCTTTCGTGGACTCGTGTGTGCCGAGGAATCCCGGGTCTTTGATTTTGGAAGTCGGGACGTCGGTTCCGACTGGGAGACTCAGTGCGGGGTCCCGAGTCGAGTGTGTGTTGGACGGGTCTTCCCGAGAACCTGAGACACCACACTCCACTAGTCAGAAGGAATGGGTTCCTTAGGACCCACGTTCAGGACTGGAACGTGGTCCGTGACGGGATGAGTGTGTGAGACTTCCGGTCCAGCACGAGTCTACTTTAGATGACAGTCGTCGCGAAGACTGTGACAAGTACGACTCTTCTCGGAAGAGGTGGACGGGCACCCGTGGAGGGGGGGTGGTGGAGACTAAATCCCTATTGGAGACACCCTAAAAGTCACTCCTCATGGAAGAGAGAGAGGAAGGTGGAGGAGTAGGTTTTTGAACAGAATTACGAGCGTCACACGAAACAGGAGCCCTACTGAGACGAGTCGGCCGTCCGTCGCCCAGGCGGGTCCCGACGAGGCCGAAAACAAAGGTGGGTGCCGCCCTCTGTGGACGGGGGAGACAAAGTTTTGTCTTTTCTGGCAGAGTGAGCCTCCAGGGGTAGTGGGGACGTCTTTCGGGGACGGGTCGAAAACGAACCGCCGAAACGATTAGGACTTAGTCTCTTGGAGACACAGTCTTCTCGAATACCAGTCTTAGACAAAAGAGAAGTGTGACGCCAGTCATTTAATCTGAGGACAGGAGAGACGCACACACAACACGCGAGTCAGAGAGTCAGTACATCTGAGAAACACGGAGCGGTCCGAGGAGACAGGTACCCTAAGAGGTCCGTTCTTATGACCTCACTCAACGGTAAGGGAAGAGGTCCCCCAGAGGAGGTTTATCCCTAGTTTGGGCGCAGAGAAAGCAGAGGACGTGACCGTCCGCCCAAGAAATGCTAACGTGGTAGGCGTCAGCCACTTAATGTAGGACAGGAGAGACGTGAAACAAAATCAAAAACGGACCTTACTAAGACGTTATTTAATTAGTATTAGACGACATTTAGAAAAGTATTTTACCCTCTCTATGTACCATTGGACTTCTTAGATATCTTTTAATGCAAATAGGTAGGAAGAGTCCCAAGTAATCTATAAATCAAAAACCGAAAATTCTTTCCAAAGAAGTAGGTTATTTCTGTAATTGTATTAGAGTAACGTAAATAACGAGGGTTCCTATTTGATTGTCCCCTCCTTTCGGAGGGACCGTCTACGAGGTATTATCTGTAACGACGGTTCTCTTCTGCGTATTTACGAAAGTAGTACTAAGGTCCCCGTCCTCGTCGAGCCTTTCCGACCAACGACAAGAGGGGTTTCAGTTTCTAACCTTCTCAAACACCACCGACAAATAACTGGTAAAAAGAGGGACTGAGGAGTGACAGATATCTAATGGAAGTGTGGTAGAAACGGTTTAGTTAGCGACACACTGAATCTGTTACCGACACAACGGGGGTTTTCCTCTGACGGAGAATCGGACGTGGGTTGAAGTCGTCCTACCGGGTCCCAGAGGAGTAGGTGGACACTAGGGTCGTCTGCCCACCACCCCCTCACCCCACACCCCGCCCTTCGTCGCCCAACAGGGTCCAGGACCCACCAACGGGGTAGACGTGCGGACCCTATACCTTCGCTCTGGTGGTCAACTTTCTGACTGTGGTACAAAGGACAGACCTCACTACTCCTGTCGTTGCAAGCGGTGGGCACGAGGAGTGTCCTCGAGACCCTCCTTAATAGTCCTGTCACAAACACCTTAGTGTCGGGGGAGGCACCGAGTCCTGACACTCGGAGCTTTGTCTCCTCGACTTGTGACGACCCGTACTACAGGACCCGCACTAAGTGTGAACCGAACGAGACACAAGCCCGGGACTGTCTACGCGGTAACACAATTGGAGTGCCTTGTAGTCCCTCTCGCGACGGGCATAAATAGGCAGAATTACTCTGTGGTACACACGCTCTAGTTCCTGAAGACGACTTGTCTATGTCATGGTTCTACGTGGGTTTTTGGGAGGAAACCGTCCAGGATTTGTCGGGCGCGAACGGAAGACTGATCGAAAACAGAAGGGACGGGACACAACTAGGAGCCGTGGTACCACTCGACGTCGTCTTTCTCCCACTTTCTCTGTCTGCCGGGACGAGCTGGGCGAGTTTGCGGACGTGGGTCCGTTGGCACTATTCGGACGTCAGGGCCATTTCTGTTACACGAGTGCTGAAGCTTTCCTCGGGGACAGGTCAGAGCGTAGGAAGGTGGTCTTGATCGGAGATAATTTATCTTTTGTCCCTCGGTGGCGCCCATTTCTGAAATAGTTGATAAACCAAATAGCCAACTAACTGAGGACCTGAAAGGTCGACAAACCTCTCGTCCCTCCTTTTATTGATAGACTGTTTTAATGGTCCTTTGGGGGAAGCTATTACTTCACTTTTCTACGTACCCACCCGGTCCTTGTACCGTTCTACTTCACAACTAATTCCTTAGGAGCAACGTACCTTCTTGGGTCGTTGTACGACTCAGTGCGGAGTCACACGTCCCGCAAGCCTCCTCTCCACCATACGGTTTGTTCGTGCCAAGAGACAGGGGGACTGCGGTAGTCGAGACTGTTGAGACCCCCTTCCTCTTAGTCTTTGAGACCCCTCCCCTCATCTTTGAGGGACGGGATTAAGAAAGTTGACCTCGTGTACAAGTATGGAGGATGGTGTCCTTGGTGTCAAACGTTCCGTCGTCAGGACGACTATCTTTGGTCTGTTTGGAGCCTAGCGCCTTTCGGATGACTACGTCCCCAGTGACGGACCCCAGAATGCGACATTGATCACCAGTACCACGGACTACTGACTCTAGTCCCCGGTACGACACGCGAATTATGTGCGACAGAGTGGTGTCGAGTACCTCTGGGTCTCGGTCCCACGTGTCGAGCGGTCGGAGTATCACTCCCAGAACATAACCTGGACGTACGACGAACGATTCAACGAAGTCAGGATAGGGTGAGAAACACTGGGATGCCTAGCATCGGCCGGTCCGAGGAGACAGGCACCCTAAGAGGTCCGTTCTTATCTCCTCACCCAACGGCAAGGGAGGAGGTCGCGTAGAAGGGTTGGGTCCCTAGTTTTGGTGTGGAGAATACGGAGGTCGCAACGTCCATCCAAGAAATGGTGCTCGTGGTGGACCCTTCGGAACCTGGAAACCTGTAACCTTCGTTACATGTTATTTTACTTTTTCAAAGAGACCTAACGAGAATCTATTACTCCACCTCACCCCTCCCGTCTACGAGTCTGTCCCGACGACCGCAGGAGACTCTAGTTCTTGAAACAAGAAAGAGGTTTGTTCGAAAACAAGAGATTACTAGACGTAGCTGAACACGCAGATTGGAAAGACCTTGGTCGTGAAACAAGAGTTTTAATCCTCGATTCTGTTGGGGAAGAAGAGGTTCCAATATAAAGGTGACTTGATGATTCGAATCCGGAGGAATGTTCCCGTCACAAGACACACATGTTTGCATTAAAAGAGGGACTCCTTCTAAAATACCAATAGAGACTAATCTTTCTTTACGTACGAGTAATACTTTTGTAAAACTTTTTATTTCTGCTTCTTATTTCTCCTATTTTGTGTAGAATTTTATGAACGTGAGAGTAAGAGTATACATAAGAGTGTGTGTTATTTGTAGTGTGGGTATGTGTGTGTGAGTAAATCTGTACACATAGGTGAGTGTGGGTACGTGTTAGTGTGAGTGTATATGTCAGTCTGTGTCACTATGTGTCTGTGTGTGTAAAAATATTTACCCCAGTACAGTGTTAAAACAAACTTACAACCAGAAGAGTAGGTAATAATATATTGTTTCAAAAGGTACAATTTTTTTTTGATATATCCGTACAAATAAAATTATCGTCGCATCATAGAACAAAATACCTATATGGTGTGAAATAAATAACTTTTATAATGAACACCTGTTCTCTTAAAGTTTTAACCAAAAATAGATGTTTCAAAATTACAGTAGGAACATTATACTTGAACCAAAAGAAAAGTAATCTTCTTTAAGGTCATCGTTTTTGATCTGGTTACCCTTTAGTGTAAAATTTTGAATTTTGCATATGTGTAAATACTGGTTTATATACACACGTATATATGTATACGTATCGTGGCTTATACACGCATACATATAGATATATAGACCGACACTTACGTACACATTGACTTTCCCACGGTGCGGTGGGAGAGGACTCGTAGCACATTCTGACGGAGAAAGGAGTGGTTGCCGAAAGGATTATCGAGTCGACGATTTCTTAGGTGGACGTTACGTCCTCTAAGACCGACCTAAGGGACTCAGTCGTTCTAGGGGACCTTTTCCCTATCCGATGAGTGAGGTTATAAGAACTCGAAGGGACCACTGAGTCGACCATTTCTTAGGCGGACGTTACACCCTCCGGACCCAAACTAGGGACCCAACCCTTCTAGGGGACCTCCTCCCTTTCCGATCTTATGAGGTGACGTCATAAGACCGGACCTCTTATGTCAGATACCCCAGCGTTTCTCAGTCTGTACTGACTCGCTGAAAGTGAAAGTGAAAGGACCTCTTTCCTGACCTTTCGGTGAGGTGATAAGAACGGGCCTCTTGGGGTACCTGTCTCCTGGGACCGTCCGATGTTAGGTACCCCGACGTTTCCCAACCTGTGCTGACTCACTGAAAGTGAAAAAAAGTTGTTATCCATAGTCGTGTAAGTAACGATACCACTCTACCTCTTTTTGTCCTAAAGTAAATACACATGTAAAATAAATGACTTTGTAGTAACTCCACCTCGTAAAAACAAAAACGGGAAACCGGTAAACGTAAAGTTGGAGAGAGTTTTCTGGTAAATGTTTGCGATACAAAAACCGAAGAAAAATACTAATTGATACGACAGTACCAGGATTTTCGAACAAATTATTCTTCTTATAATTGGAATAAGGAGACAATGTCACCATATAACGTTTGTGAACGGGGTCGAAAGGAAATAAATTGTTTAATAAATACCACTCTAAAGATGAAAGTCAAATCTACTTTATTGTTCTGGACCTAATTGAGAGATCGGGTTCCTCCTTTTTTTTCTGACTGTACGTTATCATTTGTTGCAAATAAAAAAATGAAGTCTAACCTCACCTCGGTTAAATGTCGCACCGTACAATCGAAGTCCACACGTGTCTCACTGAACCAATGTACGTAGACAAGAATCTAAGAAAAGGAATAGCCAATAACGTCTTTTATTTGTCGCTACAATCTTGTGACCTATACTCCGTCGTTTCCCGTCTTGGAACACTCTCCGGCCCGTGACCAGGGACACTTGGCAGAGAGTCGAGTGACAGATGTCCGTCACACTCCGGGTCCCTCCCCGGACCACTCGGGTGTTTCTCCCCTGTCGACACTCAAGTGCCTTTGGTGCCACGTGCCTCGAGTGTCCTACCTCCCAGCCGGGAGCCCCTCGTCACTGGTCGGGCACACACTCGTTTGATGGCCTTTCTTCCCGATTCCCTGGGTCGTCCTGACCCCGTCTGTCTTCGGGTGGGACACGGGCGGTCGGTCTCACGTTGTAGAGTCCCAGTACCTTGTAGGTGGTCTGCGGATCCTTCCCGGCGCCGATTCGTTGACCTACGGCTTGTGCGAGGACTAGGGTGGGTCTAGTCGAATGTTCGGTGAGAAAAAAAAAAAAAAAATTAAGAAAATTGACTTCCTATTAACAAAAGACTACCAGACAATCAAAGACGACATGTTTGCTGCAGTTATTTGGTCGATGTATAGGGGAGGGAGGCTTAGGAGGGAGGGTGGGGAGGTCCAGTAGGGTCACGTGCCTCGGTTCGAGAGACAACGAGTCGTCGAAGGACGATCGACAGAAAAGACGTGCCGACACATATCTGTAGTTACGACGAGGCGGTTACGCGGGGTGTAAGGGGAAGGGGACACAGGCGTTATGCAGGAGACACAGACACAGAAACGGGACGTGCACCCCAGTAGTTATGGTCGTGGTAAAAAAATCTAAGAGAGAGAGATATATATATATATATGTGTAATCATATATATAAACGAGAAGAAAAAGACTGAATGAAGTGAGACATGTTGTCCGAGATTCAAGTAGGTGTAGTGATGTTTATTGGGTTAAATCAAGGAAAAAGTGTCCGTTCAACACTTTCCGGGTACGACAGAGACCGGCGAAAAGAACGGAAGTTCGTGTGTTTTGACGTCCTTGTGTTTTGATTGACAGTGAGTTCCGTCTTAAGTGTAGACTGTAGGTCAGTTTTTGGTCGTTCAGGTGTCTCTTCGTCTTTGCAGTTACTCCCCTTTTCAGTTAGGGGGGTTTTACCGCGGCTATGTCAGTTTGTTCCCAGTTTGCCATGTGGGGCACAAGTTCTCGGATGTCCTTACTGACTCTCACAACATCTGTGTCTTAAATAACCTCTTGTGGGTTTAGTTTGAAGATCTCCACTTTTCATGATGCTTAGTATATTTTTTATGTTACCCCGACCATTATTTTTCTAATCTGAAACTCCTTCTTTTTAGTCTCTTAGATTTGTGACTTTTAATATATATATATATATGCATATATATATATATTCTTTCGGTTCCTCTTTCCTCTTAAAATTTTATTTACTTACCACCCTGTTACAATTCAGGAGTTTATGTGTAGACTGACCTTAGAGACCTCTTCTACCCCCCTCCCCTGTCTTTTCAGTAGACTTCATGGTTGTCGGTTTCGCAAAGGTTCAAACTACTTTTGACACTTGAGTGTCAAGGTTCTTCAATTAGAATTTCCGTCGGCCTCCTTTTTTTTTACACGAAATCCATGTCTCCTTGTTTCTTTTTCTACTCTCCTCTAAGAGATAGACTGCGTCCCGTTTGATCTGTTGTCCTCTCGGAGCCGAAAGTTTAGGACTTTCTTTTAACAGTTGAATCTCAAGAAATGAGGGACTTTTCTAGAAAGTTGGTGGCACCTCTGTATTCCTGTGAAAGTTCTACATGATTTTAACTTTCTTAAGTAGCATTTCTTGAGTGTGCTGTCTTTACAATTTCTACAGGAAGTTCGTTCCTTTTCTACCAGGACTACTTTCGACCTGGATGCGTTTCCGCACTGTCATAGTTCTGCAAGTGGCGCACCCACCTACGATTGTCGTGAACGAACCAGTAGTCAATGTAGGGATTTCTCTATTGACTAATAAATTTCATTTTCATTGGTTTTGTATAAGTATAGCACCCCCAGTCCAGTGTATTTCTTTATTTTATATACACACAGTTGTGTTTAAGGTCCAGTCCTTTTTGCCTTCATGCATATATATGACAACATCCCGTCGTACCCCAAGGAACTTCCACCTGACGACTATTCAATAAAAGGAAGAAGAAAAAAAAAAGAACTAAATTTTAGTCAGTTATAAAACAATACGAAATGGGAGATAAAAACAACTAATGTTTAAGAAAATAATAAAGAAATATGTTAAATTAAATTTAATAATAAAAATGATTAAGGGACTTTTACGATTCTTAAGTCTCAAGGTAAGTAAAAGACTTCTAAGTCACAATAACGACACAAAGTTAGTGTTCATATAAAATTTAGGGTAGTATATGATGATAACGAAATATGGAAGTCGTAGGTAAATATGAACGAGTGAATTAAGTGAGAAAGGCAAGAAGACATAAAGAAAGACCTGAAGACCCAAAGGTAGATACTACTTACGGGAAACTACTTCTGTTGAAAGAAATCTTAAAGAAAATCACTTCTAGACGATCATTAAGAGAAACAACGATTCAGCACAGACTGAGAAACACTGGGGTAACTGACATCGTGCGGTCCGAGGAGACAGGAAGTGACAGAGGACTTCAAATGAGTCTAAGTGCAGGTAGTGCAACCGCTACAATAGATTGGTAGAGTAGGAGACGACGGGTGAAGAAGAAACGGAAGTTAAAAAGAGTCGTAATTGTAGAAAAGGTTACTTAACCGAGAAACGTAGTCCACCGGTCTTGTAACCTCGAAGTCGTAATCAGGAAGGCTACTTATAAGTCCCAACTAAAGGATATCCTAACCGACCAAACTAGAGGAACGTCAGGTTCCCTGAGAGTTCTTAGAAGAGGTCGTGGTGTCAAGTTTTTGTAGTTAAGAAACCGTGACTCGGAAGAAATACCAGGTTGAGAGTGTAGGTATGTACTGATGACCTTTTTGGTATCGAAACTGATATACCTGGAAATAGCCGTTTCACTATAGAGACGAAAAATTATGCGGTAACTCCGAACAGTATCAAAAGGAAGGTTTCTCGCTCTCAGGAAATTAAAGTACGGACGTAAGTGACAGGCGTCACTAAAACCTCGGGTTCTTTTATTTTACAGTGACGAAGGTGTAAAAGGGGGAGATAAACGGTACTTCACTACCCTGCCCTACGGTACTAGAATCAAAAAGATTACAATTCAAAGTTCAGTTGAAAAAGTGAGAGGAGAAAGTGAGAGTAGTTATCCAAGAAATCAAGGAGAAACGAAAGACGGTGTTCCCACCATAGAAGACACAATAGACGTATAGACTCCAATAACCATAAAGAGAGCCTTTAGAACTAAGGTTTAACACGAAGTAGGTCGGGCCGTAAAACGAACTACTGAGACGTATATTCAATTTATTCGTCCCACTGTTATATGTCGGAACTGTATGAGGAAAGGGTTAAAACTTGGTCAAACAACAGGGTACAGGCCGTGATTGAGAACGAAGAACTGGACGTATGTCCAAAGAGTCGTCCGTCCATTCCACCAGACAATAAGAGGAGAGAACTTCTTAAAAGGTCAAACAACACTAGGTGTGTCAGTTTCCAAAATCCCATCAGTTACTTTTTCTTCATCTACAAAAAGACCTCAAGGGGACGAGAGAGGTAATAGGTCAATACTCGGGCTCTAATATATTGTGTATTAATATATAATATAATATAGAGTCCGAGTATAAGACCACACGTAAGATTAGAGTCGCACGACTTGTCGAACAAATTTACGACCAAGAACCTGACATTAGAAGTCTCTGATATTAAGTCCCCTAATACAACATCCCTACACTCCCTCTCTTAAGACTCATAGATTATCTGTAGGGTGTACTGACTGAGTTCGCCGGGACCTTGGTGGGAAACCGTTCGTGACTGCATCCGAAGGGAGCACCCGGGTAGCAGTGTCTTCCTTCTCGGGCCGACATATTCTAAACCCGGTCCTTAGAGTCCTATTCGAGTTCTGTCGTCTGTGGTCCTGTGGTTCATTCGTCCTTCCGACTCTCGCAGTTTGTCATACATTCAAAGGTAACGTCTCGAAACGTCTGGGGAAAAAGGGCTTTTTGCACGAAGTATTTATAAAATTGTCGTAGAGAAAGAGTTTCTAGTCTCTGTGGGTAGGTCTTGAGTCCAAATTACTACCTCCCGTGTCTGTACCGTCTTCGTTCTCTTCAGTTTACTGACTTAGTCTCCGACCCTTGACCTTATCTTAGTCGTACTTAGTCTCCGACCCTTATCTTAGTCGTACTTCAGATCAGTTTAAGAGGACTGACACTTCTAACAAGGGACTTAAGTTCCTACAGGGACTTGAGGTCTAGTCTTCTCTAAGAGGCGTCGATGTCTGGTCTCTGCTGGGTTCCTTTTGTACTGGCAAAAGAGAAGTATAATTGGGTAAAGGAAACGTTTTCCGTTCAGGGAAAGTATTGGAGGACTCTGACAATAATTCAGGGGACAAACGATTTATCATCGGTGGTTTTTGGAAGTGAACCTTCGTCCTTCATGGTCTTCTTTCTTTTACCAGGACCATCCCTTTGGTGAAATACCTCCTTTTTTCATGAGAAGGAACGTCTTCTTTATTACGGTACAGGAAGAAGAAATACTTGTCTTTATTATAGACACAATCCGTTCATCCCAAGAGTGGAAGGGTTCCAGGAGTGAGATCTTGTACTCGGTCACTGATAGCTCTGTCACTCAGACTTCGAATGCCACGCACGAGGTGTGCAGACGAGCACTCGGGTACTTAAGTTGAGTAGGGGACCCCTGACGCTTCGTAACGTACTTTGGTCCGTATCCTACCTTATCGAGTCGTTAACCCCTACTAATTATTTTGGTTATCGGGAATTTTCCGTTTGGATGATAGATCTTTTTTAAATGTTTCAAATAATCGTCAACGACCTTAAGAGAGTTCGAAAAAGACAATTACAGAGTACACTCCGTACGAACGGTTTAGGTGGTCTCAAAAATTTCTCTCTCGTTCTCTATTTCGGGTGTAATAAACTCACTAAAACATTTTGTCGAGTACTTTGAGACAAATGAGTAAGTAAATTTGGTTTTTTAATACATACCGTTTTGGTTATGTCATAACATTTCATTTTATTTCATTTTTATTTTTATTTTGTTACTTATATATAAAGATCTTTTTTTTATTATTTACATGTATGGAAACTCTGATACCCTTCTCAAAAGTAAAATCTTTTATTTAAAGGATTTAAGGTCCCTGTTATGACTAAACCAAGTTAACGCGAAAATAATATAATGTCAGAATGGAACCCAGAAAGGAAACAGGGACCGTTCTTTAGTAATAAAGAAAGGTCTGAAACTTAGTGAAAGAAATGTTTCCTTGAAAAGATTTTTCCTTTTGTTCGTTGTTGTTTTTGTGGTGTCTCAGTTTTCGGATCTAGTGACCCTCTCAGATTTATAATGAAAGGACGTGACGTGGCTTTGATAACATTGAACTACTCTTTTAAAATTTTTGTCGTATAAATAAATATCACATTTTTGAGGTATACGAACCTTATAAAATTGGTCGAAGAGGAGGTCGTCGTAATATTCCACCACAAAAGAAGAACTGAGAGGTTTATACATTTCCGTCACACAAAGTCTGTGCTATTCTTTGGACTGGAGTTTAGGTCCCGTGGACGGAATGCCAGGAGTGAGAAGTGTAGAGATCTAATTGGAGAGCCTACTGGACAAGAATCTCCAAAATCGTCGAAACTTGTGACAAAACAGTGACGAGTTCTGTTTACCCCGGGTTGAACCGGGGTCAAAATCGATACTTTTCGACTGTCGTTCGTGATAAACATACACCAATTGATCATTAAAAGTATTGCGTCGAATAGCAATGATATACCCCGCGATATTAATATATACCCTGGGATATTAATTATGGTAAGAGCACATAGTCAAGATTGAGTATAAAGTGAGGTTCGTTTTTGAACCGTCGGAACAATCCCCATATTTTTTATTCGTTTCGTTATCTGATAAAAATCTTACGGTTCTTCAAAACTTAATTTAAGGCCTTACTAATACATTTTATACACCGATGTCAGTTCTGGGGGTCTAGTGTCACACGAGTCTCCGTATTGGGCATATTGACTCGAGTACCCTCCTTTTTGACCACTTTTATGGGTCCTATTGTCGTGTCTGGCCTGAACAGACAATCCATCCGTTCAAGTGTCTGAGAGTCCTATTCGGACCAGCTCCAGAGACTTTTAAGTGCTAGCAGGGTCCACCATAACCACCATTTCTTAGACAGACGGTTACGTCCTCTGAGTTCTCCACACTCAAGATAGGGACCCAACCCTTCTAGGGAGCCTCTTTCCTTTACCGTTGGGTGAGATCATAAGAACGGACCTTTTAGGGGTACCTGTCTCCTCAGACCGTCCGATACCAGGTGGCCTAGCGTGTCAGTTTGCACTGACTCGCTGACTTGAGTGCACTTTTGCACCGCACATGCCACTCTCCCTCGCACACGCAATTCTTTTCGTACTAAAAGGCACAGTAACACACGAATATCTACTCCCCTAACCTTGCACCTCTCCAACTCACTTAATGACTCCAGTGTATCTACTCACCTACATTATCCAATCCTACCTTTTTGAGTGTCGTCGTGGACGGTGTACCATCCGTAAATTCTTACTACCTTACTAATTTACCCTTTCGCTCAGGACTTTCCAGATCTTTCTGACTGGACCCGACACTATACGAGACCCTACTCGTTCTCCAGTCGGAGCACACCTAATCGGACTGTAATTTCAGCCAACATCCCTGTTAAGTCCCAGGTCAAATCAGGGAGAAACCTTCCCTGGGTTCACATGTGTACTGTGTTTGAACTGGAGACAGAGGAACCTAAAGAAAAAGAAGGATCCTTAATGAAGGTAAGGACATTTCCGCTATTGTGATTTAGGTTCACTCCTCTCTCTTTCACTCCCTCCCTCCCTCTCTCCCCTCCGTCGCCCCCACCCTCCTTTCTCTCTCTCTCCACCCCCAGCGAGTAGACCGGAATCGTAGCCCGGTCGACTTGGTACGTCCTGTCGGTCATGCGAACCGACAGTAGGAGTTGACTACACACAGGCTTTGCACCGTATTCGACCTTGCCTCACCTTTACTCTCCAGTCCAACACAAGTAAGCAATTTGCATTCGTGAGAACTCTTCCGTAACGAAAAATAGGTGTCGGTTTGTGTAAAATGGATTTCTTGGCGATTCGAAGTGCAGACAGAACCGGTCTACCTAAAATACATCGTACACGTCCAGTAAGACAACCATCTCTAGATGGGAAGGTAGACCTACTTCGACTTGATAATGATTTGACTCAATGTGTCGCCATATTTCTATTCCTCCTCGGTGCCCTCTCTCCCCCTCTCTCGTATAACTTGTGAAAAGTGTAGTCAACAAGGGTCCTTACTAGACAATGCACCCTTTTATTTGATCTAAGTTTGGTCCACCCCATTCACCCTTTCTCAGAACTTTGATTTATATTTTAATACAAAAGAAAGTTTCTTGTTGTACAATGGAAACTTCGCCCACTACGTAAACCAACTTTAAAATCGTAGAAAGTATGAATGGGTCTAAAGTATTCTGAGAAAGGACTTTCCACATGATTTTATATAGACAAAATTTTTACACGTATTCGAAATAGAGGAACCAAAACACATTCAGTTCCTATTCGAGGTTTTGAAGATTCTGTACGGATACGAACGTCGTTAAAAGGAAAGAAAAAAATTAAAAGGAAAAAACTGATGTGTCAACGTACTCCTGGAATCAAGGGGTCGGTCCCCAGTTCGGACACGGGGGACGTCACCTTCGTTTCTAAGAATTGGTGACCTGGTAGGACCTCATTCAAAAGAGACGTGTGTGTGTGTGTGTGTGTGTGTGTGTGTATGTGTGTGAATGAAGCAAATGAAGTAGATTAGTTGGAACCACCGAGACTGTGAACCCCAACCTATTAAGAGACAGTACCCGAAGGGTCCTCCGTACCCAAGCTAGGGACCCAACCCTTCTAGGAGACCTCTTCCCGTACCGTTGGGTCGGGTCGTAAGAACGGACCCCTTGTCGGTACCCGGTTCCTCGGACCTCCCGACGTTATCAGGTGTCCCAACGTTTCTCAGTCTGTGCTGACTCCACTGAATTGTACGTGCGTACGTTCAGTACCCCTGCTGGACACGAAAAATTCTACGAATTATCGTGGGAAATAGATGAGTGATATACGGTCATCGTAGGAGGACACCACTGTCGACTTTTGCAGCGGTTTTTACTGATCCACGGAGACCCATCGTTTTAGATGGAACCAAGTCGTGGGAACGAGATTTAGTCGCAGGTATTATTTTCTGGCAAATCTAATTTCGAGAGTGAGACCAGGACCCCTTCGACTTCCTCCGGGCCGATACTGGGCGTAGGGGTCGATCACCGTCACTCTCAGGTCCACTGAACCTGAAGGCCGGGCACTGAAGTAGGTGACATGGTAGCGGACACGCTAAGTTCTAGCCAGGGAGGGGTTAAGGAGAGGAAAGGTAAGAGTTTTTATTTGGAGCTTTTCAGTCGTGAGACTCCTTCTACTCTATTAGGTCAAACTCTCCTACACTAGTCGCGACGGTAGTCACTCAGGTGAGGGGACGGACCCGTGGTCGCACCCCCGAGTGCGAATGGACGCTACAACGGCAATTAGTCCTGCGACGGTCCGCCCGGCACAATAAGGGCCTACCGTGCACCTTAGGCTCCTGGTCTTTCCCCTCCTCGAACGGGCTCTGTCGTGTCCGGGGTCGTCCGTCTCGCGTCGCACCCCGACGAGCGAAGTTTGGGGTGGAAGGGGACTCGTAGTCCCACGACAAGGGAGTCGACGAGGTTCGGGCTCGTCGAACCTCACCAGGACCCCCACTCGGGCTTAGTCCCACGAAGCCCTCGGGGCCTGAGATCGGGGGTCGGAGGAGACTGGGTACAGGAAGAGAAGTAAGTCTGGATCCAACGACGAAGACTTTCCAACCAACTAAATCCTATACGGGAAAGGGGGCATTAGTCGGGGAGTGACGGGTCCCCTAAAAATACAGAGTGACTTATTGACTGTCCATCTCGAAGAGTCTCCGGAACTTGTCCAGACGGACCTTTGGCTCCGTCTTGGTAGTGGGACACTACCGCGCCCTCCCTGTGGTCCCCCACGACCCTCGATTTTAAGGGGAAGGGAGGGGTAGGAAGGTGGGGGTGGGGTGGGGGAGCGGTAGGGTGGAGTCAGAAACTTCGACCCCGAGTCCCAGTGGTCCGTCCAGGTTCCTCACCTCCCAAAAGAGGAAGACGAAAGTCAGTTCCTGGTCCGTCGAAGAGAGTTAGGTGCACCGGACGTCGAAAAAATTTTTTTAGGGGGGTTTTCACTAAAAACAAAGGGAGAAGGAGGCCTCTCCGTGTCTCGGTTCAGGATAGACGACCTTTTATTTGAGGGTGTATTTTCGTAGACGACACGTGAGGACACTTCTGCCGCCCCAACCAAAACTGTCTCTCGACCGACGCCTCTCTCGGCCNGTCCCCCACGACCCTCGATTTTAAGGGGAGGGGAGGGGTAGGAAGGTGGGGGTGGGGTGGGGGAGCGGTAGGGTGGAGTCAGAAACTTCGACCCCGAGTCCCAGTGGTCCGTCCAGGTCCCTCACCTCCCAAAAGAGGAAGACGAAAGTCAGTTCCTGGTCCGTCGAAGAGAGTTAGGTGCACCGGACGTCGAAAAAAATTTTTTAGGGGGGTTTTCACTAAAAACAAAGGGAGAAGGAGGCCTCTCCGTGTCTCGGTTCAGGATAGACGACCTTTTATTTGAGGGTGTATTTTCGTAGACGACACGTGAGGACACTTCTGCCGCCCCAACCAAAACTGTCTCTCGACCGACGCCTCTCTCGGCCCGTTCCGACACCCAGAGGGTTCCCTGTAGAGGTTTCTCGGACCTATTGACGGGATCAGACGTGAAACGGCCTCCCCGCCCTCCCTCCGGACGACTACGGGCCCCGTGACACCCCTCCTCGCACTCGCAGCGAGTGGAGTCGTCACTGAGGGGTCCCGACAATTGTAGTCCAACAACGGAGAGACAGACAGAGACAGATAGACAGACAGAGTGTATGTGTTTGTGTGTGTGTGTGTGCGTGTGAGGGTCTACGATGACAGACCGCGTGTGTGGACGGAGAACGGAAAGATGTACTCTAAAACTTATGGTGCTGATTAAAGGTTTCTTGTATTATGTCTCGATAATGAACGGTTCAGTGTCCCTAATTACTTCTTCCTCGGGTCTTGGTTCCACTCGTCGTCGGAACGTTAAGAAGATTTCCCTTTGGGTCTGGGTCTGTGTGTCGGAGACGACAGTGTCCCGGTCCTCTCCCAGCACTGTTTCGAGGAGGGTGCACCTTCTGGACGGGAGCCATGGGACTGGCGTCCGTCCCCGTGTGCGGTTCCCGGTCTCTGTCACCCTTGGTCGACCGTCCTTGTCGGGTGGTCCTTGGCTAGAGGACACCTACGAGGATTATCAAACTAGTGTCTTAAATTTAAGGGAACTAATTCTCGTTTTATTTATGAAAGTAAATTCGCAGTCATGCTTGATCTTCGTTCTGTGTGCATCTCACGTCCGAAATCGGGCACTTACGGGTTTGTCCCCAGTCTCAAGTCTTTTTGGACCTACATTGGGGTTTAGACCCGAGGTCTACTCTTTAGGCCCCGCTAAAGAAGTACAGAAGACTAGGTGAGTGACTCCGTAGTCACACTTGCGAGAAGAGTGCAAATTCCCAACCGAATATATGATTGTGTCACCGTATCCGTCACTACCGTCTCTTCCCGTCCTCCCTTGTTCTACCCTCAAATTTTGGTGTCACACTGTTAGACATTACATCCAACCTTTATATAGACCCAAATTAAATCCGTTTCTCAAGGTAAATATGAGTGCAAAGATTTCATAGAGATAAAAATCGGAAAGTAGGGGTTCTTCACCTCCTTGAACCTAGAGGGCGTCGCAGTAATTTATGTTTACAAGAACGTTTTGGTCCTCAGTGAACCACTCCTTCCTTTAGCGGGACCGTCACGGGGAGTTCCGAGCAAGTGGTTCGTCACCCTGAGCGACTTGACTGTTTTTGCCCCTTTGAGTTGTACTGGTAGTGCGTCTATCGACCCGCTTACCCGACCCTCTCGAAGCTACGCTTTGTTCCAATGTCTCTTCTGCACACTGTGCGGACGGGGGTGAAACCCACCCCAATCTCGACACACAGTGGGTCCACTGGTGTCGACTGTACAGGATGGACCTCGAGACTTCACAAGGAGAGCGTGACCGTTGAGTTCGGTAGGCTTCGGACGGACGAAGCCATTAGAATTGTATGGTTTGAGCCGCAAAGGTCTTCTGAGGACGGTGGCCGACGACATTTGCCACAAGAAAGGAATCGGTTGGGAACGTAGGTAGGGGTCCCCAGAGCGAGAGTTTGGTCCCCGGAAGTAAGACAAGGACCCTTTCCGACAGAGCAGACGAGTGAACATTCACATAGAACTAAGAGTGAGAGAGAGGAGGGGGAGGAAGGACAAGGGGAGAGACGGCTCAAGTAGGAAGAGTTTCGACTGGGTTGTCAGGAGGGGAGAGAGAGAAATGACATCAGTGGGAGAGAAAGAGTCAGACCTGAACTGGGGAAGTGACACATTTGTACGCCAGAAGTGTAGAAAATTTTGTTGTTGTTATTTTTCTAATTTTGGACAATAGAAACAAGAACCTACAACTTACTTCGGTACCCACACTTCTTTACCGGTTCTTCCTCTTGACTTTTCCTCCGTTATTATCTACGACTCAGGACGGGGGTCCCGGAGTCCACGCTCTGGAACGGGGTTCCGGCGTCTTCGCCTCGAGTCTTGGAGGCCTCGACCGACTCGGGGAAACATTGGTAACGGTTTTCTGGGGTACTAGTATTAGTGGTCCGAAGGACTGCGGCATAATCTGTCTCTACGGGTGGGGTCAAGAGTTGGCCAGCGTGGGACTGACTAGTGGATTAGGGGAAGGTCGTCCTTAACAGAAACAGAACTCCGATATTTTCAGTCGAGAATTGAGTGTTTTTGACAGTCGAAAGGAACCAAACAGTCCTCCAGTCGCACGACACGAGCGTCACGGGTGCAATAGAGACGAGAAACAAGAATTATTTGAGCGAGGGAAGACTTTTCGAGACACAGACCTTTAAGAAAAGGTTAGGTGTGAGGATGACGGAGTTGTTATCTTAAAATCCCATCTCAAGTCCCGTGGACATAAACCTATACTTGAAATTCTGTCTCTCTCTCCCTCCTTCTTAGGAAACTCGGTCCTCAGGGTCGTTCCCCTTTCTTCCCCTTTCGTAATAGACGTGCGAGTAGCTTAGTAACACTCATCTAAAGTGTTTATTTACGTATTATTATTTTTTACGTTGTCACTTTTGGAATCCTAGGTCGAACAGTATGGAAGAGGAATTGGTCTCAGAGTCTCTACTGAAGTGTAAGACGGTTCTGACTTATAAGTCCTACTGCAAGGTCCACCCTCGTCGGTAGTCGGATTTTCGGCACGTGCGTCAGGGTCTTCTCGCGGATCTCCTCCACAGACGACCCTTGTCTCTCCCAGACGTCTGTCGCGGTACATCAGGGACACCCCGTGTACAAAAGTCTCTCACGCATACTTCCTACGTCTTGCCCTCTCGGACTGGAACACCTCACGTGTTTGGACCGGTACGGGCGGAGGGTTCCCGTAGTGTCTGGGAGGAGTAAGGAGAATAATCCTTCAGGACCCTTACTAAGTCCTTCCCGTGGACGGGTCTCCCTACTGCCACCAGATCCTCCTTGGAGCCCTCTGGGACACAACTCGTCTCGACTCGGGGTTCTGCGGACGGTCCCGTGGACACTTCCCGGAAGGGACGTCCGTAGTCTCGGTTCAGTCTCGTTTGTCGTGAACCGGCAAACCCGTTTCAGACCGGGGTGTCTGCTGCAGGGTCCCTCGAGAGTACCGGGGGAAGTTCGACTGCGTGGGTACCCTTCAGTGCGAAGGTTGAGCGTTTATCACAACTTAGTTGTCTTTCGTAAAGGAATTAGGACTCAACCTTAACCCGTGACCGGAAAGTGTCGTGCACTATTGGGGGTCCCGAGCCTCTTTGGTCTCCACCTGTACCGGGTCTCGACGCGTTCTGCGGATTCGAAACCGAGTACTTGGCCCACTAGAGGACGAAGAGGTCCACACTTACTCCCGTCGAGAAACACGGTCTCGACGAGTCCTTCACTTGTAGTTTAAGTAGTAAACTAGTAAATCATTGTAGCAAACAATGATTTCCCTCCGAACCCTTCGGACCGTACAGGTACAGGTACAAGTGCCAATTCAGCCTCATCGTATCCTAGTGGGACTCGTCGACTCAGAGTTATCTGGACAGGGGCATGGTGTGTGTGTTCGTGCACTTGTGTGTGAGGTTACGTGTGTGTGAGGTCACTCGTGTGTGTGAGGTCACGAGTGTGTGTGAGGTCACGAGTGTGTGTGGTCACGTGTGTGTGAGGTCACGTGTGTGTGAGGTTACGTGTGTGTGAGGCCACGAGTGTGTGCGGTCACGTGCGTATGAGTAGTACTGTATGTGTACACTCGTGTGTCTGTGTGTGGTCGTACCTTCCTGCGTCTGTAAAGGTGGATGCCCCAACACATGTGCGTGTACTGTGAGTCGCGTGTGAGTCGTGTGTGTCCGGAGAGACTCCCCACTCTCGAGTTGCAGGTCTTCCGTCCGGGAGGGGACGCGGGGGTTTGGACACGGGTGGAGGTACACCACGACGGAACAGACCTCGTCTGTGGAGGGGGGGTTGGACCCCCGGGACCTCCGTCCTGGGCGACAATGGCGGTGTCGGGGTCGGGGGACCGGGACCGGACCCGCCACGACGAGACACACCTTCCGGAGGAGACTGACCGGTGGGGCCCGTGAGACGTCCTGGGTCCGTCGTTGTTCGTCCTTTCGGGCTGCTTCAAAAGTCTGTCCTACGACTGTCTCGAGTCGTTAACTGAACACCTCCTAAATGTTTCTGACTTCTCTTTCCTCGCAACGATGAAAACGATTGGACCTTTCCCCGGAAGAGGTCCACCCGACTACGGACTTTCGATCCACGCTTCCACTCGTAGTACGACGGGCCCGTGTCTCTGGGTCGGGGGCTCGGGACCCGAGACGGACCTTGCCCGGGACAAATGGAGGAGGTCGACGAGGGGTGGCGTACGTCTGTAAGTGGGTCGAACAACCGTACGGGGTACCGTCTCCGACGGTCTACAGACCGTCCTGGAGTCTCAGTGTTTGATTTACATCGGAGCTACAGGGACTTTGTCTCGTTCCGGTTCAGGTCACGACCCTCGACTCCAGTCGGTTCCTACGACTTACCAGGTGAGACCCGGAAGAGTCTTTCTAAACGTAAGTAGTCCACGAAGGCCCGTAGTCCTCATAGTAGCTCCAATACCACGGTTCACTGTTAAGGACGTCATGACCGGGTTGAGTGTCGTTCGACAGCACTGTGGGTACCTGTCCTCCACGGACCACCATCCACACTGAGTCGGGACACGTAAAAGAAAACCTTTTGCCCCGGACCTGATCGGAGGTGCCGATCAGGACAGACTGTGGAGGTGGAACACACCACAGGTCAATCCTCTGCTACTGGCTCCTCCTCTCTGGAACATCTCTTACATAGACGCGTCGGGTCCTCTTACCTGTTGAATACACTTTGTCTTTTGAGACCTTCTGCACTAAGAGTAACAGCAGCGTTCTACCTATACGTGTTCTGGACCTCAAGTTAAAAGGGTAGTCTTTGCAATCTGGCCGACACACACACACACTACTTATAAGGTCCCCTGTGGTCCCCAGAGACCCACCTCGAGTGAGACGCAAACGTACAATGAATGCTGTCCTACTCCGGAGGATAGGATTGTTTCTGTCTGGTCGGTGTAACGACCTCTCTTTGTCGTGGTCTTATACTCCGACGTCTCGGGACGACTTAGAGTCTTTCAGGAGTCCGGACGCACGTTCCGGTAGTCCGGGACCTTAGTGCCCAAGAGTGTGTGTACTCCTTTATGTACTTACTTCAGTGTTTCAACGGTAGATACCTTTTTCCATGGACCGGGTTGCCAGTAGTAGAATTTACTATCATTGATTCGTAAATTGGTACACGGGGTCTCGACCCTCTTCCGGGACGTGTCCCCGTGTCCCACCTCACCACCACCCGCAGGTCCACTTCGTCGACGTCCCAGTGGGGAGGAAGTGACGATTGTGGGGGTAGGTCTGCCCTACAAACAATAGTAGTTGATAGGATGTGACTGACTGTGCAGTATTAATGAGTGTCAGACATCCTAGACACTAGGATAGTAATCCTAAGCGAGAAGTACAACATGAAAGTACCCAAACAAAAAGTAAAACGTCAGAGATTCGGCACAGGTTGAGAAACACTGGGGTCCCTGACGTCGTGTGGTCCGAAGGGACAGGAAGTGGTAGAGGGTCTCGAACGAGTTTCAGTACAGGAAACACAGCCACTGAGGTAGGTTGGTAGAGTAGGAGACAGCGGGAGAAGAGGAGGACGGGAGTCAGAAAGGGTCTTAGTCGCAGAAAAGGTCACTCAGCCGAGAAACGTAGTCCACCGGTTTCATAACCTCAAGGTCGAGTCGTAGTCAGGAAGGTTACTGATAAGTCCTGACTAAAGGAAATCCTAACTGACTAAACTAGAGGAACGTCAGGTTCCCTCAGAGTTCTGAGAAGAGTTCATTTTATTTATTTATTTTGACCTTTTTTTTTTTTTCCGAGAAGAGGTAGTGGTGTCAAGTTTTCTTAGTTAAGAAGTCGTGAGTCGGAAGAAATACCAGGTTGAGCGTGTAGGTATGTACTGATGACCTTTTTTGCATAGAAATTGATACACCTGGAAACAGTCGTTTCACTACAGAGACGAAAAATTATGTAACAGATCCAAACAGTATCGAAAAGAAGGTTCCTCGTTCGTAGAAAATTATAACACCCGAGTTCAGTGGTAGACGTCACTTAAACCTCGGGTTCTTTTATTTTAGACGGTGAAAAGGGTGCAGATAAACGGTACTTCACTACTCTGATTCACGGTGCTAGAACCAAAAAACTTACGACTCTAAATTCGGTTAACAAAGTGAGAGAAGAAAGTGGAAGTAGTTCTCCGAGAAGTCGAGGAGGAGTGAAAGACGGTAATCTCACCATAGTAGACGTATACACTTCGACAACTAATGACACCAGACATGTGTTTCCAATCCAGAAAGGTCCACCGAGTCACTATTTCTCAGGCCGACGGTTACATCCTCTGAGCCCAAGCTAGGGACCCAGTCCTTCTAGGGGACCTCCTCCCGTGCCCTTGGGTGAGGTCGCAAGAACGGACCTCTTGGGGTACCTGTCTCCTCGGACCGCCCGATGTCAGGTACCCCAGTGTTTCTCACCCTGTGTTGACTCGTGTCGTTACTGTTGTGGTTCCAATAAAATTCTCGCTCCGTCGTGCGAACACATACAAATAAACACTTATCATAAAACTTTGGATGACACTATATAGATAATTGATGGGTTATCGAAGTCGTGTGTGGAGTCAGGGGACGGTCTCAGGTCAGAGAGACCGGGTACATTAGTGAAGACCGGTTGTCCTGTGTACTCGTCACTACTACGGTCAAGGTCCGATTTCGCCGGTCTTCGTAGTCTTTGGGGTCAGAGAAGGGAGGACGGCACCGACCAGGACGCCGGTAGACAGGGTGTAGACGTCGACAGACAGTCACCCTAGATTAAGTCGTCTGCCGGAAGTGCTGGAAGATGCGTAGTAGAGTGACTAAACACATCACACACATGACACCTGTTCTGCATTTCTGAACCACGCAGTTTAGTCGCATTGGACTCCGGAATAGACGCTGGTGTCGTCTGACACCACGATAATATTATGGCATTTAAGACCACGTCTCCATCCCACGACGTCTTTATCTTTGGATTTCGTACACTATACTTGGGTTACCCTCTTATCACACACGTTCCTTTGTCTAAGGTCTTCGATTTTGTTCCCTCCGGGTAAGTTTTGTCTCTCGTCCATTACACACGAGCAAATTAATGAACCCAAGTCTTCTTCAAATGTTCTTCCTGTTAACTCGGTCTTTCTGAGTCGAGTAAACGTTTGTGTCTACTCTCTTTTATTATTCTGAGGTCTTAGACCCCGGGAACGTTCCAACCTACTGGACTAAGAAAGATCTGAGGTTTCTGACTTTTCGTCCTGAAATTTATTGGTTTCTCATTTTGATATCATTTTGAAGTTTCGTCGGAGATAATTCCTTTCCCTCTAAAGGACCCCTACTATTTCGTTTCTTTATATAACGCATGTTCTGGACACGGGACTACTCTGGCGGGAGGAACTGGTTTGGGACGGGTGAAGAAGACTCAGGAGGACAATTGATCAGGAGGAAAATTGATCTGGAACTTTGATCAGAAACCAGGTGACTCAGGTCAAAATCGTTCTTAGGGCGATTTGATCAAATTACTCTTAGGGAGGTGGGAACTATCGGTTAGTTCAAGGAGAAGAGGTTGGGAACTATCGATCGGTCAAGGAGGGTCACTAAAAGGGAATGAGAGGGATACCTGAAATTAGGGGTGACCGGAACGACATGGGGATCGACTCAGGTCAGAGAGGAGTTAACGTTATCAGAACTTATTTCAGAAGAAACGGACGAGTTGAGACAGGGTACCCTAAGAAGGTGTCGTAGGACCTTTCATCGACACTTATATAAATATCTTTTGTCTGGTCCGACGTGAGTCAAATGTTTCCTCACAACGGTGTACTTGGCACCAGGAAGAATCTTTCCCTGCTCTTGCACACTCTGAACCCAAGGTCCGTAAAGCCTCCGACCGTTTTGAGAGGTGGAAGGGTTTGTCTACATCAGGGGCTTCGGGTGTAGGCTAAGACACTTTAAACTCTCACTTAGATAATGACGTCGTGTGTAGTTGCAATGAACTTTTGTATAGGTAAACAAATATATACATCAAACCTTTCAAACGTCGTCAATTCAGATAACCTTTAAAACAGACCTCCCAGTAGTACGCTGGCACACACACACACACACACACACACACAACCCTACATTCTCCCTTTCTTTGGTATCTAAATCTGGTGTGGACCTCATTCAAAGGGGATCTTGGACCGTGATGTAAGACATGACAAGTACACGATACCGGTGTTTCATTGTTCGTCTTCGCCTCATCACTTTTGATCAATTTATACGTGATACCTGAGACACATATTTTATCTACTGAACTCTTGGGTGGCGCCTCGAGTCCCTCGGGAGGAGTCACGAGGCACCCCTGGACTTGCCCTTCCTTCAGGTTTCCCTCCCCTACGTACTTGTCCCTCTCGACTGAGTGAAACGCCGTCTCGTCTTTGATTGTGTTGTAACTTTTCGTCGATATGGGGTTATTTTTAATTGAATTTTTCATTTCCTGCAGTCTGGGAATCATTCGCGTAGAGAACCAGGGACCCTGTGGAAACGGTCAAGTGGAACGAACGCGGGAGTCTCACGTAGCGCGTGTCGAGAGGTCTCCCTCACGACAGAGGGACTCTTGGGAGGGGAGGACACAGAAAGGAAGAGAACTGACTAAGAAAGTCGTCTATGCGAAGTCGTAGGACGGACACAGTCCGTGTCCCTGGGTCACCACTCGGCTCAGGTAGTTCGATCATCATGTCTGTCCGTGCTTGGTTGGCGGGGCTACTTACAGGGTCAAGAGCCCATGGTACTCCACTTACTTCAGTCGCCCCCGGTCTCGGCCGGTGCAACGTTACATCCCGCCGGCAAACAGGGTAAATCCTCCCCTTTCGTACTAACACTGGGAACGAGACAGAAGGGTGAACTAAATCATAAAGAGGGTTTAAGATCAGAAATCGTTTTATAGAAATAACAATCGACATGGTTTTATTTCATTTTTCCCAAGGTGTTACGAGAAGAACTGTCGAGGTCGATGTCCACACTAAATCAGATTCTTCTCGAGTGCTCAAAACGTACTGGAAGGAAAGTTCCCGTCTCACGTCCCGTGAACCACTCTTTTTACGAACCTGCGTTCGTTGGTCCTCATCGATTCAGGAAGAGCGTTTAGTATTTCCTTTGTCAAGATTTGGACGATGAGGACGGTGGTTAACTAAATGATCCGTCAAAACAGTGAACGAACGACTACGGACACGCTTCGTAGGAACGGAGGGTAGCCGTTCCAATCACCACCTGTACCCTTTGGTGTCTAATCCGTCTCCGTGTACTGGATCTCGTAGACTCACTAGACGTCGAAGGATAATCTTTTTAGATGTTAATGGACAAATAGAATAGTCTAAAAAAAAAGTAATTTACATAGGTCGTCATTGTTCGATTTTTTGTTTTCACGTACAAACCACTTTTTAGTGAAGACAAAAAGTTCTTGTAACTACCATTTGCACATGGTCCGTACTGGACAGACGGTTACAAATAGTGGGCGTACCGGCCCTTCCTGTACCACTGCAGTGTCGGGTGGGTCGTTAGTTTCTGTGGGTGGACGACCCCTTCATCGTTTCTAAAATTGTTCTATTACGGAGTTCCACGGCTAAATTGAGTTCGTCGACCGTCTTTCATTCATTCGATGAGTGAGACTCATCGAACTAAAATTTAGTCTATCGACAAAAGATTTAATTAAAACGGCCAAAAGTTAAGGTTCAAGAAAATACGTACCCGTTTTTAACTTCTTTGTAGATAATTATCCAACCGGGGTATTGTCTTTTCGAAACGTTTGGCGATTACTGCGTCAAAAGATAGTCACAGCAGTCTGCGAAGTTTATCTTTTGTTCTAGTAATATCATTAACAATTTGTAAAATGTGTTAAGTACTTTAGTTATTTTTCGAAAGACGTCAAATAAAACTACTTCCACTTTGTAATACTAATTACAAGATCATATAAGTCGATTTTTAAATTGTGACTTACATCTTAATAAAAACCCATTACTACACTTCTGTGTAAAACCACTTCGTTTTGTAGTGCCGTCTTTGTTTTAAGAATGACTTTTTTTTTTAGGTACTTAATCTTAAAGTGAAACTTGACTAACCCGAAGGGACCACCGAGTCGACCATTTCTTAGACGGATGTTACGTCCTCTGGACCCAACCTAGAGACCCAACCCTTCTAGGGGACCTCTTCCCTTACCGATGGGTGAGGTCATAAGACCGGACCTCTGAAGGTACCTGACGTCTCTCAACCTACACTGACTCGCTGAAGGTGAAACGTGACTAATATCACGTAGGTGTTATGCACACGTGCACACGTGCACACGATCCAGCACAGACTGAGAAACGTTGGGGTACCTGACATCGACGGTCCGAGGTAGGTACCCCAAGAGGTCCGCTCTTATGACCTCACCCAACGGTAAAGGAAGAGGTCCCCTAGAAGGGTTGGGTCCGTAACTTGGACCAGAGGACGTCTAAGAAATGGTGACTCGGTGACCCCTTCGGAGATGTTCCGTGGTCAGTCAAGTCAGTGAGTCAGAGATCCTGGGGTACCTGAGTCGTGTGGTCCGAAGGGACAGGTAGTGGTTGAGGGTCTCGAACGAGTCTGAGTAGTGGTGACTCAGCCACTACGGTAAGTTGGCAGAGTCGAAGACAGAAGAGGAGAACGGAAGTCAGAAAGGGTCGTAGCCCCAGAAAGGATTACTCAGTCAAGAAGTGTAGTCCACCGGTTTTATAACCTTGAAGTTGAAGTCGTAGAAGTCGTAGTCAGGAAGGTTACTTATAAGTCCTGACTAAAGGAAATCCTACCTGACTAACCTAGAGGAACGTCAGGTTCTCTAAGAGTTCTCAGAAGAGGTTATGGTGTCAAGTTTTCGTAGTTAATAGGACACGAATCGAAAGAAATAACAGGTTAAAAGTGTAGGTATGGACTGATGACCTTTTTGGTATCGGAACTGATCTACCTGGAAACAACCGTTACATTATAGAGACGAAAAATTATACGATAGATCCAAGAAGTATCGAAAAGAAGGTTACGTCGATGTAAGTTTGACATAAGATAACCAAGTCTATAAGGGGATCAGTTTTATCCTCAAGCTAATAATCTACATGTTTTAAAATTATATACGTTTCTCGTTGATTTGGTATATGAAAAACCAATTCCTACTACAATTTACACTTATTCACAATCGATAGATCCCCTTAATTTTAATTGAAACTGGAGATACAGTACGACAGATTTTTAAATTAAGTTAAACCGATAATCCGAACTTGTCTTTCGATTTTGGTGTCTCGAAGATCTTGATTTACATTCGAAAATAGAAGTATTATTGATATCTGTGTTTTCGTGATTGTTCTTTTCCCCCTTTTTACTAGTTAATCTGAAGTAGTTATGATAATTAAATACAAGAAGTCCCCGGAGAATTCACAGAGTCACCATTTCTTAAGTGGACGACTCTTCTTCCTCTGAACCCAAGTTGGGGACCGGGTCCTCTTAGGGCGTACAGTATCCCGTTGATTCGGGTACACGGAGTTGATGGCTCGGACGCGAGGTCTCGGGCCCCTGGTACCGATGGCTCGGACGCGAGGTCTCGGGCCCCTGGTGCCGATGGCTCGGACGCGAGGTCTCGGACCCCTGGGATCTTCGGTGTGTCGGATTTCGGACACGGGGTGTTACTCTTTGGACACGTGGTGTCACCTCTCATTGGTGACAAGTGACGTTGGTCTCTTTTCGAGTGTCCCGTTACTTCTGGGTCGTGTCGGTTTTTGTTTTATTTCTTTCGTTCTTTTTCTTTTTTTCAATACGAGAAATCTTCTGTGTAAATTCTTTTCCCTTTCCGTTCTGGATCGGTCCCCTTTTATAAGTGCTATGTATATGTAGACTGTTGTCTATACATAAGTCTCATGTAAAAAAAATTGAGGTTGTTTAGTTATTGTTTTTGTTTGTTGGATTAGAAGTTTCCTCCGTTTACTAAACTTCACTGTTGAGTGGTTTCTTTTATGTTTGGTCAGAATCTTTCTCTTTGTAACTAAATGGCTGTTTCCAGGCAGATCAGTTTTGATACCGAAAAGGTCATTAATGCATGGCTACGTTCTCATCCTGGCATCTCTTTCGACTCGTGGCTTCTTGGCTACGAAACCATGACACCACTACCTCTTCTGAGAACTCTCAGGGAACCTGACGTTCCTCTAGTTTCATCAGTTAGGACTTCCTTTAGTCGGGACTTATAAGTAACCTTTCTGACTACGACTTCGAGGTTTAAACCGGTGGACTACGTTTCTTGATTGAGTAACCTTTTCTGGGACTACGACCCGTTCTAACTTCGTCCTCCTCTTCCCCTGTTGTCTCCTAGTCTACCCACCTATCGTAGTGACTAAGTCACCTGTACTCAAACTCGTTCGAGACTCTCAACCACCACCCGTCGCTTCGGACCGTATACACGACGTCAGATACCCCAGTGTTTCTCAGCCTGTGGTGACTCGCTGACTTGACTTGATTTGAAGTTTGAATACTTTTCCTTGAGTGGTAGTAATCAGTAGTCTCTATCCTACAATTTTAGCGTCACTCCAAGGTGAGAACTTCCCGTTATTAATTTTACTGACTGTCATGGTTCAGAATCCTTAAATCTCGTCGACCCGTACGTTTCGTATCGGTGAAACTGTTTGTTCGTCGAAGAAAAGTCCAACTTGCATGAAAATGATACGTTGGGACGTTGAGGTGAGCTTCCGTACATAGATTCTCTTTACTTTCTGTTACTGTTCTTTTACCGAACATTTTATTATAAGTATCGTCAATATAAGTAATAACGGGATTTGACCTTTGGTAGGTTGAAGATGTTGGTCTCTAACGTATTTTGTAAAACGAGTCGGTTCCTTCGGTCTGTATTTTCTTATGTGTGAGTACTGAATACTAAGGTAAATATACCTCAAGTTGTCGTCCGTTAGATTAAGTACCCCTATCTTTTGTCTCGTTACCAGAGAGACCCCGACCCCTCTCCCTGACTGACGTTTCGTCGAACTCCCCTCAAAGACTCTATTTCTTTACTCAGATACAGACTAACCCTACAACCAATGTGTCCGTGGATACGGTACGGTTGAGAATCGTTTTATTTTCGAATGTCAAATATGTAAATGGAATTCAATGTGTTCTTTCGTTTTTGTTGTCCATTGTTTCTGTCTAGTCAAATTATAAACAACAAAAAGTCAACGAGTCCGAACAGGTCGAGAAACACTGGGGGACCTGACGTCGGGAGGTCCGAAGAGACAGGAGGTGCTAGAGAACCTCAAACGAGTTTAAGTGTAGGTAACTCAGCCGTCACCTGTCATCGGGCGTCCGAGGTGACAGGTACCCTAGCAGGTCCGTTCTTAGGACCTCACCCAGCGGTAAAGGAAGACGTCCCCTAGAGGAGTCGGGTCCATAGTTTGGGCATAAAGGACGCAACCGTCTGTCTAAGAAGTGGTGACTTAGTGGTCTCTTCGGGACTTTTAAAGATCTAGACTCATAAATTATCACATCTCATTTTTTTTGGGATTGAAAACTTCGAAAATCGTTTAAATTTAACAGATTCGATAATTTTTTTTTTTTCCTGTTACTTTAAATTGGGATTTCTCCTTAATTCGATGATTTATTTTCTACTCTTAAATATACCACGAGTTTTATATTAAAACTTCAAAATACAGAGTCGAGAACACTTCCTAAAAACTACCTTGAAAAGAATTTACCCATAGATCGTGGTCCTACCCTACTTTAACTTTGGGTATTAAAAGTTGTAGTTTTAAGTTAATTTGTAAATTTTATAAGTATCTATTCCTGTTAAATAAATTATTTGAACAGAAAGTTTTTATTCCGGTAAGGGTCGGAATAAAGGAGGTAAGTCTTGACTAAAGGAAATCCTAACTGACCAACCTAGAGGAGCTTTAGGTACCCTGAGAGTTTTCAGAAGAGGTTGTGGTGTTAACCTTACACTTATTCTTGTTATCAGACTTACCTCCTTCTTTCGGTCTTTGATACTTCCATAGACTGGACTTTGTAGACGAATAAAGTTTTATTTTAATCTTACCTCTTAAAGGAGGAAACAACTCCTTAAACGAAACTCGAATGGTGTATATAGTTGTTGACATCCTTCTTATAAAAGATTTAATTTTTATGATACTAATATCTTTTCTCAGTTAATTCCTGTAGTTGTCGAAGTTCAAATAATTGGTATTTTACGTTAGAACACCATAATATCGTTTAAAAAACTTTTATAATGTTTTTCTATATAATTTTGATGTAATATGTCTTTTTATAGTCACTGGTTTATACTTGTTATTTATACGATTTATTGACTATTTTAAACACTTATACATCGTTTTTTTAATAAGACGATTACAATAAAATTACAAGTATACTAGTTATCTTTTTAATTTAAAAGGAAATTACATATACCATGGAATTACCAATATGTTAAAAAGTATCGACAAATTATCTTAATAAAATCTCCGGGTAGTTACATCATATTTTATTGACAATAAGTCATTTATTTGTAAAATTTTAATGAATTTAATACAAATAAAGGAGAGAACACAAGGGTTTTGACAGTGTCAAACCTACCGTTTAAACTAGTTTGATGAATCGGTGTAAGTTTAACACTACAACCTCTTCTGAAACTCTCAGGGAACCTGAAGCTCCTCTAGGTTGGTCAGTTAGGATTTCCTTTAGTCAGGACTTATCAGTGACCTTCATGACCACGACTTCGACTTCGGGGTTATGAAACCGTAGACTAGGTTTGTCAACTGAGTAACCTTTTCTGGGGATACGACCCTTTCTAACTCCCGTCCTCCTCTTTCCCCACTGTCTCCTACTCTACCAACTTACCGTAGTGGCTGAGTTACCTGTACTTGAACTCGTTGAAGGTCCTCTATCACTTCCTGTCCCTTCGGATCACAAGACATCAGGTACCCCGGAGTGTCTCGACTTGTACTACCTCGTTAACTTCTTTTTGTTGAATCGGTGTTCTTCCTTCACCGACAAACAGGGATTCTCGTTTTCTATTCGGTTACTTTCCGAGGTTCCTTCCCTACGGACTGACTTGATCGTAAAACTTTTATGGTGTAGACCTTTTGTTTATCCCTGACGTAAAAAACTCCACGTCTAAGGACCGATTCTCAACCTCCCTACGCTACTCTGGACAGGTACTAAAGTCCAACCCAAAGGACCTACACCGAAACCTATTTCGAGTCACGTGTTCGGTGAATTATCGTTGACAAGGACATTAGTACCGGATGCCCTTCTTGACCCAACTCCCTCTTTAGTCCTACCTACTACGTCAGAGACATCTCGGGGTGTGGTGGGACGACGTCGACCCTTACCGGAAGGTCGAACGGACTTGAACCCTGTAGGGAATTGGGACTTACGTCCAGTGGTGTTCTTCCCGACACGGGGCCCCGTTCCGCGGTCCCCCCGACAGAGACCCGTCGTGCGGTCGTGGACTCTACCCTCCACCGAACAACGTCTTCCCTCGGGACCCGTGACGTGGCGTCGTGAGTGGTCCGAGTGGATCCCGACGGCGGATATACATGTGCCCGGCACACGGGTCGTTTCCTGAGTCAAGGCCTCGATTGCCTTTACCTAAAAGAGTAAGTGTGTACCCGTAGAGGACAGTTGAGCACCGTCGGGATAAAGGTAAAGCCCTTTTACATCGTCTTCGTTGACTACCGTGCCAGGAGGGTCCCACCGACACAAAGGGAGGGACTGCACCCCCCCGTGGTTCCGTTCCTCGGAAGACTCACCCTGGGTGTCTTGACTACCAGACATGTACCGGACTACCCGACTCTTTCCCGAGGTCCATCGTGTCTGTTCTTAGACCAAGGGAAGTTCCTCTGCCCATTCAGAACCCGGACAGAGATCGGGACTAGAGACGAAGGAGTCGAGACCTCAGAAATGTCTCTACCCCCGCCCGATCCACCTGAACCCCTCGTCTCTGTCCGTGTGTCCTGCAAGTGGCGGGACCACCTCCGAGAGGGTCTCGGTTCCGTCCAGACGTTTAACTACGACCGGCATTAATGACGAGTCATTATCGACCAAGAGGTAGTAAGTGGACAGAGAACGTGTCATTCACACAAACCGACCAATATTAAGTCTCGTTAGTAAAAGATTAGTGTAACCTTCCATTACTAAATGGTTTTACGGTAGATTGTTTTACGACACGTGTTTTTTCTCTTCTCTTTACCGTTTAATAGGAATGTTTTCTTTTGTTGGTTTAAGGGGTTTATCGGGGACGTCATTTTCGAAAAAAGGACAAAAAACACGAAGTAGACGACTAAGTAAGAGGAAAGTTCCGGACAAGAAAGACATGTAAAACCACCTTTTCCTTTTCTTTTAGATCAAAAGGTTACGTTTCTCCCATTAAATGTTTATAGCAAAAGGTTTTGAGTCGGGACATTTAAGGTAAATAGTTAGTGTCCGTTAGCTTTCGGAAGTGTGAAATCTCAAGACGAGGGTCGGGATTTTGAGACAGATCAACAATTAGATATCTATTAAAAATGCGGGTTTAATGGTTAGTAATACTTTCTACTAAAATCTAACCTTAGATTCCTTCTCAAAATATCGTTTCTCTCGTCAGTTCTGTCGTAAATCAGCTGACATTTGGTAAACTTATACTCCAACCAGTAGGGAGTTATAGGGATCTCCTAACCAGGGTCCTGGGGTCTCCTAGGTTTTAGGTTTTACTACCTACCTTTACTCTCTTCCCTTTACTTTCTACCCTTCTCTCTACGGTTAAGGATCGCTAGGACCCTCGGGAGTCATTGAGAACTACAGACAGGGAAGAGGGAGGAGCGCATACTTTGGACTGCTGTATCGAAGATAGGGGTGGTGTCTGTGGAGGGTAGACGAACCAAAGAGCGAGATTTACCTTTTACGATGTCATAAATGTATTTGGATGTGTGTAAGAGGGCGTAATTTAGTAGAGATCTAGTGAATATTATGATTCCTGTTACCTTTACGGTACATTTATCAACGGTCGACGTCGTTCAATTTTTAAAAGGAAAAACCTTGAAAGACCTTAAAAAAAGGTGTATAAAAGTTGGGTCACAACTAACTCAGGTGCATACGTCTTGTGTGGTACCAGTAGAACGAGAGGAATAGTCGTCTTTAACACTGCTACTTTGGTGGTAGTTCCACTTTCCCGTCTCCCGTTCCCAGAAGCTCGGACTTCGTCGTGCAACGTATGGGTGTCGCCAGGCATTTGCAAGTCCTACAGGTGAATGGACCAGTTGTCTTTCTGGGTCGAGAGCCCCAGGGGACGGGTCCGGTCGTCTTTCCCTCCCTGGGGTCCGTACAGGAGAAGACGGGCACTCTCACAAAACTTCTCCGACAGGGTGAGGGTTATTGACCTGACCTTGACCGACTAAATTTCCATCTTCTTAGGGGACAAAGGAGAGTGTCTTACTCCGACTTAGGACGGGTCGAGGTCGGGGTCCACGGGTGTCACGGTTGTGGGGTCCGTCCGTAGGAACCGACGTCGGGGACCCTGCACCGGAGATTTTGTCCGTTTACTTACTGATGTCCGGGCGGTCAGTAACGGACTCACTTGGACCCGAGGATCGTCTCAGAGGACTCGGGGTCTACGTCCGGAAAGAGGTATGTGGTGGACGACAGTGACTCTCCTGATTCCCTGTTTTGCCTGTTCCGGTGAGAATCGTTAGTCCTCGAGAGTCATCGGGAATTACGGACAGGGAGGAGAGTTACGAATATTTTGGACAACTACATCGAAGAAAGGGGTGGTGTCTATGAGGGATAGACGAACCAAATAAAGAGAGAGATTTGTACGTGAGTTTTTGGGTCCCCGGGGAGTTTTAACCCGTGCAAAGGGTACCGAACGGGGGGAAAATGCTCGAACGGTGGTGAGTTTTCCTTACAAGAATCAGGTCACTCTTGAGATGAGGGAGGTTCGGACGAACTGGAGGTTGGGGTTGGTCGAGGGCACTGTGTGCCGAGAGTTCCCTTCTGAGTTCCTGACACTTTAGAATAAGGTCCAAATGAATTTTAGGTCATGTTAATTGAAAGTTCTATTGATGTATTAATCCGACGGGAGTCCTTATACGATATTATGTACACTAAAAAAAAATTAACCTCCAATCAATGAAATGTTATAACATAAGCAAAACGGTATGTAGTTGTACTTAGGCGGTGCCCGTATACGTACAAAGGGTAGGACTTGGGAGGAGGGAGGAGGGAGGGGCATGGTAGGGAGACCCGGCAGAGTCACGTGGTCGGGGTTCGTAGGTCATAGGACGTAGCTTGGACCTGACCGTTAAGTAAAGCATATACTATAATATGTACAAAGTTACGGCAAAAGGGTTTAGTAGGGTAGGGGAAGGTGTCTTAGGTTTTCTGACAAATGTGTAGACACAGAGAAAACGACAGAGCGTATGTCACAATAGCAATGGTAGAAAGATTTAAGGTATATATACGTTATCATATGACATAACCACAAAAAGGAAGACCGAATGAAGTGAGACATATTATCCGAGGTCAAAGTAGGTGGAGAAATCTTCACTAAGTTTACAAAAGAAAAATTACCGACTCACTATGAGGTAACACATATACATGGTGTCGAAAGAATAGGTAAGTAGACGACTACCTGTAGATCCAACGAAGGTACAGGACCGATAATATTATGTACACAAAAATTTGGAGAAAGGTGATTCACTTGGTCTCTACTGGCGCGAGTGTCCCCGACGTCCGACGGTGGGTCGACCAATGGAAAGGAGTCTCACTTCTATGTCTTCGAGAAGAAACGTCACTCTTACCTTATGCTCGGTACATACTTGGCATGAGTGAGAATGGGTCTTGGAGTCCCGTCACACGTCTAAGTGTCTCTCCTCGGGACCCCGTCCGTTCTGGACTAGGACCACCGTAAGGTTCCCCCTTTCCCGGGGGGTGCTCCGGTGCCTGGGTCTTTACTCGAGACCAAACAAAGTTTATCGGAGTCCGTCTTACGGACAGAAGTAGGAGGGCCGATTCCCCTTTGTTTGCAGACAGGATAAACAGGGTTCGCCGACGTCACATGGTGGGGAAGTGTGGACCTGTGTCTCTATGTCCCCGCTCCGATCTGATAGCAGTGAGGTATTGGGGTTCTACGGTAGTCAAGTACGTTACCCTTCCTTTTCATTGCACAAAGTGGACGGACCCCCGGAAAGGTGTGGAGACCCTGACCACACGCATCCTTTCCTACCAGACCAGAGGCGGTACGGAAATATCTTTGGACGTTGTTTCGTGTCGGAATCGTCTTCCAGAGTCGGTTACCTTGTGGGGTACAGTCCTCTCCGCTTCCCTTCTGCATCTCTGTCCACCTTAGACTCGGGAGTCTCCGGAGTGTGAGTGTTTTACGCATCAGAGCGAAAATTTTAAAAAGAAAAGAAAAGAAAAGAAAAAAAAAACGACACAGGTGTTATCGTCCGCCTAGGATACCAATATTTGAAGTTCTTTCGGGACCGGAGGTAGACGACGTGTTCTACGTTTCACTTTATAAGGACGTCCGTGTCCTGAGAGTCGTTCTGCCCACTTTCAGCACCCTTCTTCTCCGAAGGAGACGACGGATCTACGAAGGTCCTGTCATACACACACTAGGGACCTCCCTCCTCCAAAGAGTTTCGCGTTTGTTGTTACATTGTAGTGCGGGTCACACGTAAGTCGTAGTGTGTATTTGCGTCGCACAGGAAATTCAGACCTCCGACAGTGATAGACCGTAAGTTCCACGACCTTAAATACGTTTCTGTCGGACAGACATTTCACTCAAAAGTTCCGTGACTCATTTATCTTTACCACCGCAATCGTTACCGGAGCCTCCTCAGTTATCTGGTCGCATTACGCCGGTCCCTTGGTGCCGTTGTCTACTTACTTTTCCCGGAAGCGAAGAGTAAATCAAGTGCCAGTCGGTCGCTACCCTTTAACAGAATGTCTAGTGTCGGCATTTCGAAGGATCTCCGCGGGTTCGGATGTACGAAGGAAAAGTCTTCCAGAAAGAAATCCCTTTCTACGTGGAATTCTTTTTGCGTGCAAAGTGCCTAGTGGTTTGTGTGTCCACAGTCTCGACGACGACACTCAGGATACCCGAGGACCCAGCGTACTCGGGTAGTGGCCGGACCCCGACTTGGGACCTCGTCTCTGCGAATACCGTCAGTACATTTTCCTCAGGACACTGACGACTACCCGGACCACTCTACGCTCCTTCTACAAACCGGCGTAGTACTTGTCTAGACATTCCTTTAAGTGATGCCTTGACTTTCTCAACTCCAACGGACCTAATTATCGAAGAATACTACTACGGGTTGGAAAGGTAGTGACTATGGGTGTTCTCAACGAAGGAACGTCGTTTCCGTTCCTTCTGTACGAATTAAAGAAGTGTGAGGGTCGAGGAAGGAACAAATTTCGTGAACGAGAAGTAAGAAACTACAACAAAGTGCCACTCACTAGTTTTTTGTTCTGGTGATAGAGACTCAATGATTTACTAATGTGTCAACGTACATATGCACTGATATAGACTTCCTAGTGTTAAAATTAAAATTTTTGACCTTCTCGTTTGGTTAGCAATCATCGTCCTTCGAAGAAAAGTCTTTACTGTAACCGGTACTTATATAAAAAAAGAAACACTAAAATCTTTATTTGAATCAAGAATAACGTGTTATCATGTGCACGTAATCACCTTTCCAAAACGTGGTCGTTCGTTATTTTACCTTCTTTGCCTTTGACATATATGTATATTGAATCTTCACCAATGACACTATTTACCCCGAAGAGACCACCGAGTCACCAAATTTTTTTTTTTTTTGGGTGGACAGTTACGTCCTCTACCAAACTAAGAACCTAACCTTTCTAAGGGACCTTCTGTTTTACCGTTGGGTAAGGTCGTAAGAACGGACTCTTTGGGGGACCTGTCTCCTCGGACCGCCCGATATCAGGTACCCCAGTGTCTCAGTCTGGTTTGACTCGTCGATTCGTTGTTGTTGTTGCCACTATCGCAATAAATAAAACGATTAGAAACAAGGTCAACAAAAAGAGGAGAAAAATTTTTTTTAAAAGTTTATAATTAAAGACAAAAAGGAAGACAAACCATTCAAAATATTGAATTATACTTTGTTTGTACAAAGAGTATAGTAATTCATCAGATCAAATTTTTGAGATTGACATTGATAGTTATAATTTGATATGAGTTTTGGTCGGACGTCTCTCGATGTCTCTCTGAGGGGCCCCCGGGTCACCAGTTCTGAGACGTGAGGGTCACGTCCCCGTACCCAAACTAGGGACCCGTCTCTCGACTCCAGCTCGTACGACATACCGTACCAGTTTAATTTCTCTTTTCTTTTCTTTTCTACCAAAGACCTCGCTACTCGTTGTAACACCTACATAGTTAGACTCGTTACTTTTTATAAACTGATCATTATCGTATAAGTTTTCGTCTCTGTAATGAAACGGTTGTTTCCAGACAGATCAGTTCCGATACCAAAAAGGACACCAGTACATACCTACACTCTCAACCTGACACTTCTTTGGACTCGTGGCTTCTTAACTACGAAAACTTGACACCACAACCTCTTCTGAGAACTCTCAGGGAACCTGACGTTCCTCTAGGTTGGCCAGGTAAGATTTCTAGTCAGGACCCACAAGTAACCTTCCTGACTACGATTTCGACTTTGAGGTTATGAAACCGGTGGAGAACTCTTCTCAACTGAGTAACCTCTTCTGAGACGACGACCTTCCCTAACCCTCGTCCTCCTCTTCCCCTACTGGCTCCTACTCTACCGACCTACCGTAGTGACTGAACTACCTGCACTTAGACTCACTTGAGGTCCTCAACCACTACCTGTCCCTCCGGACCGCACGACGCTAAGTACCCCAGCGTTTCTCAGCCTGTGCTGACTCGCTGACTTGACTGACTGACTGACTTCTCGAGTCACAAAGCTAAGATTGAGTCTGGTCCTCAGACCTTACCTCTTGTAAACGATGAACCGTCTTTGGGACCATATGTACGGGGATAAAATACAAGTTCTCTATTGTCAGTTGTTATTTTTTTTTTTTTTTGTCCCTGTCAGATTAGTTTTCCCGTTTTTAAAATTGTCTGGTAAAGTGTTTTCTTTTTATGTGTTTATTAATTATCCGTGTGATTTTTACGAAAGTAACAGTAATCAAGAGCCACTTTACGTTTACTTTTGGTGTTTTTCTATGATGAATTGTGGGGGATCTTAGTGATTTTAATTCTGACTGGTACGTTTTCAAACTTCCCTAGTAAGATTGCCCTTGAGAACATGTAACAAATACCCTTTCATCTTACATTGTTCGTGGAACCTACTTTTAGAGAGACACTAAAAGTATTTTGATTTGTGTGAATGGAACACTAGACTATTAAAGTGAGGACCCACAAATAGATCTCGAAGGGTCCTCCGTAATCACCACTTCTTGGACGGACGGCTACGTCCTCTGAGTTCTCTGTATCCAAACTGGGGACCGTTGGGTGGCGTCATAAGAACTGACCCTTTAAGGTACCCGTCTCCTCGGACCACCCGATGTCAAGTACCCCAACGTTTCTCAGTCTGTACTGCCTGTGTATGTATGTGTGTGTCCTCAAATAGATTTTATTTGATTTTGTTTTATTGACATAATACAAACTTTTCGATTCAGTTTTTCCAAAAGACTTCGTAATCCGGATAATCTCACATTCAAAGAACTTCTTCGTTCAAACACCAGACGTGTTGCTTCCTAGGAGTGAATCAGAACGGGGTAACCGGGTGTCATGTCTCGTCTCACTGAAGGGAGATCACCGTCAGGCGATTATTTTAGAACGTTTACAGTCACTTAGTTATTTACTTATCTTTCAAGCTAAATTTACTACTTATTAAAATTACTGAACCGAAATAGGTCGAGTAAAGTACGTGTTACACACACTACTCCACCCCCTATTTAGTCATAGAGTGTTCGTTATTTGTGCGGTCTTTTCGTCGTAGGAGCCAAGTCAGTAGTCGTCTAGTAACAGTTCGTCGGCCACTCCCGTAACTCCCTTAAGTAGTCGACCAGACTAAACAAGACCACCACTCAGACCGTTATTCTTCTCGTATTTATCCTCTATGATACCAGGTGGTTCCGGCCTTCGGACGTGGAAAGAGGTTACACTGAACCACGGTAAATCTTTTTGAGAAGATCCCCCTACGATGCTCGTAACTAAACCAGTTCACGTAAGAGTTCGCGTGGAAAGTAAAAGGTTTTCCGAACTTTCGACTTTTGGCCGAACAGATTCCTGACACAAAAGACGAGACTTCCTTGCTCTCAATGACGGAGAATGAGGGACTCGGTCGACCCTGGAAGCTCTTTTCTAGGAAGATAACACTAAGAACCTGATCTCTTCGAACGGTATCAGCCTTAGAGAATTTGGTTGTGTCAACGACCCAAGGTAGATCTAATAAGAAGGATCTTGATTTTTGAACCTCGTTACTCTCTGTTACATTAGAAATTTCACTTTTTTATCGAAAAGCTCACGTCTCTAAGGAACTTTCTCATCAGCGAAAGAGTGGATTGCATAATAATCGTTTGTGAAGCCGTGGGATTAATAAGAGTGTCACTGAGGACCTTGTGTTCACTTTTACAGCGACAATTACAGAAAGGCACTCTTAGACCATGACTTCTGTCAAATTAACCGATAATGTCAGGACTTTATTCTACATTTAATATATTTATCAATTTTGGGAGTTTCAGACACGTTTGTCCGAAATTCACTTAGCGAGTGTTAATCTTCCAGGCCAACGGGTCACCCCGGAGTCTGAAGGTGTGGGTTGGGGTACTTCGGCCCTTCACTTTGACAGACCTCGCCGACTCAAAACCCAGTGTTTATCGAGTGAACGAAGGGACAGGACTGTCCCGTCTGCCCAGACACACGTCACCCTTTTGTCTTAATAAACAAGGGTCCGGGGTTCCGAAAAACTCAAAGTGTAATAAGAAACTCAAAGTCTAGAGAGAAGACGGACGTTACCTCACTCTCCCATTGTCCGTCCTTCCGGTCCCCAGAGGTTTACCTCCTTTATCCGAAGTTCACAGTCTGTCAAAAAAACAGAGAGAGAATTCACCATCCCCCTTTGTTTGTTCACAATCTAAAAAGGGAAGAGATATGTCTAAATATTTCTCCGAAGAGAATTTTAAGACCCAACGGTATTGCTGTGGACCGAGGTGGTCTTGAATCGAAAAGAGTTTGGAACTCGATTCGTTACACAAAAAGAATACCTTCACAAACAGCATTCGATACAATCACTTGATACATAAATGGGTGGGACCTGAGACAGAAGTTCAGTCAAGACGGACTCTGAGTCTTGCCTGAACTGTTTGGTCACACAACACGAGATGTAGCGAGAGGATTAGATGCGATTACTTTGATATATAAACGAACCTTTAGACGGAAAGAAGTTCTAAGGACAGCTAGCAAAATAACGGGCCTACTGAGTGGACCACGGTTACAATAGAGTTTTACGTACACACCCACTCCCGGGACCACGGTAAGAGACTCAAAACTCTGAAAAGGAAAGAGATTAATCGTCTGGCGAGCATCGATACACTGTAGGACGATTCCTGATCGTCCCCCGTGAGAAAGACGAGGGAAGACTACAGATACAGTCTTCGAAAGACATAAAGAAAACATGATATTATTTTGAAAATAATGTGTTTTCGAGACTCGTTAGTTCGGAGCAGCGACCGGGGTCTAACTTAAGGAGAAGAGGCCTCCAGTTCTTAGGACCGTAGAAAGTACCAAGTCGTTGTTGGAAAGCCCTTGACTAATATTTTGCGTGGACCCTTGTGGTAGACTCTGTCCCTTGCGACCTGGACGGAAGGGCCACTACCTCACCACGTCGGTAACCTTCTACGGTCGGACGACCCGTCACCAGACGACCCGTCACCAGACGGACGTCGCGATTCTGATCGCTGGGACGTACCGAGACGTTTGAGGAGTCGAATACATACTCCGGAATGCAACTTCATCAGACCCACTATGTCCCAGTGGTACACGTCCAGGTGTCGTCCCTTTTTCCCTTTTTCCGGTCTTCTGTACTTGATCTGTTCCCGTGGTCCCCTCCATAGCCCGGTTTCCTGTGCGATTAGTGTGCTGAACCCGTTTGAGGGTCTCTACCACCTCCTGTCCCTGCGGGTCGCACGACGTCAGGTACCCCAGCGTCTCAGCCTGAGTCGAACGACCGAATTGTTGTTGTCGTTGACGTAGTACGAACGCGCGCGGGTGGGCGGGACGTCGGTCTCCCGGCCTACCCTGTCCCAATTGAGATGTTCGGTGGAGGAACAGGGAAGAGACCCCACCTCGACTTGGTGGACCGCTGTCGGGGTCAGGACATATCGTGGGGGTCCCTGGACGCGACACCCTTGTGCTCCGGGAATCGGACGGGGGGAGGTCGGGGTCAGGACATATCGTGGGGGCCCCTGGACGCGACACCCTTGTGCTCCGGGAATCGGACGGGGGGAGGGGTTCCCGCAACAATGGTCCACTTTGTGTGGCGCAGTGGCCGGACGGAGCGAGGCGACACCCTACCGAGGACATTTCACATTGACTGTGTGTCCCCTCTCTCACCAGGACCCTTGGTCGTAGTAAGGAGTGGACGACGTCGGTCTCGAAGTGCCCTGTAGGAGTCACCGGCCGTGAGAGAGTGGGGATGGAGGACACATTGGACTTCGAGGAGTGGACAACAGAGGTGGTCTCGGTGGGTAGGGTCTGGGACGTCGGTGGTGGGTTCGATGGTGGTCGGGGGTGGACCCACGTGGGAACGAGGGAGTCGGGACGTAGTGTCTCGTCGGCTCCCTAGAAGACCTCGTTCGCAGCCCGACACACAGGACGGGAGGTGACTGGAGGGTGGAGTAAAATCTCGGTTTAAGAGTTGGTATCCGGAAGGGACCCAGAGGTCTGGGGAGTCCTTTATCTCGGACAGACGAGACGGGTAGGGGGGTAGGTCGAAGTGACAGGGGAGGGGGTAGGTCACTTTAAGTCTGGGAGGGACGGTGTCCCGCAAACATGGGCAACAAGGAAGATCTTAGTTTTTGACTGTCCCGGTGTAGTTTCCCTGAGTCTTCGGTGGAACTCACAGAAGGTAACCGGTTTTAGTCTTGTTAGACTAGAAGTAGCTCCCTGTACAGATATTACCTGACTTGAGAAATACTTAGGAAATATAATTTTTGGGTTGAACTACTGAAAGTCTCTAACCTTCCTTTAACTAAGTAATATAATTTTTCACTTTCAGTGAGTCACCACAGGTTGAGAAACGCTGGGGTATTTGATATGATATGTCAGGTACCTTAAGAGGTCCGGTCTTATGACCTCTCCCATCGGAAAGGGAAGAGGTCCCCTAGAAGGGTTGGGTCCCAAGCTTCGGTCCAGAGGGTGTAACGTCCGTCTAAGAAATGGTCGACTCGGTGTTCCCTTCAGGTAATATAATTTTTCACCATTCACTTTCTCGTTATGGAAAGATACACTCGTTATAGTGTATCTTTGTAGACGAATTTATTCATACGGTCGATTATGTACCTGTTTTTCCGTATCCTTGTCTTATTGAGGTAAAACGTTGGGGTCACCTAATGCCTGACTCCGTAACTCGTAGCAGAGTTGACTGTAGTGTCTTTCTGTCCCGGGTCTGGAACGGACAGACGGCAACTGTCTTGTGTAGCGGGTGGTCGAAGCGAGAACGGTCCCCCTCGGGTATGAGAAGACACCAACATGTCTTGTGACGATGACTGAGTCACTGAATTGGTTGTGTTAGAGGAATGTCGAGAACTCCAGTCCTCAGAGCGCCCCGATTTTGGGCTTACTGTCGTCTCGTCACAAGGGAGGACCTCGGAGGTCTTCTTGTAGACAAACAGAGAGAAAAGGTCAAATGTCTCCGGTGGTACATGGAGCCGAACGCCGGCGGATCGAGGCTGGAGACGAAAGTAACAGTGTAGAAGAGACTACCGGAAGGGCGAAGGGAGAACACTCGTGAGAACACTAATGGGACCCAAACGGACTCTTTGAGTCCCATCAGACAGAGTCTTAGGACCCTACCTCGTTTACACGTTTCAGTGAGGACTGTACATTCCATTCTATAAGTGTCTGCGGTTCCTAAACCCGCACCTATAGTACAGTCCCCCACCCCCACCCCCCTCCCGTCATAAGGAGGGCGATGTTCCTATCTTAGACACAGAGTCAGCTAGAGGTCCAAGTCAACAGTTAATCGTCCCTTGTACTTCCTGTCTCTTATAACTACTGGTCGTTCCACTCTTACGTTAAGAGTCTAAGGTCTGAGACTTAAAGACAAAAGTTCCTCTGTTAACCATTCTTTTACTTGTCCTACCACCCCTTTTGACTCTGCTTTCATTTATATTTTACAAAAATTCTTAGGAGACACAGATCTGTACTTGTACCCATTATTTATTATGGACGTTCCTGGACCACTGGTATTTTCAGTTCCTATATTAATTGGAGACTTTCCTTCCTCTCGAACCCTGACCCCGTTCCCTCGAGGTCCACTCGAACAGTTCGACATAACTGACCCATCGTGACCGACTGGCAAACGGAAATTATTAAACAATTCCATTAAAAATTTTCTGAATTAACGTCATGGGGTTTGACTCTCTTACAAGATTCCTATAACATGAAACGCCTAACGGTAAATTCTGGTGTGAAATAAAAAATCGTCAACATAATGTGATTACTGAGTATTATATACGATAACTGGTTTCCGGTCTCCGAAACAGAGTTTATGGATGGAGGGTGGCAGATTCCTCGACTGAGATGTAAGAGTGCACGTTCCCTCGGTGAACTCCCTTATACCATAAACTACACATGTCCACAGAACGTTTCATTTCTCTCACAAAAGAACAAACAAAAAAAAAAAAGATACTGTCTTAGACGAAAAAAGGACTTTGGTAATAATTAGCCTTTACATAACTAAAAATTTTTTTCTATTTTTCTTGTTGATAGTTTTTAAGCATAACATAAAAAAGGGTCTCCGACACAGATACTACAAAATGACAATCTTTTTTTATATATGGTATTTTTTGTATCTTTGGTGGTAATGGATCTCGGTTTTGATTGTTTACTTTTTAAAACTAATTTTAATAATGATAAGGTGTATTCGTCTTCTGAGTCTTACACAACTTCTCGATTCAAAGAAGAGACCGAAGATAGTTATTACATCTGACTTCGAGTCCCGCAGGTGAAGTTCTACCGATTCGTGTATTTAGACGGAGTCAGAAATAAGATGACTTAATTTCTTTCACAACAATCAGTGAGTCAGTACGAGTTGAGAAAGAAACTCTGGGGCACCTGACATCCGGTGGTCCGAGGAGACAGGTACCTTAAGAGATCCGTGATTATGATCTCACCCGTCGGTAAAGGAAGAGGTCCCCTAGAAGGACTGGGTCCCTGGTTTGGGCTCCGAGTCTCGACGTAACGTCCATCAAAGAAATGGAGACTCGGTAGTCCCTTCAGACTGACTTATTTCTGTCTTATGGTTTTATTCTTATTTATATGGTGTGCTAGACTCCGTAGTTCTATCCCTTTCACCCACTGGAACCCCGGCGAGTACCTCATTGATTAAGTTCTGAATATCTTGTCGACACAGTGAAGATCGACAACTTAATGACCTGGGATCAAACGGGGTCGATTGAGACCTTCTTGGTAAAGGATGTACCTCCCTCAAGACGAAACTCTTAGAGTTCTTACTTTGAACCCGTGTCTGGTCTGTACCCTGTCACGGAGTCACAAAAGACCGTCACCTGTCTTCGGGGACTATTGGTGACTTTCCGTTCGGAGGGGAGTGGACCCTCTTTTTGGACGAGTAGGTCCGACCACCTCGTAATCATTTAGGATCTTCTCCACACAGCCTGTCCCCGACATTAGACACCTTGGACTTCCCTTAGTCCAGTTTGAAGGGTTGAGACGGAAAGGTGGACTTCTCGATCCTTCAATTGGATTAGGGAGAGTCAGACGTCTTAGTATTTACTCGAGTAGACGGATGGGTCGGTCGTTTCCAGGTAGATCAGTTTCGATACCGAAAAGGTCATCAGTGTATGTCTACACTCTTAACCTAGTATTCCGACTCACGGCTTCTTAACTACGGAAGTTTGACACTGCGACTTCTTCTGAGCTCTCAGGGAACCTGACGTTCCTTTAGTTTGGTGAGTTAGGATTTCCTTTAGTTTGGAACTTATAAGTAACTTTCCTGACTACGACTTCGACTTTGAGGTTATGAAACCGGTGGACTATTCTTCTCGGTTGAGTACCTTTTGTGGAACTAGGACCCTTTCTAACTTCCGGCCTCTTCCGCTGTTGTCTCCTCCTCTACCAACCTACCGTAGTGGTTGAGTTACCTGTACTCGGACTCGTTTGAGCCCCTCTATTACTTCCTCTCCCCTTCAACTACGCGACATCAGGTACCCTAGCGTTTATCAGCCTATACTGACTCACTCACTTGTTGTTAGACGGGTTCTTCTTTCATCTGCCGTGTCCCGGATCTTGTACCGGACGAGCATTTCGTCTTGAGAGGAGCTAGGGGGTGTGGTCGAGTGTGGGGTAAATGTCGGGACTCGTCCCGTCATCCGAAGTGGTGTACCTTGGAGGAGGACAACTTCGTCTAAACTGGTCGAGTCGACGGTTAGTATAATAGACGGTTAGTCTAAACTAGATTCTCTGTCTCTCCGACTCGTAAACCTAAAATAAACATTTCGTGATACCGTTTGTACCTCTTCCGTAACCGTGGGGTTAGGTCACGAGAACGGACCTTTTAGGGTACCTGCCTCCTCGGACCATCCGACGTCAGGTGCTCCAGCGATTCTCGGTCTGTGCTGACTTACTGAAGCGAAAGTGAAAAGTGAAAGTACGTAACCTCTTCCTTTGCCGTTGGGTGAGGTCACAAGAACGGACCTCCTAGGGTCCCTACTCCCTCGGACCACCCGACGGCAGAGACCCCAGTGTGTCCCAGCCTGTACTGACTTCGCTGAATCGTCGTCGTACCGTTTGTAACTGACACACCTAGTGTTATTTGACACCTTTTAAGACTTTCTCTACCTTTATGGTCTGGTGGACTGGACGGAGAACTCTTTGGGTATACGTCCAGTCCTTCGTTGTCAATCTTGACCTGTACCTTGTTGTCTGACCAAGGTTTATCCTTTTCCTCATACAGTTCCGACATATAACAGTGGGACGAATAAATTGAATATACGTCTCATGTGGTACTCTTTGCGACCCGACCTTCTTTGTGTTCGACCTTAGTTCTAAGGACCCTCTTTATAGTTATTTGAGTCTATACGTCTACTGTGGTAGGAATACCGTCTTTCACTTTTCCTTGATTTCTCGGAGAACTACTCTCACTTTTTCAACCGAATTTCGAGTTGTAAGTCTTTTGCTTCTAGTACCGTAGGCCAGGGTAGTGAAGTACCCTTTATCTACCCCTTTGTCACCTTTGTCACAGTCTGAAGTAAAAAAACCCGAGGTTTTAGTGACGTCTACCACTGACGTCGGCGTTTTAATTTTCTACGAATGAGGAACCTTCCTTTCAATACTGGTTGGATCTATCGTATAAGTTTTCGTCTCCGTAATGAAACGGTTGTTTCCAGACAGATCAGTTCCGATACCAAAAAGGACACTAGTACATACCTACACTCTCAACCTGACACTTCTTTCGACTCGTGGTTTCTTAACTACGAAAACTTGACACCACAACCTCTTCTGAGAACTCTCAGGGAACCTGACGTTCCTCTAGGTTGGTCAGGTAAGATTTCCTTTAGTCAGGACCCACAAGTGACCTTCCTGACTACGATTTCGACTTTGAGGTTATGAAACCGATGGAGTACACTACTCAGTTGAGTGACTTTTTCTGAAACGACGACCCTCCTTAACCCCCGTCCTCCTCTTCCCCTGCTGTGTCCTACTCTACCGACCTACCGTAGTGACTGAGCTACCTACACTCAAACTCACTTGAGGTCCTCAACCACTACCTGTCCCTCCGGACCGCACGACGTTAAGTACCCCAATGTTTCTCAGTCTGTGCTGACTCGTTGACTTGACTTGACTACCGTTTGTACCCGAAGAGTCTACCAAGTCGTCATTTCTTGGACGGACGGATACCTCTAAACTCGAGTTAGAGACCCAACCCTTCTAGGGGACCTCCTCCTTTACCGTTGGGTGAGGTCATGAGATCGAACCCTTTAGGGTTCCTGTCTCCTCAGACCGTCCGACGTCAGGTACCGTAGCGTCTCTCAAGTCGTCCTGACTCGGTGACTCGCACTATCGTTTGTAAGGACTTGAGTCATTTTAATTTTAGTAGAAGGAAAAGAACCCGCTCAAATTCACTCAAAGACAAAGAATGTCAGTTGGTCAGGCCCAAATCGACTGTGAGTTTCTACGGTCGAAAGAGGGACAGGGATAAATAATACTATGTCATCCCCCATCTCCACTGACAGTAAAAGTGCAGAAAGGATGTCACTCGGTCCTTACCTAAACTCGTACCCCGGTTTGGGAGGACTAGATAGTTGACCTGGACAACTATGTAGAGGATACGAACACACAAGTAAATGAATCAGTACAGACTGAGAAACACTGGGGTGCCTGACATCGGACAGTCCGAGGAGACAGGTACCCTAAGAGGTCCGTTCTTAGGACCTCACCCAACGGTGAAGAAGGAGGTCCCCTAGAAGGACTGGGTCCCTAGTTTAGGTACAGACGACGCAACCGTCCGTCTAAGAAATGGTGACTCGGTAGATGGAAGACACAAACTTATTACTCTTTAAGGTGGGTTGTCCGATAATTGATAAAATGAGTCGTACTCATAAATCACATAGTAGCATATTCTTACTTACTTATACCTGTTAAAATCTTAAATATCGACAAGTAACACGGAAATTTATAAGTCGTTATGTATCACTTTTAAGTACGTCAAGAATTAGAGTCTAAAAATTATAAAATTAGCGAGTACTTGGTTTTCAACCCAAGTATGAGTCGTAAAACCTTTTGAGGCAATTTACTTGTCGCTCATAGTTTGTGACGGTTATTGCTGTTTACCGTTCTTGTTTTCGGTCGCAATGACTCCGAAACAGTACACTGTAAAGTATTTAAACCGTGTCTGCAAGTGAGCAAACGGATTAGGGTGGTTTAGTCGTCACCACCTCGATGGCACACTTTCGTGTGTGGAGATCATCTCATCCGCGACACTACAGAGTGGCTCCGGAGGGGTCGTCCGACCACGGTTGGATGGTCGACGGGATCCAACGCCGACTACCCTATGAAGGTCGGAGTACCGGGTGTCTGTTACTCAATGACTGTGTCTCGCGTACTGTGAGGAGTCACTCAATCGTTACACTACTACACTGAATCCAGGTCTCAGTCGGGGAGGGTTGGACCGAGAAGGGGCCTTCGGTGGGAGACGAGTCTAGGAGGAAGGGACACGACTCGGAGAATGAGAAGGTGTCAAAAAGAGAGAGGGACTCCTAGTGACGGAGCCACCAGTACCTGTGGGTCTAGAGACAGAGACTGAGACGAAGAACCCTTGGACTGGGTTCTGTCGACCTAAGAACAGAAGTTCACACGTTGAAGACACGGACCTTTTGCTCCCTCTTCCGCACAGGGGTCGTGGTAGTCAGGGGCACTGGCTGTGTCCTACCCGAACACGAAGGGCAGAGTTGTCGCAAACCGAGACACCGGTCAGAATCGAACCGCAGATCTCCAGGGAAGTGGTCCTCTCCACTACGACGGTTGTCTTGGGTCCTTCCCAGGAACAGGTACACCTGTTCCGACTCCGACAGGTGACCCGACGCGTACGACACCTGAGTCGTCCGTATCTTTTGTAGACGGAACTGGGGTCCCATTGAAGGGGACTGGTGGCACTCCAGTAGTGTCTTGATCACACGAAGTCATCGGGTGCTCCCCAAAGATCCACAGAGTATGCGTCAATCCTTATCCTTTAACTCCGAAGACTTGACACCCCAACCTTCTGAGAACTCTCAGGGAACCTGACGTTCCTCTAGGTTGGTTAGGTAGGATTTCCTCTGGTCAGGACCCACAAGTAACCTTCCTGACTATGACTTCGACTTTGAGGTTATGAAACCGGTGGACTACGTTTCTCGATTCAGTAAACTTTTCTGGCACTACAACCCTTTCTAACTTCCGACCTCCTCTTCCCCTACTGTCTCCTACTCTACCAACCTACCGTAGTGACTGAGTTACCTGTACCCAAACTCATTTGAGGTCCTCAACCACTACCTGTCCCTCCGGACCGCACGACGTCAGGTACCCCAGCGTTTCTCAGTTTGCACCGACTCACTGACTTGACTTGACTTTATCTCGTCGATATCGGACTATTCTCAAATTAGCGGTCCCAGAGTCTTGGTAGTTCCTACACCTAACCCAGTTGTGTGGTCCGGCAGGGGTTTAGTCGACTCTAACATCGACTCACCTCTTAAGCCTCGACCACCACCTTCTCCCCCCGGAAAAGGTGAAGCCGGTAGACACAGTCACCACCGACGGAAAAGAGGTGGTGCCGCACTCAAGCATACAAAGGTAACATTGGTGTCTTCGCATCCACCTCACTTCGATTACCTCTGGCACCTAAACCCGTCACGTACCCCACCTGACAGTGTCCGTTTCACCACGGGGTGCCCTAGGGGAAGTGGTCCGACAGTGAAGGTGGGGGGTCGATGACACACAGTCGGGGGAGGGGGTCAAGGGACCTCGACTGACGGGGACGACTGACCTCGACGAGGTAGACCCTTCCTCGTGTTCGGGGGGAGGGGCGAAGGTGGGGGAAACGACTACGTGTAAACTAAACTGCCTTGTCTTAGATCTGGGGGAACTGAGTCCCCCATGTAGAGTCGTCAACCAAATACGAGGTCTTACGGGGGAGTGGTTCTGACCTGGTTTCGACCTGAAACACTGGAGTGGGAACGACCCGAGAGCGAGGAAGACTGGGACGAAGAGAGAGAAGTAGGTCTAAAAGGGAGTTATTTAGCACTCGTGGGTTTAGGGACAGAACTTGAGACGGAAATTCCTGGGGTTGGATTCGATGACCCACACTTCAATTAGGTGCAAAGCAATAGTAGTAAGGGTATTCTTCTTTTTGTGTTGAAGACTAAAACGTCAACCAAAAATTGTTGAGTAGAATTTCAAAATGACTCAGATTATAAGTCGTCCGATTCTGAGTGATCTCATGTTCTGTCTTCCTACAAGATTTGTTGACTCTACCGTTTTAATTTTGGTGGTCGGACTGTGTCATCATCGAGTCCACCATTTCTTAGGCGGACGGTAAGTCCTCTGGGACTAAGTTAAGGACCCAGTCCTTCTAGGGGACCTCCTCCCTATCCGATACGTGTGGTCATAAGAACCCGAAGGGACCACCGAGTCGACTATTTCTTGGCGGACGTTACGACCTCTGGACCTAAACTAGAAAGTCAACCCTTCTAGGGACCTCTTGTCTTTCAGATGGGGGAGGTCATAAGACCGGACCTCTTAAGGTACCTGATGGTAGGTACCCTATCGTTTCTCAGTCTGTGCTGACTCACTGAAAGTGTCGGACTGTATTAACGAAGTAGTTTTTTAGTCACAGAAGGATGTGTATCGGGACTCAGTAGTTACTTTCTGAAAGATTAATGGGTTCTCAGGTTTACCTAACCAAAGTAAACAAAGGTAACAACGAACGATTTTAAGGTAAGATATACTCCACAACCAGGTAGAAACGTTTTTTTATTCACTAAGTAAGGTTGACTGTTCTAATAAAGGGAGTACCAGGGGCTTTGAGTAGTAGTTTTGAATTTCTGTGCAAAAATTATTATAAAATTTTTATTAAAGAGAGAACAGTTGGTATTGACACTGTTGAACAGTTAATACATCAAAACGAGTACCAAATCTTTGTACCTTTAGAAACGTCTTTCAGAGGGTTTGTCGGGCTTGCACCTACACAAACGTATACACACGACGACGATTCAGTGAAGTCAGCACAGGCTGAGATACGCTGGGGTGTCTACCGTCGGGTGGTCCGAGGGGACAGGGACCCTAAGAGGTCCGTTCTTGTGACCTCAGCCAACGGTAAAGGAAGAGGTTACACACTTTCATTTTTCACTTTCACTTCAGTGAGTCAGTACAGACTGAGAAGTGCTGGGGTACCTGACGTCGGATGGTCCGAGGAGGCAGGCACCCTAAAAGGTCTGTTCTCATGACTTCACCCCACGGTAACGGAAGAGGTAACGTATACACATATATCAAAATTTTAATGTGTCTAGTTTCTGGTCTCCCTACATACTACCAGGGGTCCAGTAATTTGTCCTTTTTTTTACTGTTGTCTCTCTAAATTATATTCTCTCTCTGAGAGTCTTTTTGGAGACGTCGGACTTGGAGGTTCTGGGTACGGATGAAGAAGTGTAGAGGGAGTTCGGAGAAAAAAAAAAAAAAATTAAATGAGATAACACCATTCTTATGAACTGTTCTCTGGGTGGGGGAATTCATTCATACGTCATGATGCACCAACTGGTGTCCATGTCACAACACACACCCAGAGATCTTGACTGAGTGGGAAGAAATTGCCTTTGAAATGCGAGGAACCAATCCTTGAGGAAGTAAGACGTGAAACTCAGCTACTTAAAGTGATAAATTCTACGGAGTAAATTCACGACAGTACGTTGTCAGCAGAAATACCTTGACCAATTAAAGTAAGTCGTATAACAGGAGCTCTAAGTAGGCACAACAGCGGGTACCTTCGTAGAGGAAGGACAGACTTAACCAGAAGGTGACACACAAGCCTGGTGTGAAAGAAAGAGGCAAATAGACACCTATCTGAAACTCTTACAAAGGTGTGGACCCAAACATACTTATTGCGACACCCTCACGGTGACAGAGAAACTCTAGGGTTAAAGTCAAGAAAACCTACTCATGGGTCTGTATCTGACGCCCAGTATGCCATCGAGACAAAAGTCGAAACACTTCCTGGAGCAAGAGAAGAGGTGTCACCGGCGTGGCTAAACGTAAGGGTGGGTGCCCGTGTTCCCGAGACGAAGCCCCTGTTACGGAGCCACGGTCCTCGACCACTACTAGCGTCTCGTCTCGACTTCGGAGACTGGTCTCAGATCTGAAAAGGACTTCCACTGTAAAGTCCACCCCCTAGTTCCGACTCCCGTACAGTGTACGTGTCTATGTGAGATGTAGGTTGGACCTAGGCAGAGAGGCACATTCTCCACCGTCACAGTTTTTCAGTCAGGGGGTCCCTCTCATCCAAGTAGAGGAGGTGGGTGACGACCCTCCTGAAGAGGAGGGTGTCCCTTAGAGACGGTTCGTTGTACGTCGGTAAAGATCTACGGTTCCTGTTGGCGGTTGTACTGGCTCTTAAAGGTTCGTCGGATGGTTAACAAAATATTGTTTTCCCTTTTACTTTTCAATTGGGTTTATATACCTGTGAAAATTTTTTATGATCTTGTAAAGTTTATGTGTTTTTTCATCCTTTTTCGTTCGCGGGTAAATTGTAATAAAACGGTTCTTTATAATTGACCAATGAGGGTAATGACTTCTAAAATGATTTCTAAATTTAAAACTTCTTAATTACACAAACTATGGTCAAGAATTTTGACGTAAGATTAGCTAGACATTTTCAGTGATGATAAGACTTTGATATAAATAGTAAACACTGTAAATTTAAAAAATAAAGTATAAAAGTGCATGTATCTACTATCTCACCACAAGACACAGTACTTTAAATGAACTTATTGTTTAACAAGACTTAAACAAGAAGACACTACACAAAGAAGTAAGGTTATCTTGTCTTTTCGTTTACAAAAAAGAAAAAGACAAAGAAATTAATTTTTAAACAGGATGGGGAACGAAGGGTGAAAACCGTTGGTTTTTAGACAAGAGACATACTTACACAAAAAACTCCTAAAAAAGTTCATAAAATTTATAAGGTATATATTGACTCTAATATGTCATAAACGAAAGAGACTGTAAAGTAAGTCGTATTTCGGGAAGAACAAGTAGGGACAATGGTGTTTACCGTCCTAAAAGAAGAAAAATACCGACTTATTAAAAGGTAACATGCCACACACATAAAGTGAAGAGGAAATAGGTAAGTAGGTGACTACCTGTGAATCAAATAAGAGATTGAACCAATAACATTTATTAAGGAGTTTCTTATTCCCCCATATCTATTGAAACTCCAATCACTAAAGTAAAGGAAACTTATTTATCCGTCTTCACCTTACGACCTAGTACAGAACCAAGATGAAAATTAAAAAACTCCTTTGAAGTATAGCAAAAGGGTTTTGTTACAAAATTGGGATTTGAAAAAAAATTTCTTTGGACACAAATATAACACACATATATTAGAAGAGTAGAGAAAAATTAACATTGTTATAAATAAAATAAAATTTTCTGAATACTAATCGATTAATAGGTGATCACTCCCGTATACATAAAAAAATTAGAATCTGAAAATATTTCCCACAACACCTTATGACTCTCTTCCCAGTCGGGTAGACCTAATTGACGAGGTATATCTGAGATAGTGTACTCTCATAGTTATACAAATTATTACGGATTGACTATCTTTGAGTCCAACAAATTTTCTACGTTAATAAACTCGTATCGGTATTAAGAAATCACAAATGGTACGAAGAAGAGACTACGTGAAATTTTCTTATACACACACACAGATATATATGTGTACTTACGTACGCAAAATTTTTAAACGAAATATATACAAATAAATAGTACAATATAAAGAAGTAATGACTGAAACCAAGAGATTACAAAACAAATTCACAAATGTAGGTACTAGGAACCACTACGAAAAGGAACAGATACAAGAGGTCCAAAATAATTCTTTGCTTTCGTTCCAATAGGACCTAAATATTTTCGACAAGTATATAAACGGACTGGGAAGTCACAAGACCCTGTCAAACATGTACTATTCTACGTAGATCGAGTACTTCGGAACCACTTTAACGGTCAGATCAGTTGACAAGGACTATGTAAAAAACAGCCCTCAGGACTCTTAATTAAGTCCCGAATAAATCCCCAAAAGTAGAAGAACATAGTTAAAACCGAAAATCTAAAAACAAAAACTTCCCCGAAAAAGTAGTTACGGTATTTAAAAAGACAACTAAGCCGAATATTAAAAATTTGAGACGAGACATAATACAGGGATAGAATGAGAACAAAATATACAGAAACAGAATTAACTAAAATGTAAGAAACATTCCGTAGTCTAAAGATACCGACAACAACTGGAAGGAATTCTAACAAACATGTAAATCAATTAAAAAAGAAAACAAAATAGTAAAGAAAGGTAGTTAAATAAGGTGATTAATTAAAGAGATTATTTTCAAGTTGTGAACTGAATAATTAAAAAGTGAAACAAAGAAAACACTCTATATCTAAACTCTATTACTTCAGGGGATATCCTTAAAGAATTTGACGTAGAATTTTCAAAGTCATATATGTAAAGGAAACATCCAACCAAAGTCTAAAGAATTCAAAGTAAAGGAAAAGACTAGTTATTCTGTATATTTCGACTAAAATTGTCTATAAAGATCACGTATCAATAAAATAGTCTCATAACTAGAACTTAAAAACACAATCAGTCTCTCAGTATATTACACAAAGGATATTATATTTTTCACGAAGACATATGTCTTTTACCTTCCTAATAACTATTAGTGTCATAATTAGAAGTTTCTGGAACTTCTTACAGTTCGTCATAGTCTTAAAAATTCCCAGTCACCTTGAATCTGTCTAGTCCAGTATAACCTACTGCGAGCCTTGGGTATTGTCCTGTTTTAAACCACTGTGCTCAGTAGTAATCCTCGTGATCCTACCTCGACATAAATCCGCTAAAATCTCGTAATAAGAGTTACAAAAAGAAAATTTGTCAAGATTCCGGTCGACTCTTTAAGACCTTATTTTATAAAGTAACATTACGTCGAGGTCAATTCTAATTGTAAATAGAAGTTCAAGTTTCTAAAATCTGAGACAGGTCACAAATTATGAGTGGTCAATCATTCATTTCGTGGCGGACCTGGTACACGGGTCCGTCACAGACACTTGGTCCGACGTCGCAGAGGTTCTGGGAGTAGTCCAGCCAAGACCCAGTGTCACGGGACGACGCACTGGTGTCTGAGTGGACGGTGAGGACCCTACCGCTCCGTTTGTGTCGTCCTGGTGTCAGGACGGGCTCCAGTCCTCTTGAGACGTCCGAACCAGTAAATTCCGGTGCACTGAGATTCCTGAGGACAGGAGGGTCCTCGAACCCTCAGTGGAAAAGGGTGAAAGTCGTGTTTAGTCTACGGGACACCCACTGTTCCTAGTAAGGAACTGAGAAGGAGTTTTGTTTATGTTCTCTGTACCGACTGGAATAGTAGTCTCTTCTTTTACTCTGGACTTTTATCCACTCTTCGTCTTGGTACAGAAGGTGTCTTCCTTTCCTTCGGACCCAAATACTACTTACCACTTCTATAAGAATCAGGCCTCCGTGTCTAGAAAGAGACACAATCAGGGACACCCGTGTCGTCGGACGGAGGAAGGATCTCGGGTGGCGTTTAATACTTGAACCAACGTTTCTCGTTCGACGTAGGTACTCCTTTGTAAGAGGACCTTTATGACTGTAAAATTAAAGAAGTTAAATTTAATATTAAATGATATTCTCCGACGATTCTCAACCGGATACTCTCATCCGTTCTGCTCCCCTCCTTCATTGGAATTTTACTCGATGACAATGTACGTCATTGGAAAGGAAGTAACACGGTACATTAGGAGGTTGTTCCGACGTACAGACATGTTCCTAGGGACAAAAACGTCCACACGACGTGATTCAGTGAAGTCAGTATAGACTGAGTCACTAGTGCACCTGACGTCGTGTGGTCTAAGGAGACAGGTACCCCTAAGAGGTCAGTTCTTATGATCTCACCCAACGGTAAAGGAGGAGGTCCCCTAGAAGGTCTGGACCCCTAGCGTGAACGTAGACAATGGAGAGGACGTGACCGTCCACTCAAGGAATGGAGGTCGCGGTGGACCCTTCGGGTATAACGTTAAGTCTTTCTACTCACCTAAATAGAGTCTTTATTGAATCTGCGTTTGAACGAAGGGATGGAGGTTTTCGGTGGTAGGGTCCGACTATGGACTTTAAGTCTTCTCACACTCGGTTTAGATTATAACTCTACATCTTCTATTCTAGAGGGTCCTAAGGATTGTAACGGTCGAGGGATTCATGACTCGACTTCTCTCTTCGGTAAACTTCCCCTTTCGGAAGTAGAGGTATGGGAAAGAGAGGAGTACCGGAGACGTAAGAGACACACGGAACGAGTGTTGTAGACGAGTGGGGGAGAGGGTGGAGGTGGTCGGAGGGTCTCCGAAGATGGAGTCGGTTCGCCGGTGGAAGGACCCTTCGGTCGTCGTGGAGGAACCCCGAGGGTCAAGTGGGTGCACGTCACTCAACTTACCACACGGGGTCTTCCATACGGGTGTACCTTAGGGTTTACATTGGGAGTATTCCTGGAAACATCTGTATTGGATCTACTTCTGTAACCGTACTCTAGGGAACCCAACTCGAAGGGACCACTTAGTCTACCATTTCTTGGACGGACGTTACGTCCTGTGGGACCAAGTTAGGAACCCACCCCTTCTAAGGGATCGTCTCCTGTACCGTTGGGTGAAGTCATCAGAACGGACCTTTTAAGGTACCTGTCTCCTCGGACCGCCCGGTATCAGGTGACCCAGAGTCTCTCAACCTGTATTGACTCTCTGACTCGTACGCGCGTGCGTAGGGCCTAATCTCCCCTGCGATACTGTTCACAGGAAGATCCTCTGTCTTTTCCTTTTGTGTCTTCCGTTCCGGTCGGTGCACTGGTGTTTCTGTTTCGGACCCACTCCGCGGATCTTCAGGACCGTTCGTCTCTGCCCCACTGCGCGGGCGTTCGGTGCCGTTCGGCTCGGGATAGTCTTAGGGCCCTATCAAAGGGTGTGGCGGGAGTCTTTCTTGGGGAACGGCTGTGGAACTAGAACCGTGACACACGCGTATTTGCATGAACAAAGGACGGTGAGTCGTACACCAGGAGACAGGACGAACGACGGACCAATGTGTACCGGGGGAGTGTAGTCGTGGGAACGGAAGAAGAATCTGTAGAGGGGTCTCAATTCGTGTCGCACACCGTGTAAGACCTACAAGTTTTACAGGTACCTACCGGTGGAAGGGACGGGACCCGAGGTGGTGTACTTTGGTGGGAGAGGACATCGGACGCCTGGTGTTTTCGTCGGAGAGGGTAAACAACCCTTGACCGGTGTGTGGACCATAAAACGTCTGTCAAATCACAGGGTGAAACAGCGAGAGTTATTGAGTCTTGTCAATAGTGTAAACGGCGAAGTGTCCACCTTCTTGTCTCTCCACTGTTCCAGTTTGTAGACTCGGTCTCTGAGGATCATGACACGGACCCTCCTCATGCCCCCGAGACTCAGTGAACTCGGGTCAAGGACTGGTACACCGAGGGACCGAGATCGAGTTTGACTACTTTCTCAATTACTCAACACGTGTAGGGGGGAAGCGACCGGTGAAATAGAGTGTACCTGAACAACTTCAGACGGACTGTCCTCTACTTACCGACAATCCAGTCACGCTGCGTGCGCGTCCTCGTTCCTCTCCGCTGGTGTTTCCCTTGTTACGACGGGGAGGACTGTGGTTGACGACGACAGGGATGGCGACACAGTTAGAGCCTTTTCGGTGGTCTTGGTCCCTTACCTAGACGGGATGTATGCTCCTGTGGAACCGTACGGGAGAGATCCAGGGAACGTAGGCCCTGGTCGACAGTCGGAAGACGGGTCTGGAAGAACGTCTTAGGGCGTGAGGAACCTTCGGGGAAAGGAATGACACTTACACAGTCTGAGATAGATTACACATGTTTAGGGTTCTGTCGATTACCCTAGGTAACGTCCATTTAGTTATGCAATAAGTAACAAACGTGTAGTAAACATCCCTCCGTCCTTGATTTTGTTTCGTAACAGGCTATAAAAAATACCCTACTAGCGGTCTCACAACCCTTCCACATAAAAGTAACGAGAAGGAATCCCCAAAGGGTCCTCTGGTCAGTCTATTACGTCCCGAACAAGATAGTTCGTCCACGGGTAGGTGGAGAGAGCCGACCAAACGCTAATCAGTGACGAGTGTTCGGTGAGAGACAGGGACGACCAACATTTACGTAGAAGTTGCCACGGGGAGTCTGACGGCGTGCGAGACGATGCGCGAGACGATGGGACTCGAGAGTCGTCTTTAGTGACAAGAGGTCTAGTTTCTTTTCCTCGGTTTTTTTTTTTTTCTAGTCTACTCCCCCTGATAGTGGCCCTCAGACTCAAGGTACACCAGTAACAAAACGAAACTGTAATAACGAATCAGAGATTCAGTACAGACTGAGAAAACGGTGGGGTACCTGACATCGGGCGACCCGAGGAGACGGACACCCTAAAGGGTCCGTTCTTAGGATCTCACCCAACGGTAAAGAAGGAGGTCCCCTGGAAGGGGTGGGTCCCTACCTTCGACGTAGAGGACGTGACCGTCCATTAAAGAAGTGGTGACTCGGTAGTCCCTTCGGGTCATGAAAACGACAAGTGATAATTTCTACGTTTCTTGACTGGGTAACCTTTTCTGGGACTACGACCCTTTCTGACTTCCGTCCTCCTCTACCCCTGTTGTCTCCTGCTCTCCCAACCTACCGTAGTGACTGAGCTACCTGTACTCAAACTCATTTGAAGTCCTCAACCACTACCTGTCCCTCCGGACCACTCGACGTCAGATACCCCAGTGCTGACTCGCTGATTTGACGTGACTTGACTAATTTCGTTCTGTCTGTGGTCCGTGCAAATGACTGAGAAGACACGTTTCAGGTAAAGTCACGATCGGTGTCTGGTCTTTCGGAGGGGAGTAGAGTTCACATGGTCGATCCTAGGTACGCCCGGAACGAGACGTCCTGACCACTCGTCGAGACCGTGGTCTAGTGGCGTTGGCTGTCTCGTGGAGGGGTACCCTCGACTGCGAACCCCTTCGGTGTACCCGGTTCGCAAGTCCAACGGGATTTGGGAGAAGTGTGGACTTGTAGACAGACTCCGAGGTCCCGAGGAAACCCCGACCAGGTCTCAGGGATGTTCGGGTGACAAGGATCCCGTACAGATGTCACGCGTCATGGGTCACGAAGAGTCTGAACGTCCCCGATGAGCCGGGTTCGTATCCTACTTCTGAGACCCCAGTCTTTCCCGTTAGACTCATTTCATTGAAAGTTGAGTGGGATGGGTCGTTCCCGACCGTTGGTTTGACAGGTTCATTTCTTAAGAAACGGAAAAAAAAAAAAAATTCATCTTTTTGTGGACAGTATACGTATACACACAAAGTCTTCAGAAATAAGATAAGCCTAATCCTGACTTGACGTCATGTCTTCCCTCACATAGAGGACTGGAAGTCAGAGGGGTCGGTTATAGGGAAAAGTACAGGAAAGGGAAGTAGGTGAAATAAAGTTTAATAGGGACAACGGCAAAGGATGAATTAGAGGAAACTTATTTTCTTAGTTTAAGAGAAAACTCTTTTTCTATTACTCCTAATGGGGAACTGAAGTTCATACTGACAAATTCCGCAGGGTCTTTACCGGTAATGACGTGAAGGGGTGTACACCGGAGAGGGGTCACTGGGTGGCACCTGGTGGAAGAGGAACGAGATCACGGTCAACTGGGGTGCCCGACAAGTCGGGTGGGACCAGGGACCTGTCACCGGAGTCCTAAGTGTGCGAGAGGGCCATCGGAGAGAGACACCGGAGTCCTAAGTGTGCGAGTGGACCATCGGAGAGACAGGAATGGCGACACCAGAAAGGGGTCGGGACGGTGGACATGTGGACACTGCTTCGGTTGTGAGTCGAGTCGGGACTGTCAAGAGGAAAAAAAAGGTGGACCCTTCGTAATTACGAGACTTGATAACCGTAAGAGTCTTGATTCCGGTGGCTGGGGAACCTATTCGGTTTCCTTCACTCGGGACAAACTTCTTGAAGATTGTATTCAACCAGTTCGGGACAGATTCCCAGGAGAGGACGGAGGGTAAGGGTGAGGTTCAGTGTTGGACGTCCTGGAAGAGTTCCAGTCGGGTTTACCTTTCGTAGACGGAAAGGAGACTAGTACCTTTTAAGGTCAGAGGAAATACGTACCACCGAGACCCCCCCAGTGTCGTTCTGTCCCTCCCGTGTCCTCCTAAGACCCATCACTCACAAAATGAGAAAGGTTAGTCCGTAACAACCATTCTTCCCTTTCACATGTGTGTGGCCCTCCCGTCTCGGACATACACAGTAGTCGGGAAACGGAGGTGAGAGTGACTCGTCGTCAAGACAGACTGAGGACCGAGGTAAAGGTAGAAGAAGAGGACATCCGTGTTGAGAGAGGTTGACAGGAGAGAGGTAGGTCACGGTTCCGGGAGTGACACGACCTCAGGGAGTCTCCCTGCTGGTAGGGATGTGTCGACTGTAATGTTTGAGTTACTGGACTTTCATGTCACGTAAAAGGGGTGGGACACGAAACTTAGAAAATTTAATAAACGAGTATAAATTTTGGTTCTCGTACAAGTAAAGGTCGAAAAAAGAAAAAAGTATTTATTTTATGGACCGTTACGAGTCAGTCGAAAAGGTGCACCGTGGTTAACCGGTCCCGGTCCCCATCGGTGAGTCACCTAGGGAGCCAATACCCGTCTCACACAGGTGGGTTTTAAGTACGTAACTTAAGATTAGGAGTCACACCGCGCGAGACCTCTACCGGAAACCTACACTAATACAACACTCCCACCTCGGGAGTGTTTTCCCTAATCACGGGAATATTCTCCTTCGGTTTCCCGTCCACTCAAAACAAAACAAAAGGAGGTAAACTCCTGTGTCACCTTTCCTTCTACAGACGATGGGTCTTCTCCCAAGAATGGTCTTGGACCCTTACAACCGTGGACTAAAGACTGAGAGACCGAAGTCTTCACGTTATTTACTTGTAGACAACACATACTTCGTAGGTCGAATAATACAACACAATGTCTTCGGGATCGAAAACATTCTGTGATTGGTTCATTGGTTGGTCGAGTATTCTACTAACTCAAGGAGTGGTGATTCTAGGACTTAGTTCCTACCTCACTGTAGACGTCTATGTAGAGATTTAGTGATCGAGAGACTTGACTGTCGACGGGTGACCCTGGTAGACTTAGAAAATTTAGGACAACGAGACTAAATTACTCAGACCTTATGTCGGACCCGTGACTCTAAGAATTCTCCAAGGGTCCACTAAGATTTTAGGTCTGTTCTGATTCTGAGTACCGGAACACCTAAAGAAGAACAGGAACTGTCACTCGGTCCACTGGAGGACCTAAAGAAAGACAAGATTCTGAGGTGATAAAAGGTTCCAGAAAGGGGTCAGAAAACCCTTAGTGAAAAAATCAAGTTTCTTCCGAACGTTCTTTGTCCGTCTTTTACATAGAAAAGGTCGAAGTAACTATATATTCGTCGAATATTGTAACGGATTTAAAATTCACATGTTACACGACTAAACTATGTGAATGTATAATGTTTTATTAATGGTAGTGTCACAATCGATTGTGAAGGTAACCCAGTGTATTAATGGTAAAGAAAGAAAAAAAAAAAAAAAACCATCACTTTTACATAAGAAAAACTCGAAGAGATTAATTTTTCTTTTTATACTGACTCCTTTAATTTTAACGTTTGACCATCTTCCTCATAAAGTAACGTTACTATTGTGACTTAACTGGAGAACCTTAATTAATAAACTCCCTCCCGTGTAGAACGTAGAACTCCATCGATGACAGTTCCTACTACTCAAATCATTCCAATTTATCGGTCCATCATCTCGAAATAAATATATCCAATTTTTTATAAGTAACTTTTTACTGTCACCCTGTCGCTCACCGTCTACCTCCGTTCAATTTCCTGTGTTGTAATGTAATTACTATTTACCATCTATTCGTAGAGATTTACCTAGTAGAATAAATAGGGATTTGGTGATGGTTCTATCGCAACCTTAATAAGAGTTTACCGCCCATTCCTTTGTCTTTAGAACTCTCCAACTCCCTGTCTTAACTCTGGGTGGGAAGGTTTTAGATCCGAAACCTGTTGGTACGAAAGGATAGACGGACCTCACCCCTCTCTCGACCCATCTTTACGCACACGGGGTTTTCGACGGGTCGACCGTAGTGAGTCAAGGTGAACGAGGGGTGTCAGTACTAGTCTTTCTTCGTATCTCACACCTCGGTACTCCGTTCCCTTCCCCGGTGTCGCTCCCTTCAGTGGATTCAAGTGTTCTGTTTGAGAGGGTGGGTTCTTCTATAGACGGATAAATGTCAGGATGGTGGACCGAAGGGTCCACCGAGTCACCATTTGTTGGGTGGACGGTTCCGTCCTCCGTGTCCAAACTAGGGATCCAACCCTTCTAGGGGACCTCCTCCCGTACCGTTAGGTGAGGTCATAAGAACGGACCTCTTAAGGTACCTGTCTCCTCGGACCTCCCGATGTCAGGTATCCTAGCGTTTCTCAGTCTGTGCTAACTTCCCTGAACCGTGTTGTTGTGTGGTGGTTTTATAGGTGGTAGGAAGAAAACCGTTCTTCTCTGGAGGTGCCTCATTCTGGGAGGGTCAATATGAGTCGACGGGGACAGAACGGCCGTCGACCTTCGCCGTAAATGTGTCTACCGAGACGGACGGACGAGAGTCGTAGTGAGACAAGAATCATCGTTTTCGGACTCTACGTCGGTTACCTGTACTGTATGGTGGACCTGTAGGAGACCGACCAGCACTTTAGGGTCGGTAGACGTACCGGGGAGTACGTAGGTGTTCGTGGGACGGCACTCGGACCCTTGTCTCGCACCACCGGACCGAGGAGAGAGAGGGTGCTACTTCGTCGATGAGTTGGCAGTTCAGAAGTCTTTGTTCCGCTTTACACTGTGAATTACAGTGAACACTATCTTCCACAACGCAGAGTCGTATACCAACCGTTCATGTTGTGTTCCTTAAAACCTCCTGTGTCATTAATCAGACCCAGAAACACGTTATTAGTGTAATCTTCCTACGTTCCTGTGTTACATTATTTGCATCCGTGTCGAACCACTGGATAAAAAGGGAACACTTCCGTCGCGTCATCTATCCTTTAAAGGTAGATTGATCGTCCTCGTTTACGATAGGTGCCCCACACACACATACACACAGGTGAGTCACACACAAGTTAGCACAGACTTAGAAACTCTGGGGAACCTAACGTCGGGTGATCCGAAGAGACAGGAACACTAAAAAGTCCGTTCTTATGACCTGACTCAAGAGCAAAGGAGGAGGTCACATCGAAGAACTAGGTCCCTAGTTTAACCGTATAGGACGCAGAGGACGTAACGTCCGTTGAAGAAATGGGTGACTAGGTAGACCCTTCCTTTGGGGTGTAAAACCCCACAAACTTTGGGTCCTACGGAGACCCTTTGGTCTTCCTCCAACTTCACTTTTTCGGTTGTCTCGGGTCTTGTACCGTCTTACATATGCAGGGCAAGACGAGCAAGGGAGGAACCAGAGGAAGGGACAGAAACGTACTTACGAAAGACAATATACTGGTAAGATCGGACTGTGCCTACGATCGAGGTCAAGTAGGAAGAGGGAAAATAGACCTAAGAAAAAAGTTCATCTTTAAAAAAGGACTAGTGGATGGTAGGGTATGCTCTATAAACAAAAGCCAAAGTAAAAAACGATGTTGGAGGAGGTGACTGGAGTCGTTGAGTCTAGTCCACCCTCCGACCTCTGACACGCCGTATGTAATTCGTGAGCTTTATTTTGGCGTGAGAAAACTTGGTGGGGTGTGAACAGGAGGGACCCGAGTTATGGAGGATTAGTGCGGGTTTAGGTGATCTGGAAGACCCCTCACTTTTACGTAGTGTCGGGAGTTGATGATTTAACATGAACTAGGGTTAAGACGACCTCCCTTCTATTAGCGTTCATAACGATGAGTAAGACTATAAACACAGTAAAATCGAAAAAATATGTATTCTGATTGTACTCTCATAATGATATTTCACAACTGTCTTATTTAATAGTTATTTAATATCGGGTAGGGGGTACGGTCACGAGAATGTTTAGGTCTAATAATCGGTCAAAAGCCTCTTCCTTCGTGAAGTCGAGTCTTATTGATGTCTAATACTCTTCGGTCCTCTTTTGTGGTCTTGGGGTTGACGATGCTTCCGGACCCCCTCAAAGGACCCGGACCCTCCCCTCTCGAGACAGAGACCCCTGTCTGTTATCAGTGGCGAGCCTCCTTCTTCTCTTTGGTCCAGGGTTATATCGTGGCACTAATTAGGGAACTGACTTCGATTTGAGATCTTTCCACAGTAAACGAGAACACCCAAATAACAAGATTTTGTTTGTTTTTGGGAATGTAGGTATTACAGAAGAAAAAATTTGTATTTCTTTTTTAAAGTAGGTTCACATAGTGTGTGCCCACCCCTTCGATCAAGGTTCGAGTCAAAAGGTTTTCCCATTACCTCAGATTGGATAAAAGGATGAAGTCTTATAATCGTCTCGTGGTCCCTAGTAAGGTATCGACCAAAAAAAAATTTCTAGTGAACCCTAGGGGAAGTTTCAGTGTCTCGAGTTGGAATCCTTTCTTGGTCAGTGGTGTGGTGTTGTTGTCCGAGTCGTCACGGGTACTTGGAGCCGTCTACCTCTGGTCCAGTCGTGGACCTGTCGAGGACCGGAGAACCAGAGAGACGAGTCGTACCGTGGTAGACTTAAACGTAGGAGCACAAGGGGTCTTGGTATTGACGTGACTCTTACAGGGACGTAGAGGGTCAGGAAGAAGACTGGATGGGTCACCGGACAGGAATCAGAAGCGGAGCCTGGAAGACAAGTATTCGTCCTGTAAGGACCCATGACGGAGAACAGACCGTCAAGAGAGACCCAAGGAGAGATGAAGGGACAACGACACTTTAAGAATCGGAGACGAGAAAGGAGAAAGGAGATTCTCAAGTAAGTAAGTAAGTACACCGAAGTTGGTAACTCAGTTTTGAATTTAGACTTATGGAAGGGAACCTTAGTGAGGATTAGTAATCAGGAGTGGGGTTTGAAAGGGGAGGTCGTCACAACGTATTGAGTTATCCTAGACTTTCAAGTTGAATCGTGAAGGGGTTGATTAAGATGGAGGTCTATAAAGATAGAAGACGAGACAAACTCAGAGGATTAACCTTCTCAATGGAATTATTGAGGGAGAGTAAAAGAGTGGTCTGTTGAAAGCGTAGAGAGTAAAAAGAGTGGATGGACGTAAAACCAAACTAAAACGTGAGGGTATCGGTGAGGAATATGTGACTGAAAACGTTAATATAGGTCCGAGATAGGAGAAAGGGGAAGTCAAGTCAAAAAAGATAATCATGTTTCAAGTAGTAGTAGTTTGGTGTGAAACTTGTTCAGTGGGGGACGACCGTTGGTGTTACTGATAAGTAACGAACAGTCTATTACACATTGGGGAATCGAAGTGTACTATAGTGGCTACTGAGAGGGTTGGAAATATAATAAAAGAAAAATAATAAGGAAGTGAAATAAGGAAGTCATGTATGATACACGGTCCGCGTCCCGATACATGACCGGTAAATAACAAAGTGACTTCATAGTGTTGTTGGACGATTCCAACTACGCTTATAAGGAAAAACGTCTACTCTCTTTGCTCTGCGTCGTTTTATTTCTTCAGCGTCGGAGAGTTCGTAGTCGAGGTGTCGACACCAGAATTGGAGCAGTAGACGCAGGAGTCGTCAAAACAGGAATACCGAGACACCTGTGACGATTTGTTCCCAAATTACCTAAATTATATAAGTCTAAGGGACGTTTGAAGACGAGGTGAAGTGCAGTAAAAACATTGTTACGAGTCTCGTTATCGAAGTGATTCGAGTAATTTAGTGTCACAGTTCTAAAAGAAGAAAATTTACGATTAATTCACGGTAGTTCAGGGGGTGAAGAATAGTAATTTCCCTGATAGTCCATTGTCTGTTGTCCCTCTTGTCGTCAAAGTATAACAGAAACAATTTAGTCCATGATCGGTTCCCTATTAGGACCCAGAACCAACGTTAGTTGTGCCTCGTGATAGTTACAGTCCCAATCTCCACCTCTGGTCGGAGTCTTAGGATTGGACTTACTGTTTCTCGAACAAGAGTCTCTCTTTTGTGACGATGATTAGTAAAAGGTTAACAAGGGCATAAAGTTCGTGTCTCTTTCACTTTTCACTTTCACGGTCTAGGGGTCAGCACAGGCTGAGAAACACTGGGAGACCTGATATCTGGGGGTCCGAAGAGACAGGTACCCTAAGAGATCCGTTCTTATGACCTCATCCATCGGTAAGGGAAGAGGTCCCATAGAAGGGTTGGGTCCCTAGCTTGGGTACAGAGAACGTAGAAGACGAACCGTCCACCCAAGAAATGGTGACTCGGTGGACACATCGGGTTCTTATGACCTCACCCATCGGTAAGGGAACAGGTCCCCTATAAGGACAGGGTCCCTATCTTGGGTCCAGAGGACGTAACGTCCGTTTAAGAAATGGCAGACTCGGTGGTCCCTTCGGAAATTTGTGTCTCTCCTTACTAATTTTCTATAGTCACCTTGAAGAAACGAGTGTCGGGTTTGTATGCGGGGTGTTGTATTGGTTTTCATGGAAGGGGGTTTATACATATAAATTTGACAAACAACATGACAATACAAAGACACATTAAGTCACAGACTAGAACCCTCTGAATGGTCGCTCGGACGACTGGAGTCACAATTGGATTAGTAAAGAGTCGAGACGAGTAACCCCTTTAGGAACCCACTCCTGTCGGGAGAGAGGCTATTACGTTCGCATTTAATCCCTGTCTGAGATGAGAACTCATTGAGTCTAGATTCATCTTTTCTCCTAGAGGAACTGTGGTTCCTCGACAACCGTTCACCATACTCTCTCCAGAACTACGAAGGCTCTTGTACCGTACGTTCTACTACACTCTGAGTGAACGTTTTCAGTCTACACCAAAGACTTTACGGAGAAAACCATGGAACTAATTGTTCTTCATAAATCAATACGTCTACCTTCCCGTTTGTTCTTTTCACTCAGTCTAGGGTCTCTACCCTCGGGTGTCCCGTACACGTTTCATTATCTGACACATTAAACTGGTCTCGTACCTAACTCGTATTCCCACTCTACCCTCTCTTTCCCCGTTGGTGATTTGATTCCGACAGGAGACACCAATCGAATCTCCTTTTTGCAGTCATAAAGATTTGAAATCTAGGGTAAGTCTGTAACGAAACAAAAATTTATTCTTTTATAAATTGGAATTTGTGACGTTTGACTTGAAATTCTTTTTTTACAATTATGCAGTGAAGGAAACACGAAATACTTAATCACGAAATCTCGAACTTGTCACCACCACAAATAAAGGAAATAAGTACAGAAAGATATAACAAACTGAAGAGAGTTGGTGATTCTTAAATGGTAGTTTCCTGGTTTTGATGGGTAATGTATCTAGTCCCCCGTAGTATGAGGAGTCCGTCTGACACGGTATGGAGATTGGGGGTCTTTACGGTGTGACCGGGGACCCTGACAGACGGATAGTGAGTCAGGACCCTCGGTCACCATGGGTGGTACGTTGCACCTGTGTACACAAGTCACGACTCGTCTAATCCCCGCATGTCTGGTCGAGGACGGGGCCGAGAGACTCACCGACCAGGGACACAACAGGAATGAGAGGACGAAAGTTGGACTAAGGTAGTAATCTGTGTTTACTGTTTTTTTGAAACCGAAACACAAATATTTATTTATACACTAACCGTAAGAGAGTGACATTGACCTAAAGTCAAAGTTAGGATTTGAGAATTAAAGTCTTAGACTACAACTCAAGTTAATTTATCTACAATAAGAATTGTTGTAACAGAGTAACTTTTAATTATACACGAAATGGTATCTTTTAAGTCTTTGGTCACCAAGTCGACCATTTCTTGGGCGGACGTTACACCCTCTGGACCCAAGCTAGGGACCCAACCCTTCTAGGGGACCTCTTCCGGACGTCAGTGTTTCTCGACCTGTGCTGACTCGCTGAAAGTGAAAGAAAGGATCATTTGTGTGTCTGACTTAAATTTTAGTGAAGGTAAAGGATATTCTTGGTACCGATCGTCAAATCAGAAGTATAATATATATATATGTGTATGTATGTATATATAAGATACGTCTGATGTAGTACTCTTTGTGACCTGACCTTCTTTGTTCTACCTTAGTTCTTACGACCCTTTTTATAGTTATTGGAGTCTATACGTCTACTATGGTGGGAATACCGTTTTTCACTTCTCCTTGGTTTTTTGGAGAACTACTTTCACTTTCTCCTCTCATTTTTGTAACCGAATTTCGAGTTGTAAGTCTTTTGCTTCTAGTACCGTAGGCCAGGGTAGTGAAGTACCCTTTATCTACCCCTTTGTCACCTTTGTCACAGTCTGAAGTAAAACCCCCCGAGGTTTTAGTGACGTCTACCACTAACGTCGGTACTCTAATTTTCTGCGAATGAGGAACCTTCTNTCAATACTGGTTGGATCTATCGTATAAGTTTTCGTCTCTGTAATGAAACGACTGATTCCAGGTAGATCAGTTCCGATACCAAAAAGGACACCAGTACATACCTACACTCTCAACCTGACACTTCTTCCGACTCACGGTTTCTTAACTACGAAAGCTTGACACCACAACCTCTTCTGAGAACTCTCAGGGAACCTGACGTTCCTCTAGGTTGGTCAGGTAAGACTTCCTCTAGTTGGGACCCTAAAGAAACCTTCCTGACTACGACTTCGACTTTGAGGTCATGAAACCGGTGGAGTACGCTTCTCAACTGAGTAACCTTTTCTGAAACTACGACCCTCCCTAACACCCGTCCTCTTCTTCCCCTGCTGTCTCCTACTCTACCGACCTACCGTAGTGTCTGAGTTACCTACGCTCAGACTCACTTGAGGTCCTCAACCATTACCTGTCCCTCCGGACCGCACGACTCTAAGTACCCCAACGTTTCTCAGCCTGTACTGACTCGCTGACTTGACTTGACTATGTAAGGGACGATGATTCAGTGAGGGACGATGATTCAGTGAAGTCAACACAGGTAAGAAACGTTGGGATACTTGACTTCGAGGAGACAGGTACCTTAAGAGGGCCGTTCTTATGACCTCACCCGACGGTAAAGAAGGAGGTCCCCTAGAAGGGTTGGGTCCCTAGTTTGGACATAGAGACGTAATGTCCACCTAAGAAATGATAGACTCGGTGGTCCCTTTGGGGTATATTTGTATATGATAACTCGATATACTGATATCAGTAGATATATCGATAGTTGTCACACTCCTACTTTGCTATTTTATAATCGACACCAAGAGAAATATACACATTACGTATAGCGAGTCGAAAGAGACTTTGATCACAGTACAAAACGAATAGTTTAATGAGAAAAGTGAATTTGACATAAAAAAATTAAGTCGTTTCTCAGTCGTAGTGAAATTATAGAGTCAGAAGTCAGTGAGACGACACGAGACAGATTGGTCAGTATAGTTGTCGTCACTACTACGTCCCGTTCGTAACCAGAGGCGTGAAGTGTTCGTAGTAAAGTAAATTTCGAGTTTCGATGCGATAGTTCATAGTTCACCCATTTCACTTCGCGTCTAACCGGTGACCGGGTCGTAATATGTCTATTATTCGTGAACAACAAGTCAGTGAGTCAGTACAGGTTGAGAAACGCTGGGGTACCTGACTTCGTACGGTCCGAAGGGACAAAAAGCGGTAAAGAGTCTCGAATGAGCTTGAGTACAGGTAGCTCAGCCACTACGGTAGGTTGGTGGAGTAGGAGACAGTGGGGGAAGAGGAGGACGGGAGTCAGAAAGGGTCGTAGTTCAAGAAAAGGTTACTCAGTCGAGAGTCGTAGTCCACGGGATTCCTAACCTCGAAGTCGTAGTCAGGAAGGTAACTTATAAGTCCCACCTAAAGGAAATCCTGACTGACCAAACTAGAGGATGACACGTTCAGTGGAGTTCTCAGAAGAGGTCGTGGTCTCAAAGTTTTATGGTTAAGAAGATAAGTTATAGTTTTATAGTTGATAAGTTATATCACTGTATAGTCCTACATACATAGGTCTGAAATGGAAGTCAAGGGCCGTGTCTCGAGGATTTCGGAAACGACGAAGTACTCACCATCCTCGTAGAAAACAAGATTACCCTACTGGGACCCACTCGGGGTCTATCGAAGTCCTACGTCCTAGCAGTGGTCTTTCTACGTTGAAACTAACCTTCGGACTCGCGGGGAGGGGAGTAGAAGATCCTTCCTCTTTACCCGACCTCTAACTCAACTATTAGTTAGACGGAAGCACTGTTTTGGAGGGGGGTTTTAGTGATTGACTACTCCAAGCCTCTCGAAGACCCAACCACTTAATTGTACGTACCGCCACGTGGGGTTGAGACGCCTCTGTCTTCGAGAATAGGAGTCCCTGGAGTGGATCACATGGGGGAGTAGACCGACAAGTAAACATAGAAGTCAAGACTGGAGATGTCATTTGACTATTTATACTTATTTCAGAAAGAGGCTCAAGACACTCGGAAATATCGTTCAATGCTTTGGACCTTTCCCTCAACCTCTGAGGCTAAGTGTCGGTCTCGTGTCCACAGTCTAGTCCTGGGTGCTGACTGCACACACCCCCCCCTCGGAGCGTCCAGACTCGGGAGGTGAACGCTCCGGACACTTTCGAGACGGACGACTCGCGGCCTTAGTGTCCTTTAACATCCAACGACAGGTGTCTCTTGACCTCTTAACGAACCCCACCTTTTGTGACGTAAACCGTCACACACGATATTTTTAGGATTTTAATATCGACAGAGGTTAAAAAACGATTTTGAGTATATTACTCATAGAAATACCGGTTTATAAGTACGTATAGACACTAATACAGAGATCCTATTACAAAAAAGTATTCCCACTAACGACGTGAATTCGTGTACGAATAAAATTTCTGAAACCGACACACTCGTGGGGTAAGACAAAAAATTAAAACAACCGACCATCCCCTCTACAAAGATAAAGACGAGATTAGGATAGTACGTGGTGTTATTTGAGTCAAAAGTAGGTCACGCTCCGAGGAGGGTCTCTGTGCTCCGAGGAAGAGAGGAGCCCGAGGGGCCCACTGGGTCCTCTTGGAGTCGCGACGGGGCCTGTGGGATACGTCACGTCGCATCCCACGAAGACGCCCCGACCCCACGACGCGAGGGACTTTAGCCTCGGACCTGGCAGTCGTTGTGGTGGGACCCTCCGAGGTGTGGTAGCTCCAGACAATTGTCGAAATGAACTTCTCGGGAAACGGGGTCTTGTCGGCGTCTAACGTCTTTCTTCAGACCTAGCTATGTATTTGACTGTGACAGATTAAAATAAGTCCAAGGTCGTGGCTTCGTGGAAAAGTTAAATATCAAGACGAGTCGTTGAGAAAAGAGAGTAAAGAGTAAATGATCTTCGAAGGGTCCTATTACACGAGTCGTGGTTCAATTTAGTTGCAGGTGTAATTGTGCGAAAGTCTCCGTCGTCGGGTAGTAGCCACAAGAGGTAAGTGTACTGGAACGAGAGGTGCGCCCGAGTCGTGGTAGGAGTCCTACGGGGGCGGTCGCGGCCGGTCACAGTCGGGGTCTGTTATAGGTCCAATTAATTGGAAACCCACTTCTACGGGTGAGTGAAGGAAGAACGGGTAAGGCAAGTCAGGTTTTCCGTCGTCCCTCGACACTACTTTCGTAATTAATCCTTTCACTAACTTACGTCAACGAAGATAATGGAACCGACAATTAGAAGAGAAGTTCTACGGATTTTTCAGTAGGAGTAGTCCCCCGCAGCTACGTCCCCTCTCCGTCGGCGAGTTTCGGGACCCACGAGGGGGGGGAGGCGGTGGCTGACAGAACGATTTTCTACTTGAACTCGAGGGTAGTCCATTTACGGTGTTTTTGGGTCGGTCCACGGGTTTCCCTCACACAAGTGCAGAAGCGGTTCGGCGGGTCGGTTCCCTCGAAAATCTTCTTCTGACCTCGTCGTCCTTCCTGGTTAGGGTAAAGTCTCCGACCCTACGAGACACCGACGGATCCCAGAGTACTACGGACCTACTTTCCAAGGTGCACACTGAACTCATCTTTAATTATTGTTATAAGTTCCGGTTAGTCTACCTCGTTGTAAAACTTCTTCACTAAGTGACTGTACGGGGAAATAGTTCCCACTTTCTTTCACCTTCACAATCAGCGAATCAGTATAGAGAAACACTGGGGTACCTGACATCGGGTGGTCCGAGGAGACAGGTACCCTAAGAGGTCCGTTCCTACGACCTCACGTAACGGGAAGGGAAAAGGTCCCGGAGAAGGTCTGGGTCTCTAGTTTGGACCCAGAGGTCGTACCATCCGTCTGAGAAACGGTGACTCGGTCGTCCCTTCGGGTAGTTCCTATGTACTAACCTTCTGTTTCCCACTGAGGAATATAAAGACCGGGGTCTACCCACGTAACCTTGTACTTACTCACATAAGTAGAACGACTCAATCCTTGTAACAACCCCCAACTCAATTGGACGTGGGTGATCTATTTACAGGTACCGTGAGTACGGGAGCAGAGACCAGGTCCGTTGGGATCACTCCGGGTCCTACGAGACGGAGGGAAAGTCAAGTCAAGTCAAGTCAGTGAGTCAGCACAGACTGAGAAACGTTGGGGTAATAGGCGTCGTGAGGTCCGGAGGGACAGATAGTGGTTGAGGACCTCAGGTGGATTTGGGTACAGGTAACACAGCCACTACGGTAGGTCGGTAGAGTAGGAGACAGCAGGGGAAGAGGAGGAAGGGGGTTAGGGAGGGTCGTAGTCCCAGAAAAGGTTACTTAGGTGAGAATCGTACTCCACCGGTTTCATGACCTCAAAGTCGGAGTCGTAGTCAGGAAGGTCACTTGTGGGTCCTGACCAGAGGAAATCCTACCTGACCAACCTGGAGGAATGTCAGGGTCCCTGAACCTTCTCAGAAGAGGTTGTGGTGTCAAGTTTTCGTAGTTAAGAAGCCACGAGTCGAAAGAAGTGTCAGGTCGAGAGTGTAGGTATGTACTGATGACCTGTTTGGTATCGGAACAGATCTACCTGTAAAAAACCGTTTCATTATAGACAAAAAATTATATGATAGATCCAACCAGTATTGAAAGGAAGGTTCCTTATTCGTAGAAAAAAGTAGTGACGTTAGTGGTCGACGTCACTAAAACCTCGGGGGGTTTTATTTCAGACTGTGACAAAGGTGACAAAGAGGTAGATAAAGGGTACTTCACTACCCCGGTCTACGGTACTAGAAACAAAAGGCTTACAACTCGAAATTCGGTTGAAAAAGTGAGAAGAGAAAGTGAAAGTAGTTCTCCGAAAAATCGAGGAGAAGTGAAAGACGGTATTCCCACCACAGTAGACGTATAGACTCCAATAACTATGAAGAGGGCCGTTAGAACTAAGGTCGAACACGAAGAAGGTCGGGTCGTAAAGAGTACTACATGAGACGTATCTTCAATTTATTCGTCCCACTGTTATATGTCGGAACTGCATGAGGAAAAGGAAACCTTGGTCAGACAACAAGGTACAGGTCAAGATTGACAACGAAGGACTGGACGTATACCCAAAGAGTCCTCCGTCCAGTCCATCAGACCATAAGGGTAGAGAAAGTCTTAAAAGGTGTCGAATAACACTAGGTGTGTCAGTTTCCGAAACCGTATCAGTCATTTCGTCTTTATCCACAAAAGGACGGAGGGAAATGAGGGGTAGTTTGGGGTTGAGTTCGTAGTAGATGACAAGAAGACAAGACTATAAGTACACAAGCAAACCGACGTGGTCCAGACCCTAGAAACTAGGAGAAACACCGTCCTCCCTGGAAATCAACGTCGTCTACCCTAGACCGAGGGACTAGCCCCTTCCTCGGACCTGGGAGACGCAGCCCTCGCGTCTCAGAGTCAGTGACCTGGTGGTCCCTTCGGGGTAGGTGAGAAGGACTAGGGCGGTGCGAGGAACGAGTGGGTGCCCGTAGTAAGAGGAGAGAGGACACAGGATGACTGGACGGATGTCTAGTGCGACGATACGAACAGGGTCATTTAGATTCAGGCAGTGTAAGTACGGGCGTAGGAGTGTGAGGTCCTCCAGCGGACGGTGTGTCGCCCTCGAGAGTGTACACATCTCTTAGACTAAATCTTCGTGTACATACTATAGAAGACGTCTCTAAATTCCTTGCTCTTGGTCCGTACGACGTCTAGGTCCCACGTTACAACCGATTTTACTGACCTCCGAGAGACTGGTGGACCACGTCCTGTCTCCTCTCTTTCGACTGTTCCTTGGTTTCGGACGACCTGCCGTTTCCACGCCCTACGAAGGCCCTCCCAGAACTCGAGGTCGAGTTGCGGTCGTTTGAGGGAATCCATTATTGGGAGACGGGACGGGAGGCGTCCCGGGGAGTCGAAAGACTGAAAGACAGGATCGTAGACATAAGGAATAACTTTTATGTTGATTTCGAGTAAATTTCATTTCAGACGGTCAGGTCCTAAAACCGTAAAGGGTGTAAGATACTCCTTTTGTGAAGAGTTTAACGATGCTGAATTTTATAAGGGATGTCAGTGACTTTTAGAGTGAAGGGGTAGTCAAGAGTTGCAAAGGAAAACTGTCTTCACAATACTCGGGAACAAGGAAGGATGAGACAGACCGTGGAGGGGCGTGGGTCCCACAGACAGTACACTCCGACCCGACACGGGTCCGACTTGCCAATTTTCACCAAAAAGTTACTTAGGGTGGTCCCCCGAGGTCAAGAGTTGTGACCGGTAGGGAAACTGGACTGACTCCTTCAACGAGTGTGTGAATCGAGGAAAGTCTCATTGAACGATGAGATAAACCTCTTATCAAGCTCCAGGGTCTCAGGAGATGGTCGAGGAATTTGGACTTCAATAAAGTGAGGGTCCTTCGAGGTCCTTCGGACCCTGGTGTGAAAATTGCCCTTAATTTTGACTACGGTAAAGAGACAGACGGTTCCGGTCAGGTCGGTCATGCGAACTCTCGCCCCTTGAGGTCGGGGCGTCGACCGGAACGGACAATGCCCAACTCCGCACCGGGACGGGTCAGAGAGTCCGCACAGGCCGAGAGACTTCGGGGTACCTGACGTCGGGGGTCCGAGGAGACAGGCACCCTAAGAGGTCCGTTCTTAGGACCTCACCCCACGGTAAAGGAGGAGGGCCCCTAGAAGGGGTGGGTCCCTAACTTGGGTGTAGAGGACCCAGAGTCCGGGATGTCCACCTAAGAAATAGTTACTCGGTGATTCCTTCGGGGCACCCAACTCAGTACAGGGATGTTTAAGTAACTGCATTAGTGTGGCCTTAGAGTCTCACACTGGAGTGCCCCTTATCTCAGGAGTATCTGTGTCAGTCCCACACTGGAGTGCCCCTTATCCCAGGAACATCTGCACCACTCAATTATCTTCCCCAGCGTCATCTCATCCCATCCCGGGAATTAGGTCATACTGACTACAGGAATATTTTTCTCCCCAAACCCTGTGTCTCTGACAGTAAGTCCCTCTTGCGACACACTTGTGCTCCCGCCTCTCGTCCTACTACGAGGATGTTCGGTTCTTTGTAGTTCCTATCAGGTATTCGGGGTCCCAGAACCCTCTTCGGACCTCATCTACGAGAAGTACCGGAGTCCTCCTTGGTCGGGACGGTTGTCGAACCAGTACGTGAAGGTCGGAGGTCTGCCACTCTGTTACGTCAACACAACAGATTCGACGGGAAAAGAACCTACGAAACTGGGTCGTCGAGGTCGGGAAGGACTCTAAGGATTCGGACCGAAGAGGAGAGACAGGACGTAGGTCCACCCGAAGGGGTCCTACGATCCTTCGTCAGGAAGTCACTCAAGTGACCCAGTGACCCCGACTGCACACTAGGACAGAACTTCGACGGGACGTCACAATCGGTCTTTCACGTCACTCCCGAGTCTCGTCCTTCTACCACCCTTAGGTCCCCACTCTCGACGGGTTGCACGACGGGGTGGGGCCAGGTGTCTCTGACCCCTAACTTTGGGTCCGACTCCCTCGTCCGACCCGACACACGACCACCCATGTCCGTGTCTCGACGACCACCCCGCCCGGGGCCCCAGTGACCGTAGTGGACATGACTCCGGGTGGGAGGGTCGAGTCAGGTGGGGTGACACGGACGTTGAGGTTGCGGGTACTCGGGGACTCTGTGAGAAGACCGTTACGAGTTCGAGTAGAGTCGAGACGGATCACGTCTGGCCCGCCGAGGGTCGAGAGACCCGTTAAGTTCACAGGTCCTGTCCGGCGTCGACCCCAGGGTCACGCGGACGGTGGGCTGTGGAGGGCTCACACGCCACCCCGTAACTATGGCTTTTCCGGTCTCGACTCGAACCGGTGGACCCGCGTAGCACTGAGGTGTCTGCGGTCCTCCCAGACGGTAGCCCCCCTCGTGGTCACTGTGGAGGGCCGGGGTGGTCCGGTCGATCGTCTCGGCGCCGACGTAGACCGGGTCAGAGGGGAAAGAGGTGCCGCGAGGTGGCGGGTCGGGGTTTCGCCAGAACAGAAATGAGGTCTTGGTGGAGGGACCGTTGTCCTCCTGGAGTCCTGGCACAAGAGGCATTTAGGTGTACGTCTCGGCCCACCCTCGAGGCACTCTACCTCTCACTCTCGCACTCCCTCCTCTCCTCGACAGCAGACGACAGGGTCGGTCCTCGACAGGGGGCTACCGGGACACGTCGGTCGGAGGACAGCGGACCGGACGGTCCCGAGTCCCGGTCTCCGGTCCTCACGAAGGCGGAAGTCGGAAGTGCAAGGACCGGACTTAGAGGGACGAGTCTGTAGGAGAGTCCTTTAGAGAGGTGGGTCCTTACGTGATCCCACCCTTGTAGGGACCGGGGTGGAGGGTACCGAGACTCGGTTACTTCTATAGAGTTTTCCCGCAATAAAGACTTGTGTGTCCTTTACCAATCTCAGGTGAAACCGTCAGAACCTCACTAACACATCCACAGATGTCCCAGACCCTCCCTCGGGAGTGCCCCGGTGCCTCGACAGTACGGACTCGAACCTCCTTACCTACCTCTAGAGAGTCGGGAAGAGGTCCCGTGACCACAGTAGGGAGGGACGGTAGACCCACAGTCTGTGGGCGAAACTACAGAGGGGCGGAGACGACCTCCTGTCCACCCGACGTTTCGTACCTTTGTTTACTCGAGGGAAGTAGGTAGTAGCCGCAGTTACAGTGGCGTTGCGACGAGACTGCAGGGGTGTGGCTCAATTGGAATGGTCCCTTGCCAGACGGGTAGTCGATGGGAGAGGCGTAGGACCAAGGAAGACGTGGGACCGTCAGTCAGACAGACGTCGTCTGAGCGGGCTTCGCTCGTGGTGGAGGAGGACCACAAGTGGGGTACGTAAAGACTGTAGGATTACTGAGAATTTATACGTACTGGTAAAGGTTCCTTCCGTAAGGTGTGAAAAATTAGTGAACGTATTTGGTTGGCTAAAACTCTCGAGCGGGGACCTTTCCCCGTGGCCACTAGACATTTAAATTAAACGAGAGTGTAGACGACAGTACTACCGTCCCGGGGGACCCGAGCCGGTGACAGGCCCTAAGTATACAGGACTGTGGAGTCCCAAAAAAACAAAAACAAAACAAAATTTAATTTTCGCGAAGGTGGTTTTACTTAGTGGTAAGTCTTAAGGTCGGCTCCTTCGGTAAAAAAAGGATAAATCGATTTCACTTGGTTTCATGTAAACCCGTTCTTTACTCCTCCGAGTCTTGCTTAGGTAAAGGTCTCGTCAGTGACAGACTATGAGAGTTACGGACACGCACTTAGGGTCTTAAAACACACACGAGCCCCAGAGACTGGTCGTAAAGGTTTTGTCAGTGTCTTTTTCCGAGAGTCTCGAGATCTACGCTCAGTCAAAGTCCCTAGGTTTGCAGGGGATTGCAACGCGTCTCGGCAAAGATACGAACCTCCAGTGGAGAAACTAGGTCCGAAAAGGGACATAAGAAGACGTCAATCAATTATAGTTCCTTATCTTCCACCCTGACACCTACGTTTAACCCGTTGTACCGAACGAGGACTCGAGGGACAAGGTAGGGTCTGTTTGGTGTCCACCCGACTACGATGTGCCGATTCCAGGTAGTCCTCTCTTTGTCGTATACACCGAGGTCCCTGTCATTACGGCCCCGGAGGGTTCCGTCTACCAACAAGTCAGCGAACCACCACAGGCTGAGAAACGCTGGGACACCTGACATCGTACGGTCCGAAGGGACAGGAAGTGGTAGAGGACCTCAAACGGGTTTGAGTACGGCTAACTCACCCACTACGGTACATTGGTAGAGTTGGAGACAACAGGGGAAGAAGGGGAGGGAAGTTAGAAAGGGTCGTAGCCCCAGAAAAGGTACTCAGCCAAGAAGTGTAGTCCACCGGTTTCCTACCTTGAAGTCGAAGTCGTGGTCCTAAAGGTCACAAAGGGGTGTCGTCTACGAGGTCCCCTTTAGGTCCACCTCCACTGAAATCTCTCTCCTACTTTTACCTCCACCCACTCTCCTCACCTGTCTCGTTACTCTTCTTAGTACTTTAGTTTAACAGGGACTAGAATCTTGAGACGGCGTTTTTCATCAGGTACGTCGGTAAAGTAAGTGGGTCACTTTTGACCCGATGACTACCCGCGACCGTCTTACCCAGAGTCGTCTCTGTACCTCCTGAACTGTCACAGGTGAGGACGGGTCCGCAGCTCACACATAAAGACACAGGACCTGTCTGAGACTCTCAACTGAAAAAAAGGATCTTCGACTAGTTTTCGTTCTTCTTATCGGGACGCCCAGGGTACTCCCACCTGAACTTAGGAGGAGATTGAACTCTCCGTCCCTGGTACTTATAAGAGACCCCAGTCTGTTCCTCAGAATCGAGGATCTCCCGAAACAGGGGGGCCCTGGGATGGACACTGGGGAGTCACTGTTTTGGAAAGGGTGTAGAGTCAGGGTCTAGAATTCGAAAGACTCGTAATTATGTCTCAAACGTTCCGGTGGGTTTCGGCGTCCTCCACAAGACTCGTAGACTCAAATCTCCCCGAGACTCCCAAAGGGTCCTCGAAGGGGTCCAGGGTCCCGAGGACCTACGACCGGTAAACCGTTCCCTAGGGCTGAAGCGGACGGTCACGTTCTCTGTCTCCTCTAAAAGTGAGTTAGGGACCCACCCCTTCTAGGGGACCACCTCCTTTACCGTTGAGTGAGGTCATAAGAACGGACCTCTTGAGGTACCTGTCTCCTCCCGACGTCAGGTACCCCAGCGTTTCCCGGCCTGCGGTGACTCGCGAGTCCGCGGTCGTGCACTGAGCCACGAGAATTGGATGAGGAGGAGAACGGGTCTGTCCGTACCGGGTCGACGTCGAGTCGTTAGTGTTGGACTTGAGTCCTGTTCTTTCCTCCAGAGAGTGGTGACCGATGTTACGGTGGTGGCGAGTCCGGAGGGCCGACACGAGCCCCGTCACCCTCCTGTGTGGGTGGGACTCCCTACGAGTCGACGTAGCGACTACCGAACTCCGTTGAGGTCGGGGACTGAGCCACAGTCTCTCGGGTCCTCGGTCGTGTGTCGGGTCGGACCTCCCCGGGGTCACAAGATATACCACATTCCTCCATTATAAAAAGAGAGTCTTGGGACGAAGTTCCTAATCACTTCTCTTTCCACGACAAACTGAAAATCTCCTCGTAGACTACGAGGGTGTCTCGGTCTTAGGACTGTCTGTCTTTCGTCGGGTAGAGACAAATGTTAACGTTAGAAAGTAAGTACGAAGGACGCGACGTCCCCGGGACCTCTGAGTTCCTCTCCACCACTCTACCGTCCTCGTCGTCGTCGAGACCAACCGTCCTCCCGGTCCTCCGGAGGTCGTCTCATTTCTCAACCCTACCCAAAACCTTCACACCTCGTACCGGTACACTCACCTTTCATTCTTCTGGAGTGTCTCCGTCGAGACCCATCATTTCATACTCTCCCACCTCGTCCGTCCTTCACTGACTTCCGAATCTTCAGACTGGGTGCGACGGTACCTACTTACACCGATCTGACCTTCGTGGCTGCGTACGGCCAGGTCTCCCAGGACCTTTGGGACTCCCAGACAAGAGCGGATCCGACACCTCGTTCCGTGTCCCGCTGCCCCCACCGTAAAAGATACATTCTGTGGGAACGGGGGCGGCGGCAGAAATGTCCCATACCGACCACTCGTGATCCCCGACTCCACGACTTCACCCTCTTCGCCTCTTCCTCCCCACGGGGCACACGTTCCCCGGTCCTCAGGTGCCGTCCGTACGGGAAGTCCGTACCATAAGTGGAGGAGGAGGAGGAGGGTCTTTGAGGCATTGTCCACGAACTAAGGGTGTGTCTCTACTCCTACGTCTGTCAAAAGTTTCAGTTCATTAAACCGTCTTTTATGTGTCCATTGCGTGGTCCTACACACGAACCCAGACTGAGGTTTCTGGCGCACGCAGGTAATGAAGTATCCCTCCAAAATCTTTAATTTGTGTGTGTGCGTGTGTGTTTATGTTGAACTAGCAACTAATTAACTCCTCCATTTCTTTCTTTTCTTTTTACAGAATTTTACCTTACTAGTGAGTCACATATTTCGAACCCTTCAAGTCCCACCCCTAAACAAACCCCTCTTCCAGCACTGAACCTATCGTTCGTACACCCGAAGTACTGTCTTCTCGACGTAAATAGACTCTACCTGACTAGTCCTACTTCCACTCCCGCGTAGAGGTGTCGAATCCTTTATTTAGTGTAGTCCAGTCCCGATGTGGAACCTCTCCCCCTGTGTCTCCAATTCAAGTGTCTAGACACGTATATCCAGAAGGTCCCAGTTCCAGTGTCCCCAAAGGCTTTTCTCCTTGACCACGTAACATAGTTTACAGAGTCTCAAGTCCTTCTAAAATTTTCTTACAGAAATTGACTAATAAAAAGGAGAAAGACTCATCTTTCTTAAGCACTGGTGAGTTTCATAAATAAAATTTTGCCTAAACACCTGGTGTCTCTTTTAGTTGTTTCGACTGTACCCAAGGGTTTTAAGATGGACGTTTATGAGGACGAGGTCCTCACTCAGAGTCCGGACGGTGGGGTTTAACGGAAGAACTCACACCCGACGTGGAGGTTTCCGTCTCCTACCTGTCCCTCTCTAGTCCACACCGCCCAGGGGAGGTACGGAAACAGAAACCCCTCCAGAGGTAAGGTGTCTGCTCCGTCGTCACGGGGTCCAAACCACCCACCCGACTCCGGGGTACCGACAAGGCACACCCTGGACAAATAATGTCATTGAGTGAGGAAGGGAGTTGGGTTCCAGAGACCTAATGGAGGAACCCGGCCCACAGACTAACTGTGTGTCTTGTTGGGGTCAAAGTGACTCGATACTGGTTGGGTTGTTCATGGAAGACTATTTTCGTACCCACTGGCCTTTGACTACAGGTCGTGCCTCGGAAAGACTGGGGACTCTCTCGCTCTCGTCCAGAACCGTCGTAGGGGTAACACGTTTCTTTAGGGTAGAGGGCGACCTGGCCTCGAGGTAAGGTAGGACGTAGGACGGTACCAGGTGACGCTACTATAATCCTTTGCCGTTATTTACGGGAGGAATGGAGGTGAAGGTAGGACAGAAGTCGAAAAATTAAACTGACTACGACTCAAGTTGAGATGTTTGAGGTCCCTGGGAACTTACTTACCGGCATTCTACGAATTAGGTGTTGACTCGTCTTCGGAAGAAAGACTTGCGAGGTATAGTAGGTTCGTACACCTCAGTGTTTGTCACGAGGGTCGGACTAAAGGGTCTGGAGACAAAGAGAGACGGACCTTTTCCCCTGAACACCCACTTATCCAAAGGTAGCCCATCTCACTCGACCTTTCTCAGTCGTCCGAAGAGTCCCACCTCCAGAGTCTACCCGTACAAACAGGCACAGACACAGCCTTTACTATGGGACTTCTGTGGGGAAAGACTACGATAAAGAAGTGGTTTCTTTCTTTAGTTTCTTTCGCTACAAAACTCAAGAAGGTCGAAGAGGTAAAGAAACCCGCACGTCGTCTCAGATGTTCTCCGTGCCGACCTTTGGTTTAGACATCAGGTTCCCCAGGGCCCTTCCTTCCTAGACCTCTTTCGACTCTGTCTTCTCCTACGAGGTCATCCAAGGAGTGGGTAACGTCCTAAGGAGACCTTCGTCGTCGAAGATTCCAAGATTTTGTCGAACATGAATTGTGACAGGTAAATTCCTTTGAAAAGGATCTGACCAGACTAGCACTTTTAGAGGACCCTTTCAAATGTTTAAGTCTTAGGGTCCGACAGAGTACTTCCTACGACTAAGTCAGAAGTCAGTAGTAGGCTTCGACACACCAGTGTCCTCCGACCTTTAAATTCTGTGCCGGGAGTGAACACAAACCTTCCTGTCACGACTCTGACTTCTAAAGCGAAACCCAATAAAAGGTATAAGACGGACGATCGCTGGTATATGACAGTTGAATTTTTTATCAGTGTTGGACTTTCAACTCTCAAGACAAAATAAGTCACCCTTGAAAATCCTGGAGTGCGGACCCTACGGATCCCAGTGTAGAGTTCACTGGGATCCTCTTGACGAGGCTTCGCTGACCCCTCCTTAGTCCAATAGATCTTCAAAACATTGTTCCCCGTCCATCAGACTTGTAGTTTGTTAATAACAACTAATTCCTTTTGGTCTATAGAGCTCAGTACCTTAAATCGCGAAAAGACCCATCCCCTGCTACGTTCCCAGACCCGAGTTACTTTGGTAAGGGAATCACACGTAGAGTCGATAGGAGCCGGTCATAGGACTCAAAAATATGTAGGACTCAAGGAACCCCGAGTCACATCACCCACCGACATCGGACTACCTTAGTGTCCATAGTAAGAGGAAGTACCAACGGGACCTCCCGACCTTAGCGACTACTGACATTGTAGAAACAAATGACTATACTGTCCTTCCTTTATGCGGTGAAGAGTTATGTTTCGTTATTTCCTTTTCCGTCTTAGTGTAGGGAAGGACAGTAAGAGACACACACTTCCTGGGACGGACCGGTACGTGTCCGTAGGGTCACCCGGACCCCCCGACGGGTGGCCCTTTCGTCCCTACGTGTTTGCCGGTCTTACCTTTCCTCTCCGCCTGCTTCGTATCTTCGTAGTCTTTTCCCCGGCCACCAGGGACCTTCCCGACACCCCAAGGGTGACTGGGTGGGGACGACTTTAAGAGTCCAGAAGAAACACTCCCTACCAGATACTCGTAGTCACTGAGTCTTCGGATGACGGATCGTTACCAATAGATCGATCGAGGTAGAGTAGTAGGAGGAAGTAAGTTTATACAGATAGGTGACAAGGAGACACGACTCGGTCTATGTCCCTCTTTTGACACCTGTTGAACAGGCAACTCGAACTCGCGTACCTCGAAGATAAAGTTGTCTCCTCGTAAGTAACTCGTTTTGAGTCATAAGCAAACTCGTTTGAGGTCCTCTATCACTTCCTGTCCCTCCGAACTGTACGACGTGGGGTACCCCCAGTGTTCTCAGTCTGTGCTGACTCACGGACTTGATGTTGTTAGTATTACTTTCGACCCTCCCAGTCACAAGGTTCCCAGGATTGATTCCTCCGAAGTTTTACGGTCGTTCCCGTGAAGTGAACGTCAGGTCACTGACTCTGACTCTCGAGGGTTACGACGCCCGGGACCAAACTAGTGACCAGTCCCTTGATCGGTGAGGTCATGAGAACGGACCTTTTCGGGTACCTGCCTCCTCAGACCACCCGTCGTCAGGTACCCCAGCGATTCTCAGTCTGTACTGACTCACTGAAGTGAAAGTGAAAAGTGAAAATACGTAACCTCTTTCTTTACCGTTGGGTGAGGTCACAAGAACGGACCTCTTAGGGTCCCTGAATCCTCGGAGCACCCGACGGATACCCCAGTGTGTCTCAACCTGTGCTGACCTCACTGAACCGTCGTCGTCGTCGTCCCTGGATCTAGGGTACACGACGTTGATTCGTAAGGGTAACACGTTGATTTTTCTAAGGTGTACGGTGTGGTTCTAGGTTCTAGGGTTTGTGACGTTGATTCTACACCTCGTCGGTTTATTTAATTATTAAAAAACTTTTTCTTTACTTAATAATTTTATGGGGTCGTACTGGGACTCCCAACACCACCTCGGAAGGTCCGTTCCTTTGGGACGACCTTTCGACAATGAGATGTCGGTAATAAAAAGTTCTGAGTCGTCATTGACGTGTACAAGAGTACACACCACCCCTCCTAACGATGTTTGGGACAAAGTGCCGAGTGAAGGAATATGGTGTGGTCGAGACTGCGGGAAAGGGAGTGAATTCTAGTGGGGTCACACGGTTGAAACGTCCCGACTCCCGAGGGTCGGTTTGAACAACTTCTCTGATGAAAAAGGGTGTAGTTTACCAGAATCGACGGAATCAGCAAGTCGGCACAGACTGAGACCCGCTGGGGTAGTTGACATCGGACGGTCCGACGGGAACAGGTACCCTAAGAGGTCCATTCTTATGACCTCACCCAACGGTACGGGAGGAGGTCCCCTAGAAGGGTTGGGTCCCTAGCTTGGGTCCAGAGGGGGGAACGTCTAAGAGTGGTAGACTCGGTGGTCCCTGCGGGACATTAACCGGCATTTACATACGTACACAAAGTTCTACGAGTTCAGATAGGGTAACCAGATATGTAGGCAGAGACGGTCGTGGCACTGTAAAACTAATGACAAAGACGTATACAACGAAAAATTTGAAATTGTTAAAGACGTTGTGACTGATAAAAGATATCGTAGTATTGCTCAGCTGTAACAGTACAAATGCGACAGGTGTAGAAAAGTATTAGTTCTTGTGGTATTATTACCACAGGGGACCACCGGGTCAGTGATTCCCTAGACGGATGTTACGCCCTCTTTCCTCAAGGTTGGGACCCAGTCCTTCTGAGGGACCTCCTCCCGTACCGTTGGGTGAGGTCATAAGAACGGATCTCTTAGGGTGCCTGTCTCCTTGGACCGCCGATGTCGGGTATCCCAGTGTTTTTCAGCTTGTACAGTCTTCGCTGACTTGTACGTGTGTGTGTGGTCGTGGAATCGCCTACTCCAACAACAACAAATCAGTACTTCAGGACAGGTCGAGAACGTCGGAGTACCTGATATCGAAGGTCCGAGGAGACAGGTACCCTAAAAGGTCCGTTCTTATGACCTCACCCACCGGTAAGGGAAGAGGTCCCGTAGAAGGACTGGGTCCCTAGCTTGGGTCCAGAGGACGTAATCGTCCGCCTACGAAATGGTGACTCGGTAGTGCCTTCGGTTGCTTACTTTGTTGGATGATAATTTGGTGGATTTGGACGATAATTTGGTGGATTTGGACGATAATTTGGTGGATTTGGACGATAATTTGGTGGATTTTCTGGACAATAAAGAGTCTTGTTGCATGATCATCACCTTAGTGACCCATGTTTCTATGCGTTTTAAGGGTGTGAAACTCAGTCAGCCAGTCAGTCAAGTCAGTGAGTCAGCACAGGCTGAGAAACGCTGGGGTACTTAGAGTCGTGCGGTCCGGAGGAACAGGTAGTGGTTGAGGGCCTCAAGTGAGTCTGAGTGCAGGTAGCTCAGGTACTACGGTAGGTCGGTAGAGTAGGAGACAGCAGGGGAAGAGGAGGACAGGAGTTAGGGAGGGTCGTAGTCTCAGAAAAGGTTACTCAGTTGAGAAGCGTACTCCACCGATTTCATAACCTCAAAGTCGAAATCGTAGTAAGGAAGGTTTCTTTAGGGTCCCGACTAGAGGAAGTCTTACCTGACCAACCTAGAGGAACGGTAGGTTCCCTGAGAGTTCTCAGAAGAGGTTGTGGTGTCAAGTTTTCGTAGTTAAGAAACCGCGAGTCGAAACAAGTGTCAGGTTGAGAGTGTAGGTATGTACTGGTGACCTTTTTGGTATCGGAACTTCCACATTGCGAGGTAAAAAGGAAGAAACCAGGTCTCTAACTTTTCTGCTCGAGGGAACTTTTTCGGACTTTTGGGGTAAGGAGCACACTACTAGGTCGTTCTTTGCTGGACTAACGGAGAACGGTAGCTGAGGTGACTTATGTCGACTCTACTACCAACCGTAGGAAATAGAGTTGACTCGTTAGAGTAGCGAGTCATTGTCGGACTCTTATCTCTATTATCTAACCATTACTTACCAGTTTTGATAAGTCGTATTTCTGTTACTGAGTGGAGTTGACTTGACAAGACCATTTGTTCTGGCAAGTTCGGGCGTCCCGTCCTTACCGTCCTGTCTCTTCTTCTTACGGAGTAACGAGTGTCCTCGGACGGGATGGAGACATGTGAGGCTCTTTTTCGTTAAGACCTTTAAGGACGAGACACCGAAGTGTCGTGGTCTCACCGTACCCGACACTTCAAAATGACTCTACCTTTGTCGAAAGAACCGTTCCTTGAGTCTAGACACCAACGACTGTTCGTGCACCTCTTTTTCTTTTCGCTGGCCCAGTCGACGACCCGTCGTACAGTTTCCGTCAGTTTGCAGCGTCGAAACTGATAGAGGCTAAGACTCTACGGACGACGTTGAGTCTCCTACGGTTTTTTCGAAGGATTGGCTCCAGAAAAGTGACTGATCTTTGTGAAATTTCACAAGAAAAATTCGTAATTCCCTGTTCTCCTATTTACAGGGTTCTTCGAAGAATACATTAACTTAGTACTTGTTGAGGTTTCTCCTTTAATTGGTTCCAACCGAACTCATACCTTTGATCTTAAGATCGTGTGTACGGTGGTGGGAGGTCGAGTCGTGGACGAGTCTGTAGTGACTAATCATTCGTTTGTGGAGGACTCACTTGGTCACAAAGAGGTACCGCGAGGTCCTTCGGTCTCGGGGGTAAGGTTCACCCGTGTCCTCAGGTGAACCGGTACAGCTCCGATCTGTGACGGGAGAGGTCCACTGTGTCCTAACTCCGAGAGGAAAGGAAGGACAGAGATAGAGAGAGACGAGTATAGGTAAGGCACAATGGACAAGTGAACAATTCAACACAGGTTGAAACGTCTTGGGGCACCTGACCTCGGGTGGTCCGAGGAGACAGGTACTCTAAAGGGTCCGTTCTTGTGATCTTACCCAACGACAAAAGAAGAGGTCCTCTAGAAGGACCTGGTCCCTAGCGTGGGTACAAAGGACGTGACCGTCCGGCTAAGAAACGGTGACTCGGTGGACTCTTTGGGTAGGTAGGGGATCTTCTCCTTATGTCCTTTTACTCTCGTTTCTTCTACTCCCGTCTCCGCCTGTCGAGTCATATAATACTAAAACCACACTAGTAGGGAGGTCGACAGGTCCACTCGACATAGACTCCCCTTCGAAAGGTACGTTTTCTTCCCGGTAGGTAAAGTCAGTGCACCTGTGAAAACACAAGTTCGGTATTCATGGTCCCCGTAGTCAGCTATCGTCCCTGTAAGGTCCTACGTCTCAAAGACCTCAAACGTAAATGAAGGTACGGGGAATTTCTTACAGTGTGTCTTCTCTTTAACCTTTATTCGTCTTTACATTTTCTGTGGTCTTCGTTCTTTCTATTACTTTTCACGAGTCAAGTCAAGTCAAGTCAGAGAGTCAGTACAGGCTAAGAAACGTTGGGGTACTTGGCGTCGTGCTGTCCGGAGGGACAGGTAGCGGTTGATGACCTCACGTGAGTGTGAATACAGGTAGTGCAGCCACTACAGTAGGTTGGTGGAGTAGGAGACAGCAGGGGAAGGGGAGGACGGGAGTTAGAAAGGGTCGTAGTCTCAGAAAAGTTTACTCAGTCGAGAAGAGTAGTCCCCCGGTTTCATAATCTCAAAGTCGAAGTCGTAGTCAGGAAGGTTACTTATAAGTCCTGACTAAAGGATCTGTCTCATTGTCCTCTTCACCAGACACTACTCGAGTCCCTCGTTCCATTCATGCACCTTTGTATCTAGCTGGGACAAAACATGAAAGTGAAGTGTTTTGTGAAATCGTCAGTAGAGTGTAAGAGGGCACTACGGAGTCCCCGTCCATCGTAGGTAGGAGGTGCAGTCGACTTAGTCACACCAGACTCGTTTTCAGTGTCTCGAGTCGCGAGTCGTCACCGTCAGAGACTGAAGGCAGCCGAGTAGTCGATTTTTCTGTTTTCATGTTCCTTCGTGGGTTTAACCTTCGTCTCGTCTTCCCTCGTCCGTCTTGCCGAACCCCATCTCCGTTACAAGTTTGTACCTTCCTTCGTTTCACCTTTCTTAGAGACCTGTTTCCCCCTTTTTTCTCTTCCGACCCCGTCCTCGTCCAGAAGTAAGATATTCACTTGCTGTGTCGATAGGACGCCTACAGTCCTTTTGCCGTCGACCCCCTGCCCTTCTCAAATCTCACTCGACCAAATTCAGTCTCTTCGGGTCTGCGTCTTGCTTGTACTGTCTGAGTTGACCACTACTCCTTTGAAGGTTCCCTGCGTACTTTTTGGATCGAAATGTCTCCTCTTGGTACGACTGGGTTGTGCCTTTTGCTCCGTCTCCACTGAGTGTGTAGGTCCTGAAACTACCGCGAAAGATTATGACACCCAATTTTCTCGAACGGCCATAGGGCATAAATAGGAGGTTTCCGCAAAACTCAGTTCCTGTACTTTCAATTAGGGTTCACTTTTACTTTCAACGAGTCAGCACAGGCTGAGACTCCTGAAGGAATTTCTTGGTTGACTAACCGGTGTTGGTTGGTGAAGATCATAGACATAAAATCCCCTAACGTAAGTGTTTTGTACCGCTAAGTAAAAGGAACCTCTTTATAGTCTTGTCTCATCTAAAATCGTCGGTAAGTAGAAACACGGGAGTAAGTGATCAGAGAAGTCTCTTCCGTCTTTCGTCTTTGTCTAAAGTTTACCCTCGACAACATTACTCGTCACTGCCTCCCCGTTAAACGCTCGTTACTAGGGCTCAGACACTAGTCGGCGAGGCAATTTTGCACAGGGGACTATTCTGCCGGGAACCTTGGATTTCTCTGTCTGTAGACGGGACCAAACCGAAGGAGAGAGGTCTATTCGGAAGGGAAACGGACATTAAAGGACGTAGGGAGAGGCAGGGAAGGAAGGGAGGTTCTTTTTCCGGACCTCCAGAACTCTTATTACTCAGACAAATAAACGAGACTGGGTCACCAAGAGTTCGTCTCGCTAGACCGGAGGAGCCCTTGTAAATCGTTACAGACCTCTACGAAGGTCACTAGTGTCACCGTCTCCGTCGTGTCACGATAAGCGTAGATTACCCGTCTCCGGCCCTGCGTCGACTAGTAGGAAGTCACGTACCCGGGAGTCTGTTAGACCCGGTGTTTCGGCCGTCTCGTCTCCGACTCTTCGGTGCTGATGGACTTTCTAGGTATTTTTTAGTCTCGACAGGAGACGGTGGAGACTCTGTCCTCGACCTAGTGTCAGTCTAGGACCCAAGACGGAAGAAAGAACGTTTATGAGCTCACACGTTTGTTCCCACACACACCCACTACGGGACAACGATAGAAGTAGATGCGACTCCGTGACAGAAACACAAGTTCCGACATTAATGTGTCCCTACTCTTCGTCCCGCCCGAGGTCCTACACACTTGCCATCCCCCACCCCAGCGTGACGCCTCTCAACTGACGTCGTCTCAGCGGTCACAGGTAAAAAGTCGTCCTTAGGGTTTCGGACCGTAAGAATGGATGTAGGATGAGAGGTCTCCGGATTTCAGAAAGTCCTGTAGTGTCTTCGCACACCGGAAGACCTTCAGAATAGATCAGGACTGACAGCCTTTCCTTTTACTTCCGGTGAGAAATTGAGGTCTGTGATCCGATATCTCTTTCACCTCAGGTCAGACTTGGACCTTATTCTTACTCACTACATAAAAAAAAAATTAGACACCGTTTTTGTTGTTTCTTTTTTCAGAATTTTTTTTTTTTTTTTGAACGAAAACGAATGGTGTATCGGTTTTTAACCTTTGTTGAGTTCTTAAGTAGTCGATTGACTACCTACCTATTTGATTGAGTCATTTGGGTATATTAAACCGGTATTTTTCCTTACTTCGTACTGGGTGCGAGGTTGTACCTTCTCAAAACTTTTACAATGCGATTTACTTTCTTTGGTCTGCGTTTTCCCGTGCACAATATATGTTAAAACGAATACGGATCTTACTCGTTTACTTGACTCCACCTTTATGGCATCACTAACGGGAAACTCCCCTACTTTTGCACCTTGATCCATCCCCACTACTGACGCGTTGTGAAACTTGCATGATACTACAAATGGAAGTTCAAAAAATTTTCTCTTAAAGTATAATATAGTTAAAATAGTGTTAAAGTTTTTTTATAAAACTTCCTGAAAGTGAACCCTTTAGACTACTTTACATAAGAAAACTCACCTTTCCTTCAATTCATACTTTTCTGTAAGTTTTAGATAACTGAATGTTTTTTTTATTTCGGTTCGTTTGTCGTTTTTACTAGTGGCGCGGTCCACAGACACCTACCATTTAATTTATCACACAAGGCCACCCACGACCCGACGTGCTGAGACCCTGTCCTATTTACTGCGTACTGTGTCTTGCATTCAGTAGGGGACGAGTAATCGGTCCGCGTAACAAGACGGTAGGGGTACGAATTAACAAGGTACGTCAAAGTAAAGAGACACTGAGTCTCTCTCAACTTACGTTAATGCCAGTTATCGTCGGAAACCGTGTCCGAAGGACATGTAGTTCCGTGACTCTAGAAGGAGGGTTTCGTCTCGAGATGGTGACCGTAGATACACAGGGGTTGGGACCTCAGTTTGGAACAGAGACCTACCAGGACCCCTCCTCTGTCTCCCAGTGTTCTACAGTAGACACTTCAGACGTGTTGTAAATAGTTTCTCTTGTTCTAGAACCTACTCTCTGGTCAATGGATTTAACGTCACACGAAGGATGTGTCCGACTTTAGTGCGACCCCTGGGGACTCCCGCACTCTGACTCCTACTCTTCCTCTTTCCGTGTTGGTAAGATATTCCTCCTCTAAGATTTGTTTTCTTCCAACTTCACCCGACCCTCCTTAAAGCGTACTCCCCACTCTGTTGAGACTGGTAACGAAGTAAAGAAACTGCGTACAAATCAAGGGTAGGAGGACACTAACTGACTGGGACTGGAAGTGGGTGTGTACGGTCTTAGAGGAAAGAAAAGACTACAGTGACTCTTCCCGGCTGAAGTCGGAAGGTTTCACAAGGTCGATGAACAGTTAGGACGTTAGTTTAAGTATCCCAGTCTCTGTGACGTCCCGACCTCCACAGGTCGGGTTCCACGAGAAACGTTTCCTCCTGTCCCCGCAGGTCTGCCAGTCTGAAGCCTGTTACAACGAGGACGAGCAAAGACAGGAAGTCGACGTACACCTGTACAAGAACCGTAAACCGTCACAATTTTCTACTTAACTTCGTAGAATCTTACAAACTCTCAAACTCTTTTTAACTAAACTTAGTCTGTCGAAGGTTAGCTCGTCCTTCCGTCCTCGAAACTCCTCGACATGTCTTACTTTGTGAAAGTATCCACCTTCCTCACCTTTGTTTCTACAATAAGACCCTCCTTTTCTTTCTCTTTCGTCCACCCAACAACGGTCCAATGAAAGGAATTCCCCTACAGTCCGAGGTGGTCCGTCTAAGGGATTGGTCGCGACTAGTCCTCTGCGGACCAAATTCGAAGGTAAAGACCCTCTCTGTTTTGACATTAATTTAACAGAGACAAACCCCGATCGAATTCGTTGAGGGAAACCCCGGACAACAGAATAAAAATTGTCGTCTGAACCCACAAAAGAGGGAACTAAACATAGTCCCAAATTTTTAGTGGTACCGGTTGAACTTCGAAAGGTTAGTACTTCTTTTTTTGTTAAAGGTAAAATCCTAATAAAACCCACGACTTTACCCAAAACAAAAGTTACAAGTTTGTTGTCGTATTCCGAAAGTATTATAACTTTCGTTTTTATTTGACTGATTAAATATTTCAAGACTTTTGATACTCAACTAAAGATCCGAGGTTCCACACCTGGGGTAGGAACAAACCTCTGTGCACCTCCCCTATGTCTCCCGGTGGATGGGGAGACCCACCAAGCCACCAGTGTGCCAGTGTATTCGTTTCGACACCCGGAAGTAAAATAATTCACGGACCCAGAGACACGAACTCTCGCTGGTCAGCAGGATGTGTGCGGGAGACGACAGACAGGTGTGGGTGTACAGGTGTCCTTTGAAGAGGGGTTCAGAACAATGAAGGGGGAATCTTTAGAGTAGATAAACCAAAAAATGTAACTTAACAATGAAATACAACCCCATATCAACAAAGTGTTACAGTACAAGGTCCACCACGAACACCATTTCTTGGGCGGACGGTACGTCCTCTGCCTCCTCTGGGTCCAAGCTAGGGGCCCACCCCTTCTAGGGAACGTCCTCCCGTGCCGTTGGGTGAGGTCACAAGAACGGACCTCTTAGGGTACGTGTCTCCTCGGACCGCCCGGCGTCAGGCACCCCAACGTTTCTCAACCTGTACCGACATCCCTGAGTCGTCTGTGTCAACAAAGTGAGCCAACACAATCAAAGTCCGCATGTACTTTACCAAGTATACATATATAAACGTCTAGAAAAGGGGTGTATCCAATGACATTTCGTAACTCATCCCAGAGAATACGGACGTCACACACGAAGAACTGACGAATAAAATATATACTATCACACACATAGAATTAGGGTCTGAGGACTACACAGGGAGAGGGATAAGGGGAAACGATTGGTATTCAAAGACAGACACAGACACCCAGACAAAGACAAAACACATTCTCGTACAACAGTAAGAAAATCCCAGGTGCATATTCACTATAGTATATTCTAAACAGAAAGACACAAACCGAATAAAGTGAGTCACACTATTATAGATCCAGGTACAACGACGTTCACCGTAATAAAGTAAAAAATACCCACTTATTATAAGGGAACCCATATACATGGTGCCGAAGAAATAGGTAGGTAGACAGGTACCTGTCACTCCAATATACAGGACCGATGGTCCTTATCGACGTCACTTGTGGGTCGAGAGAGGACCGTCTCGACCTCAGTCTCCTAAAGGAGATCCCTCTCCCATCCTGGAGTCGTCACGGGAGTTCCTCCGGGAACGACCCCCGTACAAGTCGGGTGGTCCCGAGAGTAGTGTGAGCTCAGACAACCCTCCCATGTACGTTCCGTCTGTGACCTTCTCCCGCCCCAACACGCTTCCGACCCCGACGGATCCTTAGGTACCAACGACGAGACGGTGTCCCTCCCTCTCGTCCTCCTGGCGGTCCTGAACCCCACACCCCTCTTGGAAAGATACAACCTTCTGGGGGAGTTGTACAGACGTATACATACACCGAGAATACGTACTGTATAAATTTATGCATATTTGTACATGGATACATTTAATTTTTCTGTGAACGAGGACCCTTCTTTTCGATACTGTTTGAATCTGTTGTATTATTTTTCGTCTTTGTAGTGAAACGACTGTTTCCAAGGATATCGGTTTCGATACCAAAAGGGTCATCAGTACATACCTACACTCTCGACCCGGTATTCCTTCCGACTCTTGACTTCTTAACTACACAAACTTGACACCACGACCTCTTCTGAGAACTCTCAGGAAATCTGACGTACCTCTGGTCTGGTTAGTTAGGATCTCCTTAGTTGGGACTTATAAGTAAGCTTCCTGACTACGACTTCGACTTCGAGGTTATGAACTGGGGTACTACGTTTTTCGGTTGAGTAATCTCTTCTGGGACTACGACCCTTTCTGACTTCCGTCCTCCTCTTCCCCTACTGTCTCCTACTCTACCAACCTACCGTAGTGGTTGAGCTATCTGCACTCAGACTCGTTTGAGACCCTCTGCCACTTCCTGTCCCTTCGGACCACACGGTGTCACGTACCCCAGCGTTTCTCAGTCTGTCCTGACTCGTTGACTGTCGTCGTTTGTGCAGGTTTCTGCCTACCATACATTTACGTCTCACACGGACGGGATCGGTCGCTCCGGACAGTGTGTCTGTCGGTGTCCGACCCGCCGAGGTTGGCGTCTTCGCACAAGAGAACGTCGGACCTCCGACCTGTAGGTACTAGTTCCACAGTCCACTCGACCAGGGACGGAAGACTCCGACACACCCTCCTAGACGCGGTCTGGAGAGGAGACCGGAGACTCCCAAACGACCTGCAGACACGACAAAGGACCGAAGATCTCCGTAGAAGGACTAGAGACGAAAGGAGAGTGTGTCGGAAGAGGAACCGACGGGTAGACACAAGTTTGTTCCTGTCGTCAGTATAGCCTAAGTCCCGGGCGAGTGAGATCCCCCTGGTAAGCGCACATGCAATCAGCGAGTCCGTACAAGTCGAGAAACGCTGGGGTACCTGACATCGGACAGATTGAGGAGACAGGTACCCTAAGAGGTCCGCTCTTATGACCTCACCCATCGGTACGGGAAGAGGTCCTCTAGACGGACGGGTAAAGTCCGTCTAAGAAATGGTAGACTCGGTGGTCTCTTGGGGGTCACCCTGGAATAGAGGCGATTTATGTAGATGTTCCTACCATAAAGGTTTGTTCCCGTGTAAGACTCGAGACATCAAATCCTGTCTTCGAATACTTAAGTCTGCCCTACATTGAGTTGGGGGACTGATATTTGTGTGTACGCCCGTGTTGTGTGGGAGTCGGGTGTAGGACGGATGAAAGAAAGATTTCTCGTGTATGATTAGGGGGGCACCCGTGTAAAGAGAAGAACCGGGACACCCCAGAGACACGGTACACCGATGTCTATGTTTACAGCGTCGCTACTGTCTGGATGCGTTTAGGTCTCGTGTGTCGAATGAGGAGCGAAAGAGGAAGTGACAGTGTGCGGACACTCATTTTGACGGAGGGACTGAGTTGGCGGTTAGGACCCCAAAGTCGGTGGGGTCAAGAAATTAAGGTACCACTGTCCCCCAATTCCCTCCGTTGAACGTCGTAACCTCCCCTGGGTCTGGGTGTGAGATTGAGATAATAATTAATTACATTTCTCAGTGTAAGGTCACAACGGGGAGCTAAAGAAGTGGACAAATACGTAACTGACCTTAAGTAAGTAAGACAATGTGAGAGTCTTTCGAGACTACGTGAGCGATGCACGGTCAATGACCCGTTTTGGGACCTGTTGTCTGTCTTTCCTCTCCGTAGGATCCCCGTAGTCGGGAGGTGTCAAGAGGCAGGAGGCCCAGGTCATTAAGACTCGACCGCTTCACCTTTCTTGCTCAAAGTTTGACAGGGTAGTAAACCACCTACACCGGTGTCCGTAGGAGGCTCGAGACGACGAAATTTCCGACGTCTACAAAGAAAATTACGGCCTTGACTCGCCGTCGAGTGTGGGAGGGGTCCGTGGACCGTCTCTCTGGCCCGAGTACCCAACGGCTCTCCTTCTCGTCTTCCCGTGAACAAGGTCCGGAGACTGGTCGACCTTGGATTGCCGGAGTGGACACGACCAGAAGGGAACGAGAGGGTAGTGTTCTGGGAGACCCGACGAAGCTACCCCGGGGGACCCGGACCGAAGGGGAGCCCCACGCCGGTCGCACACCGTGGTCGTTCCCTGACCTCACCCGGCTCCCCCTCCTGTTCGACTGAGAAGTGAGAGGCAAGAGCCGGTACGCAAGGTCGTCCCTGTCAGGAAGGCAGTGGTGAGGACGAGTCCAACTTATTTTGGAGAAGGGGAGAAAATACTTCCTTTGTAAATAAGTTCCGTGACAATCCGTCTGAAACGAGTCTCCCTGACACCGTCGTCGTCATCTTTGATGGGTCGTCCTAAAACGTCATTGCCTCCCCGACCCGCCCCCGTCCCCACCCCCTTCCAGTCCGAGTTGAGACTTATACTACTTTTTTTCACCCTTAAATATCGGTCCCTCAACAACAACAACGACAACAACTCAGCACAGACTGAGAACACTGAGACGGTCCGAGGAGACAGGCACCCTAAAAGGTCCGTTCTTATGACTTTATCGAACGATAAAGGAAGAGATCCTCTAGAAGGGTTGGGTCCCTAGTTTGGGTGCAGAGGACGGAACCGTCCGACTAAGAAATGGTGACTCGGTGACCCCTTTAGGGTATCGGTTCCTCCCCAGACCGATTTGACTCGACTATCCTAAGGACGACTTCCGTCCGGTCCCCGAGTGAGTAGTGAAACCTCACTCCTCGGACTAGTCTGTCTGTGGTACTAGTCTGTCACCCCACCCGGTAAGGTCTATTTGGTTCGATCGTCTTGAAGATGACTTGAACCCGCTACAAGTCCACCTGTGCTTCCAGGTTTCCAGTCCCAAGTCAACCCTTTTCCCGAGACTCTTGAGATTGGTCTCAAACTACTTTCTCTTTGTGAGATGGTGGGACCAGGAGACCCAGACCCTCTCTTTGTCATTAGAAAAAGACAAAGGAAGGATGTTCGGGTGTGAAGACTCTAGTCTGGAAAGGAATTCAAGAGAACTTGGTAGACTCAGACCGAAAATAGAAGACAATTCTGGAGCCGTCTGTGTTCGGAACTCAGACCAGGGTCCGACACATGTAGTAATTTACGAACGTAGAGGGTTGTGCTCAATTTGACAAAACGAAGACTACAGTGGGAAGCTGTCTCTAGAGAGGTTCTAGAGGATTGTTCTGTATCTAGGGTGGAAGTTTGACTCCGTGTACTTTCCGTGTTCAAGGGGGACGAGCCGTTCCTCGACCGTTTCGGAGAGTTTACTCGCCGCACAGTCAGCCTTCTGACACAGCGACGGTCAGGACGGTCCCTTCGTTGAGACGTGGAGCGTAGTCTCTCGGGGTCTCTTGTTTCAGTCTACTTTAGCCTAGGACTTCTGTCGACCTTTCCACCAAGGGTCGGCCTCACTCCCGACGTGCGCAAGAAGGAGACTACTTACGACTAACGAAAGTCTCTGCCGGAGAGACAAGATGTGTCGCCACGGGTGTAAGGGTAAGGTTCGGACAAAAACAGCGACTCTTGTTACGTTGTACTCGAGTGACGTTCGTCACTGGGTAGAAAAGAACGACTTTCCCGGGTAGTCCTCTGTGCGCAATCCATTTAGACTTGACCCTTTTTACACTTCACTCTGCGAACGACCAAAAGAGTGTGGGTCTTTCATTTTATTGGAAAAAGAGGAGAATTAGAGAAAAAAGTGACTGAGATTGTCGACTTGGTCCAATTTATGAAAAGTAATACAAACAAGTTTTCGGTGGTTTACACGGACTTTAAAGTAATATAAACAAGTTTTCGGTGGATTCCATGGTGGACATAAAGTGTCGGGCTACACTTGGGACTTCAAATTAAAAAAATTCTCCTCGACTACTCCTAGGTCACGAAAAACAGACAGGCCGGGAAGGTTGTGGGGAAGGCAGGGACTGTGAGTACAGGGGACCCACCAGACAGAGTAAAACGAAGTGAAAGACATCGAGTCTCAGTCCACAGAGGAAGAGCACTACCGTCGACAACACCAACGGTCTGCTCTTCCGTGAATCGGGAGGGGGAGACACGACGATTCAGTGAAGTCAGCACAGGCTGAGACACACCGGGGTATCTACCGTCGGGTGGTCCGAGGTGGTAAGGACCCTAAGAGGTCCGTTCTTGTGACCTCACCCAACGGTAAAGGAAGTGGTTACGTACTTTCACTTTTCACTTTCACTTCAGCGAGTCAGCACAGACTGAGAATCGCTTAGGTCCATGACGTCGGGTACTCAGAGGAGACAGGTACCCTAAAAGGTCCGTTCTCACGACCCCACCCCACGGTAACGGAAGAGGTTGGGAGAGGGATACATCACTCTTAAATACGACTCGTAGACTGTCTGGTTAGTGAAATTTTATTCCTGTGAACCTTGGGAAGTCAAGTCAAGTCAAGTCAAGTCAGCGAGTCAGCACAGACTGAGAAACGCTGGGGTACTTAACGTCGTACGGTCCGGAGGGACAGGTAGTGGNTGAGTCTGAGTGCAGGTAACTCAGTCACTACGGTAGGTGGGTAGAGTAGGAGACAGCAGGGGAAGAGGAGGACGGGGGTTAGGGAGGGTCGTAGTCAGAAAAGGTTACTCAGTTGAGAAGAGTACTCCGCCGGTTTCATGACCTCGAAGTCGAAATCGTAGTAAGGAAGGTTTCTTTAGGGTCCCGACTAGAGGAAGTCTTACCTGACCAACCTAGAAGAACGTCAGGTTCCCTGAGAGTTCTCAGAAGAGGTTGTGGTGTCAAGTTTTCGTAGTTAAAAAGCCACGAGTCGGAAGAAGTGTCAGGTTGAGAGTGTAGGTATGTATTGATGACCTTTTTGGTATCGGAACTGATCTGCCTGGAATCAGCTGTTTCATTACAGAGACGAAAACTTATACGATAGATCCAAACAGTATTGACGAAGGTTGGGATGACTTCATTAAAACACAAGATCTTCAGTTTTCGTTCCGACTTGTTCCGGAGATGATTTCCTTTTTGTACAAACAAGGTTCCTTCTAAATTCACTTATTCGGACCGCGAGAGTTCGGATGTGTGCCACGACCGACCTATAATTTATAGATAGACACAAGACCTCAAATAGGACGTAAGTACACATATATTACACATAAGGATGTCAGCCCTCTCCTTTCATACGGTCGAGTGCAGCTGGTAGGAGGTCTTACTCCACGATCTAGTCTCTAGTCGATTAATACCGGGGACTTGATCTAGGTAGGGTGGACGGAGGGGGAGTAAAAACGTTTATTTCAAAATAACCTTGTGTCGATGAAGGGACCCAGATGCATAACACCGGCGAAAGGGTGACGTCGTCACCACAACTTACCAACATTGCCAACATGGACTCGAAGTTCCTTCGTTCTCCCCACGCCACCCCTGTCTCGGACGCCTCAAATGTCCCGTCCACCCCTGTGCCCTCCCCGTCGGCCCCCAGGTGCGATGCACATGCCTCGCTGGTAGAGGTACGACTGAGGTGTCTGGTAATTGTGTTTTGTGTCGATTCCACCGCCCTGTAGGTGCACGGGACTTGTGAAGCCTCGTTTCCCCGACGTCACGACTCTTTCCTCGACAGAAAAAATTTTTGTATTAGTGTCGTCACCTCTTCTCCAACCACTCTTTCCTATAATCGAACTACCCATCTAAATTAATGAAAGAGTGTGTGACGTACGTTTTAAGGACACTTCGTCTAGAGAGATTATATACCACTCTTATGACGAGATGACCGTTCAAGGTCGACGTGACCTTCGTCTGATTAGGAAGGGTCACTTTTGGGGACCTTCTAGACTCTTTTATAACAACTCTAGATCAATTTCTACAGTCCTTTAATTATGTCGGTAATTTTTTTAATGTCTTGGCTCCAAAATGCTTTTTTTAGTTTTTCACTCGGACCGTAAACACCGGTAAAATGGGGGCTACGAGAAGAAGTCGACTTTCCCCGACGCCTTGTCCGTCTCCACCCGTCTTGGAAACGGTGAACGGGTCTCACCTGTGTCTTTGGTCTTGAGTCCCACCGGGTCGTCCCTCCGCCAAGACGATTTGACTCAGGCTTACAATCTCCCCCACTTGGCTCATTATTCCTCCTTGGTCTTCATCTATCTGGGAGCCTCTGTTTGACGTCAGTTCTAGACCCGGTACAAACAGGAAGAGTCTCTGTTCCATTAGGGTCGAAAGATTGGGGGACCAGGTCAATGGAACTTCTTCATCTGTTCTTCGGACACATCCTCCGTTCCAGAGGTCTCGTTATTTAATAAAGACTTTCACCTTCGCAATCAACGAGTCAGTATAGGTTGAGAAACGTCGGGGTACCTGAGAACGGTGGTTCGAGGAGACAGGTACCTCAAGAGGTCCGTTCTTATGACCTCACCCATCGGTACGGAAGGAGGTCCCCTAGAAGGACGGGGTCCCTAGCTTGGGTACAGAGGATGTAACGACCGTCTAAGAAATAGGGACTCGATGGTCCCTTCAGGATACTGAAAAGTGTATGTTGTGTAGATGGGTCACTTTTTACTGGTAAGTACCCCTCATTTCTTTCGTAATAAATTTTGTTTCTCCTTGTCAAATGAATATTCCCTAAGTCTGTGTCCGAAATTTTATCCGAATTCTACAAATTCCCCCTTTTTTCCGGTCTGTCTTAAAAACATTTCTTGACCCTTTCTAAAACCAGGTCTTAGAACATTTCTTAATCTTTAATAAAAATTTTCGGGTCGACCCGTAAGATCTTGACCTTTTGGTGTTACTACGGTCCCATTACCTAAACTGTGTTTCAGAATCTTTCAACTTCTACTTTAATCATCTGACTTTCTATCCGGTTTTTCTTAATAGGCCTGTTACACTACCTTTATCATCTTTCTTGTATTATGTGCGTCCCCACACCTTATGTCAGATTTAATGGATGTTGACTTTAAGGTCTTTGTGTTCTTCTGTCATTCCTCCGTCTTCTTTACTACCGTTAAAGGGTTTTGATTGTTTGATGACTTTCGGTGTATAAGATGTCGAAATGTCTGGAGTTTCTCCCATTTACGTTCTCTATGGTGTAGATCCGGGGTTTGTCTTCTTATAATTTTTGTTTCTTTCTTTTGTCTGTCTCCTTTCTGTTTAATGAAAGTTTCACTACAGTACTCTCAATTTTCTGTGACCGAGGAACCTTCTTCTCGTTCCCCGTTTGGATCTGTTGTATAATTTTTCGTCTCTATGGTGAAACGGTTGTTTCCACACATATCAGTTTCGATACTCAAAAGGTCATCAGTACATACCTACACTCTCAACCTGGTATTTCTCACGACTTCTTAACTACGAAAACTTGGTACCACGACCTCTTCTGAGAACTCTCAGGGGACCTGTCGTTCCTCTAGTTTAGTCAGTTAGGGTTTCATTTATTTGGGACTTATAAGTGACCTTCTTGACTACGACTTCAAGCTTAGGAAACCGGTGGACTATACTTCTCAGTTGAGTAACCTTTTCTGGGACTACGACCCTTTCTAACTTCCGTCCTCCTCTTCCCTCACTGTCTCCTACTCTACCAACCTACCGTAGTGGCTGAGTTACCTGTACTCAAACTCGTTTGAGACCCTCTACCACTTCCCGTCCCTTCGGATCACACGACGTCAGGTACCCCGACGTTTCTCAGTCTGTGAGGGATCACTGGCTTGTTGTTGTCCTTAATTTCGACTGACAAACGACCTTCAATACTTTAGGTCTTTCTTTATTGCAATGTAGAAGTTTATTGTTGTTGTTGTTTATGTTCTTAAATTCAAAGAAAATTGAGATCTTTTCACATCGAGTTTTTACTTTACCTTCACCTTTGTAGAGTCTAGTTTTGCTTCCCTTATAGGTTGTATTCTTGGTGTTGTCACCTCTACGATTCCCGTCAGGAAGTTCACCTTTTCCGAGACCCACTTTTGACTTTCTTCGTTCTCACTTCGAATTCGTACGCTTACGTAGATTCGTCTTATTGGACACTTGTCATTGTTATTACATCCTACGTTTGGTCGCTGCTGCCGCTGAGTACACCACATAACGACGAATCAGTGAGTCAGCACAGGTCTAGAAACACTGGGGTGCCTGACAGGTACCCTAAAGGTGGTCCGAGGAGACAGGTACCCTAAAGGGTCCGTTCTTATGACCTCACCCAACGGTAAAGGAAGAGGTCCCCCAAAAGGGTTGGGTCCCTAGTTTGGGGGTAGAGGACGGAACCGTCCTCCTAAGAATTGACAACTCGGTGGTCCCTTGGGATTTACGTATGCAGTTCTCCTGTTTCGTATCTCACTTTCGTGCGACTTAAAGGGCGTTACCCATCTTTATCCACTTTCCCGACTAAAGATAATCTGAAACATTTAGTTCTGACAGACGACGTAAGGGATCCCATTAGTGTCCGAATTTTTCTAATGTGTGGATACTTCGATTATACCCGTCCCTTATCTTACTAAGTATTTATAAATTGGTCGGGTTATTTTTCCTGTGAGAAGTCTTCTTTTTGTTCTTTCCTTTGGAAGAGAAGGTCTGTAGGTCTGAATGACATTTCGCTAGTATTAATTCTGTGTGACCTATTTGTTTAAAAATCTTTTACCTCATTACTAGAAACCTTTTAACAAAGTGTAACCGTCGATTCATCCGAGTAAACGACCTATTGTCTTACCATGATTCTCATCCCCGTCCCCTTGTTACCAGAAAAGTTATTTACTCATCCGAGACAGATACCGTAAAGGGTCCGTTCTGATGACCTCACCCAACGGTAACGGAAGAGGCCTGTATCGATTCCCTGTACTGTTTTTGACCAATCTTGATCGATCCAGGTTCTACCGTCTCCTAAGTTGAAGGTCCCCTGGAACTCGGAGTAACACCGGAATAATATTATATAATCCATTTACTGTATGGGTGTCCACGGTTCTGTTAAGACTCTGGTTAGTATTTTACAACTTTTCACCCACCACCGGGTCAAAGGTCTTTAGAGACAGGGACGGGAGTTCATCAACCTTATTTGGAGGGTGAGTAGGCGGATACTTAAGTGGGTCGGGTATATTTGATTGGTGTGGTATAAAGTCTCGGGAACGGAAGACTCCACCGGGGGTGAGACGGACACCTCACACAAAGAGAGATTTATTAAGATGAAGAATCGAAAGTGAAACAGAGAGTGACTTAGTAAAGATACTACTCTGAACTTTCGGACTCGAAGTACTGCAGGATTCTAGTCTACACACTAGAGTCAATTTTCCGGTACTCAAACTCAGGGGTAGACCCAAAACCGACTCAAGTTCAGGACCGTGTACCCAATTTCGAGGTTAGACTCAACGTACCAAAGTCAAAGTTATTCCGATCTCATAATAGTAACAACAACAACAAGTGAGTGAGTCGACACAGGTCGAGAAACGTTGGGGTACCTGACATTGTACGGTCCGAAGGGACAGGAAGTGGTAGAAGGTCTTGAACGAGTTTGAGTACAGGTAACTCAGTACTACCGTAGGTTGGTAGAGTAGGAGACAGTAGGGGAAGAGGAAGACGGAAGTTAGAAAGGGTCGTAGTCTCAGAAAAGGTTGCTCAATCAAGAAGTTTAGTCCACCGGTTTCATAACCGCGAAGTTAAAGTCGTAGTCAGGAAGGTTACTTACAAATCCTAAATAAAGGAAATCCTGACTGACCAAACTAGACAGTTAGGATTTCCTTCATAATATTGTATTCGAAGAGTGACATAATATAGTGTATATGATAAATATCGGATAGATTGACGATTGTTGGAAGTAGGACGTGAGGATCTCCTATTGTTCCTTTTGGGGGTATCCTTTTTTTTTTTTTTTTTTTGGTCTCCTCTCTAAACTTGTCCGTTACAGTGTGTTGTCGTATAGTTTTCCCAATTATTTGTGTACTCTTACGTAAATTAGAATAATCTGTAGATGTTTTTACATATAAAATTATGGTGTGACCTTGTGGTACTATGTAGGAGGTTTTGTCTGTTTAAGGACCTAACTGTCATTGTTGGTATAACGAACTTTGACGAACGTAGAAAACTTGTTTACGAACAGGATACAGGGTCGGCACCATAAGAAACCAAACATAGGCTTCTGTCTTTACTATTATGAACACGTCGGAACAAGCATTTTCGGGGTTTGACCTTTATTGAGATTATCGGTAGTTATCGTTTTACATATTTATTTACTTTCTTATGATTATGTTACTTTGAAGTGTTTCGTTACTTTTACTCGTTTCATGTAGGTGTATGTCGTTTCGTCGACTTAGAGGGTTTACATTCGACTTGCCTCCCCTTTCATTATTTTGTTACTATGCCACACTAAGGTGAATGTATTTGAGTTTTTGTCCGTTTTGACTAGATTCCATAGTTTCAGAGTACCACCAACCAACACTAGTTCTCCATTGCACTTACCACGAAAACCTACGGACTGTCACAAGGCATAGAACTGGACCTATAATTGTTGTACCCCCATAAGTTGACCATTGTTAAGTAACCGACGCGTAGACACTGAACATGTAAAGTACCTGTACACAATAGAAAATAAATTTTCCCCCTTAACACACGAAAGTTTACAGTTTGAACTTTCGTGTTCTTGAAATTTTAAACTATCGACCTCGACCGTTTTACGAGGAACCTTCGGAGATTGAATGGGAAAACTAGTCTAAAACTATACACTAAGTTTTGTCTAAGACAAATGTCAATGGTCATAAACCATGAGATTTTCTGGGCTTCCAAATACGGTATTTATTTACCTTGGAACTTGTAAATTGCTTCCGTTTTCTCTTATATCGATAAGAAACCCTCATCTGCCGTCTAGGTGTGGTCCCTTCGGAGACTTTTTTTGTCCAGGAAACAATCTAGTCGGTGATCTTGATTATGACTCGTCCTGGGACACCCCGAGGACCCGTGTTTCGGACAGACCCAGAGGGTAAAGAGCCAGTGTCCTTTATCCGAGGTAAGTCGGAGGTACTAGAAGGAACTCAAGGTTACCCGTCCAAGTCTGTCAACGACTAATCCCTTCCCTCCCCGACGTCTTCGTTCCCTCCTCATCAGTCTTAATTGTTGTCACGTGGGAAGTCCATCCCAGGGCCCAGAGGGAGTTCCCTGTATAGATCATTGTCGAAACTCAACAAAACGTCTATGGTTTTGGAGGTGGTCTACCCTTCAATTGGCACACGACGGGTGTTTGGACATCTGGGGTCTGGTCAACCTTGGTCTTCTAACTACGACCGTGAGTGAATGGAGTGGTGGTTGGTTAGTCTTCTTGTAGGCACTCGACTAGTGTGGGAGACTCTTCGTGGTGATACTTGGGAGAGTGATGGGAGAGGTCCACCCCTGTGTCAAAACTCCCGTAATCTGGTGACACCGGGGGACACAGACTGTTTCGTTATATCGATAAGAAGAGATGAAGTGGGTTTTGAGACAGAGACTCTACATTAAGCCACAACCCCATGTCTTCGACCTAAGTCGATGTCCTGGAACATCTAACGGCTTGTCCACACAGAATACCGGGTCTGCGGTTGTAGACCATTCTCCTAGGGTCCAGGGAGTATTTCAACCTGAGAAATAGAACTGGAGACGATCTCTTCCCAGTAGAACTTGATACTATACTTATATATATTCTCCGTCTAAAATAAAAGTACCGGAGGTTTTAGTGACATCTGTCTCTGACGTCGGTACTTTAATTTTCAACGAACCTTCCTTTGGAGGTTATGAAACCGGTGGACTATGATTCTCGACTGGGTGACCTTTTCTGGGACTACGACACTTTCTAACTTCCGTCCTCGTCTTCCCCTACTGTCTCTTACTCTACCAACCTACCGTAGTGGTTGAGATACCTGAATTCAAACTCGTTTGAGACCCTCCTGTCTCTTCGGACCGTACGACGGACGGTAGGTACCCCAGTTTTTCTCGACATGTGTTTGATCACTGACTTGTTTACACTTATATAAATAAAAAAAGTACTTAATCTGTTTTCTTGTACCTTAAACTTTAGTTTTGTGGATGACAAATCAAAGTTACGTCTGTACTTCAAAAGTCTTCTGGATCTTCCATTTTATGTCTAATAATATAATAAGATATTTCATTCGTACTTTGTTATGTTAAGGTTCCGGAAAAAGTATATCTAAAATTTACTTCATATTCACCAACAAAGTAGTCTTGAGGGTGACAACAACCCTCACTTACTTGGTGTCTTGCGTTTAGACTATTTCTTAGTCCACCCAGTTTACAGGGAGTCTTCAACGAGGTCTACTCCGTAACCACTCTAGATCTCACTGACTCCCCAGAAGTCTCTCTGGTATTCCCCAGGGTCACGTATAATGTCGAGGTCCTAAGAGTCTTATTCATACATTTGGACCGAGACGACCATATAGGACCTCTTATTCACGGGACTCGAGCCTGGAGAGAGACACCAGACAGTCCTCTTCGAGACAGCTTAAGTCCATTATAATTTTAGTACTAATCGTTACTAAGGACGTAGTTAGGTGAAGGAGTGGTATTGAGACTCGCTCGGGTAGATTAGAACCTACCGTATCTCGTGACACTATAAGACCGTTTCCGACCACATTATTCGGGAAAAGTAGACAGGAGTTGGAGGAGAATTGTCGAAACAGAAATCAGAGTTGGAGACATAGAGTATCCAATCACTGTCCTCGTGTGGGTGTGCACACTCCTATCCAGGTACACTCCCGAGAAGGTTTTTACGTGTAGTACCGAAAAGGTTTTCTTAGTAGGGTTTGTTCTCCTTATTCTGAAGTAATTCCTCTTAAAGGTTCGGTTGGTTTGGTCCGATTATTATCCGTGAGACGGGATCCCGAACTCCGAAGGCAATCTAATTAAATCTCCATCCACTGACTTTGTCTCATAAGAGATATTTACTGTCCGGAGCGGTGGTCGTAGTGCCTGTAGCAACAGGAGCAGTGGTAGATATCGTCGTAGTGGTGCCAGTGGTGTAGTGACAATAGGAGTGGTGGTAGTAGTGGTGGTGAGAGTGGTAGTTGTGGTAGTAGCAATAACGTTAGTAGTGGTAGTAGTAGTGGCGGTAGTAGTGGTGGTAGTTGTGGTAGTGGTGGTAGTAGTAATAACGATAGTAGTGGTGGTAGTGGTGGTAGTAGTGGTAGTTGTGGTAGTAGTAGTGGTGGTAGTTGTGGTAGTAGTAGTGATAGTAACAGTAACACCTGTAGTGGTAGTCACGGGGGTAGTAGTAGTAGTGGAAGTTATGGTAGTGGTGGTAACAGTGGTAGTTGTGGTAGTAGTGGTAGTAGTGGTAGTTGTGGTAGTAGTAGTGGTGGTAATAGTGGTAGTTGTGGTAGTAACAATAGTGGCGGTAATAGTGGTAGTTGTAGTAGTAGTAATAACGGGAGTAGTGGTGGTAATAGTGGTAGTTGTGATAGTAGTGGTGGTAGTAGTTGTGGTAATAGTGGTAGTTGTGGTAGTAGTGGTGGTGGTAGTAGTGGTGGTGGTAGTCGTGGTAGTAGTAATGGTGGTAGTAGTGGTGGTAGTAATGGTGGTAGTAGTGGTGGTAACTGTGGTAGTTGTGGTAGTAGTAATAACGATAGTAGTGGTGGTAGTAGTGGTAGTTGTGGTAGTAGTAGTGGTAGTAGTAGTGGTGGTAGTTGTGGTAGTAGTAGTGATAGTAACAGTAACACCTGTAGTGATAGTCACGGGGGTAGTGGTAGTAGTGGAAGTTATGGTAGTGGCGGTAATAGTGGTAGTAGTGGTAGTTGTGGTAGTAGTGGTGGTGGTAATAGTGGTAGTTGTGATAGTAACAATAGTGGCGGTAATAGTGGTAGTTGTAGTAGTAGTAATAACGGGAGTAGTGGTAGTAGTAGTGGTAGTTGTGGTAGTAGTGGTGGCAGTAGTAGTGGTGGTAGTAATGGTGGTAGTAGTGGTGGTAAGAGTGGTAGTTGTGGTAGTAGTAATAACGATAGTAGTGGTGGTGGTAGTGGTAGTTGTGGTTGTAGTAGTGGTAGTAGTAGTGATAGTAACAGTAACACCGGTAGTGGTAGTCACGGGGGTAGTGGTAGTAGTGGAAGTTATGGTAGTGGTGGTAATAGTGGTAGTAGTGGTAGTAGTAATAACGGGAGTAGTGGTAGTAGTAGTGGTGGTAGTAGTGGTGGTAATTGTGGTAGTTGTGGTAGTAGTAGTGGTAGTAGTAGTGGTGGTGATAGTGGTAGTAGTAGTGATAGTAACAGTAACACCTGTAGTGGTAGTCACGGGGGTAGTGGTAGTGGAAGTTATGGTAGTGGTGGTAATAGTGGTAGTTGTGGTAGTAGTGGTGGTAGTAATAGTGGTAGTTGTGGTAGTAGTGATGGTAGTAGTAATGGTAGTTGTGGTAGTAGTAGTGATAGTAGTAGTGATAGTAGTAGTGGTGGTAATAGTGGTAGTTGTGGTAGTAACAATAGTGCCGGTAAGAGTGGTAGTTGTGGTAGTGGTGGTGGTAGGTGTGGTAGTAGTAGTGGTGGTAAGAGTGGTAGTTGTGGTAGTAGTAGTGGTGGTAAGAGTGGTAGCTGTGGTAGTAGTAGTGATAGTAAGAGTGACAACAGTAGTGGCAGTCGCGGGGGTAGTGGTAGTAATGGCAGTGACAGTCACAATAGTGACGGTAGTTGTGGTAGAAGTAATAACAGTCGTCGTCGTCGTGGTGGCAGTAGTGGTAGTAGCGATAGTAACAGTAGTTGTAATTATGGTAGTAGTGGTGGTAGTCGAAGCAGGGACTCGACCATCTGACGGGACGGAAGAAACACACGGCGGAGGACATGAGGACCACGAGGTGAGGTCCGGACACCTAGATTTACGGGGGTTGACGCGGGCAGTGTCTGCGTGACCATTTCATCACAAAGAGGGAGAGTCTGGTACACTTCACCGTCCCTATGTATAGTTGTCGGTCGAGACGTCACACACACTGTCTTTGGTCCTTCGTACCGAAATTCGAGTTACCTGTGGTTCGTCCCCGGGGCCAGGGCCCTCCGTCACACTGACCTACCGACTTTTATTTCCATAATTCTTTGACCGACGGACACTCGAACTTTCATGTCACTGAACACCGAAGTCCCTCGGAAAGTCTCTGAGAAGACGGGACTACGAAACTTACTTCGAGTAAAACTACGTACGGACGAGACGAATAAATATCGCTACTCTACTTTGGGTCCACTCAATAAACCGTCGTCCCTTACGACGACAAAAATTAGTTTCGTTGATTTTTCTGTTAGAGAAATAACTTTTCTACATAGGAGTTCCGGAAAATGTCTACCGTCTACACACGTGGAATTAGATTGTAAGGAAACTTTTCTCTTGAGAGGACTTTTCGTTAGATATACAAAGATTACAGTACTATTTTGTGAGCTTATCCGGACAGAAAGACTTAGTCCTTTCTTTTCTTTCTTTTTCTTATTAAAGAAACACTGAGTCTTTGGTGACTTTTTGTGTCCGGGAACCTTAACCACTACGACCACATGTTCCCAGTCTCGACTTGAAAGGTCTCAAATTCTGGTGGTGCAGACTGCGACGATTCTCCGTTCAAATAAAGTGTTGAATCTGTACTCTTCGGTTCTGTCACTCACTCTGTACTCTCGTGTTTTTCTACTTATCTCCTCGTCTTGGGTCGTACAGACTCCTCCACGTTCACAGGTAAATGAGTTACAGTCCTCTGGAGTGTGGTGTTAATTTCCTCTTCAGCGGACGGTCGACCACATAGGGTACGTCGGTGTTACCGCTCAACTCCGTTCAGAACTTCTGGTCAGTCTTTGTGTAGGTGGAGTCACTAAAGAATCCCTCTTTGGATTCTTCTGTTTACGGGTCTCTCGTCGAGGAAGGGTCCGACCTAGCCTGTCCTCGGTCCTTCTGCAAAGTGTGGTTGGTCCCCTCTCTCTACTAGACAAACCACTGTAACGATTTCTTTTTGTAAACACAAGAATTTTATAAGTCCAGTGTACTAAAATATCTTCTGTCTATTACATACCTTTTGTATGTGACAGAGACCTAAAGATTATTCCAAAAAAAGTCGGTGGATCCACTCCTTTTTATTTTGTAAACGTTTAGTGAGAAACAAAACAAATTTTGTTTCCCAAAATGTTGAGAAAACAAATGGTTTCTCAACAAAACAAATTTTGACCAAACATATCACGTCTGTATTGAAACGGAAGAGGTTAACAAAATGATAAAAGTTTACTGAGTACGGTACTTTGGATAATTATAGAGTTCCGTCATAAGTTCTGTTTTTCTTATAAGTCAGTCTCTTCTTGTGTCGACTCTCCGTAGTCTTGGACCCCAGACTCGAATTCTTCTATTTATAAATATTCCGTATCTCACCCATCCTTTTACAGAGGGATTCTGGGGACAGATGGGATTTAGAGGATGACACTGAAATAAACTCTTTGCCCAGGAGACGTCTATATCACTCGATTCTTCTTCAGTAAGACCTAATCCGACCCAAGATCGAGTTATTGATCACAGAAACAACTGAATTTTTAGTCAGTGTTGGACTTTCATCACTCAATAAACCATTCTTACAATTCCTGAGACTCAGGGTCTCTGTCGTAGAGTCATCGAGACTCTTTTGACTAGGTTTCTCTGTCCTTTCCTCCAGTCTAACATATGTTCAAACGTTGTTTCCCCCGTCCGTCAGACTTGTGGTTTCTAATAAGAATTCATCATTCCTTTTGTCTGTCTCCTACTCTACCAACCTACCATAGTGGTTGAGTTGCCTGTACTCAAACTCGTTCGAGGTCCTCTACTACTTCCTGTTCCTCCGGACCGTACGACGTCAGGTACCGGTGCTTCTCAACCTGTGCTGAACCGTTGACTTGTTGCTGTTCCTTTTGGTCTATAGTTCGATTCCTTAAATCACTTCTCCGTTCCGAGACCGAAGTGACTTAAGTAAGAAAAGTGTGCGTAGAGTCCTAACTGACCAAACTAGGCGAACGTCAGGTTCCCTGAGAGTTCTCGGAAGAGGTAGTGGTGTCAAGTTTTCGTAGTTAAGAAGTTGAGAGTCGGAAGAAATACCAGGTCGAGAGTGTAGGTCTGTACTGATGACCTGTTTGGTGTCGAAACTGATCTGTCTGGAGCACTTGGGTTACTGGTCAGACCTTTCCGTTTCATTATTTCGAGAACATAAGATGAGGTGGGTTTTGAGACAGAGACTCTAAATTAAGACACGACCTCAAGTCTCTGACCTACACCGGGTTGTGCCCGTACAAGAAATGCGGATCGTTCCCGTCGTCGAGGGTCTCATCTACTTCGTGAGGACCGGACTTCACTGGGGTGATTCCGCACCTCAAGGTTGTCTGCGGCTAAGGAAGATACACGAGACAGGTAGGAAGCACACCCTACGGAAAGAAAATGAGAACTCGTCCGAATCTCTTTTTGCAAGAGAGAAAGTAGTAGGTTGGACGTAAAAGTTTCCGGACCCTACGGAAAGTCAACTGTCACGTCCCAAAAGTCGACTCTCAGACCTTAAAGGCGGACCACAAACTCCGACGGGGTCGGCAGGAGACGAGGGACGTAGGGGAAGGAGGGGTCGGGAGGAGTCCGAGACGGACTCGAAGTGGTTCCGAGGAGGGTATACGTGTTCCGGAGGAAGTAGGAGCGGGGAAGATGGCACTTACAGGGAGGAAATGGAGAAGTCTCGCCCACACGACCTAGGGATCCCGACGTCATTGCCACGACGTCTGGACCATCGAATTTAGTCGTCTTACGAGAAGGGAACGTCGAGACCTCCGGCCTTCAGACTTTGGTCCCCCCAGTCGGCCAGGGACCTCCGAGTCCCCCTCTCACGCTACGGACGGGGACCAAAGACCTCAACGGTTAGACGTGGGCCGTAGGGAACCGAACGTCGACGTAGGGCCACTGGAAAAGAACAGTGGTGCCTCAGGAGGACCACGTGGAGAGGTAGGGACAGAGAGAGGGGAGGAGTCCGTTACCCAATCCCGGTAGGACATGGATACAGACCTGGAGTGAGAGGGAAGGTGTCCAGGGGATACTGGACTCGAGGGGTGCCTAGGGGTCCGGGAGGGAGGAAGGTCAGTCAGTGAACAGACCCGTAGTGGTGGTCCCCGACGGAGAGGTCTGTCTGTGGACTAGTGACGGGTGTGGACGACCCGGAGGTGACTGAGGACGTCTGAGATGTCTTTCACGGACTCAAAGACTCGGGACAACCTTGACAAGAGGGTTTAGACCCTGGAAGAAGGACCAGGAAAGAGGATGAAACGAGTCGTGGGTTTTAAACGTGGTCAGTACGTCCTGTCGTACCCCTTGCACCGGGTCTCACCGTACAAAGTAACCTGTGAAAATGAAAAGTAAAAAGAAGGGAAGAGTGATCCCCCTCTTGCGATCTTAAGTAAAAAGACGGAATAGAGGACCGATTGACAAATATGAGACGTCCCGGGTCACCCCGAGGACCCGTGTTCCCGAAAGACAGAGGGGGTAAAGAAACTAATATCCTTTATCAGAAGTAAATCGGAGGTGCTGGAAGGGACTCAAGGTTACCTGTCTAAGTTCGGTAACAATTAATCCCTTCTCTTTCAGTTTCACAATCAGCGAGTCAGCGCGGGTTGAGACACTTGGGTACCTGTCATCGGGTGGTCCGAGGAGACAGGTACCCTAAGAGGTCCGTTCTGATGACCTCACCCAAAGGTAAGGGAAGAGGTCCCCTAGAAAGACTGGGTCCCTAGTTTGGACCCAGAGGACGTGACGTCCGTCTAAGAAATGACAGACTCGGTGGTCCCTTCGGGTCAATCCCTTCCCTCCCTTTCACTTTGGTCCCTCCTTGTCAGCTCGTCGGAACTCCGTCCCCGGATAAAGGGGTAGTTACCTATATGTGTGTTGTTATAGAAACTCGACAAAACGTCTACGTCTTTTGGGAAGGTCCACCTCTTCAGTTACAAATTACTACTATACGACGGGTGTTCGTCCATCTGAGGTCTGGTCAATTTGAACTTCCGACTATTACGACTGGGGATGAATGGAGTGGTGGTTGGTAGTTTTCTTATAAGTGCTCGACTAGTGTGGGAGTAAATGACAATTATGTTTTGAATAGTGACAGAAAGGGTTCACCCCTGCGAACCAAAACTCCCGTAATCGGGAGACACAGGGGGGAAGTGAACTTCTTCATTATTTCGAGAGGAAAAGATAAAGTGGGTTTTGAGACAGAGACTCAAAGCCAAGTCGTGACCACGCGTCTCTTCGACTCGAAAGCCGTAGTTAAATTAGTAAGTTCGTAAGTTCTGGTTCCCGTTCCGGTCAGACGTCCTTCGGGAGAATCGGGAAGGGGGTTGGGTTTGACCGTCGTCTCGACAGAGACCCGAGGGTCTTGGGTCGTTCGTACCAGTTGAGATTTACAGACGGGTGGGTGGGTAGAGGGAGGGAGCAGACCCCACGGAACACCAAGGGTCCATCCGTCTGTGTCGGGAAGTGTCCCACACCCATGACCCGTTCCACTCGACTTCCTGTCGTACAAAGAGGAGTGGAGGGCAGGGGGAAGCGGTCCGGTCCCGACACGGACCGGAGGAGACGAACTACGGTCCAAGTCGAGGAGGACCCCCGGAGATGACCAGAAGGTTTACTCCTGTCACTAATAGTCGAGGAAGTGCTGTCACCTCCCTTGGGTCTGGAGGGAGCGGTGTGAGTCGAGAGTCGGGGAGCCGGGGAGTCTTCTGTGTCCACGGACAGAAGTAGTCCCCCGGGCGGAGGGCCTTCCAGTCTCAAGTGGTCTCGGGAGTCGAAGTTATCTTTCGTGTCACCCCGAAATTATCCTAGCCCGGTGTCCGATGTGTCTGGGTCGAAGTCTGAAGACCCTCGCTTATAGGCATAGGTATTTGTTTTCAGTCAGTAGACCTTACGACTGTCGGGGGGTCCCGGAGAGACCCACTGTCACCAGGGTCTGGGGTACACAGGGGTCGGACTCGACCACACCGGTCCCGTCCCATAAGTCGGCGTTACCCTCGTCTCGACCCAATCGTCGGTTTCAGTCTCGGCTCGACACTCCTGGAAAGGTGTCCGAGGTATAAGGAGGAATCTCTATCAGGTGGAGAGTAATTCCGTAACCGAAGGGTCCACCGAGTCACCATTTCTTAGGCGGACGTTTAGATTCTCTGCGTCCGTTGCACCCAACCTAGGAACCCAGTCCTTCTAGGGGACCTCTTCCTGTACCGTTGGGTGAGGTCATAAGGACGGACCTCTTAGGGTACCTGTCTCCTGGACCACCCGATGTCAGGCACCCCACCGTTTCTCAGTCTGTGCTGACTCGTGTGTGTGTGTGTGCAATTTTGTTTGAATAAATTCAAAGTTCATCACTAACCCCGTCTTACTCCACAAAGTTCTACATGGATTGGAGTTTGAATACACTCCAATATGGAGTATATGGAATATGGATTATTACACAAAAGTCCCCCCATTTTTTTGGAAATTAATTCTTCCATTCTACTGTCTACTGTCTTTACGTTAGTTCGTTCAGTGGGAAGTCTCGGAGTAAATAATGGTACAGGAGAGGTCTAGGTTGGACCTCGTATCTTAACGACTATCCACACTTACCTTCCGAACGAGTCCTAACTGGTCACGTGTCGTGGGGTCGGGGTCGGACCAGTGAAAGTCCTGGGGTCGTTCGTTGGACGAACTTCCCGTTTCTCCACTTCTTCCCGTCGACCAACAGTCTTCGCCTCCCCACCCTCCCCTCGGCGGGACATACTTGTTTGTCTCTACACGAGTGGCTACACCTTCTCGTCGTTTAAGACGCGGACCCCTCATAGAGACGAGTGAGTCTTTGGTGTAAGGGATCCTCTCCAAATAGAGTCCCCGGTGTCCGTGCCACAACTCTTTCTAGGACTCCGACTTAATTCCGGCTACTGTTTTCCGGGCTGACATTCCTCTCCATGGTCGGTCTGGCACACCATCCCACTCGTCGGACCGTCGACGACACACAAACACGGGAGAGAGTAGTGTCTAACACGTGTCACTGTCGATAAGGTATGTAAGGGGGCGTACAGTTCCTTGTAGTCGCAAAAGAGTGAACAAGGATTTTGTTGGAGTACTACCTCCGTTCTGTCCGTCATAGTTAGGGTAAAAAGTCCACTTTTTCGTCGTAAAATCTTCCATTGTCCTAGACTGAGTGACGGGGGTAAAAATACTCTAAAAGAGCGACGACGATCCTTCTGTCAACTTGTAGACCACTCGTCCAATTTTGCACCCACTACGTTGTTATAAATATCGTAACGAGAACCTTTTGTGTTAGTTATGAGGGATTTCTTGTCGCTCGATAGGACAGGTAGACACAATTCTGCGCTCTGTTTTGTATTACTTTCCTATTTTGAATACTTACTGGCACTTATACTTGAAGAAACGTTTACCTTATCATAAACTTGAATATGTGTCTAAAAAAAAAAGTCATTTATACATGACGTTACGATGTGTTGGGTGCCCACTTAAGTGACTACATCTTGCCATATATGTTTCCCGGCTGACGTTTCAATATACACTTAAAAAATGACGTGACCCCCGGCTACGGGGACTGGGGGTACAATAAGTTTCCAGTTGACATCCCGAGTAAATACAACTGTAAACTGTCTTTTGAGACATTTCGTTAATGGGAAGTTTATTTATTTATTTCCAGTTGACTTCGACTACGGGGTCGTACTTTCCTTTATATTTTCTCTAACCTTTAGGACTGACGATTAAAGACACGTGCGGGTTTTGTTCCGGCCTCTTCTCGTTAATTTGATTTAGTTCCCGTATATAAACTCAGTGTGCGATTTACGTATCTTATACGGTCTCATGTTAGACCATACCTAATCTAATTACGCACGTACGCATACGCGATTCGGTGAAGTCAGCACAGGCTGAGAAACACTAGGATACCCGAAGTCGGACGGTCCAAGGAGACAGGTATCCTAAGTCCGTTCTTGTGACCTTACCCTCCGGTACGGGAGGAGGTCCCCTAGAAGGGTTGGGTCCCTAGCTTGGATGCAGAGGACGCCGAGGATTTAACGTCTACCTTAGAAATGGTGACTCGGAGGTCCCTTCGGATAATCTAATTACATATTTATTGATTTTAGGTTCTGTCCTATACTCTGAACGGCAGCCTCTCTGTGTTTCTTCCACGTTACCCTCTAGTGACTCAGTCCTCTATACCTGCACTTGTAAGTCGTACTAATGACTTACCTGAAAATATTCATGTATTCTACATGAAAGTTTAAATTCTTTGGTTTTTCTCTCTCGTAGAGAGAGTCAAAATACCTAATTGAGACTGAGAGACACCAAAAGAAAGAGGACCTACTCCTCCACCCATACTTGTTCGGGTCAGATATTACATAAGTTCAGGTAAAGGACTTTGGAAAGACCCTAGTATATCTTACTCGTAAACTATTATTTGGTTAAGTCGAACCCTGAGTACCGTACCTAAAATTAAAGACGAATATGTAAAAGTTTCCAATCATTTTCTCGTTTATCTCGAAGATGTTTACTTGTGTCTTTAGTTCTTAAACTACATTAAGGAAGGTGGTAATTTATCTTTAAAAAAAATACAAAAAAAATTAAATAAATAAAAAAATAAAGTAAAAAAAACAAAAAAATTAAAATTTTAGAAATTAAGAATGTACGCAAGGGTTTGTACTTGGGGGGAGGGTGGAGGGAGGGGTATTGTAGAGACACCCAGTAGGGGTACGTGGTCGGGGTTCGTACGACATAGGACGCAGTCTGTATCTGACCACTAATTTATCTTTACAAAAATTTGATAGGTTGTCCCTGATAGTGGGTAGAATAAGGAATTGAGAGGACCTTTACTCTCTGGGAGACGAACAGACCTCCGACTTGATCAGATGAGGTCCGTCTCCCATTCCCAGAAGACACAATAATTAAGGATTTCAGAGACTAGTACCTGTGAGAATCCTCACTGCAGAGGAGATAGACGATACGGAACCACGAGTCCAGGAACGCCCGTTTTCTTTTTTCCAGGGTTGAAGAAACTGAAAACGGGGTAGTGTCCTGACTCTGACACAGGAGAGGGGAGTTCAGTCCCGTCCGAACTCTACCGAAGTCAGTTCGTCATACCACCTTCCCTGGGACACAGAAGACCTTGTTCCAGAATTTTCAGTACGACGAAGATACGCCAGGGGACTTCGGTCAGGGTACGTCACTCTTCGGTGCACACCTGTGTGGCGAGTTGGCAGGGCCCCTCGGGCACGAAGGTCGGTAGGTCGGGTCCATTGTGTACAGACCCACTCCTTCGTTGGTCTGCCAAGGTCAGGGGTCGGAACCCGGTCGGGTCGGTAAGTCTAGAAAGGTTTACTCTGGGATCTGGAGGAAAGACACAAGGTATGTCAAAGGACTGGGTGTCGTAAACACTTGTATAATAGAATAGGGGTGTTTCGAATCCCAGTAAACAATGTGTCGTAAGTTGGTCTTGTGAGTGGTAATGAAGACGGGTACAACGAGTTTGAACAGGACTCAGGTGGAGAGTTAGATGAAGATAGGACTGATGCCCGAAGAGGTCACCGAGTCACCATTTCTTAGGGGGAACGGTCACGTCCTCTGTGTCCTCTACACCCAAGCTAAGGACCCAGTCCTTCTAGGGGACCTCCTCCTTTACCGTTGGGTGAGGTCACAAGAACGGACCTCTTAGGGTACCTCGGACCGCCCGATGTCAGACATCCCAACGTTTCTCAGCCTGTGCTGACTCATGCATACGTATGTATGTGTGTGTGTGTGTGGGGTTGACACTTAAGAGACGGTTAGGATTATGTTTGAAGGGTAGAATTGTGAGTGGGTTGAAATGTGATTATAAGAAGAGTACCATTATAAAAAAAAACCAGAAATAAAGATTTTACATAAACATTTCGGTAAAATGATAGTACCCTACAAAGGTAAGAAAAGGTAACATTTATGCGGTAGTATTTGTAGAAACATACACTAAAATACGAACTCAAAGTCTAAACAACACTTCCCAGCTAAAAGTCTTCAAGTTAATGACCCAATTTCTCCTAATTGCGGAAATCCGAGACCTCTGTATGACCGTTCAAATAAAAGTCTCAATATTGTTAAGTCTCACTGTGGTTATTAGACACTCGTAGAGACACGACGAGACGGGAGAGGTCAATTTAATTCGAAATATTAATTCTTTTGTGATTAAACTTCGCATTTTAAGTGCCAAAACAAATAGAGTGTTTAAATAAATCTCCACCCTACTGTTCCCGTCGATCTTAGTATCCATGTAGTGTCGTGCTCTATGTTTTTGTCTGTCTTATACTAAATCTTCTCTTTTTCGTTTTCCTTACTAACGACTCGGGTTCCACCCGTCTCTCTCTCTTTCCACCACGTCTTCCTCTGCCCTCTTCCGTCGTCTTCCCTGGGAGTCTGGTACCGTTCTGGTCTACGTACTTCTTTCTCCTTTGGCTTTTCTTTACACTTAAGGTTCGCCGACACACCCAGTGACACACCCAGTCTCGAGGGCCCCCAGTCCATCATCTGTCCAGAGGTCCCCCAAAAGTCGACACAGACTCTTAGTCTGGTTCCATAACCTCTCTGGGTCTACGTATCAGAAAATCTCTTATTCTTTTTTTTTAAGACTAGTCGTCACAGCAATACTATTTTACAGGTGAACAAATAGTGGAGTGTGAAAGTAGTCTCTCTTCGTTCTCCTATCTTGTGATCGAAATCTATTTGTCGTTATCCTTTTTACAAAAGTTGTAAGTTTTATAAGGTTTATTATGAACCTTACCTTCGCTTCAATTAAGCTTATGGGAAAGACAATAAAAGACTTTGTTGATTGTTAGGTAGAAGAGCGTCAATTTACGTCAAGGAACTTGATTCTTTACGTATTCTTTTAAGGTTTGTCAGAAAAGTTTCTCACATAAAAAACTTTAGCACGACAAATTGCCAGTCGAACAACGTGTCAAAATAAATAAAGAAGGGTCTATGGTTCCGACCACTATTTTTGTAGACCAGACCCACTCGGACAAAAACCGTCGTCGTATAATACATTTATTTATAGACGAATTTTTACGTAGTGTGTTAACGTTGACCATAGTAGTCGAGGGGTCAAAGGATTCTTGTTATACTCTATTTGGTACTAATTCAGAAGATTTGTTCTTCTCTCGCTGTCAATTTTATCAGCCAAAGCAAATTTGAGACGAGACCTGACCGTAATCCTGGACACATTGAGTCCTGTAACGTCCGACGACCTGAACGTCTTTCTTTGTAGAAAGGGGGTCTGGTGTGAGTTCCCGAACCGTGTCTGTGGAGTGTACACGTTCGTTTAGTTATAAAATAAAGGATGACTCGGTCCTTTATCCGTTTGATTTGTGAGATGAAGTATCATTTTCACTATAAATGTACAGTCCACACTAACGAACATGAACATGTGACTGGATGTTGTACGATACCACTACAGGAAGAATATAGGGTAATGCAATAGTGGTGTTAAGATTGTTTTTCGATAATCAGTAGGGTGAAAAAAGTTTTTGACCACGATTTATTTAGGTTGACGAACGGATGTACACCCCTCGAGTCACGACTCCCCCCTTTGATGTTGACGGTAAACTACGTTGAACCTTGTTTTCAAAAGGATAACGTGGACCTGGGAGTCTGGGTCGGCGTGGACCCGTAAGTCTGGGGTGGTGTGGACCCGGGAGTCTGGGGTGGTGTGGACCCGGGAGTCTGGGGTGGTGTGGACCCGGGAGTCTGGGGTGGTGTGGACCCGGGAGTCTGGGTGGTGTGGACCCGGGAGTCTGGGGTGGTGTGGACCCGCAAGTCTGGGGTGGTGTGGACCCGGGAGTCTGGGGTGGTGTGGACCCGGGAGTCTGGGTGGTGTGGACCCGCAAGTCTGGGGTGGTGTGGACCCACAAGTCTGGGGTGGTGTGGACCCGGGAGTCTGGGTGGTGTGGACCCGCAAGTCTGGGGTGGTGTGGACCCGCAAGTCTGGGGTGGTGTGGACCCGGGAGTCTGGGTGGTGTGGACCCGGGAGTCTGGGGTGGTGTGGACCCGGGAGTCTGGGGTGGTGTGGACCCACAAGTCTGGGGTGGTGTGGACCCGCAAGTCTGGGTGGTGTGGACCCGGGAGTCTGGGTGGTGTGGACCCGCAAGTCTGGGGTGGTGTGGACCCACAAGTCTGGGGTGGTGTGGACCCGGGAGTCTGGGGTGGTGTGGACCCACAAGTCTGGGGTGGTGTGGACCTGGGAGTCTGGAGTAGTGTGAACCCGGGAGTCTGGGGTGGTGTGGACCCACAAGTCTGGGGTGGTGTGGACCCGGGAGTCTGGGGTGGTGTGGACCTGGGAGTCTGGGTGGTGTGGACCCGCAAGTCTGGGGTGGTGTGGACCTGGGAGTCTGGAGTAGTGTGAACCCGGGAGTCTGGGGTGGTGTGGACCCGGGAGTCTAGGGTGGTGTGGACCCGGGAGTCTAGGATCAGTGTGGACTTGTGTGGTGTAAACATAGGAGTTTTGGGTGGTGTGGACCCGGGAGTATGGTGGTCGGGTGCGGCTGGAGTGGAGGGTGGAGTCTCCCGCAGACCCGGGACGGACTCCTGGGTGGTCCATGGTCGACGGGACGGGACGAGGTGTGACGAGCGAGACGTGCTGAGTACAGGATGAGACACACTGGGGTGCCTGACACCGGTCGGTCCGAGGAGAGAGGTCCTCTAAGAGGTCCGTGCTCGAGACCTCCCCCGACGGCAAAGGGAGAGCGTCACGGGTGATACCAATGGTCCGCGGGGAGGGGTATTCGAGATGGTGGACGGAAAGGTCCTCGCCTGGATGGTGTCCAGTCACTGCCCGTCTTCCGGGACACAGACGCCCCGGAGGTCCAGGCCCTGGTGGACCTTGTGGTGAAAGACCTCTTCGGGGGAGGACGAATGTGGTCGTGAGGTGTCCTCGTCGTTCCGGAGAGAGAGTACAGGTCTCCGAGAAACTTCTCTCCGGACGACAAAAGGTTGGACGAAAGGGAGGTACGCCGACTGTGGGGGTGAACCCTTTACTCCGAAAGAGGACTCCCGGAACCCTTTCGTGTCGCCCACCGAAAAGAGTGTCGACGCCCCACGACGAATACTCCGTCCCCGAGTCCCTCCGGGGGTCCCCAGGTCGTCACCCAGGGTCAGAGACGTCGAGGTAGTCAGAAGTGTCTGCTCCGACCCTTTACACTACCCCTTCCTCCCCCGTCGGCCTAGGTCCGGTCGCCCGTCGTACCCAGGTAGGGCCCCAGAAACCGACCCTCGGCCACCCGAAGTCACTACGAGACACGGTAGTCTAAGGTATCGTCGTCCGGGTTCCGCTCCCCGTCTCCGTACACTACCCTGCCCCACACCCGCCCTCTACTTACCACACTCCAGGACCGACCTCCTCTTCGTCCTTCGGTGCTCCGTCCGCACCGAGGCCGGACTAGGGTTCCCCGGGGTCCACACTCAATAGGGGGTCACGTCAAGGTCGGGCCTCGGTCCTTCGAGGTCTGGACCTTGGACCGGTCAGAGGCCCTAGCACCGCCACCCCCCGTCCTACCGTCCTGGATTGGAGACCCGTGAAGGACAGACACGTCCACTTCCTCCCCAGTTCCAGTCGTAGGGTGTCTTCTCGGTGTCGAGGTGACCCCTCCACCCACGTTTCCGTCCTCCCCGGATTCCCGAAGTCTTAGTTCGTGGTCGTAGCGGGAGGCGTCCATTGTCCATAAATTAACGAATTATGCACCCGAAGAGACCACCGAGTCCGTCATTTCTTGGAGGGACGTTACGTCCTCTGGGCCCAAGGTAGGGACCCGACCCTTCTACGGGACCTCCTCCCGTACCGTTGGGTGCGGTCGCAAGAACGGACCTCTTAGGGTTCCTGTCTCCTCGGACCGCCCGCTGTCAAGTATCGCAGCGTTACTCACCCTGTGCTGACTCACCGATTGTGACTGTGAACGACGGTCGTGACGAGGACTCACCCAAGGGAAACGGGAGGGTTGTCAGGAGTGACGGGACTGAAGTGTCCCCCGTTGGACACGTGTCTCCAACTCCGGGACAAGGGACCACCAGCATGACGGCCTCCGTCTCGGACCGGGACCCGGCCATAATCCCGGACACAGACGTGCAGAGAACGTGTTCTCGGACAAAGGAGGAGATTCTATTTCTTCGTTGATCGGCCCTCCCAACCTCTGTTAGGAATAACTAATACTACACCGGGACGGAATACGGCCCCGTCCTCGTCCCTCTTAGTCCTTCCCCTCGTCTGTGGGCGTCGGACCAGTCGAGGCACACCCCACTCGGAGACCGTGGGTGTAAGTGAGACTATGACCGAGTGTCTGTCTTCCCCGAGAGGACCACTGAGTCGCCATTTCGCGAGCGGACGGTTACGTCCACTATACCCAAGTTAGGGACCCAGCCCTTCTACGGGACCTTCTCCCGTACCGGTGGGTCAGGGCATAAGAACGGACCTCTTAGGGTACCTGTCTCCTCGGACCGCCCGATCTCAGGTGCCCGAGTGTTTCTCAGTCTGTGCTGACTTCGCTTGACTCGTGCGCGAGTATCCGTCCTCGTTGGTGCGTGTAAATTGAGGGAGAAGAGTTCTGGAGTCATACTCCCGTGGATGAGGTAGGATAAAGAGTCCTACATTGGCTGGTCGAGGGTGCAATGCAAACACACACACGCAATTCAGGGGAGGCAGTACAAACTGAGACGTTGGGATACCTGATGTCACGCACGAGATGTGACTGAACCGGGTCATCGGGTCAAGTGGTTCGGGACCAGGTTCGTCACTATAGGAACCACCAAACAAAACACAAACTTGGGACCTAAGTACGGTCCAGTCACGTGGACCCCTTTACGTGCCGGTCCCAGGACTCTGGTTGTGCTGAAACAGTCGTCTAGTTTTGACTCGGACGTGACACGCGAAGACAAATTTCTGTGAACAAATTGTATACCAACTCAATGATTGTGACTTAAGTTCGGTGGTAGAGACCTCGAACACAGACTCACTTCGAGTAGATTGTGCACATAAAAGTCTTGGAGAACAAGAATCCTGGGACCCGTCACAAAGTCGTACTACGAACTCCCTTTAAAATTTGTATTTCCGTAGTTGGTCTTCGGATTTGTACCCTTTTTACACAGCGATTTATCTGACACTTTTCCGGTGAACAAATCATACCCTCGGCTCTGGTCCTCCGTCTCACGGAACCAAGGGGGAGACGACCCTGGTAGAGTCCTTGAGTTTAAGGGGTACGAGACGCCAATCTGTCTATTTAGGTACTTTCGGGACTCTGATAACTGGACCCCGGCGTCTATTTACAATCGTTCACCCACTTACGTGTGTGTCCTAGACGACGATGACTCCTGTCCGACACACACTACGACCAGTAGTCCAGTGGAAGTGCTGCTTTCTACAGCATGACCTTTGCGAGGTACTGACATTGCGTCTGCAGTGGTTACTCTTGCCTGCGCCCAGGATGTCTCGGCTACGAGACCGGGACTTGTCGACGTCCTCTGTGGTCGCGAAGATGGTCAGCTCACGGTCGAAGGTCGGTCTCTTCCCGACCCCCTGCTGGCCACGACCGGTCCGGGACGGGCGTCGGAGACGGTCGTAGCGACCACTCCTAGGTGTCAAGACGTCTGGCTCCAAATGCTGTGCCTCGAGTCTCCTTGTCGTACCTTCATCGACATAATAGGTGTCTTGACCCTAGGATTTTCGGGACGGGTGGACCGTGGTAATGGACCCAGGTACGTTACGGACACTTCGGACCACGTCCGGGTCCCGGGTTCCCCCCTTGGAGCATATGCAGTTGTGTTACTCACTCGTTCGGACCCGGGGACTCCGGACCACAGGACCCATTCGCTGGCGCCAAAATCCCACTACACCGGAACCCGTCCGATGAATCGGCGGGACACGGAGTTAAAGGACTGGAGTCCGTGGGTGGGGTCCCCGTCTTTCCCTCTTGGTCTCTGGGGGGTCGGAGGTTCCCCACGCACCCTCCACGACAGACAGTGGAAACGACAACGCCGGGTTCACGAAGGGGAGAAGAGTAGGACATTTTAGGGCTAATTTACTCGACACAGACGGTGAGGACTAGAGGCAGGATAAGGTAAAGTGTGAGCCTTTGGTTCGTACGTCGTAAAACAGGTCAATGCCTTGCGTTCGATTCCTCTACGGCAAGTGTCGTGCACACATGGGGCTCCTGTAATGGAAGCCACGTTATTCCGTCCGTGTCTTTTTGTTTAGAGTACACCATAGTGAGATGACTCTTGGATTCCTCCAGTTTAAGTGGTTCTGTTTCTCATCCATCGACCAACGATCCCCGACCCCCTTCACTCTTTACCTCTCTTTAACCAGTTTCAATGTTTCAAACAATATTCTACTTACTCAGGATCACTGGGTGACATGTAATCTCGACCGAGATCAATCGTGATAACATGATACATGAATCTTTAAACGGTTCTCCTATCTAGAATACAATTCACGAGAATAGTGTGTGTATGTTTAATACAATCCTTCCTCCTCCTCCTCCCCTTCTCCGCTCCTCTTCGCGTTTGAGATCCTCCGCTACCGATAGAAACGTCTACCGTTACGACCGAGGCGCCACAAACATATGAGGTTTGAGTAGTTCAGCACATGTGATTTATACATGTCGACAAAAGTACAGTTAACATCAACAAGTCAACGAATCAGCACAGGGTGAGGAACACTGGGGTACCTGACGTCGTGTGGTCCGAGGAGACAGGAGGTAATAGAGGGTCTCGGACGAGTTTAAGTACAGGTAACTCAGCCACTACGGTAGGTCGGTAGAGTAGTAGACGGATAAGAAAGAGGAAAACGGAAGTCAGAAAGGGTCGTAGGTCCAGAAACGTTACCCCAATCACAGGAAGTTTCTTCCTCTGGGGTCTGGAGCGAAGGACAGAAAGAGTGACAGAGACGGTGCACTCCTGTGTCGTTCTTCTGGTGGTAGACGTGTGGTCCTTCCTTCACCGGGAACTGGTCAGACGTCCGTGGAATAGAGGCCTTAGCACTCTTTAATTCCAGACACGAATTCGACGGGTCCGACACCAACATTTCCTCGTTTTTTTCCGTCGGGACCCCGGAACGCGGGGCATACCGTGGCCGAGTATTAGGAAAGGAGTCTGAGACGAGAGACCTCCTATGTCGCAACCAAAGTTCACAAGTCAAAAATTCTACCTCTAATTTTCTAGATAGAACGTACGAACAGCACTCGTACTTTAGTTTGTATACCTCTTACTTTAGTGTGGGTGGACGTGTTAGTAAATAACCCGTAATTGGCAACTGTCTCTTACACGATTCTGAAAGTGTCAGTGTCAGACACCAGGAGTTTGTTGGATACTTGCTCCTGGACATGGACAATGGGTCTACTCCTCTCCCTCTGTCTCCCTAAACTTCTCCAAATAGGTTCCAGTTGTAACGTCACTCCAGTCCTTGACCCTTCCTTAAGCGTGAACCTCTAGACCGGACCCCCACCGCGGAGGCATGGGGGAGACGTGCTGACCACTGTGGTCCTCCTGTCTGGCCGTGTCCCTTCCCCAAATGTCTACTGTCGAAGAGAAAGGGAGGTAGACAGAAATGTTAGTAACACGTTGTATTCGACAGGAATGAAGTTGTATCGAAACATCGTACGACGACGACGACGACGATTCAGCGCAGTCAGCACAGGCTGAGACACGCTGGGGTATCTGCCGTCGGGTGGTCCGAGGGGCAGGGACCCTAAGAGGTCCGTTCTTGTGACCTCATCCAAGGGTAAAGGAAGAGGTTACGTACCTTCACTTTTCACTTTCACTTCAGCGAGTCAGCACAGGTTGAGAATCGCTGGGGTACCTGACGTCGGGTGGTCAGAGGAGGTAGGTACCCTAAAAGGTCCGTACTCATGACCTCACCCCACGGTAACGACCATTGGGGGTTTACGTACAAAGGTCGACACCCCTCTTAATCAGGACACTGTAGGGGATATTCGCGAACCTGGTGTGACCCTTAACTCCGAGTCTTTGTTGTTTTACTTACCTGACATCTCGTATGTGGTATTGCAGTAAGACGTTCCAGGAATTTTTACGTACTCGTGGGTAGGACTATTAGTGAACAGGGACCTTCGACCACCGACAAAGACTTTGTGAACGTTCAAAACTAAACACAAAGTTATGACTTTTCAATAAGTTGACATAATATAACCCAAGAAACACTGCCACTAACACGTTCGTTGAAAGACTAGGTGGGGGTGGGGGTGTTTTTTTTTTCGTCTACTTTCGACCGAGACCCAAACTGTGTTTGGTGTGGACTCAAACGTCGGGGAGTGGAACAGAGGGGTATTCCAAGTGCACGTCGTCTTCCCGGCGTGTTCCACACGTCAGGTGGCCGGTGAAAGAAAAGGCCGTAATCTCCTGAAATGGAAGCGACTTTCCTTCGGTCGGTACCACGCGTAGAACGTCTTTTAAACCTTGGCAATAACCTCTTTCGTCACGAGATGAGTCCAGGACCCGGAGGAGTCCACGTGTCAGGTCGACTCCGACGTCCTCTCGTCGTCCAGGTCCTCCCCTCGTCCACTCCCAGAGGTCCGGTCTCGAACCCCCGGTTCACGTCCCAGACCCCGTCTCGTCCTCTGTCGGAGGAGTCCCGTCCCTCTCTTCTTTCGTCGGTTCTCCCGTGTGACGCCGTCACCTAACCCTTAGAATCACGAACAGGCTCTCTCTCCCCCTTCCCTGAGGGGTCCATTATTCCGGCCAGTCTCGCGTGGGTCGTCCCACAAATCCTGTCCACTCACGTCTATCCTCGACCTTCCTGCTCCGACCCCTACGTTACCCGTCCACTGTATCGGAAGAGGACCCGGAAGGTCAGTAGGTCTTACTGTCCATTTTGTCTCGTCCACTACCATCTCCGTCGGTTGATTTGTGTAATTACTGGGCCCAGGTCTTACTCCGACGCCCGGTCCTACAGTCGGGGTGGTCCCAGGACAGACACGGACACTTCTCCTTCCTCTCTCTTCTCCGTCTCTCCCGTGTCCCGTCCTCGTGACCGGGGAGACGGACCACCACCGCCACCTCCACCCTCGCCCCTTACCTGTAGTCCCAGACGTCCTTCCAGGACTACTCCCGTCGGAGGAGTTCCGGGGCGGAGTCCGAAGACGGGACGTCGGACGTAGGATAGGGTCGAACCTTCGGCACCCGTGTTCTGTTAGGGCGGGGGAGACTATGTGACTTCTGACGTCTGACGGTGACTCTGGGTTCCACCCTAGGATCCCAGACGTGGTGTGTGGTGTATGCTCTGCCTCCCACGGCACCAAATTTTCCGTTGGTGCATTGATGTCTTTCTTCGACGACTAGGACCCTGTCTCTTCGTTTCCCGAATCATGTGGGGTTCGTCACCCCACACCACCCGCCGACGGAGGAAGGTCGTAACACACCAGGATACCCGAACCAAGTCCTCCCCACCTGTTTTGGGGAAGGGGGAGTGACGGAAGTGAGACCCCAGGGTCAGTGTGAGTTCGTCAATTAGGGTGTCACTGAGACTCTTCGACTGGAAGTGGGTGACGACTCAAGTACGACCTCGGGAGTTGTCGTATTGTCAGTCGTCTTTCTCCGTGTAAAACTAATTTTTCGGGTGTTTGGGGACCTCTTATCTAACACCACATTGTTAAAACGTGGACTGGTGATAAAAAGTACCCCCTTTATTACTTGTCCATGTAGTCCTTCTTAATACACTACTCGTGAGTCGTAGGGTAAGATCCCTTAGACCTAAGTCTTTATACTTACAGGAACAGGCGTTTGTACGGTCGACCGTCTGTGGGAGTAGGTAGTGAGGTCCTTGCAAAGGAAGGTTTATTTGCTGGAAAGTGGGACCCGGTGGACGAAGGAGACTGAGTCCAACATCCCGACCACACCTCCCTTTATGTCAGTCTCCAATCAGACCCAAGAGGTCCCGGTGTGTGATATCCTGTATAAACGGCACCTTGCACCGAGACTCAGAGACCTTCTGGTGGGATACGACTACCTACCTACCTACCTACTACCACCTACTACCTACCTACTACCTGTCTATCTATTCCTCCTAATATTTAAACTAGAGAGAGAAATATATATATATAAAGACCTATGTATCTATATACATATCTAGAGATATAGTTTATAGACATATACGTACGTACGCACGATTCAACGAAGTGAGTACATGCTGAGGAACGCTTGGAGACCTACATTGGGTGGTCCGAGGAGACACGTACCCTATGTGGTCCGTTCTTATCACCTCACCCAAGGGTACGGGTGGAGGTCCCCGAAAAGGGTTTGGTTCCTAACTTGGGCATAGAGAATACAGAGGACGTGACCGTCCGTCCACAAACAAAAACAAAAAAATTGGTGATCGCGGCGGACCCTTCGGGGATAGGTGTATATAGATATACATTAGACACCCTTAGAGACCGCCGAGTCACCATTTCTTCGGTGGACGTTACGTCCTCGACGTCGAAACTAGGGACCCAGTCCTTCTAGGGGACCTCTTCCTCTACCGTTGGGTGACGTCATAGAACGGACCTCTTACAGCCCCTGTCGCCTCTGCCCGTCCGACCAGGAACCCCAACGTGCTCAGGCTGTACTGATCCGCTGACTTGCCGGTGGCACACATTGGATACGAAGAGACACACACACACTAGAGACGATAACAAAGAAGTAAAGAAAAAGTGAATAAGGTCGAGACTAGAAATACTAAGGAAAGACAGATGACTGAAACCCACAAAAAACAGCGACAACGACAGAAAAAGATTAACGAGATACACATTTCAATCCAACAAATAAAGTCCTAAGAGAACAAAGAACTGCATCCTAGCATGACGACGTTTAAACGAAAGAATCTCGACGAAAACGACACAGGGGGTCAAAGACCCAACGGTACAAAAGTAACGGTAAACAAAGGTCCGTGAAAAAATAAAGGAGAAACTAAAGAAGTCACTAGAGAACCAATAAATCTTGACGTAACGAATCGGAGGTACAGATACACCAAAAATCCACCAAAAAAAGGGGGGAATTAACTAATTAACTATGGATTAGAGAATCACGACACTAGTCTTTTCTACGAACTATGCCTAAGTTAAGAGAAGTAGAGACCCATTTCTATATCGATATATCTCTGTCCCTAAATAAGATTCCTTAACAGAGTGCACTACTGCCCCGGTCCTTTAGACTTCGGGTACCTCGTCCGACCCTCAAGTCCCTTCTCGAGTGTGACGTGGGAGGTCCGACTTAGGGCGTCCCGGTGGTCGACCTTGCATTCTCAAAGATTCCGACAGAACTCCGTCTTAACGAAAAAGAAACCCTTTAAAGTCGGAAACCGGAACCCTTGAAGTTGACTAACTTACTCCGAATGAGTGTGATACTTCACGTTGGTCGAAGTTTCAGTTAATTAACGTCTACAATTAGTGTAGATCTTTCCTGAAAGTGTCGCTATGGACCTGACTACGAACTAGTTTCTCGTCCCGTCGTGTCGTCTCGGTGTGACTGGGGATTTCGCTTGGTGGGGTCTACCACAGTCAAAGGAAGAAACACCTTGAGGGAACCCTACTTGTCAGTAGAAAAGGATCTCCGGTCGACACGAGAACCTAGTCGATGGACTGACAGGTCCCCGGTCTCTCTTGACCCCACTGTCCTCTAGTCTCCCTCCTCGTCTTCCTCAGCCAACGAGACACTACCAGAGTTCCAGTCGAAAACAGGGGAAGACCTTTAAAGGAGCACTTCCGTTGAAGTCCGTAGTCCAGACGTGAGAGAGTCAAGTCAAGACAAGTCAAGTCAGTGAGTCAGCTCAGGCTGAGAAACGTTGGGGTACTTAGCGTCGTGCGGTCCGGAGGGACAGGTAGTGGTTGAGGGCCTCAAGTGAGTCTGAGTGCAGGTAGCTCAGCCACTACGGTAGGTCGGTAGAGTAGGAGCCAATAGGGGAAGAGGAGGACGGGGGTTAGGGATCCGTACTGTTTTACGGGGTTTAAGTGTGTTCATTTTAAAAAAACTTATATTAAATATGTGTAACTACACGAGTCTGTAGTCCACTTGATAAGCTGTTCTGAAGATACTTATAATACTTTTGTGTATTGTGAAAGTCGTCGTCGGTGTAGGGGCAGAGTGACGGAGGAAGGGTGGGTCTTTGGCACCCAGAGACAACGAATAAGAACTGATAAAATGGTAACTTAATATATTATACATACAAACAGAAACCAAATAAGGTCAGTCAGATAATAAGACTTTGAATATAGATAACGAACAAATAGTCATTAACTAAGGAAAAACAAAAACATACTTCTTCGTGTCAAGTTAAGTCAAGTCGACGAGTCAGCACAGGTTGAGAAACGGTGGGCTGCCTGAAGTCGTACGGTCCGAAGGGACAGGTAATGGTTGAGGGTCTTGAACGAGTTTAAGTACAGGTAGTTAAGACACTACGATAGCTTGGTAGAATAGGAGACAGACAACAGGGGAAGAGAAGGGTGGAAGTTAGAAAGGGTGGTAGTGCCAGAAAAGTTTACTCAGTCGAGAAACGTAGTCAACCGGTTTCACAACCTCAAAGTCGAAGTCGTAGTCAGGAAGGTCACTTATAAGTCCTGATTAAAGGAAATCCTACCTGACTAACCTAGAGGAAGATCAGGTTCCCTGAGAGTTCTCAGAAGGGGTCGTGGTGTCATGTTTTGATAGTTAAGAAACCACGAGTCGAAAGAAATATCAGGTTGAGAGGGTAGGTATGTACTGATAACCTTTTTGGTATCGAAACTGATCTACCTGGAGGTAACCGTTTCATTAGAGAGACTAAATATTATACGACAGATCCAACCAGTATCGAAAAGAAGGTTCCTCATTCGTAGAAAATTAAAGTACCGACTTCAGTGGTAGAGGTCACTAAAACCTCGGGTTCCTTATTTAAGAGAGTGGTAAAGGTAACAAAGGAGTAGATAAACGGTACTTCATTACCCTGGTCTACGGTACTAGAATCGAAAGACTTACAACTCTAAATCCGGTCGAAAAAGTGAGAGGAGAAAGTGAAAGTAGTTCTCCGAGAAGTCAGGGAGAAACGAGAGACGGTATTCCCACCACAGTAGACCCATAGACTCCAATGACTATAAAGAGGGTCGTTAGAACTAAGGTCGAACAGGAAGTAAGTCGGAACCTAAAACGTACTACATTAGACGTATATACAATTTATTCGTCCCACTGTCATATGTCGGAACTAAATGAGTAAAGGGTTAAACCTTGGTCAGGTAACAGGGGACAGGGTAAGATTGACAACGAAGAACTGGACGTATGTCCAAAGAGTCCTCCGTCCATCCCACCAGACAATAAGGGTAGAGAAATTCTTAAAAGGTCAAACAACACTAGGTGTTTCAGTTTCCGAAACCACATTAGTTATTTTGTCTTCATCTACAAAAAGATCTTGAGAGGACGAAGAAGATACTAGGTTACCTACAACATTAAACTGAAGACCAAGGAGACGGAAAAGATTCAGGTCGAACTTGTAGACCTTCAAGTACCAAATATATGACAAGTTCGGACCGAACTTCTTAAAACTCGTAATGAAACGATCACACACTCTACTCACGTTAACATGTCATCAAACTCGTAGGAAACCGTACCGGGAAGAAACCCTAACCTTACTTTTGACTGGAAAGGGTCAGGACACCGATGCTGACTCAAAAGGTATAAACGACCGTATAACTCACGTCGTGAAAGTGTCGTAGTAGAAAATCCTAAACTTTACCGAATTGATTGTCTTCGTTTTCTATAATTCTTCTCTACCGTTCTTATGTGTCTTGACATGTTTTTTCTAGAAGTACTGGGTCTATTAGTGCTACCACACTAGTGAGTAGATCTCGGTCTGTAGGACCTTACACTTCAGTTCACCCGGAATCCTTCGTAGTGATGCTTGTTTCGATCACCTCCACTACCTTAAGGTCAACTCGATAAAGTTTAGGACTTTCTACTACGACACTTTCACGACGTGAGTTATACGGTCCTTTAAACCTTTTGAGTCGTCACCGGTGTCCTGACCTTTTCGAGTCAAAAGTAAGGTTAGGGTTTCTTTCCGTTACGGTTTCTTACGAGTTTGATGACGTGTTAACGTGAGTAGAGTGTGTGATCATTTTATTACGAGTCTTAAGAGGTTCGGTCCGAAGTCGTTATACACTTGGCGTTTGAAGGACTACAAGTTCGATCAAAATCCTTTCTGTCTCCTTGGTCTCTAGTTTGACGGTTGTAGACGACCTGGTACCTTTTTCGTTCTCTCAAGTCTTTTTGTAGATAAAGACGAAATAACTGATACGGTTTCGGAAACTGACACACCTAGTGTCAGTTGACACCTTTTAAGACTTTCTCTACCCTTATGGTCTGGTGGATTGGACGGAGAACTCTTTAGACATACGTCCGGTCCTTCGTTGTCAATCTTGACCTGTACCTTGTTGTCTGACCAAGGTTTATCTTTTTCCTCATGCAGTTCCGACATCTAACAGTGGGACGAATAAATTGAATATACGTCTCATGTAGTACTCTTTGTGACCCGACCTTCTTCGTGTCGACCTTAGTTCTAACGGCCCTCTTTATAGTTATTGGAGTCTATACGTCTACTGTGGTGGGAATACCGTCTTTCACTTCTCCTTAATTTCTCGGAGA